>OY726522.1:29966318-31166318 GCA_963383655.1 Bathymodiolus septemdierum
TACAATCAAATCAGTGGTAGTTATCTTGACTATAGTAGTTACATGTACCATACAATCAAATCAGTGGTAGCTATCTTGACTATAGCAGTTACATGTACCATACAATCAAATCAGTGGTAGTTATCTTGACTATAGTAGTTACATGTACCATACAATCAAATCAGTGATAGTTATCTTGACTATAGTAGTTACATGTACCATACAATCAAATCAGTGGTAGTTATCTTGACTATAGTAGTTACATGTACCATACAATCAAATCAGTGGTAGTTATCTTGACTATAGTAGTTACATGTACCATACAATCAAATCAGTGATAGTTATCTTGACTATAGTAGTTACATGTACCATACAATCAAATCAGTGGTAGTTATCTTGACTATAGTAGTTACATGTACCATACAATCAAATCAGTGATAGTTATCTTGACTATAGTAGTTACATGTACCATACAATCAAATCAGTGGTAGTTATCTTGACTATAGTAGTTACATGTACCATACAATCAAATCAGTGATAGTTATCTTGACTATAGTAGTTACATGTACCATACAATCAAATCAGTGGTAGTTATCTTGACTATAGTAGTTACATGTACCATACAATCAAATCAGTGATAGTTATCTTGACTATAGTAGTTACATGTACCATACAATCAAATCAGTGGTAGTTATCTTGACTATAGTAGTTACATGTACCATACAATCAAATCAGTGGTAGTTATCTTGACTATAGTAGTTACATGTACCATACAATCAAATCAGTGATAGTTATCTTGACTATAGTAGTTACATGTACCATACAATCAAATCAGTGATAGTTACCTTGACTATAGCAGTTACATGTACCATACAATCAAATCAGTGATAGTTACCTTGACTATAGTAGTTACATGTACCATACAATCAAATCAGTGATAGTTACCTTGACTATAGCAGTTACATGTACCATACAATCAAATCAGTGATAGTTATCTTGACTATAGTAGTTACATGTACCATACAATCAAATCAGTGGTAGTTATCTTGACTATAGTAGTTACATGTACCATACAATCAAATCAGTGATAGTTACCTTGACTATAGTAGTTACATGTACCATACAATCAAATCAGTGGTAGTTATCTTGACTATAGCAGTTACATGTACCATACAATCAAATCAGTGATAGTTATCTTGACTATAGTAGTTACATGTACCATACAATCAAATCAGTGATAGTTATCTTGACTATAGCAGTTACATGTACCATACAATCAAATCAGTGATAGTTATCTTGACTATAGTAGTTACATGTACCATACAATCAAATCAGTGATAGTTATCTTGACTATAGTAGTTACATGTACCATACAATCAAATCAGTGATAGTTACCTTGACTATAGCAGTTACATGTACCATACAATCAAATCAGTGATAGTTACCTTGACTATAGTAGTTACATGTACCATACAATCAAATCAGTGATAGTTACCTTGACTATAGCAGTTACATGTACCATACAATCAAATCAGTGATAGTTATCTTGACTATAGTAGTTACATGTACCATACAATCAAATCAGTGGTAGTTATCTTGACTATAGTAGTTACATGTACCATACAATCAAATCAGTGATAGTTACCTTGACTATAGTAGTTACATGTACCATACAATCAAATCAGTGGTAGTTATCTTGACTATAGCAGTTACATGTACCATACAATCAAATCAGTGATAGTTATCTTGACTATAGTAGTTACATGTACCATACAATCAAATCAGTGATAGCTACCTTGACTATAGTAGTTACATGTACCATACAATCAAATCAGTGATAGCTATCTTGACTATAGTAGTTACATGTACCATACAATCAAATCAGTGATAGTTATCTTGACTATAGTAGTTACATGTACCATACAATCAAATCAGTGGTAGTTATCTTGACTATAGCAGTTACATGTACCATACAATCAAATCAGTGGTAGTTATCTTGACTATAGTAGTTACATGTACCATACAATCAAATCAGTGATAGTTATCTTGACTATAGTAGTTACATGTACCATACAATCAAATCAGTGATAGTTACCTTGACTATAGTAGTTACATGTACCATACAATCAAATCAGTGGTAGTTATCTTGACTATAGTAGTTACATGTACCATACAATCAAATCAGTGATAGTTATCTTGACTATAGTAGTTACATGTACCATACAATCAAATCAGTGGTAGTTATCTTGACTATAGTAGTTACATGTACCATACAATCAAATCAGTGGTAGTTATCTTGACTATAGTAGTTACATGTACCATACAATCAAATCAGTGATAGTTATCTTGACTATAGTAGTTACATGTACCATACAATCAAATCAGTGGTAGTTATCTTGACTATAGTAGTTACATGTACCATACAATCAAATCAGTGGTAGTTATCTTGACTATAGTAGTTACATGTACCATACAATCAAATCAGTGGTAGTTATCTTGACTATAGCAGTTACATGTACCATACAATCAAATCAGTGGTAGTTATCTTGACTATAGCAGTTACATGTACCATACAATCAAATCAGTGATAGTTATCTTGACTATAGCAGTTACATGTACCATACAATCAAATCAGTGGTAGTTATCTTGACTATAGTAGTTACATGTACCATACAATCAAATCAGTGGTAGTTATCTTGACTATAGCAGTTACATGTACCATACAATCAAATCAGTGATAGTTATCTTGACTATAGTAGTTACATGTACCATACAATCAAATCAGTGGTAGTTATCTTGACTATAGTAGTTACATGTACCATACAATCAAATCAGTGGTAGTTATCTTGACTATAGTAGTTACATGTACCATACAATCAAATCAGTGGTAGTTATCTTGACTATAGTAGTTACATGTACCATACAATCAAATCAGTGGTAGTTATCTTGACTATAGCAGTTACATGTACCATACAATCAAATCAGTGGTAGTTATCTTGACTATAGTAGTTACATGTACCATACAATCAAATCAGTGGTAGTTATCTTGACTATAGTAGTTACATGTACCATACAATCAAATCAGTGGTAGTTATCTTGACTATAGTAGTTACATGTACCATACAATCAAATCAGTGATAGTTATCTTGACTATAGTAGTTACATGTACCATACAATCAAATCAGTGATAGTTATCTTGACTATAGTAGTTACATGTACCATACAATCAAATCAGTGGTAGTTATCTTGACTATAGTAGTTACATGTACCATACAATCAAATCAGTGGTAGTTATCTTGACTATAGCAGTTACATGTACCATACAATCAAATCAGTGATAGTTATCTTGACTATAGTAGTTACATGTACCATACAATCAAATCAGTGATAGCTATCTTGACTATAGTAGTTACATGTACCATACAATCAAATCAGTGGTAGTTATCTTGACTATAGCAGTTACATGTACCATACAATCAAATCAGTGATAGTTATCTTGACTATAGTAGTTACATGTACCATACAATCAAATCAGTGGTAGTTATCTTGACTATAGTAGTTACATGTACCATACAATCAAATCAGTGGTAGTTATCTTGACTATAGTAGTTACATGTACCATACAATCAAATCAGTGATAGCTACCTTGACTATAGTCGTTACATGTACCATACAATCAAATCAGTGATAGCTACCTTGACTATAGTAGTTACATGTACCATACAATCAAATCAGTGGTAGTTATCTTGACTATAGTAGTTACATGTACCATACAATCAAATCAGTGGTAGTTATCTTGACTATAGTAGTTACATGTACCATACAATCAAATCAGTGATAGCTACCTTGACTATAGTAGTTACATGTACCATACAATCAAATCAGTGGTAGTTATCTTGACTATAGTAGTTACATGTACCATACAATCAAATCAGTGGTAGTTATCTTGACTATAGTAGTTACATGTACCATACAATCAAATCAGTGGTAGTTATCTTGACTATAGCAGTTACATGTACCATACAATCAAATCAGTGATAGTTATCTTGACTATAGCAGTTACATGTACCATACAATCAAATCAGTGGTAGTTATCTTGACTATAGTAGTTACATGTACCATACAATCAAATCAGTGATAGTTATCTTGACTATAGTAGTTACATGTACCATACAATCAAATCAGTGGTAGTTATCTTGACTATAGTAGTTACATGTACCATACAATCAAATCAGTGGTAGTTATCTTGACTATAGCAGTTACATGTACCATACAATCAAATCAGTGATAGTTATCTTGACTATAGCAGTTACATGTACCATACAATCAAATCAGTGGTAGTTATCTTGACTATAGTAGTTACATGTACCATACAATCAAATCAGTGATAGTTATCTTGACTATAGTAGTTACATGTACCATACAATCAAATCAGTGATAGTTATCTTGACTATAGCAGTTACATGTACCATACAATCAAATCAGTGGTAGTTATCTTGACTATAGTAGTTACATGTACCATACAATCAAATCAGTGGTAGTTATCTTGACTATAGTAGTTACATGTACCATACAATCAAATCAGTGATAGTTATCTTGACTATAGTAGTTACATGTACCATACAATCAAATCAGTGGTAGTTATCTTGACTATAGCAGTTACATGTACCATACAATCAAATCAGTGGTAGTTATCTTGACTATAGTAGTTACATGTACCATACAATCAAATCAGTGGTAGTTATCTTGACTATAGTAGTTACATGTACCATACAATCAAATCAGTGATAGCTACCTTGACTATAGTAGTTACATGTACCATACAATCAAATCAGTGGTAGCTATCTTGACTATAGTAGTTACATGTACCATACAATCAAATCAGTGATAGTTATCTTGACTATAGTAGTTACATGTACCATACAATCAAATCAGTGGTAGTTATCTTGACTATAGTAGTTACATGTACCATACAATCAAATCAGTGATAGCTATCTTGACTATAGTAGTTACATGTACCATACAATCAAATCAGTGATAGTTATCTTGACTATAGCAGTTACATGTACCATACAATCAAATCAGTGATAGCTATCTTGACTATAGTAGTTACATGTACCATACAATCAAATCAGTGGTAGTTATCTTGACTATAGTAGTTACATGTACCATACAATCAAATCAGTGGTAGTTATCTTGACTATAGTAGTTACATGTACCATACAATCAAATCAGTGATAGTTACCTTGACTATAGTAGTTACATGTACCATACAATCAAATCAGTGATAGTTATCTTGACTATAGCAGTTACATGTACCATACAATCAAATCAGTGATAGCTATCTTGACTATAGCAGTTACATGTACCATACAATCAAATCAGTGATAGCTATCTTGACTATAGTAGTTGCATGTACCATACAATCAAATCAGTGGTAGTTATCTTGACTATAGTAGTTACATGTACCATACAATCAAATCAGTGGTAGTTATCTTGACTATAGTAGTTACATGTACCATACAATCAAATCAGTGGTAGTTATCTTGACTATAGCAGTTACATGTACCATACAATCAAATCAGTGATAGTTATCTTGACTATAGTAGTTACATGTACCATACAATCAAATCAGTGGTAGTTATCTTGACTATAGTAGTTACATGTACCATACAATCAAATCAGTGGTAGTTATCTTGACTATAGTAGTTACATGTACCATACAATCAAATCAGTGGTAGTTACCTTGACTATAGTAGTTACATGTACCATACAATCAAATCAGTGGTAGTTATCTTGACTATAGTAGTTACATGTACCATACAATCAAATCAGTGATAGTTATCTTGACTATAGTAGTTACATGTACCATACAATCAAATCAGTGGTAGTTACCTTGACTATAGTAGTTACATGTACCATACAATCAAATCAGTGATAGTTATCTTGACTATAGCAGTTACATGTACCATACAATCAAATCAGTGATAGTTATCTTGACTATAGTAGTTACATGTACCATACAATCAAATCAGTGGTAGTTATCTTGACTATAGTAGTTACATGTACCATACAATCAAATCAGTGATAGTTATCTTGACTATAGTAGTTACATGTACCATACAATCAAATCAGTGGTAGTTATCTTGACTATAGCAGTTACATGTACCATACAATCAAATCAGTGATAGTTATCTTGACTATAGTAGTTACATGTACCATACAATCAAATCAGTGATAGTTATCTTGACTAGAGTAGTTACATGTACCATACAATCAAATCAGTGATAGTTATCTTGACTATAGCAGTTACATGTACCATACAATCAAATCAGTGATAGTTATCTTGACTATAGTAGTTACATGTACCATACAATCAAATCAGTGATAGTTATCTTGACTATAGTAGTTACATGTACCATACAATCAAATCAGTGATAGTTATCTTGACTAGAGTAGTTACATGTACCATACAATCAAATCAGTGATAGTTATCTTGACTATAGCAGTTACATGTACCATACAATCAAATCAGTGATAGCTATCTTGACTATAGTAGTTACATGTACCATACAATCAAATCAGTGGTAGTTATCTTGACTATAGTAGTTACATGTACCATACAATCAAATCAGTGGTAGTTATCTTGACTAGAGCAGTTACATGTACCATACAATCAAATCAGTGGTAGTTACCTTGACTATAGTAGTTACATGTACCATACAATCAAATCAGTGATAGTTATCTTGACTATAGCAGTTACATGTACCATACAATCAAATCAGTGATAGTTATCTTGACTATAGTAGTTACATGTACCATACAATCAAATCAGTGGTAGTTATCTTGACTATAGTAGTTACATGTACCATACAATCAAATCAGTGGTAGTTATCTTGACTATAGCAGTTACATGTACCATACAATCAAATCAGTGGTAGTTATCTTGACTATAGTAGTTACATGTACCATACAATCAAATCAGTGGTAGTTATCTTGACTATAGTAGTTACATGTACCATACAATCAAATCAGTGGTAGTTACCTTGACTATAGTAGTTACATGTACCATACAATCAAATCAGTGATAGTTATCTTGACTATAGTAGTTACATGTACCATACAATCAAATCAGTGATAGTTATCTTGACTATAGTAGTTACATGTACCATACAATCAAATCAGTGGTAGTTACCTTGACTATAGTAGTTACATGTACCATACAATCAAATCAGTGGTAGTTATCTTGACTATAGTAGTTACATGTACCATACAATCAAATCAGTGATAGTTATCTTGACTATAGTAGTTACATGTACCATACAATCAAATCAGTGATAGTTACCTTGACTATAGTAGTTACATGTACCATACAATCAAATCAGTGATAGTTATCTTGACTATAGTAGTTACATGTACCATACAATCAAATCAGTGGTAGTTACCTTGACTATAGTAGTTACATGTACCATACAATCAAATCAGTGATAGTTATCTTGACTATAGCAGTTACATGTACCATACAATCAAATCAGTGGTAGTTATCTTGACTATAGTAGTTACATGTACCATACAATCAAATCAGTGGTAGTTATCTTGACTATAGTAGTTACATGTACCATACAATCAAATCAGTGATAGTTATCTTGACTATAGTAGTTACATGTACCATACAATCAAATCAGTGGTAGTTATCTTGACTATAGTAGTTACATGTACCATACAATCAAATCAGTGGTAGTTATCTTGACTATAGCAGTTACATGTACCATACAATCAAATCAGTGATAGCTACCTTCAGTATAGTAGTTACATGTACCATACAATCAAATCAGTGATGGCTACCTTGACTTTTACTTTCTTGTGTATATTAATATACATTTGTATTTTGAGATGAGCAAATGCAATCATCCAGGCCTCAAACTGAAGTGGTATTTTTAATTTTGGTGGCCAAAAATCTGGTGGCCAAGCTCAAATTTTAGTGACCAAAGTAAAAAAAATTGGTAGCCAATGATACAAGGTAAAAGAGTAAAAGCATATTCTTTCAATAATTTAATCTTCTTAAGTCTTTAAGTCTTCAAGTTCAATGTCCTCTTCTGTGATCTGTAGGCCAGTTTTGATATTGAAAGTTCAATATTTTTCTCTCTGATGGAAAATTATCCAGAATTTCCGGTCGCCAACCTCAATTACGCTGGTGGTCA
Source organism: Bathymodiolus septemdierum (assembly GCA_963383655.1). Classification (NCBI taxonomy): domain Eukaryota; kingdom Metazoa; phylum Mollusca; class Bivalvia; order Mytilida; family Modiolidae; genus Bathymodiolus; species Bathymodiolus septemdierum. Next base: position 29,974,499 of record OY726522.1, read on the forward strand.
CGCTGGCCACAAGATTTAAATTATGGTCGCCAAAAACGGAAGTTGGTCGCCCAGGCCACCATTTTAGTAGACAAAATTGAGCCCTGTCATCTGTTTAGTTATGAATCCGGTGAAATTTTATGAAACATTTATTTACACTGACTTTCTTTTTCAGAAAATATTTAGCATGTACATCTAAATACATATACCAGAAGTTATTTTTGGATGGAGAAAATAGTGATATTACTATCACAGCTTTAGGCAAAGAATGGAAACTTCATAAGATATACCTGTCACAGGTAATCTTACTTTTCATATTGCTTGAAGGATGTCAGAATGTAACAACTACACAATCATAAAGTATTGTATAATATAATGAAATCTAACAACTACACAATCATAAAGTATTGTATAATATAATGAAATCTAACAACTACACAATCATAAAGTATTGTATAATATAATGAAATCTAATAACTACACAATCATAAAGTATTGTATAATATAATGAAATCTAACAACTACACAATCATAAAGTATTGTATAATATAATGAAATCAAACAACTACACAATCATAAAGTATTGTATAATATAATGAAATCTAACAACTACACAATCATAAAGTATTGTATAATATAATGAAATCTAACAACTACACAATCATAAAGTATTGTATAATATAATGAAATCTAACAACTACACAATCATAAAGTATTGTATAATATAATGAAATCTAACAACTACACCATCATAAAGTATTGTATAATATAATGAAATCTAACAACTACACAATCATAAAATATTGTATAATATAATGAAATCTAACAACTACACAATCATAAAGTATTGTATAATATAATGAAATCTAACAACTACACAATCATAAAGTATTGTATAATATAATGAAATCTAACAACTATACAATCATAAAGTATTGTATAATATAATGAAATCTAACAACTACACAATCATAAAATATTGTATAATATAATGAAATCTAACAACTACACAATCATAAAGTATTGTATAATATAATGAAATCTAACAACTACACAATCATAAAGTATTGTATAATATAATGAAATCTAACAACTACACAATCATAAAGTATTGTATAATATAATGAAATCTAACAACTACACAATCATAAAGTATTGTATAATATAATGAAATCTAACAACTACACAATCATAAAGTATTGTATAATATAATGAAATCTAACAACTACACATTCATAAAGTATTGTATAATATAATGAAATGTAACAACTACACAATCATAAAATATTGTATAATATAATGAAAAGTAACAACTACACCATCATAAAGTATTGTATAATATAATGAAATGTAACAACTACACCATCATAAAGTATTGTATAATATAATGAAATCTAACAACTACACAATCATAAAGTATTGTATAATATAATGAAATGTAACAACTACACAATCATAAAGTATTGTATAATATAATGAAATCTAACAACTACACAATCATAAAGTATTGTATAATATAATGAAATCTAACAACTACACAATCATAAAGTATTGTATAATATAATGAAATGTAACAACTACACAATCATAAAATATTGTATAATATAATGAAAAGTAACAACTACACAATCATAAAGTATTGTATAATATAATGAAATCTAACAACTACACCATCATAAAGTATTGTATAATATAATGAAATCTAACAACTACACAATCATAAAGTATTGTATAATATAATGAAATGTAACAACTACACAATCATAAAGTATTGTATAATATAATGAAATGTAACAACTACACAATCATAAAGTATTGTATAATATAATGAAATCTAACAACTACACAATCATAAAGTATTGTATAATATAATGAAATGTAACAACTACACAATCATAAAGTATTGTATAATATAATGAAATCTAATAACTACACAATCATAACGTATTGTATAATATAATGAAATCTAACAACTACACAATCATAAAGTATTGTATAATATAATGAAATCTAACAACTACACAATCATAAAGTATTGTATAATATAATGAAATCTAACAACTACACAATCATAAAATATTGTATAATATAATGAAATCTAACAACTACACAATCATAAAGTATTGTATAATATAATGAAATCTAACAACTACACAATCATAAAGTATTGTATAATATAATGAAATCTAACAACTACACAATCATAAAGTATTGTATAATATAATGAAATCTAACAACTACACAATCATAAAATATTGTATAATATAATGAAATCTAACAACTACACAATCATAAAGTATTGTATAATATAATGAAATCAAACAACTACACAATCATAAAGTATTGTATAATATAATGAAATCTAACAACTACACAATCATAAAGTATTGTATAATATAATGAAATCTAACAACTACACAATCATAAAGTATTGTATAATATAATGAAATCTAACAACTACACAATCATAAAGTATTGTATAATATAATGAAATCTAACAACTACACAATCATAAAATATTGTATAATATAATGAAATCTAACAACTACACAATCATAAAGTATTGTATAATATAATGAAATCAAACAACTACACAATCATAAAGTATTGTATAATATAATGAAATCTAACAACTACACTACATTATCTACGTCTGAAAAATAACTTTAAAAGTTTGATAAAATACACTGAATCAATGAATATTTGTCATAACAGGTATACTACTTCAGTATTGTTTGTATGGACCATTCACGGATCCATAAACTTACCCGATACAACTACAGTTATCAAAGTTAAAACTTATTTTATATAATGAGGATTTTTTGTGGTAACTTTGAAATAGAAGGTACCTTTAATAACGACAAGTTGTAGACAACTATATATAAAATAAAGTTGAGTTGCAAATTACCTGTTACAAGTTTATGCTCTGTATGATATTTAATTGAACCATGTATTTTTTTTCAGTCACTTTACTTTTCCTGTATGATATTGAACCATGTAATTATTGTTTTTTCAATCGCCTTACTTTTCTATTATGATATTGAACCATGTAATTTTTTTTTCAGTCAACTTACTTTTCCTGTATGATATTGAACCATATAATTGTGGGTTTTTTCAGTCGTCTTACTTTTACTGTATGATATTGAACCATGTAATTATTTTTTTTTCAGTCACCTTACTTTTCCTGTATGATATTGAACCATATAATTATAATTTTTTTCAGTCACCTTGCTTTTCCTGTATGATATTGAACCATGTAATTTTTTTTTTTTCAGTCACCTTACTTTTCCTGTATGATATTGAACCATATAATTGTGGGTTTTTTCAGTCGCCTTACTTTTACTGTATGATATTGAACCATGTAATTATTATTTTTTCAGTCACCTTACTTTTCCTGTATGATATTAAACCATATAATTATAATTTTTTTCAGTCGCCTTACTTTTCCTGTATGATATTGAACCATGTAATTATTATTTTTTCAGTCACCTTACTCTTCCTGTATGATATTGAACCATATAATTATAATTTTTTTCAGTCACCTTGCTTTTCCTGTATGATATTGAACCATGTAATTATTATTTTTTCAGTCACCTTACTTTTCTTGAACCATGTAATAAATTTTTTTCAGTCGCCTTACTTTTCCTGTATGATATTGAACCATATAGATTTTTTTTCTCAGAGTCCTTACTTTTCCTGTATGATATTGAACCATATAATTATTTTTTTTAAGGCACCTTAATTTTCCTGTATGAGATTGAACCATGTAATAATTTGTTTCAGTCGCCTTACTTTTCTTGTATGATATTGAACCATGTAATAATTTTTTTTCAGTCACCTTTCTTTTCCTGTATGATATTGAACGATATAATTATTTTTTTTCAGTCACCTTACTTTTTCTGTATGATATTGAACCATGTTATTTTTTTCAGTCAACCTACTTTTCCTGTATGAGATTGAACCATGTAATTATTTTTTCAGTCACCTTACTTTTCCTGTATGATATTGAACCATGTAATTATTTTTTTTTCAGTCACCTTACTTTTCCTGTATGATATTGAACCATGTAATTATTTTTTTTTCAGTCACCTTACTTTTCCTGTATGATATTGAACCATGTAATTATTTTTTTTTCAGTCACCTTACTTTTCCTGTATGATATTGAACCATGTAATTATTTTTTTTTCAGTCACCTTACTTTTCCTGTATGATATTGAACCATGTAATTATTATTTTTTCAGTCACCTTACTTTTCCTGTATGATATTGAACCATATAATTATAATTTTTTTCAGTCACCTTGCTTTTCCTGTATGATATTGAACCATGTAATTATTTTTTTTTCAGTCACCTTACTTTTCCTGTATGATATTGAACCATATAATTGTGGGTTTTTTCAGTCGCCTTACTTTTACTGTATGATATTGAACCATGTAATTATTATTTTTTCAGTCACCTTACTTTTCCTGTATGATATTGAACCATATAATTATAATTTTTTTCAGTCACCTTACTTTTCCTGTATGATATTGAACCATGTAATTATTATTTTTTCAGTCACCTTACTTTTCCTGTATGATATTGAACCATATAATTATAATTTTTTTCAGTCACCTTGCTTTTCCTGTATGATATTGAACCATGTAATTATTATTTTTTCAGTCACCTTACTTTTCTTGAACCATGTAATAAATTTTTTTCAGTCGCCTTACTTTTCCTGTATGATATTGAACCATATAGATTTTTTTTCTCAGAGTCCTTACTTTTCCTGTATGATATTGAACCATATAATTATTTTTTTTAAGGCACCTTAATTTTCCTGTATGAGATTGAACCATGTAATTATTTTTTTTTCAGTCACCTTACTTTTACTGTATGATATTGAACCATGTAATAATTTGTTTCAGTCGCCTTACTTTTCTTGTATGATATTGAACCATGTAATAAATTTTTTTCAGTCACCTTTCTTTTCCTGTATGATATTGAACGATATAATTATTTTTTTTCAGTCACCTTACTTTTTCTGTATGATATTGAACCATGTTATTTTTTTCAGTCAACTTACTTTTCCTGTATGAGATTGAACCATGTAATTATTTTTTCAGTCACCTTACTTTTCCTGTATGATATTGAACCATGTAATTATTTTTTTTTCAGTCGCCTTACTTTTCCTGTATGATATTGAACCATGTAATTATTTTTTTTTCAGTCACCTTACTTTTCCTGTATGATATTGAACCATGTAATTATTTTTTTTTCAGTCACCTTCCTTTTCCTGTATGATATTGAACCATGTAATTATTTTTTTTTCAGTCACCTTACTTTTCCTGTATGATATTGAACCATGTAATTATTTTTTTTCAGTCACCTTACTTTTCCTGTCTGTTTAATGGATCATGGACAGAGTCATCAAGTAACAATATAGTAATTGATATTACAGATTCAAACATTGATGAAAGAGGTATTATACTTACCGGTATATGTATTTACACAAAAAGTGGATGAAAGAATTACAGTACTACTACATCTCAACTACTTAAATGTCAAATGTGTATGAAGTTAAACAAATATTACATATAAAAATAATAACTTTATACAGATATCATAATATAGGGATCACAATGGGCTTTGTTAATGTCAGATAATATATAGATCACAATGAGCTTTGTTAATGTCAGATGATATAGGGATCACAATGGGCTTTGTTAATGTCAGATAATATAGGGATCACAATGAGCTTTGTTAATGTCAGATAATATAGGAATCACAATGGGCTTTGTTAATGTCAGATAATATAGGGATCACAATGGGCTTTGTTAATGTCAGATAATATAGGGATCACAATGGGCTTTGTTAATGTCAGATAATATAGTGATCACAATGGGCTTTGTTAATGTCAGATAATATAGGGATCACAATGGGCTTTGTTAATGTCAGATGATATAGGGATCACAATGAGCTTTGTTAATGTCAGATAATATAGGGTTCACAATGGGCTTTGTTAATGTCAGATAATATAGGGATCACAATGAGCTTTGTTAATGTCAGATAATATAGGGATCACAATGGGCTTTGTTAATGTCAGATAATATAGGGATCACAATGAGCTTTGTTAATGTCAGATAATATAGGGATCACAATGGGCTTTGTTAATGTCAGATAATATAGTGATCACAATGGGCTTTGTTACTGTCAGATAATATAGGGATCACAATGGGCTTTGTTAATGTCAGATAATATAGGGTTCACAATGGGCTTTGTTAATGTTAGATAATATAGTGATCACAATGGGCTTTGTTAATGTCAGATAATATAGGGATCACAATGGGCTTTGTAAAAGCCATCTCTGGTTGCATTGTAGCTGTCATAATTACTAATTATTTAAGTTCATTTTCATAACAAACTTTTATATGAGCAATAGAGCTTGGTTTGTATGGCATGTTAAGAAACTCATTGAAGTTTTGTCTTGAGATAGTTTTTCATTGTGATGTGCCTGCTGATTGTAATTGCGAACGAAAAAGATTTTTTTTGTTACTTTTTATAAGACGCTAATAATAATAAATATGCAAATAAGCACTGTCCTGGCACATTAAATAGATGAAGCATTACAGGATTCATGGGGGCTTCTTGGCTTTTGCTGGAGCTCTTTATTTTGACTGTAATGAAAACATTTAACTGAGAGAGAAAAACAGTTTATTTTTATAGGTATGTAGAAAATTCTGGAACATTCAGGCATGACCTCTCTCTATTTGTCCATATTAAAAACTCAAGGTCAAATATTAAAAACTTGTAAACAACTTTTTCTATTTTTGGTAACTTATTTTCACTGATGATGCAATCTTATCTATGTATTTGTTGACAATATACAATTATTGACTTTGGAATAGGTTGCTATCAACTGAAAAAAAATGAATATACGTTTTTAAAGGTTGATAAACCAGGTATCAACCTATTCCAAAGTCAATGATTGCTTTATTTCATGAAAATGTTTTATTGTTATCTACTTAAAAATTCATCCTATACCAATAAAATAACACAATTTTTGAGCGTTTGCTTATGATTCAACCAAAAAACATATGTTAAACACAGTCTCATTGGTAATTGAACAACGAAAGACCGAATTTGATAGGATAGCAAAAGTCTGGTTTTTCCCCATCTATTTTTATGCCTTGCGAGGGTGATATCACTTTCCGGACACCTGACAGGTTCTATTTTTAGCCAAGAGAGTGATATTGCAAGTACTCAAAACCTCTTAATCAATTTTAAGCCAATCATATGCAAGCTAAATTACAGTCGAGTAATAACAAAAAAAATTCTCCATGAACAAATAATACATCAATATTATTACATATTCATAAAAATATATTTGGGAGGTATGTAGAATTTTTATTTTTCATTCAATTTGTATATAATTTTTACTTTGAATTGGTTAAAATCTGAGAGCTTCTGGTATTATGTCGACAGATTTCCTTTATCTCTAATGGTTTCTGAGTTACATGTAAGTCAACCAAAAGTGTCAAATTGCAAAATTTTAACTTTTATATTTTTCATCCAATTTTAATGCATTTTTTTTGCAAAATGAACATCTTTTAGAATAGTTTGCTATTTTATTTCAAATATGGATCTAAAAGGTGCCCAAATTTCAAAATTTGCATATTTGGAAGGTATTTAGAATTTTTATTTTTAATTCAATTTTGATGTATCATTTTCTTTAAATTGATTGATATATATATAAAATATGTCTTATCTGTTTGATGGAAGCTGTAAACAATGTCATCAAAGATTGTATTTGTTTGAGATTTTTTGACAGGAACAGTTTTAAAATTGTCATTTTTTGTCATTTTTTCAAAAATTTAGAAAAGCAGATGTTCTTTTCCTGACTAATAATTACAGTAATTACGGCACTTATATTTAATATTTAACGTAATATATTACAGGTCTGAAGATCGCCTTTGGTTCTTTGTATAAAGATTATTTACTTATTAAACCAGTAGAAGTAACCAGTGTTTTAGCAGCAGCTGTACTATTACAATTGGTATTATTATGCTTAACTTAAGTAACTTAAGTCTATTACAATACTATGTGCTCAGACATATTGCCATCTTTGAAATGTACAGTCTGTCTATTACAATACTACTTGCTCAGACATATTGCTATCTTTGAAATGTACAGGCTGTCTATTACAATACTACTTGCTTAGACATATTGCTATCTTTGAAATGTACAGGCTGTCTATTACAATACTACGTGCTCAGACATATTGCTCTCTTTGAAATGTACAGGCTGTCTATTACAATACTACTTGCTTAGACATATTGCTATCTTTGAAATGTACAGGCTGTCTATTACAATACTACGTGCTCAGACATATTGCCATCTTTGAAATGTACAGGCTGTCTATTACAATACTACTTGCTTAGACATATTGCTATCTTTGAAATGTACAGGCTGTCTATTACAATACTACGTGCTCAGACATATTGCCATCTTTGAAATGTACAGTCTGTCTATTACAATACTATGTGCTCAGAGATATTGCCATCTTTGAAATGTACAGTCTGTCTATTACAATACAACTTGCTCAGACATATTGCCATCTTTGAAATGTACAGTCTGTCTATTACAATACTACTTGCTTAGACATATTGCCATCTTTGAAATGTACAGGCTGTCTATTACAATACTACTTGCTCAGAGATATTGCCATCTTTGAAATGTACAGTCTGTCTATTACAATACTACGTGCTCAGAGATATTGCCATCTTTGAAATGTACAGGCTGTCTATTACAATACTATGTGCTCAGAGATATTGCCATCTTTGAAATGTACAGGCTGTCTATTACAATACTACGTGCTCAGAGATATTGCCATCTTTGAAATGTACAGGCTGTCTATTACAATACTACGTGCTCAGAGATATTGCCATCTTTGAAATGTACAGGCTGTCTATTACAATACTACTTGCTTAGACATATTGCTATCTTTGAAATGTACAGGCTGTCTATTACAATACTACGTGCTCAGAGATATTGCCATCTTTGAAATGTACAGGCTGTCTATTACAATACTACGTGCTCAGAGATATTGCCATCTTTGAAATGTACAGGCTGTCTATTACAATACTACTTGCTTAGACATATTGCTATCTTTGAAATGTACAGGCTGTCTATTACAATACTACTTGCTCAGAGATATTGCCATCTTTGAAATGTACAGGCTGTCTATTACAATACTACTTGCTCAGAGATATTGCCATCTTTGAAATGTACAGGCTGTCTATTACAATACTACTTGCTCAGAGATATTGCCATCTTTGAAATGTACAGGCTGTCTATTACAATACTACTTGCTTAGACATATTGCTATCTTTGAAATGTACAGGCTGTCTATTACAATACTACTTGCTTAGACATATTGCTATCTTTGAAATGTACAGGCTGTCTATTACAATACTACTTGCTCAGACATATTGCTCTCTTTGAAATGTACAGGCTGTCTATTACAATACTGCGTGCTCAGAGATATTGCCATCTTTGAAATGTACAGGCTGTCTATTACAATACTACTTGCTCAGAGATATTGCCATCTTTGAAATGTACAGGCTGTCTATTACAATACTACTTGCTCAGACATATTGCTATCTTTGAAATGTACAGGCTGTCTATTACAATACTACTTGCTTAGACATATTGCTATCTTTGAAATGTACAGTCTGTCTATTACAATACTACTTGCTCAGACATATTGCTCTCTTTGAAATGTACAGGCTGTCTATTACAATACTACTTGCTCAGACATATTGCTCTCTTTGAAATGTACAGGCTGTCTATTACAATACTACTTGCTCAGACATATTGCTATCTTTGAAATGTACAGGCTGTCTATTACAATACTACTTGCTTAGACATATTGCTATCTTTGAAATGTACAGTCTGTCTATTACAATACTACTTGCTTAGACATATTGCTATCTTTGAAATGTACAGGCTGTCTATTACAATACTACTTGCTTAGACATATTGCTATCTTTGAAATGTACAGGCTGTCTATTACAATACTACTTGCTCAGACATATTGCTATCTTTGAAATGTACAGGCTGTCTATTACAATACTACTTGCTCAGACATATTGCTATCTTTGAAATGTACAGGCTGTCTATTACAATACTACTTGCTTAGACATATTGCTATCTTTGAAATGTACAGGCTGTCTATTACAATACTACTTGCTTAGACATATTGCTATCTTTGAAATGTACAGGCTGTCTATTACAATACTACTTACTTAGACATATTGCTATCTTTGAAATGTACAGGCTGTCTATTACAATACTACTTGCTTAGACATATTGCTATCTTTGAAATGTACAGGCTGTCTATTACAATACTACTTACTTAGACATATTGCTATCTTTGAAATGTACAGGCTGTCTATTACAATACTACTTGCTTAGACATATTGCTATCTTTGAAATGTACAGGCTGTCTATTACAATACTACTTGCTGTCTTTGTACTGACTACTTATTATAATAATACTAGGTCATTCATTGACCCTGCTTTATATATTGTGCTCTCCATGTTTATGTTGTCATTCATTTTTTTGTGATATAATGTGGTCTTGTGGAGTGGAAGCATATCTGTGTAGGTTTTTTTCTGGTTCGTTTATATATGTATTGCTGTTGAAGATCATTATTAACCCTTCCACATGTTTGTGCCTGTCTCAAGTCAGAACCTACATTTCTAAACTGTCATGGTCATGTTCTGTGAGTTGAGGTGAGATGTGATTGTTTGTTTTGCTGATATTGGTGGAATTGTTAACCATCACTGTTTAACTTTCTTTTCATAATCAGTGTTAGGGTTATGTTGTTTAACGCCACTTTCAACAAAGTTTCAGTTATATTGTAGTGTTCAGTTTTATTGGTGGAGGAAACCGGAGTACATAGAGTAACCCAACGACCTGCCGCATTGCTATCTTTGAATGGTAGAGACTGACTATTACAATAATACATTCTTAGATGTACAGGTATTAATTTCCATGAATTGTAAAGGCTGTATATTCTCCTCTTCTGGGGGAGATATACTTTTTTTGTCCTGTCTGACCGTTACAAAGTTTGTACGCTCATCTCCTACAATATTTTAATGGAAATTCCGAAAAACGTTGCATGCTTGCATATTTTATCAAATGAAGATTTTCAAATCGTTACACAGTTTGCTCAGACCATTTTGAAGGAGTTGTTGCCTTATTTGAGTTAGAAAGTTTTAAGCACGACGCCTACATTTTAAATGGAAATTCCTCAGAACTTGCTTGATTGATTTATTTTTGAAGGAGTATTTGCCCTCTTTGACTTCGAATATTTCATCAAAAAGTTATTAATATGCAACTAACTCCCTGCTACATTTTCAATTAGAAGTCCTTAAAACATAGCATGCTTGCTTGCTTGGAACAATACTCAGGATTTACATATTGTTACTGCTAATTTATCGAATCATTTTTTAAAGAGTTATTGGTCTTTTTGACATTAAATAATTAATAAGTATTTCATCAAATAGAATTTGGAGAGAGGGTAGACATTTTTGTGTAAAAAAAACTCTTACTTTGCATCTTTATTGTGTGTGTAAATCTGAAGTCAAGGATGACCACCACTACAGGATAATGTTCAACTGTCTTCTCAGAATTTTCAAAACTAATTGAATGTATAGATGATCATTAGACAATGATAATAAACTTATAATTTATGTGTTCAGTCATTATTATAAATGTCAGTGACATAGGCTCAGCTGAACCTCTAGTTTAGTCAGTGTTTCTTTTAATAATGTCTGTTGTCATGTAATTACAGGAAGGACTGATACAACAGTGTAAGGACATAATGAAGGATACTCTCAGGTAGACATCATTGTTAAGTTTCATTCAACTTTTATTCATTTCCACATTATTGTGAAGAGTTTATGAAAGTTTTTTTTTTTCATATGACCACACATTTTTTGCATGTATTATTTGATGTATTATTTGATGTCTGTCACATTCATACATCTGTAGAAATAATGATTGTGCAAATTACAACACATTATTGTGTGCAGCAAATTACTGTGTACAACACATTATTGTGTGCAGCAAATTACTGTGTACAACACATTATTGTGTGCAGCAAATTACTGTGTACAACACATTATTGTGTACAGCAAATTACTGTGTACAACACATTATTGTGTGCAGCAAATTACTGTGTACAACACATTATTGTGTACAGCAAATTACTGTGTGCAACACATTATTGTGTACAGCAAATTACTGTGTACAACACATTATTGTGTGCAGCAAATCACTGTGTACAGCAAATTACTGTGTACAACACATTATTGTGTACAGCAAATTAATGTGTACAACACATTATTGTGTGCAGCAAATTACTGTGTACAACACATTATTGTGTACATCAAATTACTGTGTACAACACATTATTGTGTACAGCAAATTTCGGTGTACAACACATTATTGTGTACAACACATTATTGTGTGCAGTAAATCACTGTGTACAACACATTATTGTGTACAGCAAATCACTGTGTACAACACATTATTGTGTACAGCAAATTACTGTGTACAACAAATTACTGTGTACAACACATTATTGTGCATACCTGTTAACCTCTGGGAACTGCTAGAGGGGGGATCTCCCCCCTACCAACTCTTCTAAAGGGGAGATTTTTTGCGTCGCCTTTAAGCGCACAAAATTGTACCTTGTAGTTGCATACATGTGATAGAGTTGCTATGCTACAACTGGAGATTTGTAAATTTTTGGCTGGAGATTGGTCTCATAACTGGAGATTTTTTATCGACATATTTGATGCATGTTTTTATTGTTAATTGATGTTTTCTTTTTGTTTGTTTCAGTATTGAACCAACTGCATCCCATTTCAATATATATTGTTTACATTTCTGTCTTATTAGTAGTGCTTCATATGATGAATGAAGGATAACAACTGTATTTATAATTTATTCATAATCATAAGGTTATAACAAAGCAATAACAATGAAGACAGAATGCTCTAAACAATAAAGTCATAGAGCACTAAAATTAAAAAGTCACTTTGCTGCTGGTGCGTTGTGTGATAGCATACGTTTCGGCATTTTTGTGGTTTATCAATTCCATCCTGGAACTTAGTCCTTAAATAATACTTTGATCGGCTTTGGTCCCAAACAAGCCATAGCAACTCAATCCGAGATGAATTCATTGCACGTTTGATCGAAATAAGAAGTTTTCCTCGGCATCAAAGGTTGTCCGACTCCTGTTTGCACAACGGTTTATAACTATTTTTAATTGCCGCTATCACACTTCTAATCATCTAAGCGTGTGCCACAAACCCACTTCCTTATCTCCAATTAACTGTCAATCAGTGGATAATTGTTGTATAATCATCAACACCTTAATTAATCTCCATGACCCAATTTACCTGTAAAGGTGTCAAACAGATCAATAACCGGATATCATTTAAACACCTTTACCATTCGTATCTCTCGACGTTTTTCATCAGCGCGGGAATTCCAAATGGGGAATTTCCAGAAATATTGATCGCAAAATGTAGGTCAAGATTTTATTGTACTTGATTTTTTTGTTGGGGGATATCGTGCGGGAGGAAAAGGTGTGTGCGGGAGATTAATGTCTCCCGCGCATGAGACCCAGTCCATGCGGGAGATAAGGCTCTTACGCGGGAGAGTCCCGCGAAAAGGGGGAGGGTTAACAGGTATGTTGTGTACAGCAAATTACTGTGTACAACACATTATTGTGTACAGCAAGTTACTGTGTACAACACATTATTGTGTACAGCAAATTACTGTGTACAACACATTATTGTGTACTGCAAGTTACTGTGTACAACACATTATTGTGTACTGCAAGTTACTGTGTGCAACACATTATTGTGTGCAGCAAATTACTGTGTACAACACATTATTGTGTACAGCAAATTACTGTGTACAACACATTATTGTGTACTGCAAGTTACTGTGTACAACACATTATTGTGTACTGCAAGTTACTGTATACAACACATTATTGTGTACTGCAAGTTACTGTGTACAACATATTATTGTGTACAGCAAATTACTGTGTACAGCAAAACACTGTGTCCATCATTGCTTTTAATATACATTTGTTCAACTTTCCCTTGTGCACATGCTGCGGTTGTAAAGTGCTTCACTCTGCGTTGTCCAATATGTTTAATATAATCTGATCAAATTAGACTATTTTATTCCACAACTAAAATTGATTACAATAAGATGGAAGATAATATTTGTAAAGTACAAACCACATCGGTATTGTGATGGTTAGTGTGCTTGCCTCGAATCTGGTAGATTGTTGGTTTGAACCATGATCGGGTCAAACCAAAGACTATGAAATTGGTATTTGCTTCTCCAATAAGCATGCAGCAATCAGGAGAGAGAGCAAAGACTGGTTGGCTCGGAATAAGGATAATGTCTATCCACAGACTTGTTTCTGTGTGCTAGCACTATAAAAAATCCAACTACGCATGTTGGTCTAGTACAAAGTGGACCTCATCATCATCTCATTGAAAATTAACTTGTTCTCACCATGATATAGCTGAATAATTGCTGAGTTGGTGTTAAACAACAATCGGTCACTTACTCACTTGAATAGTACATGTCACATTGAACTGAATTAAACTAGCAATAACAAAGTTTACAATATTATTATTTTAGTTCAAAGATGGTCCATTTATATCACCATGCTTGTCAAATGTATGGATTACAAGAACTAGAAAATGACTGTTTTAATTGGTTGTTGACAAACTTCTTGACAAACAAACAAGACCAAGAGTTTCTTAAGAATATAAGGTAGGTTTTTGCTACATAGTACCATTTCATGAGGTACTCATAAACCTTAGATCTTTAACAAACTCACTGGAGTTAGTTATATGTAAATCCTATAGAGGCTTTATAAAAACTATTCCCAGTCCTTAATTATGGTGTTTTGCTTTCACATCAATTTCAGATAGACTGTTGACATCATGAAAAGATAAACTGGGAATAAGATTCCTATTATGCTACTTCAAACCACATAATTCTTCAGTGTAATTTTTCAATGTAGAACTTTTCTGTTTATATTGGTTGTGATATTTATGTATGTTTTAGTATAGAATTGATGACTAAGATGGTCGTTTCACCAGATTTACATGTGATATTTGTGTGTTTCAGTATAGAATTGATGACTAAGATGGTCATTTCACCAGATTTACATGTGATATTTGTGTATGTTTTAGTATAGAATTGATGACTAAGATGGTCGTTTCACCAGATTTACATGTGATATTTGTGTATGTTTCAGTATAGAATTGATGACTAAGATGGTCGTTTCACCAGATTTACATGTGATATTTGTGTATGTTTCAGTATAGAATTGATGACTAAGATGGTCGTTTCACCAGATTTACATGTGATATTTGTGTATGTTTCAGTATAGAATTGATGACTAAGATGGTCGTTTCACCAGATTTACATGTGATATTTGTGTATGTTTCAGTATAGAATTGATGACTAAGATGGTCGTTTCACCAAATTTACATGTGATATTTGTGTATGTTTCAGTATAGAATTGATGACTAAGATGGTCGTTTCACCAGATTTACATGTGATATTTGTGTATGTTTCAGTATGGAATTGATGACTAAGATGGTCGTTTCACCAGATTTACATGTGATATTTGTGTATGTTTCAGTATAGAATTGATGACTAAGATGGTCGTTTCACCAGATTTACATGTGATATTTGTGTATGTTTCAGTATAGAATTGATGACTAAGATGGTCATTTCACCAGATTTACATGTGATATTTGTGTATGTTTCAGTATAGAATTGATGACTAAGATGGTTGTTTCACCAGATTTACATGTGATATTTGTGTATGTTTCAGTATAGAATTGATGACTGAGATGGTCGTTTCACCAGATTTACATGTGATATTTGTGTATGTTTCAGTATAGAATTGATGACTGAGATGGTCGGTTCACCAGATTTACATGTGATGCAAGTAGAAGTTGATGTTTATTCTCAGCTGAAGAAGGTAAACAAATTTATACATTACAGAGATGTTAGTATTTGCTGTTCTTTTTATTTGACATTCGGTTTTTTTATGATATAGACAGCTAACCGCATCGGTGGCGTAATGGTTAGCGTGCTCGCCTCGAGTGCGGTAGATCGTGGGTTCGAGCCCTGGTCGGTTCTAACAAAAGACTATGAAATTGGTATTTGTTGCTAAGCACGCAGCATTAATAGTGAGGCCCATGTATCTTATCAGCTTATCGATGACTGGCAATCCAGAGATGTTGGTTCAGTTGCCAACTTCTACTCGTCATAATTTTTTTTTAGCTGTATATTTATTATTGAAACTTTATATATGGCTTTATGTTATTCCTTTCATTTGATTCACAAAATATTGTGAAATTTGGTTTAGAAATAAAAATGTTATGACAGTTTAAAGTTACCAATGAAATCATGTTGTCAGTGTAATCAGTAGACGGTCTAATTATCTCTTAATAATCTATTAATAATATCGATCTAGGTTTAACCTTTGTTATAAAAGTGATTTTTTTCATTTGTTATGTGCAGCCGCACTTTTAATTTTTAACTAATGAAAGCGGGTTTAACAGAAAGATCTCTGTAAGAGCATTAGTTGGGTCATCGTATCAAGAAAATTGATGGTGAATAAACAAATGGGTAAGTTTTTATTAATTTACGAAGTTATTTTAAGTAATCACATGGAGTGTGTATATCTATGGATTCAGCATTTTATTCTGCATTTAATGATATATATTTCATCTACGTACGTGGAAAATTCAGGTTGCACCAAACGAAAATCAGTTGTAAATTTTTCGATGTCTAAACAAAAATGGCGACGCCATTTTTTTTGTTTACACTTTTTACAGTGCATGTATTGATATAATCTTGCATATTTGTCTGGTTGATTGATAAGAGATCGATTATTTCTTCCTTTTTTTTTCATTAGAAAAGTTCCTAAACTAGTAAAATGTACAGTATGCTTTGTGTTTTAATTCCATAAAGTAACACGTTGAACCTTTATTATTATTGTTGAGACATTGAATTAAAGAAAAAAAACGCATTTTTACATAAACAACCAGTCAAAGGCTTAAATTATTTCACCTCTAGAAATATCAATATTATTATTGTACAGAGATCATAGCAAGATGTATTTTGAAGACTAATATTAATAAGAAGAATTGTGGTAGGGGTGTTTTCTGTGTGGTATTTTTTTTGGGGGAGGAAGGGGGGGGGGGGGGGGCTGGGCTTTCTAAACTTGTGTTACTATTGAATATATTTATGTACATTTTGTATATTGATAAGTATTGTACGCCTGAACACCAATTTTGGTTTGCTTCCGTTTCAAATGTAAACATGGTATGTACAATTTTTCCATTTGTTTTATTAGTTATTGTTCTTGTTATTTTAATTTTTTGTTTGACAATGATGAAAAGAAGAATGATTCATTTTTCTTTTGATACCAAATTTTTATATAGAGAAACATTATTTCACAATGAAGTCTCCCACGCAAATGCACAGACTTCTACTTCGGCTCTATATTCATTTGTAAAATTTAAGATATACAAATGTATGGATAGTGTGTGTGTGTGTGGGGAGGGGGGGGGGGGATGCTGGGGTAGTAACTGAAGTTACAGCTGCCCACCACTACAAATACAATATGGAAGTAAGTCCCTTCCCTTTCCTGCTAAATTATGTGGTTGCAATGCTAAAACTGCATTTCACTTGTATTATTGTTATTTTACAGCATATGCACATTTTGTATTTACTGATTTCGGCATACAGTATTGCTTGAGGATTGTGATGAACCAATTCCAAATTGGCCACATAAATTTCATGAAAATTTGTTAATACACCTGTATCTGATGCAACAAGGGAGTACTTTTCTAAATAAACTACTGGTCAATTGCTTAATTCTTGTGCTTAGTACATACATTAAAGTTGTTTGAGACATATGGAATTACAGTGAAGGGTGTGGATACATCTTCTACAAAATGGCATGAAATTGTAACATTTCGGATTTCACACTTTAAATACTGGAAATACCAGTGATTCAAATGCAATATGGGCATTATACATGTATAAAGGAATATTTAAATGATTCAAATAATTACAGAAATGGTTCAACACTTGAAAAGATGAGAGAATTAAGGAGTCCTTGATCACTTTTTTGAATTCTTCCTTGGGTTTACCAAAGTCAAGGGAAAATGTAGGAATCGTATGAAAAAATGTCAAAAGCCAATTTAACTACAGTATTGAAAGAAAATAAACAATTGATGAAAATTAATGCAAAACAGTTGAGTATCCTGAGATCCCTAAGTGTTATTGTGAATGGCATTTAGAAAGAAAATAAAAAACTGAATAATAATAAGACCTTAAAGTCAGTTGGAAATGATGCTGCTGATGAAATAAAGAAACTGAAAAAGAAATCCGCTGATGTACACATGGAAATTACATTTTTGCTAAATTTACTGTGATATTAATTGATACTATTAACTAGTTTGCTTTATATTAATAAAAACAACATATCTAATATTTAGGCATTGGTCAGATAATTTAACATTGTCATTTAAAAACTGTAAAAGTAAAATGCTGAAATTTTTTTAAAGACGAATTACCTCCCTTTTTTGATAATTTCATGTCGTAATATAATTCAATTTATTTTATAATCTCACTACAGAAAGTGTAATTTTTTGTTAATACTTGTTGAAGACTTATTCTAATTTATGTTTATCTTAATTAAAATACTTAGTATAAACAAATGGGACAACTTTTACTCTCATCATTGTTTATTGTTTGTGAATGATGTACTGATGATACATGATTTTTTGCAAAATTAATCATTAAATTTATTGATTTGCTGTACATATACAAAGCTGTATGTAAAGAACAACTAATCTAATATTAAGGTATTGTCAATATTCTTTGAAATTGTAATTACTTAATAATATATGCAAAATTATCAAATTTAAATTTTTTTTAAAGTACAATGTACCTTTAAAGTACGTACCCTTCCTGATAATTTTGAGCAATAATAAAAATGAATTTATGGTATATTCTGACTCCAAAATAATAATTTTTTCATCTTTTTATTTTGAAATAATCATAATTTACTTGATTTTTACAATATTTTAATCTAAGTTTATGATTTTAAAGAAATTGGTGTTGGACACTTGCACTTTACCATTTTGTCTTGGTGAAAAGCAAATTTTTCTGAAAGTTTTAAAAACAATAACTACTATTATATATCTCCTATTGGTTTCATTTTTTTGTATTGCAGAGATTACATATAGGCCTTTAAAGAAATAATATAGAAAATAGTCTTCTATGTGATTTTTATAGTAAAATAATTCATTCAAAATGCTGTTTTAGCCCATTCTTATACAACTATTTTGGCTTTAATCCCATTTTCATAGTAATTTTTAAAATATTTCTTTAAAGTAAAACAAACTGATTTTCTATATTCTCATAGAAAAGATAACAGTTAGTAGGTATATTTAGAAATACAGCTTTAATTGTTTATTGAAAATAATATTACAGTGTCATATAATATGCCAGTAAATGTCTTTTGTCTACAAATTTACTGCAAAAAATGACTGATCGAAACTTTGGTCAAGCATATCTCGAAAACTGCATAATCAATCATTTTGAAATTTTGTATGCTTGTTTACTGTATTTATTTGTATCCATTGATGAAAGAGAAGAATTGATGTCTAAGTAATAAAGTTTTTATTGATCTCTGAAATATGGTTTCCATTCATTATGCACAAAATGAACGTGGGCCTCACTAGCATTAAGGAGAAAGAGCAAAGACTGGATGGCTCGAAATCCGAATAATGTGTTAAGAGTGGAGCGACATGTCCACAGCGGACTGTTGTTTCAGTAAGCTAGCACTATGAAAATCCAACTCGGCGTGTTGGTCTAATATAAAGCGGACCTCATCATCATTTTATTAAAAATTAACTTGTTCTCGCCATGATATGGTTGAAAAATTGCTGAATTGGCATTAAGCAACAATCACTCACTCACTCAAATAGACAGCTACACGTTTTAGCAGTGTTTAATTGTTGCATAGCACGAAAACATAGTGTTGACTGTGTGAGTCCTGGTTCATGTAATACTGTACTTTTTAATTAGAATATTGAAGTCAGAAAAAGTATGCCTATCTGTTTGGAAGGTGAGATGAATTCCTCTAAAGTACACATAAAACACAAAACAATATATTGGCACATTGGATGACACCCCCAATCTGCTTATCTTTTGGCTAATATTATGTTATTCCCATTTTATTTTATATCTGTTTTTAGTGGCTATTTCTACAAGAGAACCTATCGTGGGACAGTAGTGCTAAGAATTTGACTACAGATGCTAGTGAATTCTTTAAGCAAATGAGAAAAGGTGAGTGACTACTATTGTGAAAACATAGATTTTATGAGTTAGAACATAGATAAATGTTTCATTCTTTTGAATTTTATTTTCCAAGTAGTTTTAGCACACCCGAGTTTTTTTTTATCGAAAAGTGTCTGGCCTCTGTCTATCCGTCTGTATGTCGTAAAAAAGTTCAACATCTTCAGAACCAATGAATGCCCAGCCATCAAACTTACCAAAAGGATCTGAAGAATTGTATCATTTTGAAGCCATTAGAAATCCAAGGTGGCTGTCCTAGCCTCTGATTGGCAGAGACATTTTTGACTTCTTCTCTAGAACTACTGCATGTGAAGTCAGCTGATTTGGCAGAAATGTTCATCTAAAGGTCCTCATGTAGTCTTCTTGTTTTCAAAGCAATTCAAAATCCAACATGGGCTCTCCGGCCTCTGATTGGCTGAGACATTTTAAACTTTTTTCCAAAATATTTAGTTGTATTTATGTTTTAGAAAAAATCCAACATTGTATTACCTATAGAAAAATAAATTACAAAACAAAGCAATCACCTCTCATCTAAACTGAACTCACCGTATTTATGTTTTTGATGATTTAACAGTATGTTACCTGCAGACTGAGAGAGGTCAACAATATTTACCTTTATTTATGTTTTAGATAATACAACAGTATGTTACCTGCAGACTGAGAGAGGACAACAATATTTACCTGTATTTATGTTTTAGATAATACAACAGTATGTTACCTGCAGACTGAGAGAGGTCAACAATATTTACCTTTATTTATGTTTTAGATAATACAACAGTATGTTACCTGCAGACTGAGAGAGGTCAACAATATTTACCTGTATTTTGTAAAGTTAGATGGCAGCATGTACTAAATGATCTAGCATCTCTTAAACTTGTAGAGGAGGACAAATTATTTAATCTAGGTCTGTTAATTATACAAGTATAATCGTTTATATATTTTTTAATAAATGTAAAACTGGAAAGATTTGATCATTAGAATTAACGTTCTTAGAAAGTGAGCGATCAGAACCAGAAATGAAAGTTAGAAATAGTTTATCTGCCATTTTGATGGTGTGCAAGAAAAATTAGAAAATGTAAAACTGGAAAAATTTGATCATTAGAATTAACGTTCTTAGTAAGTGAGCGATCAGAACCAGAAATGAAAGTTAGAAATAGTTTATCTGCCATTTTGATGGTGTGCAAGAAAAATTAGAAAATGTAAAACTGGAAAAATTTGATCATTAGAATTAACGTTCTTAGTAAGTGAGCGATCAGAACCAGAAATGAAAGTTAGAAATAGTTTATCTGCCATTTTGATGGTGTGCAAGAAAAATTAGAAAATGTAAAACTGGAAAAATTTGATCATTAGAATTAACGTTCTTAGTAAGTGAGCGATCAGAACCAGAAATGAAAGTTAGAAATAGTTTATCTGCCATTTTGATGGTGTGCAAGAAAAATTAGAAAATGTAAAACTGGAAAAATTTGATCATTAGAATTAACGTTCTTAGTAAGTGAGCGATCAGAACCAGAAATGAAAGTTAGAAATAGTTTATCTGCCATTTTGATGGTGTGCAAGAAAAATTAGAAAATGTAAAACTGGAAAAATTTGATCATTAGAATTAACGTTCTTAGTAAGTGAGCGATCAGAACCAGAAATGAAAGTTAGAAATAGTTTATCTGCCATTTTGATGGTGTGCAAGAAAAATTAGAAAATGTAAAACTGGAAAAATTTGATCATTAGAATTAACGTTCTTAGTAAGTGAGCGATCAGAACCAGAAATGAAAGTTAGAAATAGTTTATCTGCCATTTTGATGGTGTGCAAGAAAAATTAGAAAATGTAAAACTGGAAAAATTTGATCATTAGAATTAACGTTCTTAGTAAGTGAGCGATCAGAACCAGAAATGAAAGTTAGAAATAGTTTATCTGCCATTTTGATGGTGTGCAAGAAAAATTAGAAAATGTAAAACTGGAAAAATTTGATCATTAGAATTAACGTTCTTAGTAAGTGAGCGATCAGAACCAGAAATGAAAGTTAGAAATAGTTTATCTGCCATTTTGATGGTGTGCAAGAAAAATTAGAAAATGTAAAACTGGAAAAATTTGATCATTAGAATTAACGTTCTTAGTAAGTGAGCGATCAGAACCAGAAATGAAAGTTAGAAATAGTTTATCTGCCATTTTGATGGTGTGCAAGAAAAATTAGAATTGCTTCTAAAAAAGTAATAGAAATAGCAAATACATACCTGTTAACCTCTGGGAACTGCTAGGGGGGAGATCTCCCCCTTACCAACTCTTCTAAGGGGGAGATTTTGCGTGTCGCCTTTAACGCACAAAATTGTACCTTGTAGTTGAATGATTATAAAGCAATGATGTAAAATGGTATATAAAGACACATTCATTGTATACAAATTTATTGTTGACTCTTCTATTAATAGCTTGACAATCTAGTTACATGAACTTATGTTACTCTGGTATGTTAGAACACCTTTCTTTGCTCACTTGGTCATCAACTGATTTTGTTGGCATAAACTGGCGCAATTGGGGGGTTTTGTTAGTAGGAATGACTGCTTTCCTGTGTAAACTGGTCTCTGAGTGTCTCTTAATATCACACAGGCCCCCTGAAGCAACACTGAAGTTTGAACTACAGCATGTGGACAAAAGTGATTCCGTTTCCGCCATCTTCCCTATATATTTCATATAAAACCACTTATTTTCATAACATTCTCATGAAGTCATTGTTTAGCCGATTTTCATGAAATTTTCACCTTTAAAAACAGAATTAATTAGAGTTTATCTTAATATCTTCATGTAATTTATTCGAACTTTTATTTGCAAGTATTTATGATTTAAACACAAATGTAAATTCTTGACGTCACAATTTTATATGATTATGTAGTAAGATTTGGTGAAAAAATTAAACTTTGTTTTTAAATCAATTCTAAGAGAAAGTAGAAATAAAATTATTTGCAAATTATACGAAGAAGAAACTATATTTAATTCTGCATTTAAGGCTGAAAATTTCATGAAAATCAGATAAGGAATGACTTCATGAGAATGTTATGAAAATAAATGGTTTTATATGAAATATATAGGGAAGATGCCAGAAACGGAATCACTTTTGTCCACATGCTGTACACAGAGTGCAAAACGCCAGATCATTTCCCAACAAACTTGACTGTAACCAGTGGTGTGATTTTTTTCCACTCGTCCTCGAATTTACAATTGTATTTCTTTTTCTTTGATGTCGAAGAAGGAGTACTAGGTCCCGAATTCCACCTTCTCTTTGTTGATTGAGACATTGTTATAAAATGCCAGAAACAAATTTTATTTAAAGCTAAATCTGAATATAGTACTCCCCGAGAATATACATTTCTAGTTGGTGTCTGTTCGATTACGTAAACAACAATCAGTTTTGTATTCCTGAACGAAAAGTCTAGAGAAACTCGATAAAAATTGATACGAAACATCTCGATGATTGACGGAAATAACCGATCGATTGTAAACAAATATGGCGACTGAAGAAAGTAAAAAAAAATTTTGTTGGGGGGAGATCGTGCGGGAGGAAAAGGTGTGTGCGGGAGATTTATGTCTCTTGCGCGGGAGACCCATTCCATGCGGGAGATAAGGCTCATACGTGGGAGACTCCCGCACAAAGGGGGAGGGTTAACAGGTATGCAAATAGATTATTTTCTAAATAAATGTTTGGAGTATTCTGAAGTATCTTGACATTTTTGAGAAATCAATGTGTCATGTGTTTACTATTTACCTTTAAACAGTGAAGATATTGTATACATTTCACAGATTATAAGATTATGCTTGTTCTAGAGCAATCAAGTCATTATCACAATAGAAAAAAAATATTTTTTAACACTTACAGTTTTTTATGATTCAGATTTTGCTTCAAATTGAAAACTCCAAAATCTGGTTGTCTCAAATTCAGGATAATATGTGTGAGTGGAGCGACATGTCTACCCGTGGACTGTTGTTTCAGTGAGCTAGTAGTACTTTAAAGATACAGTTAAGCGTGTTGGTCTAGTACAAACTGAATGTAACTTGATCTCGCCATGATATAGCCTAAAAATTGTTTATTTGGTGTTAACAACAATCACTTACTGACTCACTCTTCAACAGTAACATGACTGGTGCCACTTGTTGAGTTGTAACTGTATACCCTACTAGAGCACCAGAGTGTGCCCCTTGTTTTTACTGTGATTTATGTTGCTCAATCTTTTCTGTGTTATGTTTTGTAGATCAGTGTTTGCTTTTTTGTATGCTTTCTTTTGGCAATTATTTTGTCTGTCCTTCCTCGATTTACAGATTCTGATTACCTCTTTGATATCTTCAAACTTATCTAACCCATATATGAAATCAATATTAGTTTTTTTTTTATTTTATACAGCATGGATCCAACCATATTTTGAAAAACAGTGGAAGAAAATGTTGAACATAGAACAAGGTCGAGATGAAGGGTAATTTACTTAGAAATGATACACATTGGTTTCACATTTTATGACATAAAATTGTTTATTCTGTAAAATGGGAAGCATATACCTGACCTGACCGTAATTGTATGATAATGGGGAAAGATCGCTGATGATTATCTCCAATTATATAATTACAGATGGCGCTGTGGTATATCAGGTCTAGCATCTGTTATCATGATTAGCCAGCATGCAGTCACTGTGTGTGTTATTTATCAATAAAATTAATAAGAAAAAATACCACATTGATGAAGCAATTCCAAAATCAAATATAAAAATCCTAGAAAGAGGCAAAATCGATACCCCTTAAGCACACCGTTCAATAAATTCTTTGATTAGGAAATAATTTATGGAAGGCATAGTGCATTGTCAGTTTTAACATAGGTTGGTAGGATACTAGTATTTTATCCTTAGTGGCAGGACCCTGGTACATAAGCACAGTAAAATGTATTTTTTTTTTAGCCCACATTAGCAAAATGGTCATGTGACGTATTGTAATTACTTTGTGTATACCGTTATCTGTAAACTTTTAACATTTCAATCCATTTCTCACAAACTGCTGACCCAATTAGAACAATTCCTGGTATAAATTCTACTTAGTCCTCACCATTTTACATGATTATGTTTCATTCAAAAATTGTTTATTTCTGCTAGGGCCAATTAAGCTTTCTGATTGGATTAAATTTTAAAAGTCTTCTTGACCGAAACAGCAAGTGTGAAGGAATTGCTCCTTAGGAGAAATGTTCGTCATTTGGCCCTCTAAAAAGTTGGGTTTTTTTTATCTGAAATCCAAGATGGTCGCCATCTCATGATAAAGTTTTAACATAGGATTAGATGGGAAAATGTTTTATAAATACCCATTACATACATAGTGTGGTGGTACAAGAATGTTTATCAGGTCGAGCCTGTTGTTTGAACCAGTATCACTATGAGTCACGGTAGCGACGAGTTGTGATGCGGTTTGTTCACACAACAGGCAAGACCTGATACAAATTCTTGTACCAACACACTATGTATGTAATAAGTTTATCTAACATTTCATTAAAAGCAAATTTTAAGCAAATAACAAGGATCGAAATAAGATTAACAAATTTGTGCAATACTCTGAGGAAGACTACATTTTGTGCATGACGTCATGTTTCTTGCCGTTCATTCTATTGCTTTGTTAACGTTGCTCACATTGACGTGTTTTACACTGCATTCCAATGTTATGACGTCATGACAAAATAGTTCCGCAGAGAAGATCTCGTGCAACGTCGCACCATTCTTTTATCACGACAGTGTGGTGATACAACATCTTGTATCAAACACCTTGTATCAGACAGGCGACTTTCTTTAAATTCAAAGGAAAATGAACAAAATGTTAGATAATTATTTTTATCTGAAACCATAGAACTATTTGACAGGAACCTTGCTGGAATATTTCTTGGATGGTCCTTTACAAAATGAGTGTTTTTGTGTTCATTGGCAATCTAAATAGTTTTAACATAGGACTCTATAGGAAAACCAAAAAAAATCAGAAACTATTTAATTGATTGAACCAAAACTGTACATGAATAATTATGGGATGGTCCCATGCAAAATTTTTTTTCTTTTCGTATTCATCAGAAATCCAAGATGTCTGCCAACCCTATTGGAAAAATAATTTAAAATTATTCATATCTGAAATTACTAATCCATTTGACAGCAAATTTTGCAGGAATGTACCTGGATGTTTCCGAACAAAATGTGTGTTTTTGTGTCGATCGGAAATCTAAGATGTCTACCACTGCAGGACATTGTTAATTTTAACATATTGGAAAATGGAGAGAAAAAAATTACTCAGAAACAATAAATTCGATTTCAAACCTAAGCTGTTCATGAATAAACATTGTATGGTCCCTTAAAATGTTATTTAATTTGTTTGTGTCAATCAGAAATTCAAGGTGGCTGCAATTACAGAGGAAATCTAACATAGGACCCTATTGCAAATATATTTCAAAATTATTATTATCTTAAATCTCAATGGCTTGACTGTTCTTGGATGGTTCTTTACAAAATGTGTGTCTTTTGTGGTGATCAGATTCCAAGATGGCTGCCAAAGCAGGACAACCAGTCAAATTCTTGTTGTTACATTGATGGTATGCTTTACCAGACAGGTTTAGATAACCCATGTGATACAGTATCTTGTCTTGTTGTATCCTTTATGTATACTTTACCAGACAGGTTTATATAACCTATGTGATACAGTATCTTGTCTTGTTGTATCCTTTATGCATACTTTACCAGACAGATTTAGATAACCATGTGATACACTATCTTGTCTTGTTGTATCATTTATGGTATGCTTTACCAGACAGGTTTAGATAACCCATGTGATACAGTATCTTGTCTTGTATCATTTATGGTATGCTTTACCAGACAGATTTAGATAACCCATGTGATACAGTATCTTGTCTTGTTGTATCATTTATGGTATGCTTTACCAGACAGGTTTAGATAACCCATGTGATACAGTATCTTGTCTTGTTGTATCATTTATGGTATGCTTTACCAGACAGGATTAGATAACCCATGTGATACAGTATCTTGTCTTGTTGTATCATTTATGGTATGCTTTACCAGACAGGTTTAGATAACCCATGTGATACAGTATCTTGTCTTGTATCATTTATGTATACTTTACCAGACAGGTTTATGTAACCTATGTGATACAGTATCTTGTCTTGTTGTATCCTTTATGTATACTTTACCAGACAGATTTAGATAACCATGTGATACAGTATCTTGTCTTGTTGTATCATTTATGGTATGCTTTACCAGACAGGTTTAGATAACCCATGTGATACAGTATCTTGTCTTGTTGTATCCTTTATGTATATTTTACCAGACAGGTGTATATAACCTATGTGATACAGTATCTTGTCTTGTTGTATCCTTTATGCATACTTTACCAGACAGATTTAGATAACCATGTGATACACTATCTTGTCTTGATGTATCATTTATGGTATGCTTTACCAGACAGGTTTAGATAACCCATGTGATACAGTATCTTGTCTTGTATCATTTATGGTATGCTTTACCAGACAGATTTAGATAACCCATGTGATACAGTATCTTGTCTTGTTGTATCATTTATGGTATGCTTTACCAGACAGGTTTAGATAACCCATGTGATACAGTATCTTGTCTTGTTGTATCATTTATGGTATGCTTTACCAGACAGGATTAGATAACCCATGTGATACAGTATCTTGTCTTGTTGTATCATTTATGGTATGCTTTACCAGACAGGTTTAGATAACCCATGTGATACAGTATCTTGTCTTGTTGTATCATTTATGGTATGCTTTACCAGACAGGTTTAGATAACCCATGTGATACAGTATCTTGTCTTGTTGTATCATTTATGGTATGCTTTACCATACAGGTTTAGATAACCCATGTGATACAGTATCTTGTCATGTTGTATCATTTATGTATGCTTTACCAGACAGGTTTAGATAACCATGTGATACAGTATCTTGTCTTGTTGTATCCTTTATGTATACTTTACCAGACAGATTTAGATAACCATGTGATACAGTATCTTGTCTTGTTGTATCCTTTATGTATACTTTACCAGACAGATTTAGATAACCATGTGATACAGTATCTTGTCTTGTATCATTTATGTATACTTTACCAGACAGGTTTATGTAACCTATGTGATACAGTATCTTGTCTTGTTGTATCCTTTATGTATACTTTACCAGACAGATTTAGATAACCATGTGATACAGTATCTTGTCTTGTTGTATCATTTATGGTATGCTTTACCAGACAGATTTAGATAACCCATGTGATACAGTATCTTGTCTTGTTATATCATTTATGGTATGCTTTACCAGACAGGTTTAGATAACCCATGTGATACAGTATCTTGTCTTGTTGTATCATTTATGGTATGCTTTACCAGACAGATTTAGATAACCCATGTGATACAGTATCTTGTCTTGTTGTATCATTTATGGTATGCTTTACCAGACAGGTTTAGATAACCCATGTGATACAGTATCTTGTCTTGTATCATTTATGGTATGCTTTACCAGACAGATTTAGATAACCCATGTGATACAGTATCTTGTCTTGTTGTATCATTTATGGTATGCTTTACCAGACAGGTTTAGATAACCCATGTGACACAGTATCTTGTCTTGTTGTATCATTTATGGTATGCTTTACCAGACAAGATTAGATAACCCATGTGATACAGTATCTTGTCTTGTTGTATCATTTATGGTATGCTTTACCAGACAGGTTTAGATAACCCATGTGATACAGTATCTTGTCTTGTTGTATCATTTATGGTATGCTTTACCAGACAGGTTTAGATAACCCATGTGATACAGTATCTTGTCATGTTGTATCATTTATGTATGCTTTACCAGACAGGTTTAGATAACCATGTGATACAGTATCTTGTCTTGTTGTATCCTTTATGTATACTTTACCAGACAGATTTAGATAACCATGTGATACAGTATCTTGTCTTGTTGTATCCTTTATGTAGACTTTACCAGACAGATTTAGATAACCATGTGATACAGTATCTTGTCTTCTTGTATCATTTATGGTATGCTTTACCAGACAGATTTAGATAACCCATGTGATACAGTATCTTGTCTTGTTGTATCATTTATGGTATGCTTTACCAGACAGATTTAGATAACCCATGTGATACAATATCTTGTCTTGTTGTATCATTTATGGTATGCTTTACCAGACAGGTTTAGATAACCCATGTGATACAGTATCTTGTCTTGTATCATTTATGGTATGCTTTACCAGACAGATTTAGATAACCCATGTGATACAGTATCTTGTCTTGTTGTATCATTTATGGTATGCTTTACCAGACAGGTTTAGATAACCCATGTGACACAGTATCTTGTCTTGTTGTATCATTTATGGTATGCTTTACCAGACAGGATTAGATAACCCATGTGATACAGTATCTTGTCTTGTTGTATCATTTATGGTATGCTTTACCAGACAGGTTTAGATAACCCATGTGATACAGTATCTTGTCTTGTTGTATCATTTATGGTATGCTTTACCAGACAGGTTTAGATAACCCATGTGATACAGTATCTTGTCTTGTTGTATCATTTATGGTATGCTTTACCATACAGGTTTAGATAACCCATGTGATACAGTATCTTGTCATGTTGTATCATTTATGTATGCTTTACCAGACAGGTTTAGATAACCATGTGATACAGTATCTTGTCTTGTTGTATCCTTTATGTATACTTTACCAGACAGATTTAGATAACCATGTGATACAGTATCTTGTCTTGTTGTATCCTTTATGTATACTTTACCAGACAGATTTAGATAACCATGTGATACAGTATCTTGTCTTGTATCATTTATGTATACTTTACCAGACAGGTTTATGTAACCTATGTGATACAGTATCTTGTCTTGTATCCTTTATGTATACTTTACCAGACAGATTTAGATAACCATGTGATACAGTATCTTGTCTTGTTATATCATTTATGGTATGCTTTACCAGACAGGTTTAGATAACCCATGTGATACAGTATCTTGTCTTGTTGTATCATTTATGGTATGCTTTACCAGACAGGTTTAGATAACCCATGTGATACAGTATCTTGTCTTGTTGTATCCTTTATGTAGACTTTACCAGAAAGATTTAGATAACCATGTGATACAGTATCTTGTCTTGTTGTATCATTTATGGTATGCTTTACCAGACAGATTTAGATAACCCATGTGATACAGTATCTTGTCTTGTTGTATCATTTATGGTATGCTTTACCAGACAGATTTAGATAACCCATGTGATACAGTATCTTGTCTTGTTGTATCATTTATGGTATGCTTTACCAGACAGATTTAGATAACCCATGTGATACAGTATCTTGTCTTGTTGTATCATTTATGGTATGCTTTACCATACAGGTTTAGATAACCCATGTGATACAGTATCTTGTCATGCTGTTACATTTATGGTATTCTTTACCAGACAGGTTTAGATAACCCATGTGATACAGTATCTTGTCTTGTTGTATCATTTATGGTATGCTTTACCAGACAGGTTTAGATAACTCATGTGATACAGTATCTTGTCTTGTATCATTTATGGTATGCTTTACCAGACAGGTTTAGATAACCCATGTGATACAGTATCTTGTCTTGTTGTATCATTTATGGTATGCTTTACCATACAGGTTTAGATAACCCATGTGATACAGTATCTTGTCATGTTGTATCATTTATGTATGCTTTACCAGACGGGTTTAGATAACCCATGTGATACAGTATCTTGTCTTGTTGTATCCTTTATGGTATACTTTACCAGACAGATTTAGATAACCATGTGATACAGTGTCTTGTCTTGTATCATTTATGTATGCTTTACCAGACAGGTTTATATAACCTATGTGATACAGTATCTTGTCTTGTTGTATCGTTTATGTATACTTTACCAGACAGATTTAGATAACCATGTGATACAGTATCTTGTCTTGTTGTATCATTTATGGTATGCTTTACCAGACAGGTTTAGATAACCCATCTGATACAGTATCTTGTCTTGTTATATCATTTATGGTATGCTTTACCAGACAGGTTTAGATAACCCATGTGATACAGTATCTTGTCTTGTTGTATCATTTATGGTATGCTTTACCAGACAGGTTTAGATAACCCATGTGCTACAGTATCTTGTCTTGTATCATTTATGGTATGCTTTACCAGACAGATTTAGATAACCCATGTGATACAGTATCTTTTCTTGTTGTATCATTTATGGTATGCTTTACCAGACAGGTTTAGATAACCCATGTGATACAGTATCTTGTCTTGTTGTATCCTCTATGTAGACTTTACCAGACAGATTTAGATAACCATGTGATACAGTATCTTGTCTTGTTGTATCATTTATGGTATGCTTTACCAGACAGATTTAGATAACCCATGTGATACAGTATCTTGTCTTGTATCATTTATGGTATGCTTTACCAGACAGATTTAGATAAACCATGTGATACAGTATCTTGTCTTGTTGTATCATTTATGGTATGCTTTACCATACAGGTTTAGATAACCCATGTGATACAGTATCTTGTCATGTTGTATCATTTATGTATGCTTTACCAGACAGGTTTAGATAACCATGTGATACAGTATCTTGTCTTGTTGTATCCTTTATGTATACTTTACCAGACAGATTTAGATAACCATGTGATACAGTATCTTGTCTTGTTGTATCCTTTATGTATACTTTACCAGACAGATTTAGATAACCATGTGATACAGTATCTTGTCTTGTATCATTTATGTATACTTTACCAGACAGGTTTATGTAACCTATGTGATACAGTATCTTGTCTTGTATCCTTTATGTATACTTTACCAGACAGATTTAGATAACCATGTGATACAGTATCTTGTCTTGTTATATCATTTATGGTATGCTTTACCAGACAGGTTTAGATAACCCATGTGATACAGTATCTTGTCTTGTTGTATCATTTATGGTATGCTTTACCAGACAGGTTTAGATAACCCATGTGCTACAGTATCTTGTCTTGTATCATTTATGGTATGCTTTACCAGACAGATTTAGATAACCCATGTGATACAGTATCTTTTCTTGTTGTATCATTTATGGTATGCTTTACCAGACAGGTTTAGATAACCCATGTGATACAGTATCTTGTCTTGTTGTATCCTCTATGTAGACTTTACCAGACAGATTTAGATAACCATGTGATACAGTATCTTGTCTTGTTGTATCATTTATGGTATGCTTTACCAGACAGATTTAGATAACCCATGTGATACAGTATCTTGTCTTGTATCATTTATGGTATGCTTTACCAGACAGATTTAGATAAACCATGTGATACAGTATCTTGTCTTGTTGTATCATTTATGGTATGCTTTACCAGACAGGTTTAGATAACCCATGTGATACAGTATCTTGTCTTGTTGTATCATTTATGGTATGCTTTACCAGACAGGTTTAGATAACCCATGTGATACAGTATCTTGTCTTGTTGTATCATTTATGGTATGCTTTACCAGACAGGTTTAGATAACCCATGTGATACAGTATCTTGTCTTGTTGTATCATTTATGGTATGCTTTACCATACAGGTTTAGATAACCCATGTGATACAGTATCTTGTCATGTTGTATCATTTATGGTATGCTTTACCAGACAGGTTTAGATAACCCATGTGATACAGCATCTTGTCTTGTTGTATTATTTATGGTATACTTTACCAGACAGGTTTAGATAACCATGTGATACAATGTTGTTACATTTATGATGTGTCACAGTTATACATACATGATTTATATTAAACTTGTTGAAATCCTGTTGACTTTAAACAATAATTAATACTCTGATTCACTATTCAGGCCAGAAGAAGTTCCAGATGAAGACATGTTTAAGAAGAATTGTTTTAGATGTGGGCGAGTTTTGCCAGTAGATGGAGATGTAAGATGTTTATTACTAGCTTGCACAATGTAATTAAAATAACATCTCTCACTTGCTCCCCTTAACTGATATGTCGTGGCATGGAAGATCTGAAGAAACCCCATTACAGCCCACATGTGAGTGATTCTGTGCAGTCACTTGAAGTTAAAAAAAAAAAAATCTTATTGTTTTTTATTTTTGAAACTTCAAATGACTGTGTTCTGTGTTACTGTCCAATGAAAATGTTGCTTAGGTGACTGTAAGAAATTGAAATTAATCTGCTTTGTTGAGCACTACAAGAATTTTAATTGGTCAAAAAAAGGTCATAACCTATATTTATCATGTCATTAAATATTCATGACATGTGGCCCGTAATGTGGTTTCTTCAGATCTCGCACGTTGTGACATATCAATTAAAGGTCACGAGTGAGAGATGTGATTATTGATGGCACAAAGTGTTTCTTGAATACTGCTGCATTAATTAATGATGCAAACAATATTTTACTATAGCAGTATTAATAAACAACCCAACAATATTTTACTATAGCAGTATTAATAAACAATCCAGCAATATTTTAATATAGCAGTATTAATAAACAATTCAGCAATATTTTAATATAGCAGTAGTAATAAACAATCCAACAATATTTTACTATAGCAGTATTAATAAACAATCCAGCAATATTTTAATATAGCAGTACTAATAAACAATCCAGCAATATTTTAATATAGCAGTAGTAATAAACAATCCAGCAATATTTTAATATAGCAGTATTAATAAACAATCCAACAATATTTTAATATAGCAGTATTAATAAACAATCCAACAATATTTTACTATAGCAGTAGTAATAAACAATCCAACAATATTTTAATATAGCAGTAGTAATAAACAATCCAACAATATTTTAATATAGCAGTATTAATAAACAATCCAGCAATATTTTAATATAGCAGTATTAATAAACAATCCAGCAATATTTTAATATAGCAGTAGTAATAAACAATCCAACAATATTTTATTTTACTATAGCAGTATTAATAAACAATTCAGCAATATTTTACAATAGCAGTATTAATAAACAATCCAACAATATTTTAATATAGTAGTATTAATAAACAACCCAACAATATTTTAATATAGCAGTATTAATAAACAATCCAGCAATATTTTAATATAGCAGTATTAATAAACAATCCAGCAATATTTTACTATAGCAGTATTAATAAACAATTCAGCAATATTTTACAATAGCAGTATTAATAAACAATCCAACAATATTTTAATATAGCAGTATTAATAAACAAACCCAACAATATTTTAATATAGCAGTATTAATAAACAATCTAGCAATATTTTAATATAGCAGTATTAATAAACAATCCAGCAATATTTTACTATAGCAGTATTAATAAACAACCCAACAATATTTTAATATAGCAGTATTAATAAACAATTCAGCAATATTTTACTATAGCAGTATTAATAAACAATCCAACAATATTTTAATATAGCAGTATTAATAAACAATCCAGCAATATTTTAATATAGCAGTATTAATAAACAACCCACCAATATTTTACTATAGCAGTATTAATAAACAACCCAACAATATTTTAATATAGCAGTATTAATAAACAACCCAACAATATTTTAATATAGCAGTATTAATAAACAATCCAGCAATATTTTACTATAGCAGTATTAATAAACAACCCAACAATATTTTACTATAGCAGTATTAATAAACAACCCAGCAATATTTTACTATAGCAGTATTAATAAACAACCCAACAATATTTTAATATAGCAGTATTAATAAACAATCCAGCAATATTTTACTATAGCAGTATTAATAAACAATCCAACAATATTTTAATATAGCAGTATTAATAAACAATCCAGCAATATTTTAATATAGCAGTATTAATAAACAATCCAGCAATATTTTAATATAGCAGTATTAATAAACAACCCACCAATATTTTAATATAGCAGTATTAATAAACAACCCAACAATATTTTAATATAGCAGTATTAATAAACAATCCAGCAATATTCTACTATAGCAGTATTAATAAACAACCCAACAATATTTTACTATAGCAGTATTAATAAACAATCCAACAATATTTTAATATAGCAGTATTAATAAACAATCCAGCAATATTTTAATATAGCAGTATTAATAAACAACCCACCAATATTTTACTATAGCAGTATTAATAAACAACCCAACAATATTTTAATATAGCAGTATTAATAAACAACCCAACAATATTTTAATATAGCAGTAGTAATAAACAATCCAGCAATATTTTAATATAGCAGTATTAATAAACAATCCAGCAATATTTTAATATAGCAGTAGTAATAAACAATCCAACAATATTTTAATATAGCAATATTAATAAACAATCCAGCAATATTTTAATATAGCAGTATTTATAAACAATCCAGCAATATTTTAATATAGCAGTATTAATAAACAATCGAACAATATTTTAATATAGCAGTATTAATAAACAATCCAGCAATATTTTACTATAGCAGTATTAATAAACAATCCAGCAATATTTTAATATAGCAGTATTAATAAACTATCGAGCAACATTTTAATATAGCAGTATTAATAAACAATCCAGCAATATTTTAATATAGCAATATTAATAAACAATCCAGCAATATTTTAATATAGCAGTATTAATAAACAATCCAGCAATATTTTAATATAGCAATATTAATAAACAATCCAACAATATTTTAATATAGCAGTATTAATAAACAATCCAGCAATATTTTAATATAGCAGTATTAATAAACAATCCAACAATATTTTAATATAGCAGTATTAATAAACAATCCAACAATATTTTAATATAGCAGTATTAATAAACAATCCAACAATATTTTAATATAGCAGTATTATTAAATAATCCAGCAATATTTTAATTTATTACTCTTGATGTAAGAAACTTTCATTATAATTGACATGATATTATCGAAGCATAATTTTACAAAGAATAAATAGCGTCGTTGTACTATGTCTATGTACTCGCATAGTACTATTGTTGGAGTCATTACTATGCTGATGGGCGGAGTTTAGAACAATGTTATGTCATTTAAATAGGCGGGGTCTAAACGGGATCACCCGAGCGCTTTTAACAGTGTACAATTTACAATGTATAATTTATATGTTTTTCTTTCACGTTGATGCTGTCGTCTGTCAAAACAATGGCCAGTTCCAGGTTTGGGAATTAAATATTTGACAGCTCATTGTTATTGTTGAATATTGTTAAATATTTCTTGAATTTAAATGAATATTATTTGCCAATTTTTATACTATCAATACATTTTAGACAAATTTCATTTTTTTAAATCACCAAAGACATTCAGAGTAATAATGAAAATAATATTGTGTTGTCCATGTTATATGCCGAAATATGTCCCAAGGTTAGAAGGCATAATGCACTCCCCTTTGGGTCGTGGATTATGCCTTCTAACCTTGGGACATATTTCGGCATATAACATGGACAACACAATATTATTGTATAAATAGCAGTATTAATAAACAATCCAACTATATTTTAGCATATGGCAAAGCCAAAAAATATCTTTCAATTTTGAGTGTACCTGATGAAGATTATTTCAGTAATGTGTTGTGTGCAGTAAATTTGATGTCTACAGGTTTTTTTTACTCAGAGACTAGAAACTTGATTGAAGCTAAATTGAACATGAATAATTGTAAGATGCAGTTTTGATATAAGACCCTATGGGAAAATTAATAAATTATCTTTTTAGGATACTAGAACATAGATTTAATCTAAATGTTACATGAAGTCAGTGGATTTTTTTAGTTGTTGATCAGAAATCCAAGTTGACAGAGACTCTAAGAACGTTGTTGGGGAATATGGATGAACAATTTTTTTTTTATCTCAAAAACTATTAACTGATTTTATCAGGAGTGAACCTCTAGTTTTATATGTCTATAGCAATGATATACATTTATATAGGATATTGTGATAATTCTGTGATAGAGGATATTTAGATTTTGGTGCTTCTGCAGAAAAAGATTGGACCTGATTTTATTTGCTCTATTGTATCATTCTTCAGTCTAATTAATATTAGAGCTCCTCACTTACTCTTACATGTTTCTTTGTGGCTGAGTGGAAGATCTAATAACATCCCATTAAGGGGGACCTTTTAAATAAAATTAGAGCTGACTAAATGGATGGTATTTTTCATGGACAGAATATGCATCCTTGGTTACATTAAAACAGTTTTTCTATTCAATAAGCATTAAGATTTAACGTTGTCTCTATTTATCATCGCTGTGTAATTCTATTTGTCTCACATTGAATTTTTGAATTAATTTTTGAAAATCAAAGATATTTTGCCACACAAGAATCTATTATTTAGTTCACTGGCAGTGTGTATTTCTGAATAATGCATTTCTTTTGGATCCGGAATGTTTGTTCCACATCTGCAAATGTATCAAGATATATAGGATCTAACACCGGGAGTGGTGCAAGATCGTAAAATCTGTGACACCCGAGGGTGTCTCAGATTTAACGATCTTACACCTTTCACGGTGTTTGACTCTTTTTCTTTCCCTTTTCTACCATGTCGATGTTTGTTTACATTGATTAAATAATAGAGTGCTCTCCCTTGTTAGTAACTAATGTAAATAAGCAAATTACCCCCCATTTGACCAAACGAAAATAAATTTTTCAGGTAGTTATCGCTGTTGAAGGAGCATTAATATAATGTATTTATGTACTACATTGTATTTTATAATGAAATACATTAAAGATACTGCTAAGACACAGGTGATTAATTGACAATTTACTTCAGCAATGGAAAACAATTTTGGGAAAAAACGATCGTGTTGCCTGTCTTACACAGGAGCCTGGGTAAGATAGAAAAATCTTTTTCACTTAAATTACCAGACTACTTTGTCCAAGGGGTGAAAAAAATTATAGGTGCTAAATCAGTACAGTTGTACTGCTAAGATTTTTGTAGAGGCACTATGATTGGATGAGACAAGGTTACCTGAATGAACCCCTGATTATATTTTGTAAAATCTCCAACATAGCTACAAAGACAAAGGAGTGAAGAAATCTAATTTTACTCAGATTTATCTTTTTCAGCAGTTTCACACAATCATTATATACATGTTCAATTTTCTCCTTTTTCTCTCAAATGAGACTTGATAAATGGTGATCTGTAAGGCCATTCTTTTATCAGTGAATCATTTTAACTTTTGCCACTACTAGATTTTAACTGGAATGCTAGATGTAATATGTTGATTTTGTTCTGAAGTTTGGGCTGATTCAACATTTTTATTTCTGAAACACTTCTTAAAATCCTTTCAGTATTGCTGGAGATGGGTTGGTTACAGTTATGGTATGGATCTATTAGTGTCTTACTCCAACAACTTAATAACTTTTAGACGTAATACATACCATCGGCCATGTCCTGGAGCAGTCAGTTTACATCCAGACCGTAGTATAGCTTATAGGTAAGATTTGGTATGACGTAGTATAGCTTATAGGTAAGATTTGGTATGACGTAGTATAGCTTATAGGTAAGATTTGGTATGACGTAGTATAGCTTATAGGTAAGATTTGGTATGAATTAATAAGTCAGGAGATCTAACTAACAATGAAATAGCTAGATAATAATCATATTGTTTGCAACAATCAAATATTTTCATATCATCACACTATTTTTATAGCATCATGATATTTAGGAGATACCAGTATTGTATTTGAAAATTTCACGGCATCAATTGGAGATTTGATGGTCGCAAATTGAGTTTACTGGCAACACGATAGTGGAGCCAGTATACGGATATTTGCAACCATCAAATTGAAAATTGATGCTGTGAAATTTTCAAATACAATACAGTTATCTCCATTCTAATGTAATCATGTGTATTTAGATGTGTATTGCCACATTATTGACAAGATAACGTAAGCAGTATTCAGCTAAAATTCTAAAAATATCTCATGCTATTTCAACGGTGGCTTTATACCATGAAAATTACACCATTAAATCGACAATTAATGCAGTGAAATTTTCAAATACAATACAGTTATCTCCATTCTAATGTAATCATGTGTATTGCCACATTATTGACAAGATGACATAAGCGGTAATGGGCTAAAATTCTCAAGATTTTCAACC
Organism: Bathymodiolus septemdierum; assembly: GCA_963383655.1. Classification (NCBI taxonomy): domain Eukaryota; kingdom Metazoa; phylum Mollusca; class Bivalvia; order Mytilida; family Modiolidae; genus Bathymodiolus; species Bathymodiolus septemdierum. The sequence goes on from OY726522.1 coordinate 30,014,095, forward strand.
GTGGAATAGATACCTTGAAAATTACAGCATTGTCCAATCACAAACCAGGAATATTAAACAACTACATTAGAATTTTGTATCATCACACTATTTTTATATCATTAGACTATATTCATATCATAATGCTGGGGCCGTCATGGTCATGATTGTGATCGTATGGTAGTTAGATTTACAACTACCTATGCAATCAGTGCCTATCACCACTAACGTTCAAATCCCGCTCAGGCGAGGTGTACTCGATACAATATTATGTGATAAAGTTTATCAGTGACTTGCAGCAGGTTGATGGTTTCCTCCACCAATAAAACTGACAGCCACGATATACCTGAACCATTGTTGAAAGTGACATTAAACACCATAACTCTATCATACTATTTTCATAATCATATCATCATACTATTTTAATATCATAGCCCTATTTGTATAGCATCACACTGTTTTTATATCATTACACTATTTTTATATCATAGCCCTATTTGTATAGCATCACACTGTTTTTATATCATAGCCCTATTTGTATAGCATCACACTGTTTTTATATCATAGCCCTATTTGTATAGCATCACACTGTTTTTATATCATAGCCCTATTTGTATAGCATCACACTGTTTTTATATCATAGCCCTATTTGTATAGCATCACACTGTTTTTATATCATAGCCCTATTTGTATAGCATCACACTGTTTTTATATCATAGCCCTATTTGTATTTTATATCATAGCCCTATTTGTATAGCATCACACTGTTTTTATATCATAGCCCTATTTGTATAGCATCACACTGTTTTTATATCATAGCCCTATTTGTATAGCATCACACTGTTTTTATATCATTACACTATTTTTATATCATAGCCCTATTTGTATAGCATCACACTGTTTTTATATCATAGCCCTATTTGTATAGCATGACACTGTTTTTATATCATTACACTATTTTTATATCATAGCCCTATTTGTATAGCATCACACTGTTTTTATATCATAGCCCTATTTGTATAGCATCACACTGTTTTTATATCATTACACTATTTTTGTATCATTACACTACATGTATATTTTTTATTTTCTAGCTCATCTGACCCAAAGGGTCATATGAGCATTTGTCCTCACTTGACATCTGTCGATTTGTCTGTCGTCTTTTAACTTTTCATATTTCAGTCTCTTCTGAAACTATATGGTCAATTGGAATCAGACTTTGTAGGAATGATTTTAAGAAGGTCCTCTACAAAAATTCCTCATTTCGTTTTGAACTGACAAAACAAAATCCTCATTTTATTGCGATTGAACATTCAATATAGGAGTTAAGGGGCAAAGCAATTTCTGTATGGCTGAAATATAAAAACCTCTTCTCCTCTGAAATCATTGGTGGTTGTTCAGGGAACACAACATTGTTTATGGGGGCTTATCAAAATGAAAACGGAGATTGATTATGGTGTTTTAACCCCACCCATTCGTGAAGAAAGAGACCAAATTGTAACATGTTAGTTCGCAATCCTTAATACGCCTTTCCCTTCGACAATTCTCGAACAGTTCTTTTCATATTTAAATACAATGTTAATTAGCAGAAAATTGAAACAAAGTTAGATTTGGGGGTCTTATCTCAATCCATTGTTTGAATAGAGACCCAAAATTGCATAAGGAATAAAACTATCAACTTGATATATGTAATGGAGAAATCAGTTATATAAATTAAAAACACATTGGGTCCTATTTTGAAAAACAAATACCTATTAGTATACTAGACAAGTGTTACAGACTACTGGGGGTCTCTGTTTTTTTTTCAATAGTAGGAATTAACACAAGAAACTCCTAATTTACCACCTGACATAGATGTACATGGGTTTACAACATACAAACATACAAATATTATTTGACTGTTTCTTTCTTTAAATGATCGTGATCGTATGGTAGTTGGCTTTACAATTACCTATGCAATCAGTGCCTATCACCACTAATGTTGTGAGTTTGAATCCCGCTCAGACGAGGTGTACTCGATACAGCATTATGTGATAAAGTTTGTGAGTGACTTGCGGCAGGTCAGTATGTTTATCTGGGTAATTCGGTTTCCTCCACCAAGAAAACTGACCGCCACGATATAACTGAAATATTGTCAAAAGTGATTTCCCAGTTGGTTGTTTGGTGAAAACCAATGTGATTTCAGTTCATGATTTGGTGAAAACCAATAGAATTTATTAGTTGATGATTTGGTGAAAACCAATAGAATTTGTTAGTTGATAATTTGGTGACAACCAATAGGATTTCTTAGTTTATTGTGGCTTCTTATAGCAACTGTTATACCTTTAAGTTTATTTTCATTTGTATCTAGTATGACATGAATTTCAAGCAAAGGAAATTTTAGTTTGAATCTTTAAAATGGAAATGAAAAATATCAATTAAGTGGTATTTGAACAAATCAGTAGGATTTTTAAATTTGTATATAATTTTTTTTTTTTTCAGAATTAAAATATCATCAGTTGATGATAAAGGAAGAACAATAGCTGACAAATCAACTGACATTACAAGAATTAGTTTACATCTAGACACAGTAAGTTATACAAATCAACTGACATTACAAGAATAAGTTTACATCTAGACACAGTAAGTTATACAAATCAACTGACATTACAAGAATGAGTTTACATCTAGACACAGTAAGTTATACAAATCAACTGACATTACAAGAATTAGTTTACATCTAGACACAGTAAATTATACAAATCAACTGACATTACAAGAATAAGTTTACATCTAGACACAGTAAGTTATACAAAACAACTGACATTACAAGAATTAGTTTACATCTAGACACAGTAAGTTATACAAATCAACTGACATTACAAGAATAAGTTTACATCTAGACACAGTAAGTTATACAAATCAACTGACATTACAAGAATAAGTTTACATCTAGACACAGTAAGTTATACAAATTAACTGACATTACAAGAATTAGTTTACATCTAGACACAGTAAGTTATACAATTCAACTGACATTACAAGAATAAGTTTACATCTAGACACAGTAAGTTATACAAATTAACTGACATTACAAGAATTAGTTTACATCTAGACACAGTAAGTTATACAATTCAACTGACATTACAAGAATAAGTTTACATCTAGACACAGTAAGTTATACAAATTAACTGACATTACAAGAATTAGTTTATATCTAGACACAGTAAGTTATACAAATCAACTGACATTACAAGAATTAGTTTACATCTAGACACAGTAAGTTATACAATTCAACTGACATTGCAAGAATAAGTTTACTTTAATACACAGTAAGTTATGCAAATCAACTGACATTACAAGAATTAGTTTATATCTAGACACAGTAAGTTATACAATTCAACTGACATTACAAGAATAAGTTTACTTTAATACACAGTAAGTTATACAAATTAACTGACATTACAAGAATTAGTTTATATCTAGACACAGTAAGTTATACAATTCAACTGACATTGCAAGAATAAGTTTACTTTAATACACAGTAAGTTATACAAATTAACTGACATTACAAGAATTAGTTTATATCTAGACACAGTAAGTTATACAAATCAACTGACATTACAAGAATTAGTTTACATCTAGACACAGTAAGTTATACAATTCAACTGACATTGCAAGAATAAGTTTACTTTAATACACAGTAAGTTATGCAAATCAACTGACATTAAAGAATTAGTTTATATCTAGACACAGTAAGTTATACAATTCAACTGACATTACAAGAATAAGTTTACTTTAATACACAGTAAGTTATACAAATTAACTGACATTACAAGAATTAGTTTATATCTAGACACAGTAAGTTATACAATTCAACTGACATTGCAAGAATAAGTTTACTTTAATACACAGTAAGTTATACAAATTAACTGACATTACAAGAATTAGTTTATATCTAGACACAGTAAGTTATACAATTCAACTGACATTGCAAGAATAAGTTTACTTTAATACACAGTAAGTTATACAAATTAACTGACATTACAAGAATTAGTTTATATCTAGACACAGTAAGTTATACAAATCAACTGACATTACAAGAATTAGTTTACATCTAGACACAGTAAGTTATGCAATTCAACTGACATTGCAAGAATAAGTTTACTTTAATACACAGTAAGTTATGCAAATCAACTGACATTACAAGAATTAGTTTACATCTAGACACAGTAAGTTATACAAAACAACTGACATTACAAGAATTAGTTTACATCTAGACACAGTAAGTTATACAATTCAACTGACATTGCAAGAATAAGTTTACTTTAATACACAGTAAGTTATGCAAATCAACTGACATTACAAGAATTAGTTTATATCTAGACACAGTAAGTTATACAAATTAACTGACATTACAAGAATTAGTTTACATCTAGACACAGTAAGTTATACAATTCAACTGACATTACAAGAATTAGTTTACATCTAGACACAGTAAGTTATACAATTCAACTGATATTGCAAGAATAAGTTTATTTTAATACACAGTAAGTTATGCAAATCAACTGACATTACAAGAATTAGTTTACATCTAGACACAGTAAGTTATACAAATCAACTGACATTACAAGAATGAGTTTACATCTAGACACAGTAAGTTATACAAATCAACTGACTTTACAAGAATTAGTTTACATCTAGACACAGTAAATTATACAAATCAACTGACATTACAAGAATAAGTTTACATCTAGACACAGTAAGTTATACAAAACAACTGACATTACAAGAATTAGTTTACATCTAGACACAGTAACTTATACAAATCAACTGACATTACAAGAATAAGTTTACATCTAGACACAGTAAGTTATACAAATCAACTGACATTACAAGAATAAGTTTACATCTAGACACAGTAAGTTATACAAAACAACTGACATTACAAGAATTAGTTTACATCTAGACACAGTAACTTATACAAATCAACTGACATTACAAGAATAAGTTTACATCTAGACACAGTAAGTTATGCAAATCAACTGACATTACAAGAATTAGTTTATATCTAGACACAGTAAGTTATACAAATTAACTGACATTACAAGAATTAGTTTACATCTAGACACAGTAAGTTATACAATTCAACTGACATTACAAGAATTAGTTTACATCTAGACACAGTAAGTTATACAATTCAACTGATATTGCAAGAATAAGTTTATTTTAATACACAGTAAGTTATGCAAATCAACTGACATTACAAGAATTAGTTTACATCTAGACACAGTAAGTTATACAAATCAACTGATATTACAAGAATGAGTTTACATCTAGACACAGTAAGTTATACAAATCAACTGACTTTACAAGAATTAGTTTACATCTAGACACAGTAAATTATACAAATCAACTGACATTACAAGAATAAGTTTACATCTAGACACAGTAAGTTATACAAAACAACTGACATTACAAGAATTAGTTTACATCTAGACACAGTAACTTATACAAATCAACTGACATTACAAGAATAAGTTTACATCTAGACACAGTAAGTTATACAAATCAACTGACATTACAAGAATAAGTTTACATCTAGACACAGTAAGTTATACAAAACAACTGACATTACAAGAATTAGTTTACATCTAGACACAGTAAGTTATACAAATCAACTGACATTACAAGAATTAGTTTACATCTAGACACAGTAAGTTATACAAAACAACTGACATTACAAGAATTAGTTTACATCTAGACACAGTAAGTTATACAATTCAACTGACATTGCAAGAATAAGTTTACTTTAATACACAGTAAGTTATGCAAATCAACTTACAAATACAAGAATAAGTTTACTTTAACACATAGTAAGTTATACAAATCAACTGACATTACAAGAATAAGTTTACTTTAAGACACAATAAGTTATACAAATCAACTGACATTACAAGAATAAGTTTACTTTAATACACAGTTAGTTATACAAATCAACTGACATTACAAGAATAAGTTTACATCTAGACATGGTAAATTATACAAAACAACTGACATTACAAGAATAAGTTTACTTTAATACACAGTTAGTTATACAAATCAACTGACATTACAAGAATAAGTTTACTTTATGACACAGTTAGTTATACAAAACAACTGACATTACAAGAATAAGTTTACTTTATGGCACAGTTAGTTGTACAAAACAACTGACATTACAAGAATAAATTTACATCTAGACACAGTAAGTTATACAAAGCAACTGACATTACAAGAATAAGTTTACTTTAATACACAGTTAGTTATACAAATCAACTGACATTACAAGAATAAGCTTACTTTATGACACAGTTAGTTATACAAAACAACTGACATTACAAGAATAAGTTTACTTTATGACACAGTTAGTTGTACAAAACAACTGACATTACAAGAATAAATTTACATCTAGACACAGTAAGTTATACAAATCAACTGACATCACAAGAATAAGCTTACTTTATGACACAGTTAGTTGTACAAAACAACTGACATTACAAGAACAAATTTACATCTGGACACAGTAAGTTATACAAATCAACTGACATCACAAGAATAAGTTTCCTTTATGACACAGTTAGTTATACAAATCAACTGACATTGCAAGAATAAGTTTACTTTATGGCACAGTTAGTTGTACAAAACAACTGACATTACAAGAATAAATTTACATCTAGACACAGTAAGTTATACAAAACAACTGACATTACAAGAATAAGTTTACTTTAATACACAGTTAGTTATACAAATCAACTGACATTACAAGAATAAGCTTACTTTATGACACCGTTAGTTATACAAAACAACTGACATTACAAGAATAAGTTTACTTTATGACACAGTTAGTTGTACAAAACAACTGACATTACAAGAATAAATTTACATCTAGACACAGTAAGTTATACAAAACAACTGACATTACAAGAATAAGTTTACTTTATGACACAGTTAGTTGTACAAAACAACTGACATTACAAGAATAAATTTACATCTGGACACAGTAAGTTATACAAATCAACTGACATCACAAGAATAAGTTTACTTTATGACACAGTTAGTTATACAAATCAACTGACATTACAAGAATAAGTTTACTGTATGACACAGTTAATTATACAAAACAACTGTAATTGCAAGAATAAGTTTACTTTATGGCACAGTTAGTTGTACAAAACAACTGACATTACAAGAATAAAGTTACATCTAGACACAGTAAGTTATACAAAACAACTGATATTACAAGAATAAGTTTACTTTAATACACAGTTAGTTATACAAATCAACTGACATTACAAGAATAAGCTTACTTTATGACACAGTTAGTTATACAAAACAACTGACATTACAAGAATAAGTTTACTTTATGACACAGTTAGTTGTACAAAACAACTGACATTACAAGAATAAATTTACATCTGGACACAGTAAGTTATACAAATCAACTGACATCACAAGAATAAGTTTACTTTATGATACAGTAGGTTATACAAAACAATTGACATCACAAGAATAAGTTTACTTTATGACACAGTTAGTTGTACAAAACAACTGACATTACAAGAATAAATTTACATCTGGACACAGTAAGTTATACAAATCAACTGACATCACAAGAATAAGTTTACTTTATGACACAGTTAGTTATTCAAATCAACTGACATTACAAGAATAAGTTTACTTTATGACACAGTTATTTATACAAAACAACTGACATTACAAGAATAAGTTTACTTTATGGCACAGTTAGTTGTACAAAACAACTGACATTACAAGAATAAATTTACATCTGGACACAGTAAGTTATACAAATCAACTGACATCACAAGAATAAGTTTACTTTATGACACAGTTAGTTATACAAAACAATTGACATCACAAGAATAAGTTTACTTTATGACACAGTTAGTTGTACAAAACAACTGACATTACAAGAATAAATTTACATCTGGACACAGTAAGTTATACAAATCAACTGACTTCACAAGAATAAGTTTACTTTATGACACAGTTAGTTATACAAATCAACTGACATTACAAGAATAAGTTTACTTTATGACACTGTTAGTTATACAAAACAACTGACATTACAAGAATAAGTTTACTTTATGGCACAGTTAGTTGTACAAAACAACTGACATTACAAGAATAAATTTACATCTAGACACAGTAAATTATACAAAACAACTGACATTACAAGAATAAGTTTACTTCAATACACAGTTAGTTATACAAATCAACTGACATTACAAGAATAAGTTTACTTTATGACACAGTTAGTTGTACAAAACAACTGACATTACAAGAATAAATTTACATCTGGACACAGTAAGTTATACAAATCAACTGACATCACAAGAATAAGTTTACTTTATGACACAGTTAGTTATACAAAACAACTGACATTACAAGAATAAATTTACATCTAGACACAGTAAGTTATACAAATCAACTGACATTACAAGAATAAGTTTACTTTAACACATAGTAAGTTATGCAAATCAACTGACATTACAAGATTACAAGAATAAGTCTAGTTTAAGACATAGTAAGTTATACAAATCAACTTACGTTACCAGAATAAGTTTACTTTAAGACATTGTAAGTTATACAAATCAACTGACATTGCAAGAATAAGTTTTCATCTAGACATAGTAAGTTATACAAATCACCTTACATTACAAGAATAAGTTTACTTTAACACATAGTACATTATACAAATCAATTGACATTACAAGAATAAGTTTACTTTAAGAGTACATTATACAAATCAACTGACATTACAAGAATAAGTTTACTTTAAGACACAGTAAGTTATACAAATCAACTGACATTACAAGAATAAGTTTACTTTAATACACAGTTAGTTATACAAATCAACTGACATTACAAGAATAAGTTTACATCTAGACACAGTAAGTTATACAAATTAACTGACATTACAAGAATAAGTTTGCATCTAGACACAGTAAGTTATACAAATCAACTGACATTACAAGAATTAGTTTACTTCAATACACAGGAAGTTATAAAAATCAACTGAAATTACAAGAATAAGTTTACTTTAAGACACAGTAAGTTATACAAATCAACTGACATTACAAGAATAAGTTTACTTTAATACACAGTTAGTTATACAAATCAACTGACATTACAAGAATAAGTTTACATCTAGACACAGTAAGTTATACAAATTAACTGACATTACAAGAATAAGTTTACATCTAGACACAGTAAGTTAATACAAATCAACTGACATTACAAGAATTAGTTTACTTCAATACACAGGAAGTTATACTAATCAACTGACATTACAAGAATAAGTTTACGTCAATACAAAGTAAGTTAATACAAATCAACTGACATTACAAGAATAAGTTTACTTCAATACACAGGAAGTTATACAAATCAACTGACATTACAAGAATTAGTTTACTTCAATACACAGGAAATTATACAAATCAACTGACATTACAAGAATAAGTTTACTTCAATACACAGGAAGTTATACAAATCAACTGACAATACAAGAATAAGTTTACTTTAAGACATAGTAAGTTATACAAATCAACTGACATTGCAAGAATAAGTTTTCATCTAGACATAGTAAGTTATACAAATCACCTTACATTACAAGAATAAGTTTACTTTAACACATAGTACATTATACAAATCAATTGACATTACAAGAATAAGTTTACTTTAAGAGTACATTATACAAATCAACTGACATTACAAGAATAAGTTTACTTTAAGACACAGTAAGTTATACAAATCAACTGACATTACAAGAATAAGTTTACTTTAATACACAGTTAGTTATACAAATCAACTGACATTACAAGAATAAGTTTACATCTAGACACAGTAAGTTATACAAATTAACTGACATTACAAGAATAAGTTTGCATCTAGACACAGTAAGTTATACAAATCAACTGACATTACAAGAATTAGTTTACTTCAATACACAGGAAGTTATAAAAATCAACTGAAATTACAAGAATAAGTTTACTTTAAGACACAGTAAGTTATACAAATCAACTGACATTACAAGAATAAGTTTACTTTAATACACAGTTAGTTATACAAATCAACTGACATTACAAGAATAAGTTTACATCTAGACACAGTAAGTTATACAAATTAACTGACATTACAAGAATAAGTTTACATCTAGACACAGTAAGTTAATACAAATCAACTGACATTACAAGAATTAGTTTACTTCAATACACAGGAAGTTATACTAATCAACTGACATTACAAGAATAAGTTTACGTCAATACAAAGTAAGTTAATACAAATCAACTGACATTACAAGAATAAGTTTACTTCAATACACAGGAAGTTATACAAATCAACTGACATTACAAGAATTAGTTTACTTCAATACACAGGAAATTATACAAATCAACTGACATTACAAGAATAAGTTTACTTCAATACACAGGAAGTTATACAAATCAACTGACAATACAAGAATAAGTTTACTTTAAGACATAGTAAGTTATACAAATCAACTGACATTACAAGAATAAGCTTGCTTTAAGACATAGTAAGTTATACAAATCAACTGACATTACAAGAATATTTTTCCTTTAAGACATAGTAAGTTATACAAATCAACTGACATTACAAGAATAAGTTTACTTTAAGACACAGTAAGTTATACAAATCAACTGACATTGAAAGAATAAGTTTACATCTAGACACAGTACGCTATACAAATCAAATGACATTAGACCATCTAAAAAAAATGTTCGTGTTCTCAGACAATGGATTTCAAAAAAAGGGCAAGGTAGGTAGGGTTTTTATTTTTTGTTTTTATTTCCAATTCAACATGGGAAAGGTTTTTATATTTTGTTTTTATTTTCAGCGGTTTAAAAACATAACGCAAACCAGTTCAATTCTACTATTTTGGCAAACAAACGACACAATAATGTTTACTCTGTCAACAGGCAGGATAGTCCACGGAACTATTTGTTTGGAACGTAACTGTACATTAAAACTGATGAGGACAGTGTTTTCACTCGTAGCCATGCTGAATTTTTACTTTCGTTTTCGATTGATCAGTCATTCAAACGTTTGTCAAAACTCGTCCGCGTCACCGGCACGCTTGAAAACTTAAATTTGGCGGTAAATTTGAAAAAAAAAATCTTCAAAAATATGGCGCTGCGGCCTTTTTTTTTCTGTACAGCAATAGAAATGTCCCATCGGCCGCAATTTTGAGAGGGCGGCGTTGTCTGAGAACCAGAACTTTTATTTTATTTGGTCTTGCAAGAATAAGTTTACATCTAGACACAGTAAGTTATACAAATCAAATGACATTATAAGAATAAGTTTACTTTAAGACAGTAAGTTATACAAATCAAATGACATTACAAGAATAAGTTTACTTTAAGACAGTAAGTTATACAAATCAAATGACATTACAAGAATAAGTTTACTTTAAGACACAGTAAGTTATACAAATCAAATGACGTTACCAGAATAATTCAAGACATTGATATTATCAATGAATAACTTATATTTCCTCTTCTTTTTGAATGTATAAACAGCCTTAATTATTTTCAGTAAACACTTTTGAGTCTGAGGTCTTAATTTTAGACCATTCAGCATTCCAGTTCTCTATCTTGTAGTTGATCATATATAATAATGCTGTTTGGAAAGACTTTATTTAGATCATTTCATATGTCCGAAAGTTTTTCAAGTCCATTTTTGCTAAATGGTTGGGGAAATAATGGTTTCATTTTGAAAAGGAGGCGAACATTTACAAATATTCTTTGCATTATTTAAGTAAAAAATTACAAGATCTAATCAGTTTTTGAGAATTTAGTAGGAAGGCACAAGATCCACCCCCCATTCAACTATAAAAAGAAGCAGAGTTGTTTTATATAGTGAACAATTGTTACAAACTCATCACCCTTGTAGTATATATATATAAAGTGCATTCAAAAGAATATGGAAACATTAAATTGGAAAGTTTTAAAATTTTTAGTTTTGAAACTTTTTTCTCCAAACAGTATGAAACTTCACAGAAAGATTCCCTGTGATGCTTCACAGTTTTAAATATTCAAAAATGGTTGCCATTGTCTTGGAAACAACAAAAGATCCCTTTGATTCTTTTTAACCAAATTTATATTTTTTTCTCTGAAGCTTCATAGAAATATTTCCTGTGTGTTTTTTTCCCTGAAGCTTCATAGAAATATCTCCTGTGTGTTTTTTTCCAGAGTTTTAAGATTTTCAAAATGTTTATTTCTACCATGGAAATTAAAGAATGAAACATGTAAATATGATATTTTAGCTACTCATCTAATCATTTTGTAACTCACTTTATAATTTCCTGATGTATTAGGAATTGGACGAGTTATTTTATTTACTTTTATCTTCATTTTGTTTTAGCTGTGTCTTAAAGTTAAAATGTAAGGGGATCCCTGTTTAATTTTTTTTTAAATAGGGTCCCAAAAATTATTAATATGAAGTTTTTGAAGTTCATTAAAAAAAAAGGAGATACATGAGCTTTGAATTCAAAGTTATGCAATTGAACTCAGGAAATATGATTTCAACTAAACTCAGGAAATATGATTTCTACTAAACTCAGGAAATATGATTTCAACTAAACATGGGAAATATTATTTCAACTAAATTCGGGAAATATGATTTCAATTAAACTCAGGAAATATGATTTCAACTAAACTCAGGAAATATGATTCCAACTGAACTGAGGAAATATGATTTCAATTAAGCTCAGGAAATGTGATTTCAACTAATCTCAGGAAATATGATTTCAATTAAACTCAGGAAATATGATTTCAACTAAACACAGGAAATATGATTTCAACTAAACTTGGGAAATATAATTTCAACTAAATTTAGGAAATATGATTTCAATTAAACTCGGTAAATATGATTTCAACTAAACACAGGCAATAAGATTTTAATTGAACTCAGGATATATGATTTTAATTGAACTCAGGAAATATAATTTCAGTTGAACTCAGGAAATATGATTTTAATTGAACTCAGGAAACATGATTTCAGTTGCACTCAGGAAATATGATGTTGATTGAACTCAGGAAATATGATATCAGTTGCACTCAGGAAAGAAGATTTTAATTGAACTCAGGAAATATGATTTCAGTTGTACTCAGGAAAGAAGATTTTAATTGAACTCAGGAAATATGATTTCAGTTGCACTCAGTAAATATGATTTTACTATATCTCAAATTTGCAGATTGATCTTGGAAGTTGTTTAGGAGATTTTGTAACTGTTTACTGTTACAGTTTCCTATAGTTTCATTTTTTTTATATTTTTGGTATGTCAATCATTTCAATATCGTAACCCAGTTGGGAATTAAGTAAATTTTAACTATCAAAGTTTTCACTAAATTCTTGTACAAATAGGTCTTATATGATGAACCTTCATTGCAGTACTATTTTTTTTCTTTTTGCAGGAATATGTGGTGTTAATGTTAGACCAGAAATTCAAGTTTCCACTTTATATTAGTATGAACATTATGTTTTCATCAAGTAATGATCTTCAATTTGACCTTGAACCAACAAAACTTCTGAAACGTGATATATCAGTTCAAACTATATCTGCAGCATCTTCATGATATAAAGAAATTGTAGATCTGTAATTACATGTCTTCCACATGATATAAAATAATTATAGATCTGTTATCACATACTATGAAATAATTGTAGATCTGTAATCACATGTCTTCCACATGATATTAAATAATTGTAGATCTGTTATCACATACTATAAAATAATTGTAGATCTGTAATCACATGTCTTCCACATGATATTAAATAATTGTAGATCTGTTATCACATGTTATAAAATAATTGTAGATCTGTAATCACATGCCTATCACATGATATAAAATAATTGTAGATCTGTTATCACATACTATAAAATAATTGTAGATCTGTAATCACATGTCTATCACATGATATAAAATAATTGTAGATCTGGTATCACATGCTATAAAATAATTGTAGATCTGTAATCACATGTCTATCACATGCTATTAAATAATTGTAGATCTGTAATCACATATAAAATAATTGTAGATCTGTTATCACATGATATAAAATAATTGTAGATCTGTAATCACATGCTATGAAATAATTGTAGATCTGTAATCACATGCCTATCACATGATATAAAATAATTGTAGATCTGACTGTAATCAAATATATTCTGTATTATTATGATTTTCACTGTACTGTGTTCGATAAAAGAAGTACCCCCCCCCCCCCCCCCCATTAGAGAAAAATAATTTTGCTTCTTGATTTAATAATAAAGTCATTTTTAATGGTATGTCTTAATGAATTGTTTGGATTTTAATATGCGAAAATTCTAAAAAAAAAAAAAAAAAAAAAATTACATTTAATGGAATGGCATCCATAGTCTGTTGTCCATTGATAACTTTTTCACATTTTAATCTTCTGCAGAACTGTACAACCTAATGGAACCAACAGGGGTGATCCTTAAGAAGAGGAGATTCGGGAGGTTAAAGGATGGACATTACGTCATTAGCTTATCTGAGTAAATGTCAGGGTGAACTTTTGCCGTCACTTGACATCCATCGTTAACTTTTTACATTTTAATCTTCTGCTCAGAAACCACTGGGCCAATATGAAGCAAACTTGGCTGAGATAGGCCTAGGATGACATTATTTGAATATAGAATTGACTCATATTTTAACTGCAGGGGCGTAATAAGGTGCTCTTTACATTATATTCCATTTTTTTTGGAGGGTGAGTCAAGGCTATGCTTTGCCGATTACGATTAAGCAAATAAGTGCAGTATTTTTCACTTACATGCAAGCACATACACATACTTGATTCTCAATGTACATCTGGAATAGGATCCGTCGTGGTCATGATCATATGGTAGTTGTATTTACAACTACCTATGCAATCAGTGCCTATCACCACTAACGTGAGTTTGAATCCCGCTCATGGCTAGGTGTACTCGATACAACTTTAGGTGATAAAGTTTGTCATTGACTTGCGACAGGTCTGTGGTTTTCTCCGGGTACTCTGGTTAGGTACTCTGGTTTCCTCCACCAGTAAATCTGACCGCCACAATTTAACTGAAATATTGTTGAAAGTGGCATTAAACATCAAATCCCAAATCCCTAAATTCAAAAGTTTTAAACAGCAAACCAAAAATTCTGAACTATATTACAATTCCAAAATAGATGTAACAGATTTTTCTAAGTTTCCTTCAAAAAAGTGCATAATTTTGTTTCTTAAATTTAAGTCTACATTTCTAGAATGATGAGTTACAAAGCAAAATTCTGTTCAATAGTTTAACCTGAAAGTTTTGTAGTTTTGTAGTTTTGTATCTTTAATTATACAAAATGGAATTAAATAAATGCCATGCCAATCTTCCACCAAAGTTTCTAAATCTTTTTCCCAATTTTTATTACAATTGTTCTTTCTGAATTTTCTGAATAAATAATTTTTGCTTTCTGCTTTTATTTTTTCAACTATTTCATTACATATTCTGTTTTAAAGTTGCACCCAGAATAATTTGTTTCCAATTATTTCAACTTGCAAAATTAATGTTGACATCATTGGAAAGCATTTTTGAAACCAAATTATTTACAATAGATTAACATTTTTATACCCCCTGCAACAAAGTTGTAGGGGGGTATACTGGTTTCACCATGTCCGTCCGTCCGTCCGTCCATCTGTAGACAAATCCTATGTCGTACGATAACTTGAGTTGTGTTTCTTAGAATCTTTTAAAATTTTATCAGCTGTTTACTGGTGAAGAGAGGAGGATCCCTTTCATTTTTGACGATTTTCACTTTTGCCGTTCCAGAGTTATTGGACTTGATATGACGGAAAATAGGATTTTTACCCTATGTCGTATGATAACATGAGTAGTGTTTCTCAGAATGTTTTGAAATTTTATCAGCAGCTTACCGGTGAAGAGAGGAGGATCCCTTTCATTTTTGGTCAGAACAATCCGTAATGTTTTGGTTATGGAAATAGGTTGGACAGATGTGGGGAGCGGGGGGTATATCTTAGTGAGCTTTGCTCACAGTAATACTAGTATAAATTATTCTAATCGAAACATGTGCATATATTGAAAAATCTATCTAAACTTATTTGAAAAATAAATTCTGAAGTTGGTCCTCCTGGTTATCTCCCATCTCTAAGTTTATGGTCTATTTCTTTATTTTTTATGTGTACCATCTTGTGATGTGTATAATTGTGTATACGTTATTAATTGTGATATATGTTATTTATACCATGTAACTTGGTTTTTGAAGAAATATTAAAGAATCTGAATCTAAGTTTCTACAAATTTGGTTAATGTGTTCAGATTTTTTTATATGACTGCAAAAAACATTTTGACTTTGTATTATGTTATAGCGCTGTCCTAGTCATCATCTGTCTGTTCCTTGATTAGAAAGATCCTCTGCACTGAATAAAGGTTGTTAATGATTCGAGGCATAGTAACCCTACCCGTGTCCAAACAAGGTGCGAAAATGGCAGTTTTGGTAATTTTTTTCATGAAGAATTTTATTTTTCATCTGATTTTGATTTGTTTTTTTTTATTGAATTCCTTTGGGAAATCCTTTTCAGAAAAATGCATAGTGTTATTGCGTATCTATTATGTTATTGACATAAAAGGGTGAAGTATCATATTTTTAGCCTTTTTTCATCTCATTTTAATGCGTGCAGTTTGTTTTTTTTGCATAATGGATTATTGATTGGCCATAAACAAAAATGGTATTTTATTTCTGAAAGGTGATTAAAAGGGGCCCGAATTGTGAAATTTCACATACATGTAAATGGAAGGCATATAGAATTCTTATTTTTCGTCCAGACTTATTGGATTGAGAAATTTCGTAGTATGTCTACAGATTTCCTTGATCTCTTATGGTTTCAGAGGTAAATTCAACTGAAAGTGGCCAACAAAAGCCAAATTACTAAATTTGTACTTTCATATTTTTCATTCAATTTTAATGCATTTTGTGTTTGTTTACAAAATGATCATCATTTTGGGTTATAAAAAAAAATTGCTATTTATTTCAGAAAGGGATCTATAAGGGACAAAATATCTGAATTTCCCATATTTGAAAGGCAATTTAATACTTGAAATAGTAAAACAAGACAAATGTCCAAAATAAAATGAGTGCGGAATACTACTGTAACACATTATTATTGTGTCCAGCAATTTACTGTGCCAAGCAAAATACTGTGTCCACACTTACTTTTAATATACACTTTCCCTTGTCAACATGCTGCAGTCATATCTTGTTTCACTCTGTATGGTCCTTTATTATTATCTGATGATATAAAATCATTAATAAAAAAGGATATCATTATTACATAGTTGCCTAGGAAAGCACATTTCCCATTTATTTTTATGAAAGTGTTGAGGGTATGGACTGACACAGCATTTCTATCATGAATATCAATGCATCTTCCCAGAATGGATTTAATTCCTTGCCAGTACTATCAAACCATATTTATCATTTAAATATTATACAGTTATTTAATGGGTGTGGATGCAATAGACCAAATTATTTGTCCTTCGGTGCTGGGAATGACCAAGTGTTCTATTGCATTCGGCCGTTGGCCTCATGCAATAGAACACTTGGTCATTCCCAGCACCTCAGGACAAATAGATTGGTCTATTGCATCCACACCCATTAAATAACTGTTTTATTTCCTAATTAAGCAGAAGCAAGGTAGCAGACATGACTTGAATATATTCATCCATATATTGTAGAAAAACTGATGAAAATGATTTATTTGTTGAATTAGATAACAATAAACAAGTGGAATACAGAGTAAAAAGTCCTAAATTTTTATTACACGTTTTTCAATATTATTATTTAAATATTAAAATTTTGAAATTTTATGAAAACTGAAATGTTTGAAATTTTTGGAAAATTTTGAAATCTTGTGAAAATTTTGAATTTTTTTTTTAATTTGAAATTTTTGAATATTTTGAAGTTTTCACATTTTTTGAAAATTTTGAACTTTAAATTTTTTTATTTTTTTTTTATTTTAGAATTTTGAAATTTTTTGAAAATTTTAGAAATTTAAAAATATATTGAAAATTGTAGAAATTTTGAAATATTTTGTCCAATGAAAAAAAGGTTCAAAGGTCAGTTCAATAGTCTGTCGTGCAATAGTCTCTTGAAGACTATTGACGCGTCAATAGATCACAGGGGAACAAAAAATGCAAAAATATCTTAAAATATGTAGTTGCTTAATAAACAAGAAAAAAATTACAATTAGGTAATAAAGAATATTATCCCCTCCCCATCTTTGTACAGAACTAAGAAGTAAAGTCTTCCAGGGTGAACAACTTAGTGGGTCTAATAGTTTAATGATCCCAAACATTTTCAATGCACAACAAAAAGATTTAATATACAACACTTAAGTCTCCTTTTTCATATCCAATAATCATAACTGTGGTTTAACTTTATGATTCTTCCCATGCTACAGAAAATCATAAAAAAAAGTCTTTTATTCCTTTTATAACCCATTCAAGAGGATTTGAAGTTCTGTAAGGCTTTGTATTCAATTTGGAAGCATCAATGTTATTATAACAGTAATCTTTCGGAAAGAAGAGAGTTCTCTATAGTACCATGTGTTTAGTAAACCCTTTATACTGTCAAATTTATAAGAGTTTGTCCTTTTGTCACAAGTAGAAAAGTAAATGTAAAATTTCCCCAAAAGTTCCAGGATATATTGTATTTTGGCAGCAATAGACAAAAGAAATTTCTATTTTTAGTATTGTGCACCATCTTGAAAGTAGGGTGGGGCTGTCGGACACAATTTTGAAAGGGGACCACTAGTCCAAGGACCATCCCAGCAAAATTTTGTTTACATTGATTGATTCAGTGGTTTCAGAGGAGAAGATTTAAATATGATATTTTATGAAGAAAAGTCTGAAGATACCAAAGTGGTTATCAGAAAATGTAAATCAAAGGACAGACAATACAATGTTCTACAAAACACTACATATAAAAGATTGGGCAACACGAACCGCAATAAAAACCGGAGTTCAGCAGTTCCTACTCAATTAGTGGTATCTGTCATATTACTCTTATTAATTGCAAACCCGGTGATAAGTCGTCATTGAGGAAAGATCCCGAATTGTGAATATGACAAATGGAACATATCAGTGGTGATTTGTGACACTGATATTCTGTAGCGGTTAACTAAGTCATGCTGGCGACCGTAAAACTTTTGGTGGTGGCTTCTACTTACCACTGTTATCTGTTACCTTCTCTGTAAATTCCACCTTCATTAGGCGAACCACTTTTTCATAGGCTGGCACAGCACTGACATATGCTTCCATCCTCCAGAAGTGTATATATACTGGAACGGCCTTGATTCGGTAGCTTCCTTGTTAGCCGCAACCCTCTATCAATGAAATTTTGATAGGAACCACAAGCTCTGGAATATTGCATAAACTGAGAAATGTATGTCATATGCAGGTGTTGCTGGAAAGTTGTTGCATATAAATGGAAAGCTTACAATGGGAAAATTGAAATAATCTCTTTTGTTGTAAGGTTTCGTTCTTAGTCGGACCTCACTGAATTATTTAGTGAAAGGCGGGGCCCATGAGAAGGGGGTTCAGTCGGTACGTCGGTCTGGGGCCCGGAGAGCCAACAAGAGCCTGTGAATATCTGAAGGACCAACTTAACAAGTAACACCTTGCTGCATTAATTGATTATGTTTGTCACTGCTTTGTATAAAGTATATGCTATCTGCTGCACAGGAAATAAAGCATTTATGAAAGTTTACCAGTGGTTTTTTGGGACCTCAAATCCTCAATTTTGAGAGGTTTCAGTCTGTCCCCGGGGCCCCAAAGCAGTCTTGTTCCGCCTTGCATAATTTCTCTTGGAGGCCCTGGTGAAAGGACATCATCTATATAGTGGAAATAGAAATTAAAAGTTCGAGCAAGCTTCTTTTCGTTTTTCTTGAGAAGCCCCTGTATGAAGTTTGTCTCATACGAATAAAGAACAAATCGGCGAGAAGAGGGGCACAGTTGGTACCAATAGGCATGCTGGCCGTTGAAAAACACTTCCATCAAATATTACAAATATGTTGTAAAAGTAAAAAGTCAAGCAATTTGATGATATATATGGTTTCGGGGATTCGGGGAACTTTTTGGTAGAAACAGTGTTTTTTGCAAAATAAGAAATTTGTCCTTTACTAAAACAAGGTATATAATTTGTATCTACCACTACGTTGGAGATTCTGTTTTAGCTCACCTGACCCAAAGGGTTTTACAGAGTACCAAAAGTCTTATTTTAATGGATTAAAGATTAACATATAACCACAATGAAAATAATTTTATTAAATTCAGAAAACCTAGACTTGATTGAACATAAATTGTATGGATGAACAGGCGAGGGATAACTGGGTCCGTTGTTGAACTTATGATTAAACTAATCATATAATGAGCCCTAATTACATAAGTAATTACTAATCCCATACTTAGCTAATGCTATGATTAAATTTTGTTGCTGAACTCTTTTTTAGTTCACCTGCACCAAAGGTCCATGTGGAACTATTGCCATCACTTGGCGTCCGTCGTCTGTTGTCTGTAAACTTTTCACATTTCAAGCTTCTTCTCCGAAACCACTGGGCCAATTGAAACCAAACTTAGCAGGAATGTTCCTTGGATGGTCCTCTACAAAGTTACTGTTTTTCGTTCCAGTCGGATATTCAACATGGCTGCTAGGGCCAATAATATGCTCTGATTGACTGAAATTTCAAAGATCTTCTTCTCTGAAACTAATGAACTGACTGAACCCAAACTGTAAATGAATGATCATTGGAATGTGCTTCTTCTCTGAAACCACTAGGACAGTTGAAACCAAACTGCCCAGGAATGATCATTGGAAGGTCCTCTACAAATTTTGTATTTTTTATGCCGATCGGAAATCCAAGATGGCCGCCACCGCAATACATAGATTAACATTGGACCCTATGGGAAAATGTTCAAATGCCTTCTCAGAAACTACAAATATTATTAAAGCCAATGAACATTCATGTACAGTTTGTACATGAATGTTCATTGGATGGTCCTCTACAAAATTTACGTTTTTTGTTCCGATATGAAATTCAAAATGGCGGCTACAGCAGGACTTAGTTTAACATTGGACCCTATGGGAAAAATGTTTCAAAACGCTTCTTCTCTGAAACCACTTGGATAATTGAAACCAAACTGCCCAGGAATGATCATTGGAAGGTCCTCTACAAAATTTCTGTTTTATATGCCGATCGAAAATCCAAGATGGCCGCCACCGCAATACATAGATTAACATTGAACCCTATGTGAAAATGTTCAAATTCCTTCTTCTCAGAAACTACAAATATGATTACATCCAAACTGTACATGAATGTTCATTGGATGGTCCTCTACAAAATTTACGTTTTTCGTTCTGATATGAAATTCAAAATGGCGGCTACGGCAGAACTTAGTTTAACATTGGACCCTATGGGAAAAATGTTTCAAAACGCTTCTTCTCTGAAACCACTTGGACAATTCAAACCAAACTGCTCAGGAATGGTCATTGAAAGGTCCTCTACAAACCTTATGTTTTTTATGTCGATCGGAAATCCAAAATGGCCGCCACCGCAGGACATAGATTAACATTGGACCCTTTGGGAAAATGTTCAAATGCCTTCTTCTCAGAAACTACAAATATGATTAAAGCAAACTGTACATGAATGTTCATTGGATGGTCCTCTACAAACTTGACGTTTTTTGTTCTGATATGAAATTCAAAATGGTGGCTACAGCAGGACTTAGTTTAACATTGAACCCTATGGGAAAAATGTTTCAAAATGCTTCTTCTCTGAAACCACCTGGACAATTGAAACCAAACTGCCCAGGAATGATCATTGGAATGTCCTTTACCAAGTTACTGTTTTTTATGCCGATCGGAAATCCAAGATGACCGCCACCGCAGGACATAGATTAACATTGGACCCTATGGGAAAATGTTCAAATGCCTTCTTCTCAGAAATTACAAATATGATTAAAGCCAAACTGTACATGAATGTTCATTGGATGGTCCTCTACAATCTTAAGGTTTTTTGTTTCGATATGAAATTCAAAATGGCGGCTACAGCAGGACTTAGTTTAACATTGAACCCTATGGAGAAAATGTTTCAAAACGCTTCTTCTCTGAAACCACTAGGAGAGTTGAAACCAAACTGCCCAGGAATGATCATTGGAAGGTCCTCTACAAATTTTATATTTTTTATGCCGATCGGAAATCCAAGATGGCCGCCACCGCAATACATAGATTAACATTGGACCCTATGGGAAAATGTTCAAATGCCTTCTTCTCAGAAACTACAAATATTATTAAAGCCAAACTGTACATGAATGTTCATTGGATGGTCCTCTACAAAATTTACGTTTTTTGTTCCGATATGAAATTCAAAATGGCAGCTACAGCAGGACTTAGTTTAACATTGGACCCTATAGGAAAAATGTTTCAAAACGCTTCTTCTCTGAAACCACTTGGACAATTCAAACCAAACTGCTCAGGAATGGTCATTGAAAGGTCCTCTACAAACTTTATGTTTTTCATGTCGATCGGAAATCCAAGATGGCCACCACCGCAGGACATAGATTAACATTGGACCCAACGGGAAAATGTTCAAATGCCTTCTTCTCAGGAACTACAAATATGATTAAAGCAAACTGTACATGAATGTTCATTGGATGGTCCTCTACACACTTGACGTTTTTTGTTCTGATATGAAATTCAAAATGGTGGCTACGGCAGGACTTAATTTAACATTGGACCCTATGGGAAAAATGTTTCAAAACACTTCTTCTCTGAAACCACTTGGACAATTGAAACCAAACTGCCCAGAAATGATCATTGGGAGGTTCTCTATAAAGTTTCTCTTTTTTTATGCCGATCGAAAATTCAAAATGGCCGCCACCGCAGGACATAGATTAACATTGGATCCTATGGGAAAATGTTCAAATGCCTTCTTCTCAGAAACTACAAATATGATATAAAGCCAAACTGTACATGAATGTTCATTGGATGGTCCTCTACAAACTTGACGTTTTTTGTTCCGATATGAAATTCAAAATGGCGGCTACGACAGGACTTAGTTTAACATTGGACCCTATGGGAAAAATGTTTCAAAACGCTTCTTCTCTGAAACCACTTGGATAATTGAAACCAAACTGCCCAGGAATGATCATTGGATGGTCCTCTACAAAGTGTGTGTTTTTTATGCCGATCGGAAATCCAAGATGGCCGCCACCGCAATACATAGATTAACAGTGAACCCTATGTGAAAATGTTCAAATGCCTTCTTCTCAGAAACTACAAATATGATTACATCCAAACTGTACATGAATGTTCATTGAATGGTCCTCTACAAACTTTACGTTTTTTGTTCTGATATGAAATTCAAAATGGCGGCTACGGCAGAACTTAGTTTAACATTGGACCCTATGGGAAAAATGTTTCAAAACGCTTCTTCTCTGAAACCACTTGGACAATTCAAACCAAACTGCTCAGGAATGATCATTGAAAGGTCCTCTACAAAGTTTCTGTTTTTTATGTCGATCGGAAATCCAAGATGGCCACCACCGCAGGACATAGATTAACATTGGACCCTATGGGAAAATGTTCAAATGCCTTCTTCTCAGAAACTACAAATATGATTAAAGCAAACTGTACATGAATGTTCATTGGATGGTCCTCTACAAACTTTACGTTTTTTGTTCCGATATGAAATTCAAAATGGTGTCTCCGGCAGGACTTAGTTTAACATTGGACCCTATGAGGAAAAATGTTTCAAAACGCTTCTTCTCTGAAACTACTAGGACAGTTGAAACCAAACTGCCCAGGAATGATCATTGGAAGGTCCTCTACAAAGTGTGTGTTTTTTTATGCCGATCGGAAATCCAAGATGGCCACCACCGTAGGACATATATTAACATTGGACCCTATGGGAAAATGTTCAAATGCCTTCTTCTCAGAAACTACAAATATTATTAAAGCCAAACTGTACATGAATGTTCATTGGATGGTCCTCTACAAACTTTACGTTTTTTGTTCTGATATGAAATTCAAAATGGCGGCTACGGCAGGACTTAGTTTAACATTGGACCCTATGGGGAAAATGTTTCTAAACGCTTCTTCTCTGAAACCACTTGGACAGTTGAAACCAAACTGCCCAGGAATGATCATTGGAAGATCCTCTGTTTTTTATGCAGATCGGAAATCCAAGATGGCTGCCACCACAGGTCATGGTATTAACACAGGACCATATTGGGAAAATATAGAAATATATTCTTCTCTGACGCTATTGCACTGATTGAACCTAAACTGTGCATCAATCATTGGAAGGTCCTTTGCAAACTTTGTGTTTTTTATGTTGATCGTAATTCCAAGATGACTACCACTGCAGGACATAGTTTTTACATAGGACCAATTGGTTCTTTTTATAACCAGGTGAACGATACAGGCTCTTGAGAGCCTCTGGTTCATCAATGTATTAACTAATCATATTTAATCATAGAATTGGATAATTATGTGATTAGGAATGAATCGTGTAGTTAGGGCTAATTATATGATTAGCTTAATCACAAGTTCAACAACGGTCCAATATTCCTTTTAATCAATCTTTTAGTTTTTAGTGGGGAACAGTTATGTAGAAGGTAGAGAAATTATTTTTTAATACTATTGCATGAGAAGATGGACCTGGATTGTATCTACTCTAACATAATTTTCCAGAATCCACATCCGATTCATACCAATCCGTGAGTAGCTAGTGTAATAAAAATGTAGATATCGTGAGTAGCTAGTGTAATAAAAATGTAGATATCGTAAGTAGCTAGTGTAATAAAAATGTAAATATCGTGAGTAGCTAGTGTAATAAAAATGTAGATATCGTGAGTAGCTAGTGTAATAAAAATGTAGATATCGTGAGTAGCTAGTGTAATGAAAATGTAGATATCATGAGTAGCTAGTGTAATGAAAATGTAGATATCGTGAGTAGCTAGTGTAATCAAAATGTAGATATCGTGAGTAGCTAGTGTAATCAAAATGTAGATATCGTGAGTAGCTAGTGTAATCAAAATGTAGATATCGTGAGTAGCTAGTGTAATACAAATGTAGATATCGTGAGTAGCTAGTGTAATCAAAATGTAGATATCGTGAGTAGCTAGTGTAATACAAATGTAGATATCGTGAGTAGCTAGTGTAATAAAAATGTAGATATCGTGAGTAGCTAGTGTAATAAAAATGTAGATATCGTGAGTAGCTAGTGTAATACAAATGTAGATATCGTGAGTAGCTAGTGTAATACAAATGTAGATATCGTGAGTAGCTAGTGTAATACAAATGTAGATATCGTGAGTAGCTAGTGTAATACAAATGTAGATATCGTGAGTAGCTAGTGTAATACAAATGTAGATATCGTGAGTAGCTAGTGTAATACAAATGTAGATATCGTGAGTAGCTAGTGTAATACAAATGTAGATATCGTGAGTAGCTAGTGTAATAAAAATGTAGATATCATGAGTAGCTAGTGTAATACAAATGTAGATATCGTGAGTAGCTAGTGTAATACAAATGTAGATATCGTGAGTAGCTAGTGTAATACAAATGTAGATATCGTGAGTAGCTAGTGTAATAAAAATGTAGATATCGTGAGTAGCTAGTGTAATACAAATGTAGATATCGTGAGTAGCTAGTGTAATACAAATGTAGATATCGTGAGTAGCTAGTGTAATAAAAATGTAGATATCGAATTTAGTGCGCACGATGCGATTCTGGAATAACCTCCGTAAGGTCATAATAGATGAGGAAGCCAAATAATGTGAGAGTAAGTAAACCAAAGGACCTCATCACGATAGCCAAGATGGGTTATATGCGCTCTCAATGATACATATGGAGGTACTGAATGTTGCTAAATTCATCATATAACTGAATATATACAACACAGTAGCTTCTCTGGTAAATACTGCCATGTGCCATATATTACAACATAGAGGACTTTAAATATTCATTAAACATGGTAAACTGTTGAATTAAAATATCGTTTTTTGGTCTGATAGTTCGTAAAAAAGATGACTAAAATATAACAGGTGTCTTTGATCTTAATCTTCATTAAATAAAATTAATGTTACATGTATAAGCAATCGATATCGGCTTTCTGTGTAAATATTTAGAACTATTACATAAAACTAGCATTCATACACAAATACATTATAACTAGCTCCTCGCTTAAGGTAAAATTATATTTTTATAAAATATGTTAGCATGGCGTTACATACATAGATACAAATGTATACGTGATATGAGTGTAAATATAGATATTTCTATTTCAGATAAATAACATGTTCTGACGAGTCTTAAAACAAGAATTTAAAATCTGATGTGCAGTTAATATATTTATCTGCACAAAGGGAGATGGAAATCCCAAAATGTAGATCCAATTGAATTGATTGGGGATTCCCTTTGGTTTTTGTATAAATGTATAATTACGTGTACTACTGTGACTAACAGTCATATTCCTATCTTTAACTCCTACATATTTCATAATACTGAGATTTCTGAAAATGTTCTCAGGTTAATAAATGACCGTCATATATACTATTTATAATTATTTTTTTGTGGTTTAAATTAAAGTAGTGCCTTTTATGTACGGTCCATTTTTCAGAGACAATTAACAAAACAACAATTAAAGAATTAACTGTATACATATACAATACAATACAATACAATACAATACAACACAAATATTTTTATTTCCAATTAAGGAGCCCTTTCGGGCAGAACAATTGACAAAGAATTTAATACAATGATTATGGATTGATTACATTGATTGGAAGATGACAACATTTTATGAAACAAACAAATCAAAATTTAATCATACCATAATCATAACAAGCACAGTAACCCATCAGTTGTAAAATAATAATGGTCGAACTTCAGAAAAATATATACGCGACTATAAATAAACTTATCGTAGAGTTATTAATAATGAAAAAAAAACCCATTAAAATATAAATAGTGGGTAATTTCTGAGAATTAGTTTCTTCCCGGTTTTATCGTCTTTTGTTTTCTTTTCAGAAATCTCATGATTCTCAAATATGTAGGAGTTATGAATAGGAAATTTACTGTTATTCACACAGTAGTATATATTTATAAAAAGGCCAAAGGGAATCCCCCCAATCAGATCGAAAGTAGATGAATTTCAATGTTGGGTTGTCCCTTAGACTTCGTGCAGATACATATATTTAGATACATATATACAGCTGCCAGGTAAGTCGTATACATTTAAATTTTACATTTAAAAAAATATTTTAGTATTTAAATTCTTGCTTAAAGAATCGACATGATATGTTAAATGAAACACAGGCGCTCGTGGCACGGACTTATCACCCCCTTTTTTTCTCAGAGCTCCAGATAATTCTCAAGTCCAAAGGGTAATTACCCCCTACTTTTGAAAATGATGCGTATTTGCATATTTCCTTTGCACTGTTGTACTCTCTACTTCAGAAAACATTGCTTACATGTATACTTTTAAAATTATGTTTGACACAAGTGTTATTCTATTAACGCAGGATGCAAGTGAAATGTATATCTCTGTTTAATTGGGATAATGTCATTACTCCGACACTCAATACTCCGACAGTCATTACTCCGACACTCAATACTCCGACAGTCATTACTCCGACAATCATTACTCCGACTCTTAATACTTCGACAGTGACCGATAATCTTTGCAATTCTGGCGCTTTTAACAATCCAAATGCAGTACGGGACTGCCCATTTAACTTGAAAGAAGAGGCATGGTTTTTATCCCGGAGTCGGAAGTTTTTTTCGTATGCAGCGCTATTGTTTTTAAAGCTTTTCAGCGCGGCCCAACAATTTTTTTTTACAAAACTTGAAAAGAAAATATTATTTCATGTAGATCTAATAAAAATGCTTTCTGTGATTAGTTTGTTTCTTCGATTCCTGTCATATTTTCCTCAAAATTCAGGATAGCAAAAATACATGGCCTACATGTATACCTTTTCAAGTTATCAAGTCGTCTCATAGTTGAGCAACACCTACCTACCATTGCATCAGATGCGTACGGAATTGGGTTTGTTGAAGAGACCCGTACTACCCGCGACCAATACTGTGGGTGCGTTGCAACAGATTCAGACAGAAATTTCTTCACTCGCATTCAGTCGAACTCATTGGGCTCGTAATTTTGTGTGTTTTTTTTTCCTTTAGATTGTTGTCTGTGCTCCCCGGGTTTGTATATAAAAGGCCAAGATTGGATTTGGTTTTTTGTTGTTGTTGTTATTTTCCTTCACTTCCTTATTGACTCCGCACAGGACACTTGTAAACACACATACAATTAACAAATGTGCCAAGTTAGGTAGTATTCAGTTGGGTGTTTTTCGAGAAGATGATGAAAATATTGTTTCCCATAGAGTTTCAATAAAATTTTGACCTTCACAAGTGGTCATTTTGAAATTCGTAAATGGCCCAAAAACTATCAAAACTTGTTAAGGACCTTCATAGAAACATTCACACCAAATTTCATTCAAATCCGCTTAGTGGTTCTCAAGAAGAAGATTCCTGAAATATACCCTTATATGTCGACCTGATTCTATATGGAGATGATGTGATGGTATTCGAAATTTTGTTAGGTTTCTCCTGAACTTAGAATTACTTAAAGTAATTCTGAGTTCAGGAGAAACATCAAAGAAAGATAGTTTTCTCTTCCATAAACAGTTTTAAATTTTACATAAGTTCTCAATTTACCATCAGAACATTTGTTCCTATCTAGGGCCCATTGATGCCTATGTGCTTCTAGAAGTATTTTCTTGACTGTTTGTTTTGAAACTTTTTGATTAGTTAACAGTTGTTTAAGCTTAGGAATGTTATTCAAAATTTGTTGTAAAGCACCATCCCAAGAGGATATCCGGTGTTCATATAATTTTCTGGAATGTGTGTATACATCCTTCAACAAGGGAAAAGTGTCCAAAGTTTCTAATAAAAAGTTCCATATTTCAGAGCAATATAGTAAAACATGTTAAATGGTATGGTCAAAAACATATGTCCTAAGCGACGTCGCTAAGTAAACATTGACGCGCAGGAACACTGAAAACATAGTTCATCTAAATTTTCGACTATATCTTTTATTTTCGTCAATGAAATAAATATAATAATCAATTGCACGTCGTGAATATTGAATATATGATCACTCGTGCCGAAACGCATTTAGATTAAACTCGTGCGCGTAGCAAGTTCCGCACACTCGTTTAATCTGATGCGTTTTACGGCACTCGTGATCATATTTTCAATATCCACTCCGTGCAATTATCCTATAGGTGTTTGGAGTTGCGATTAGATAGGATATGATGATACAGTCCGGGATGATTGGTCGGAGTATTAATGAGTGTCGGAGTAATGACTGTCGGAGTTATGAGTGTCGGAGAATTACTGTCGGAGTTATGACTGTCGGAGTTATGACTGTCGGAGTAATGACTGTCGGAGTAATGAGACGACCCCGTTTAATTTGACACAATTGTGTCATGTTTATTAATAAAATGTTGTAAATATTTTGTTTTTTGCTCGTCGACTTCGGCAGTTTTCACAGCCGTGTTGATAATGTCATCATGCAATGATTCCTTAACTATACTGTCACTAGACACAGATGAAACTGTCAGGAACTTAAGTATATAATTTTCCGTAGCGCGCCTATTCATGTTCTTGCTCATTTTCAACGAACAACGTGTTCCCAAATTTACTTTCGTTTTAGTTCTTACTTATTATGTAAACTGCATTTATTTGTAATATTGACCGCGATTGGATGATTTATCGTAAACATCCAATTAGATCTCTTTTGACATCGATGCTTAGAAAGGCAAGCATTCTGTACCCCTCGGATGTATACGCTCTCTCCTTCGAAAAGTATAAAGGGGAGTAATTACGGGGAATTTCTCAAAGACAAAAATGTATTGTTATGTACACGACTGTACAAGTACGCTCCGAATTTGGAAAGTTTGCTTACACAGCAATATGTATGCGTAATGTGTACACTCTGATGTGATAATACATGCGTGTTTACTCGTTTTCATAGCGTAAAAAACGCAAATACGCAGCTTATCTGGAGCTCTGTAAAATTCTAACTTTCTGTTTACAAATTTATTTTCAATAAAATTTCTTTATTTCTTTATTATTTCATCTCTTTTTCCTTATTTTAACTTGTTCGTGTCAATATTCATACAATCTTATGTTAATATCAAATTGCATGTGATATAATATTATAATATTCTTTATTTGCATAATAATACACCCATGTGGGTCAAGCAAATACAAATACAAACAAACAAAACATAGAAAACATAGAAAATTACAATTTGATCATAATATAGGATACACAAAATAAATCCTATTAATTAATATTATATTTTTCACATGTCACACCTTTGACCGACAAGGACCTCATTTTTGCAATTCTGTAGATTGCTTTATAAAATCTCCTACTTCTGCCAAAAGTTCAGAATTTGAATCTAACAAAAAATTTATTTTATTTAATGGTATTTCTTCAATAAAGTCTGGTTTGGCTGTGCATTTTAAGAAAAAGTGGTATTCATCCCCAATTTCATTTAAATTACAATTTTTACATTTTCTTTCTTCCCTTGTTATATTTTCATACCTCCCCGATTCAATCTCTAAACTGTGATCACTCACTCTAAATTTTGTAAATAATTGTCTCATTTTGAAGTTAGAGAAGAATGATAAATAGTTTTCAAGTTTTAACTCTGATTTTATTTTTGCTGTAAATATACAGTTTGGAAGTTTCATTGAAAGATGAAAGTTTTTCTAATATTTTTTTAACTATATGAGTCATTTATTACTTTCTTAATTTTTTTCTTCAGTGAATGTTTTATAGATGCAAAAGGTCTGGTGAAATTTTCAAAATCTGTGATTTCAAGATCTAATTCCTTAAAAATATTTCCTATGAAACTATACCAAGTATAGATTCCATCAGAATCAACAGATTTACAGAGGGAAAATGCCTCTTTAAGTAGAGGGTTTATTGGATCCGTTTGTAATCTACAAAAAATATAGTATAGCTTGGGTTTTGATATAGTCTGTTATAGGAAATCTTCCTAGTTCAGATTTGGCCGTAATATTACATGCAATCTTCTTTAAACCTAAAATATATTTACAAAATTTATTGTGTATCTTTTCATAACAAAATTTATCTTCAAGTGACAATGTATCACAGACAGAACCACTCTGTTCTGATCTGGATATTGCTCTACTGATAGAAAAATAGTCATCCATAAACCAAATTTCACTATTGTAGGTTAGAATTGGTCTTATAAGTATATCAAATAATTTACAGGACAGATTTACTGGAATTGAGTTAAAATTCATAAATCTATTTTTTAGTGAGAATAGAACTTTTAGTCCTTTCTTGCTCAGCTCTTGTGTAGCCTTTTTGAAACTACCCTTGAAATCAATGACATTGCCAAGGAAATTGTATATTTTGGTCTCAGTCAAAAGAACATTTTTGTAATAAAAGTTAGGGGAGGGTGATTGTGTGTTCTGAAAAATCATCACCTTTGTCTTTTTCGTATTAACGGTCAGTTGCCAGTCATAACAATATGTTTTTAGATACTAATAATCCACAAGGTATGCAACTCGACAGGTTTAAAAATCGTACCCCTGCTCGCTTCGAGTAAATTTATTGCACCTTATTTCCATTATGTCATTCAAACTAGGACATGTATCCATTCCCACAAGACGCATCTTTTTGCCCCTATTTTTATTTTGTGCATACGATAGCTCAGTTCTCCAGAATTGTAAGATTTTCACACATTTATTGCCAATTTTTTCGTATAAAGACCCGCGGTTGACGGAAGTGACGTATCACTGCATTAACTTCAACGATAGGGTCAGAAAAGTTCCAAATATTTAAATATGGAACTTTTTTGATCCTATCGTTGAAGTTAATGCAGTGGTACGTCACTTCCGTCAGCCGTGGGTTCTTATAGTTATACGAAAAATTTATTTCGATTCTGATATGTCTAAGAGTATAAATACGGTCGTATACTTTAATTGGAAAACGGTAATTTATATTTACGTTTGCGGACAATGTCGCACACAATTTATGCTGCCAAATTCGAGCAGATGATAATTCATCAGCATGTACATTTACGACGGGAATGTCAGTCACATGCACGGCGCATGTGCTAATGAGATTATACCCAATCGGTAAATCGCTCGTTTGTTTACAAAGCGAAAGAAGGACGTTATGTTAGAATCAAATATATACTCCACCCAAGGTAAATGGTCTATGTTTTATATTATCCATTGACAACATGAATGAATGAATGAATACGTCTAACTTTTTCTACGGAGAATTACATTTCATGGTCGCCATCTTTGTTTCTAGTGACACGCTGAGTTGTTTATCTCGCTTCATTAAATTTGCCTCCCCATTTTCAGTAGCAACTTGCTATTTATCTGAGGTTTGTTTTTGATGTTAATAGCACAATGTTGTCAGTCATACATCGCTTTCGGATTCGATTTACCTACGGTTGACATTGAGAAGAATCCCGAGGACACCAGACCAATTGCACTCAGGTTACACTTCAGATACAAACAATACAAGAACATTCTATGTTCTATCTTCTATCGCAAATAAACACGAATAGTCCGGTTGTATGATACCGCGGGTTCTGTAGTACCGTATATTCACGTGCTATTTCAACTAGTTTTCTTCGCCTTCTAATTACCCCGGTAGCATAGAACCCCAATATACATTCAAAACGATTCAAATGAAAAATATGTCAATGTTGAATTTAAGTTGCACAAACTGATATCTCATATATGCACTTTAGGTTGACTTGATGCGGTAAGTAGTTTTCATTTCCAACCATTTCAACAGATTTGAAACTCGGTGACAGAGTGTAGTTGAGGTTCTTGAAAGGTAACGAGGAAACAGTAAAAAAATCATCATTTCATAGATAAGAAAACACAAGTAAAGCACAAAATACCTCTCAGTGGAAACAGAGTAAAACCTGCATTGGACAGACAGGATAACACCAGTGAAACACAAACTACCACTCATTGGAAACAGTACAAAAATTATCTTTAGATAGACAAGGTATGACCAGTGAAACACATAATACCACTCAGTGGAAATAGTACAACAATCTTCATTGGATAGACAGGATAACACCACTGAAACACAAACTACCACTCAGTGGAAACAGTACAACAATCTTCATTGGATAGACAGGATAACACCAGTGAAACACAAACTACCACTCAGTGGAAATAGTACAACAATCTTCATGGGATAGACAGGATAACACCAGTGAAACACAAACTACCACTCAGTGGATATAGTACAACAATATTCATTGGATAGACAGGATAACACCAGTGAAACACAAACTACCACTCAGTGGATATAGTACAACAATCTTCATTGGATAGACAGGATAACACCAGTGAAACACAAACTACCACTTAGTGGAAACAGTACAACAATCTTCATTGGATAGACAGGATAACACCAGTGAAACACAAACTACCACTCAGTGGAAATAGTACAACAATCTTCATTGGATAGACAGGATAACACCAGTGAAACACAAACTACCACTCAATGGAAATAGTACAACAATCTTCATTGGATAGACAGGATACCACCAGTGAAACACAAACTACCACTCAGTGGATATAGTACAACAATATTCATTGGATAGACAGGATACCACCAGTGAAACACAAACTACCACTCAGTGGATATAGTACAACAATATTCATTGGATAGACAGGATAACACCAGTGAAACACAAACTACCACTCAGTGGATATAGTACAACAATATTCATTGGATAGACAGGATAACACCAGTGAAGCACAAACTACCACTCAGTGGAAATAGTACAACAATATTCATTGGATAGACAGGATAACACCAGTGAAACACAAACTACCACTCAGTGGAAACAGTACATCAATCTTCATTGGATAGACGGGATAACACCAGTGAAACACAAAATAAAACTCAGTGGAAACAGTACAAAACTCATCTTTAGATAGATAAGACAAGACCAGTGAATTACATAATATCACTCAGTGGAAACAGTAAGAAACTCATCTTTAGATAGACAAGGTAAAACCAGATGAGCACAACTTTTTATAAACCATTCCATGGATTTCTTAGACACTAAATAAAAGGTCATATGTGAAAGATATCAAGCCTATTATGTCGGGTCTGACATTTGCAAGAGGAAGAAATCAACATTTTAGATCAAATGCCATTGGGTTTTTTTCGGTCTTCTTCAAGGGTTTATACATGTAGCCGTTGTGTATTAAAGTCATTTAGTGTAGATATAGAACAGAAATAATTACATAATCATCTGAGATTACATCGTATTATTGTCCGTTTATTGGCTAATTAGTGGTGATGCTTTAAATCAATGACCAATAGGATTTTTAACTTGAGCTTAAAAATTCATCTATACTAGTAAAGTATTTACATTAAAGTACAATTGTTGCTTTTCCATATAAATCATTCACATGGTTTCTTTGTCTGTTATATATATGTGTTGATATTCAAATCACTATTAGATCTACGAGCCAGATTACGGAGCATATCTCGGTCTCTTATTTCTCTTCAAACCAAACTCTGTCATTCAATCTGATTGTAACTTCTTTTTGGGAAACGCAATAGGTTTTTATTATTTCAACAAGTGTGGACACAGAAATGTGCTGTCCAAAAGGCAAGTGTGGATGTCAATATTTCATATTATTAACTTTTAAAAAAGAAAATCGTGGACACAGGGGTCCTGGATTTTTTAATAAAAAACTAAACCTGCATTATTATTTTTGCTTAAAGTCCAGTCCTGTGTTTTTATTTCAAATTTTCATCATAGCCCCCCTCCCCCTCCCAAGGGATATACAATTGTATCATTAATAATAAATAATAAATTCAGATTTTCTATTTAAAATAAATCTCATTTACAAAACCACCGATATTTGTTCATTTTTTAACTCTGATTTAAGCTATAGTCGCAACAAATTTTTATTTTTCTCTTTAAACTGTCGAAACATAACATTTATTTAACTGTAAAATTCACAAATAAAATTCCCCCCCCCCCCCCCTTTTCCCTTTTTTTCTTGTTTAAGTCAATGATCAACAATATTCCAGAATCAAACAAATGAATAAATATAATATAGATTTCTTTTACATGCATCTTTTTACCATGCGTTGTCAGTGTGTTTTAAATCGGTCATCCAATCAGGACGCTCATTATTCTTGTCCAAGATAAAAATACATCGCTAAAATTACCTGTGGGCGTTTCCCCACTTCAACTCGTAAATTTACATAGAAATCGGAGATATTTCGTCATAAAACTTCACACATGGTTTTGTCTATCATATTTCTTGAAGACAAACATAACATTTTATTGCATTTATCAATATTTTATGAGTGTCAACAGTTTTTTCAACACCGTATTTGTTTCTCGATACACCGCAACTTCAACTCGTAAATTTACATAGAAATCGGAGATATTTCTTCATAAAACTTCACACATGGTTTTGTCTATCATATTTCTTGAAGACAAGCATAAAATTTTATAGCATTTATCAATATTTTATGAGTATCAACAGTTTTTTCAACACCGTATCTGTTTCTCGATACAGCCGCCCGATTACAGTGACCCGTGACCCAGATTAGCTCGTTCCACCATTTTTTTCTTAATAATGTTGTTTAATAAATTTATAAGGAAATGTTTGACAGTTTTCGTCCATACTATAATCTGAAGATATAATTGAATTCTAGTTTAAGGAGGATATACCTTTAAATACACATTTCAATGTCAGCGTTGCTAACGGTTATATTGTCAATGATTGCCGAATTACTTCTGTTTGTTCTACGAATGTATTATTATTCAACAACATTGCATGGGATTTTTTTTAGAAAATGCAAACTATCGGTAATTATTTGTATATATAGGATATGATTCCAAGCTTAACGAAATAATTACCTTTCTTGTATATTTTTAAAATTGTCACATGATCTTGATATTTTGACAAACATGGCCGCTGTAGGGTTTTCTGCTCGTAAGTAGAACAAAGTTAAATGATGCACATTAATAATAGATTATTTTGAGATGTGCTATTCTAATGTTTGTGTGAAGACTTGCAATATTTTGAATCATGTTCAAAATGTGGGTTTGTATTGCTCAACATCTCAATACAAATATTAAATAAATAAATGTGAAGAATGTTCTTACGAAAAACAAAGCTTGATCATTTGATCTTCATAGAAAAGTGTGAAATAATTATGAATGTGAATTAAGAAAAGCAAATTTGTTCAGGCCATCAATAGAACAAATCAATATACTGTGTGGATGTATGTTTTACTATGAATTATTTCTCAGATTATTTTAGCTGTATTAGATATTAAATATTCAAATGTCGAACAATAATGTGATAAGAAACCCTTAAAAATATCTTTATTATAATATCATACCTTGGAATATTGAAATTGATCTAAAACTAAGATTTCCCTAATCCAATTTTTTTTTAAATTATGTATGATATATTCTTATAAACAATCTTTTCTGAGAAATAAAAATAAGATGATATTTGGAAATTTAAAATTTACCTGTCATAAAGAATTCTCTTTTTATACTGCATGAACTATCTATTTGAATTGATGAGATAATTCTTACTGCTTTCATAACTTCAATTTTTCCTAGATAAATACTGACCTTTTTATAAAATTGTAGTCAAATTATACAGGTTTAGGTTTGTCGAATGTTTACTTAAATTCGCTCATGTCGTTGTCAGAAACATCAGAGATAAATAGTGTCTAACTCCGGGAGAGGTGCAAGATCTTAAATCTGAGACACCCGAGGGTAAGATTTAATTCATATCTGACGAGGCTATTCGTGGTTACCGATGGTCTAAATTTAGTTGAATATTTCAGGATTTGGGGAACATATTCAATCAAAATATATTTTAAAAATATTTCCCTTCATATTCTATTAAAATAGAATTCATTTTTATATATAAATTATTTAATATTGTAATATCCAAGAACTTTTTAAATATTCCTACAGATAGGACAGATTTATTTAACAAATTAAGTTGACAATAACAATATATTAAAATAGTATAAAAAATGTTCAGCAAGAAATTAATAAGCTTCACAATAAGATGGATCTAAACTGGCTAATTGAAACAAGTGTCGTTGTAACCGTTTTTCAATGTGTCTTCGATGACGTCCGCGCTTATACTGTTACAATTTATAATTTTATTTTCAATTAATATACGTATATTGTCTATATATTAAGTTGCTGATAGATTTTAGGACATAATTTACTGTCAATAGTCATATATATTATTTATGTAGTAGATTAGTGTGTTCACAGTTGCCTGATTTGAAACTTAAATTAAACTTGGAAAGTCCAGCAGGTGCTCGATACCAACAAGTATGCAACAAAAAAAAATAATAATACAGCCTTTCAAATAAATAAGGTGAATAAGAATGTGGCAAATTTCTCAATCATCATCACCTACAATTCTTCATTTTCTTTAAGTAAGAACATTTACATAAATATGCATAACTTGTTTTTCTTCATAAGAGTAACATTTATTACAATACTTACATGTTTGTGAAATTTGATAAATATCCTGATAATACACTTCACCCTAAATGATCAATAGAGTAATTGAAAAGACAATATTAAAAGCGTAGACATCTAATTTAGTTTATATTGATATACATGTACATCTAATAAATTCTATTAATTTCCTACGCAGATTATATGTAAAAGTACATTTTCGTGGAAACAAAGATAGGCTTAATGTTAATCTAAATTTCCCATAAACGCTACTTTCCTTTTAATGAATACAATAAATCCTATAAACGGGTTTTTCCGAGAAATAAAAATAGTATGATATTTGGAAAATTAGAATACATATGTACTTGAAATTTACGTGTAATAAAGAATTCTCTTTTGTATGCTGCACGAACTATTTAGTTAGATTGATGATGGAATTATTACTGCTGTTATGACTTAAATTTTTCATGAATAAATGCCAATCTATATATAAAATTGGAGTCAAATTATACAGGTTTAAATTATATGATATAATCGTTAATAAGTTTGTGGAATGTTGTCAGACATAAAACATTAATAGTACCCTGCTATTTTACTGTCCATGTTTGTTTATAACTGTATTGTTGTTGCTGGGTTCGGCTGGGATCTCAGTGACCGGTCTATTTCTGCATTATATTTGCGTTTGTCCACAACCAGGCTTGTATTTCTAATGTTATGTTATTGTTTGTTCAGTTGTTTCAGATGAGAGTTCGTTGTTAGCTATGTTGATATTGGTGGAATGTAATTAAGAAAGCATAAATTCGAACACATTTTGCTTAGTAACATTCATGTATTATTCTATAGAGGCTGCTTTCTGAAATTTTGTTATTCTTTCTAAATCCAACTATGACATTTCTCCACACATTTATGTATGGGCCAATATGGACCATGACCAGGGGTATCTTTTACTCAGAGAAGTCCAAAACTAGGAGCTAAAATATTTAAAAATACATTTACAGCAATATAATAAATATTTTTTTTTTACTTGTTTAATTTTTTTTATTCAATGGAGTTCCTTCAAAATTATCGAGCCCTCTTTTGAAATTAGAAAAATGATACTGCTCTTGGCTACAGATCTTAATTATATTCTGTCTGTTTGTATGTGTAATATTTTATGTTGGTCTTTATTTGTTCCTTGTATGTTGATACTTTTCAAATGAGTCATATCTAGTTTTGTTACCCAACTAAAAGTATAAAGAATATATTTTGCCATGTCTTTTAATAGTGTGATACAGTCTTTGTTAATTTGGCTGAGACAGCCCAATTTGTGTATTAGTTTTGACATGCACAATGAGATGATTGTCTTTAGACATCTAAGCAGATGAAAATTACATACACAAAATTATAGGGGCCATTAAAACATATTGACCCAGGGGCCCCACTAGGTCTAAATCCGGCCCTGATTGTACTGCTGTACAGTTGGACTACCATTTAGTCCATGTTTTAAAATACAAGTTATATATTTAGTCCATGTTTTAAAATACAAGTTATATTCTTGATATACACCTTCAATACATTATACATCAATGATACGGAATTTTGTAAACTGAGACTTCATACATCCAATGTACCGCTCACATAAAGTTAAATAGAGACTCAATGATAAATAACGCACAAAAAAAGATGATGATCACATTAATAAGAAACGCAGTGTAGGTGTAACAAATTGTTCTGTTCTGTTTCTGTGCTACACAAAGACGATATCAGTAAGATAACAAAGGACATATTAATAGCTTATCACAAGAAAAGTTACTTACGTCTTCTATCAAATCATTGTGCAATATCTATTTTGTGTATGCTTTAAATCACATTACTTTTTTTTGCTAAAAAATTAGTTGTAATATTTCTTTATAGACATACTCTTATTCAAACATTGAAGGTGTCCCGTCCTTGTTAAATATACCCTGTAATGAACGAGGCTACAGTATCCCGAATTTAGAAACTTAATACAGAGTTATGATATAGTCTGTTTTGTGGAGATAAAAACTGACGATATAGATATAATAACTTTACCAGGTTACAAGTTTGTCATGAAAAACAGGAAAAAATTTACTAAAAACCGTTCGGGTGGTATCATGGTAGGTTTTAAAGATAATTTAGCAAAACATATAGACATTGTTAATACTAACAGTAAATATGTTATGTGGTTCAAATGTAGTGAGCAACTCTTTAAAACAGATTAGCCCGTATTTTTTGGTGTTGTATATATATATACCACCAGAGTATACCAAATAATCATCCGAAGACGCTTTTAGTGACATGCAACAGGAATACTTGTCTTTTTCAAATAAATTTAAATATATATGTCTTTTGGGGGACTTTAACGTGAGGACGGCAACTGACGCTGATTTTGTTGATTTGATCAAAAACCGACATGTTGATGATTATATTACTGACTTTGTTGACAATTTTACAAACGTACTGAATGATTTGAAAATGCCACTCAACAGAATTAGTATGGATAAATCTAAAAATAAGTTTGGTAATCTATTGTTAAATTTTTGTAAAGGAAATAGTATGTTTATAGTTAATGGCAGAGTGGGTAATGATAAAAATATTGGTATATTTACACGTAGAAATGCTAGCGTTGTTGACTATAGTATAACTAGTCCTGAACTTCTAAAAGTATTTTTTGACTTTGATATTCTAGAAAGTAGAAAATTGTTTTCAGATGTCCACGCACACTACAAATGTTATTATCTGTTAACTTAAACAATAATGATGACAATAGTAATAATGTTGGGAAAACTAATCACTCGAAAGCTAAAATAAAATCATGGGAAAATGAGAAAGTAAGAGATTTTCAAGAAAACATAGACGAAGAAAAATTACATACTTTCGAACAGAAACTTTCACGTTGGCAAAATGAAATTGGTGTCACAGATCAAGCGGTAATAAACTCATTGTTAGAGGACCATGGCAATATCTTCACAGGTTCTACCAAGAAATGGTTTGGAACATTTAATTGTAAAAACATTGATAGCAAAAGTAGCAAGAATAAAAATGGTCAAAATCAAAAACCTTGGTTTAACCAAGACTGTAAATTTGCCAGACAAAAATATCGAAAATCTCAGAGACGTTATATAAATTGAATAACACTATAAGAAATTGTTCAATTATGATCGATGATGAAAAGGATTATAAGAAAGTTATGGATGAAAAGTATAAAATTTACTGTAAACAAATTTCAGATGATTTAAAAAATGCCTCAAGAGATAATCACAAACATTTCTGGAAAATATTAGGTGGACATAAGAGAAAACAACAACCAAATATTGAAATCAATACCTTATATGAATTTTGTTTAAAGATTTAAATATGAAAGGACCCGATGAACAACAGTCAACGACACTACAAAATGAACTTCCAAATGACTCTAATGTACATATTAATGGGTATATTTCTCAGAATGAAATTTTCAAATGAATAAAAAAATTTAAAGAATAATAAAGCTTGTGGGGAAGATGAAATTATAAATAAGTACTTTAAATCCACATCAAATCGTTTCATTCATATTTATGAACAACTTTTTAATATAATTTTTGACATAGGTATATTACCTCAAAGTTGGTTAAATGGGATTATTAAGCCAATTTATAAAAACAAAGGCGATGTTAAAGACCCAAAGAATTATAGACCAATCACAATAGTTAGTTGTTTGGGGAAACTGTTTACTGCAATACTGAATGCAAGATTAAATGATTATACTGAAGAATTCATGATACTTAAAGAAAATCAAAGTGGTTTCAGACAAAGTTACTCAACACTAGATAATATTTTCTCTATATTTACACTATTTCAAATCTTAAAGTCAAAGCAGAAGAAATTATATTGTGCATTTATTCATTTTGAAAAAGCCTTTGACAGAGTATGGAGAGATAGTCTTTTTCACAAATTGTTACTTAACAACATAAATGGTTAAATGTATAATGTTATATTCAATATGTATACCATATCTCATATAACAATCACACTACAGGATACTTTATCTGTGAAATTGGAGTTAGACAAGGGGGAAACATGTTCCCTTTTCTTTTTTCAATGTTTCTTAGGGGAACGGCCATTTAACTTGAAAAAGGGGGGGAGGGGGTTATGGTTTTTTGTTTCGTTCAGAAATTTTTTTTTCGGACAACACGAGAGTTAGGATATTTATTTTTTTGTCGTGCAAAGCGCGAAATTTTTTTTCTAGAATTCAACATTAGGTTATATGACAAACACTCTGAATCAGATTATTTTTTTTTCCTCCACCAAAATCAGAATATTTTTTTCAGCAACATTGGGAATCAGAATATTTTTTTAGAAAAAAACCAGAAAATGAAGGTGAATGTGAACAAAACAAAAATAATGGTATTTGGATTTGGAAAACTACGACAAAATCTCAAATTCACCTATAAATACGTTGATTCGAAATAGTCAAACAGCTTAATTATTTAGGGGCACTTTTTACAAAAACATGTAATTTTGATGTTACTAAAAAGTATCTTGCTGACAAAGCGCTTAAGGCAATGTACGAAGTTCTTAAAATGGGAAGATTATATAAATTATCGGTGAAAATACAACTAGATCTCTTTGATAAAATGATAAAACCTATTCTCTTATATGGGTGCGAGGTCTGGGGATTTGGCAAAAATGAAGTACTAGAACGAGTTCACTTGAAATTCTGCAAAATGCTTTTAAATTTAAAGTCCTCTACTCCAAACTATATGGTTTATGGTGAGCTAGGCAGGTATCCAATTGATATTGATGTAAAAGTAAGGACAATTTCGTACAGGGCAAGACTTTTAAGTGGTAAGCAGGCTAAATTTTCAAATGTATTTCATAGGCTTTCTAGAAATTTGAATGAAAATGGTGATACTAATTTAAACTGGGTGTATTTTATCAGAACAATTCTAAATGAGTGTGGATTTACATATATATGGGAAACAGAAAATGTTAATAATAAAGAATGGTTAAAATGTGTTGTTAAACAGCGTATGTTAGATCAGTTTGTACAGAATCGGCAAACATCTGTCAGATTCTTCAAAAGCATTAAATTCTAGGATTTTTTAAACCAAATTCGAATTCGAGGAACAGTTCAATATTTTAAATATAGGTGATGCAATCAGACTGTGTAGATTCGGGACAACAAATCACTATCTACCTATTGAACCGTAGATGGAGAAATATTGGGTGTATTTCTTTGGACTGTTCCGAACATGTTCCGAACATTCCATGTGCCCTAGGTCAATGAAGTGGTTTAGAACTTTTTGGACAAAAAATATGGTGGATAAGTTAACTCTGTTATTTCTGTCAGCAGAACTCGAAATGGACGACGACGATGAGATGAATTTGGAAGAATCAGTAGTTACTGCATACTGTAGCCATAGTTGCTGCTTCCACGTAATTTAACCTTTAATTAAAATATTACTGAATCCTAAAAATATGCAAACTGAACAATAAATGACGGATACGTGTAATCTTTATATTATATAATTTTCATAGAGTGTTTTAACGTATAGAGAGGTTAGGTAGGAGATAAAGCAGATCTTAAAAAGGGCAGATCTGAGATTTTAATTGAGGGGGCTGAGTCAAAAGATTATTACCGAGCGTAGCGAGGAAAAAAAATGTCTACATCTATCTGGCATAATTATTT
The DNA here is from genome assembly GCA_963383655.1 of Bathymodiolus septemdierum. Lineage (NCBI taxonomy): Eukaryota > Metazoa > Mollusca > Bivalvia > Mytilida > Modiolidae > Bathymodiolus > Bathymodiolus septemdierum. Next base: position 30,057,426 of record OY726522.1, read on the forward strand.
TGTATGTTTTTAAAAATAATTTGAAACCCATAAATGCATCAAGGAAAGTGGTGCTGCAAACCAAATAATTTTTTATTAAAAATTAATTGAATAAAGAGGGAGGGAAAGGGAACTTCACGTTAAGAAGCTCCTGTGTTCTCCCAGGAATCAAATTTGCACCAAAATGATTGATTTATAAAACTATAGGGGACTGTATTGACAATTTACAAAGTCCCTCCTCCCCCCTAAAAAAATCTACGCATTTCTTTTGTATTGCGTAATTTTAGGAAAATGAACAAGGTGTAAGCAAATTCTATGTCAAGAAAAAGAGTCGGTTCCGCCATCTTGATTCCTTCTGCACCACCTCAAAACGTGGTACACCCCGCACACTGTTCTGTTTGTTCGCGCAGAGTGTTCCGTACCACTTCATTCGCTAGAACATGTTCGGCACATCCCGGACATACGAAAGAAATACACCCATTGATAGAGGAAACAGGTACTGTAATTTATGTAATTGTCAGAAATTAGGCGATGAATACCACTATGTTTTAGAGTGTTCCTCTTTAAGCGAAAAACGCAAGCAGCTTCTTCCAAAATATTTATGAAAAGACATAATGTTGTCAAATTTTTTGAACTTCTATCTACCAAAAAAAAAATGGCTGTTGCGGAAATTATGTATATTTATCAAACATATCAATAAGGTCTTTTGTACTCCTGGCTTACCCACTGTTGTTCCTTAATCTATTAACCCTCCTGTCTGTATATTTCGTAAATAGTCTTTTTATGTTATTATTATGTTGTTATTTTTCTCTGTACCATTGTATTTGGCTGTATGAGAATAAAGATATATGATGAATATACATGTATGTAATGAATTCTTCACCGCCTTTTAAATGAATGGTATTCATGTAAGATGGAATTTGATACTCTTGCGAGAAATAATTAACTTCTGATACAAGTCGGATTTTTAATTTGGTACTCGTTTAAGGCTGAATTTCATCAAGAGCCTACAGTTGAGCAATACTCTTGACTTCTGTCGAATAACGTTACATCTGGGCATGTTTGTTGTTTTGACGTTATGTAGTGTATCAACGTTTATTTCTAAGATGTGAGGTTATCAACAAGAAAACAGAACTTGGGTGAAGTAATCATAAAGGACCAAGTCCTTTTAACGGTAAGCTGTCCGATTTTTCCTCCTTTCTATATTGATAGCCAAATATCTGTTCAACGGAAGTTTAAAAAAATAGATCAATTGATATTTAGAAACGCAAAAGAAACATATTTCAATGAAAAATTCCCAATTCTTTAAATATTTACTCTATGCAAAATCGAAATAAACTTGAAATAAAATTCTAATAAAAAAATCTCTTTCTACGAAACTCTCGACAGAAGAGCGGCGTAGGTAAAATGAACGGAACAGCCATAACAAATTGGCTACAAAATTCATTCAAAATAAAAGATAATAACGTGTACGGATCATCGTATTATTGAAATTTTAGGACTTCGTCTTTCGAACAGGTTGCCTGTCTCATATTAGTTCTAAGTATCGTTATATCACATGTGGGGACAATTATAGCAAATAGAATTAGGAGATAACTGTATTGTATTTGAAAATTGCACGGCATCAATTGGAGATTTAATGGTGGAAAATTTAGTTTACTGGTTAGCAACTACATTTGTACATTAAAATGTACAATAGACAGTGGTTGTCAACCATTCATACAACCACAACACTAAATAAAGTATTCTTGTTCAACATTTGTGTCCGGATACAGTTATAGATGAGCTAATTATTTGTTTGATGGCTATGAAACCGCCATAACTACACTATCATGATTTACCATTGCGTCTTAAAGCATAAGATGAACGGAACATGAACATGTTGATACTAATTATAATATGACGTCCTTCTTTCGCTTTGTAAATAAGCCAGCGATGCATTTCTTCGTAAGATTGCATAGGCACATTCGCGGTCCAGATGATATAATCACACAATAAAATCATTCATATTGTTGATGACGTATTAAAACAATAATCAACATACAAAACGTAATAAATATGCCATGTGTAATTAAAACGTGAAAAGTTACGACTTCAAAGTTCCATCAATAGGAATTTCTCGTCGTAAAAGTGTTATCGTCTGCTCGAATCACTCGGTAGGATGAAAGATAAAACAGCCAACCTGGGAGAGTATAAATTATGTGCGACCTTGTCCGCAAACGTAAATGTATAAATTACTGAATTCCTCATCAAAGTGTAATATCGTATTTGTACTGTAAGATATACCAGAATCAAAATAATTCCTGGAAGCTATACTGTTTTATCATGGATTGGCAGGATATCAGTCAACTTTATCACTCGTAATATCCTGCCAGCCCATGTTAAAACTCACAACACAGAATGGCTTCCATGAATTATATATATAGAGACACAATGTACATGTATTATCTTAGGTAAGAAGAATTGCAATATTGGTTATGTTTTAAAATATATTACCCTTTAACTATCAGTCCTCGAGGGTATGATCCGACCAGAGGTCAGTCCTTCGACACTGACATGGCTTGGCTTTGTGCTTGAAATCTGCAATTCATTGGTGGTGTAATTTACTAAAACTGAAGTCGATCTCTCTCGGGCATGTGTGTCTAGGTCGAATTTGATCGTCGTGATTGGGCCCTTTGGTTTGCTTGATCCTAGGAATTGTGTTTTAGATTATGTGGCCTTTCAGTTTTTTGACTATGCTGGTGACTGACGAGGGGTGCTGCAGAAACGCGCCGTGAGCACTAGATTAGCCATATGCGTATGCTTGTTGCCATTGGAATAATAATTTTAGCAAATTGTTATTCCACATTTGCAGGAAAAAATCCGATGTCTTCAGCAGATGATATTGAAAGAGTGCCGATGGTAGCAGGTGCTTCAGCAGATGCTATTGAAAAAATGTCGATGACAGCAGGTGCACCACCAGGAAACAACACTGGTGGTGATGCATCTTTCGGCGAATTACCTGATACAACTACCAAAAGAAAGATATTAAATTGTTTAAATGTACGTATTATGTAATGTTGGTACAATTCTGATAAGCTGATGTCTTGTATATTGTAAAAAGGTGAACCAAAAGGTACAACTAATTGGATATACATTTTGTGTATTTATTAATTTCTTTCACGATTTCTTCTGTTTACACTCATTTGTAAGACATGTTTGCATTACTAAGATTGCATTAATACTCTACGCAATATAACTTACTTGCAGCAACGTTTGGTTAAGTGGAGCCATTTATTATTATCTGTTATAGCAATATGTTATCATGTTAGGAATGACATTGACTTAATGTCGTTGATCATCTCTGATCACAAGCTGCAATACCTCGTACGGGATATCTATCATGGCTTTCTCACCTATCACGGGATATCTATCATGGCTTTCTCACCTATCATGGGATATCTATCACGGCTTCTCACCTATCACGGGATATCTATCACGGCTTTCTCATCTATCACGGGATATCTATCATGGCTTTCTCACCTATCACGGGATATCTATCATGGCTTTCTCACCTATCGTGGGATATCTATCATGGCTTTCTCACCTATCACGGGATATCTATCACGGCTTCTCACCTATCACGGGATATCTATCACGGCTTTCTCACATATCACGGGATATCTATCATGGCTTTCTCACCTATCACGGGATATCTATCATGGCTTTCTCACCTATCATGGGATATCTATCATGGCTTTCTCACCTATCACGGCTTTCTCACCTATCACGGGATATCTATCATGGCTTTCTCACCTATCCCGGGATATATATCATGGCTTTCCCACCTATCACGGGATATCTATCATGGCTTTCTCACCTATCCCGGGATATATATCATGGCTTTCCCACCTATCACGGGATATCTATCATGGCTTTCTCACCTATTACGGGATATCTATCATGGCTTTCTCACCTATCACGGGATATCTATCATGTTAAGCTGAAGTGTTGAAGTCATCACTTCGAAAGTTTTAAGGACGCCACCATGACTTGGTTGATCGCTATGGAATATCTGTGTCAAAAATGAACACGGATATGTCCCATTCATCGTAAGCACTTCCCGGTCCTTTCCTCATTTATGACTTATTACCGGGTCTTTAACTAGATTAACACGACGGGTACCACTACTGGAGCAGGAACTACTTTACCCTTCCGGAACACCCGAGTTCACCGCCGGTTTTTTGTGGGGTTCGTGTTACTCGATCTATAGTTTCATGTGCATGTGTTTTAGATCGTTGTTCGTCCTTTTGTCCGTTTTCTTTTGGCCATTGTGTTGTCTGTCATTCTTCGATTTACGGATTCTGATTACTCCTTTGGTATCTTCAAACTCTTCTTAAACAGTGATGGTCAACAATACTAATAATTTAAACAAAATGAACCACAACATTTCACCTCTAATCATTGAACACATAAGAAGACCATGATATATGGCGTTAGAAATCCAGGTCGTGTTGTAATTGGCGATCACCATGGAGATATATTTACTCGAAGGCCTAGTTTATCATTATGCAGTTTGTTTACAATCTTGTGAGAACATACATTGATTAAAACACAAAGATGATTCGATTTACAATTGGCATAGTATAAAGCAGATACATTACAGATCCTTGCTTGGAATAGGCTAAAAATGTGGCGAATCTAAGCCGGTTAGTGGGATCCCAACCTTCACCTCTTGATAATTGGATCTCCAACTATAACACAGATATTTACAAACAGGAAAAACCTCTACATATTCACCTCCACTCAGAAAAACTATACACTATCACAAAAAATAATGACAACATAAACATTTACAGTATAATATCAGTGTCAGTGAAAGCTCGCATTTACTGATTACTTAATACTAGATAGGAAGTTAAAACATTATCCTTAGGACAACAAAAGTCATAAGTGATACTTCTAACAGATGCAACATCATTTAGTCATAAATAGCTAAAGATATTAATGGTCTTGGTGGGAGACTAGAATCAATAGGTCATCAATTTGTTAGATTCAAATATGAATTATAAAATAGTAATACAATATGGACTTCATTATAAGAGTACAACTAATGTCTACATTTTTAGCAAAGAAACCTGTCACAAAGAGTCAACTATAGTTACTAATTCATAGACTTACTTACAAGACTTTTTACTGATTTTTCAAGTTTAGCTGTGTCGGATTTTAACTTTTTTTTATTACGTCACTATAGAAAAATGGTGGGTAAATACCCTTTTTGAGCAGATTTTTGCCTGTAAATTCATATTAATATATAAGACTTTTACAGTGGTAATATAGTGAACATTCTCAATAATATTTGAACATCATATCCTTGGGGTAAAAGTTTTCCGTTACCATGAGATCATGAGAGTGTGGTAATTAAAGTAAGAAACGTTATTGCCAATACGTGCAAAACAAACCAATAGAGAAATGTAAAAGGTCAATGGAACTTCACCATGTCAAAGATAAAAATAAAAGTGACCATAGGTAAAGATAAGTCGTCTCTTTCATCGTAAACGTGTGTTAAATACCATGAGAAAGAGTATGTCTAAATCCAGACAAACTTAAGGACACTTACAGATTAAGTATCGTTTAAGTATTTGTGATTATTGCACATGTCTATGAACCATATAATACATGAATGGTACCTCTATGATTAAGCTGTCTCCACCTCCCCCAGAAACTTATTCTAATTAATACACACTCATTAGTACCTTTATGATGAGAATGTTTCGCATTTCCTTTGAAATTGAATTGATTTGTTCAGTGTCTGATTAGTATGTTCCCCGTATATTCGCAGTAGATATGTATAACTGTAGTCTTTAAATGTTTTCTTTTCAAGAGTAACGAACGATTTAATTTCTTAGAAGCAAACTGAAGTAATGTTATCATTGGTGTTTGTTGTTGGGTTTTCACCACGATTTTCAACTGGATGGTAATAAAACAACAAAAAGACAATAAAATATTTGAAAGCGGTCTCATTTATTTAATTTTTGTAAAATATCAACATCCGTTTCAAAGCGCTCAATCACTGCCTATTACTAAAAAGGTCCAACTCCGGCACATAGCGACATGTACTTGATACAACCTCGTGTGATCAACCACAAATAAAACTGACAAAAGTGTAGAAATACAGAGCCGACTTCGGACTTTGCACAGACTTATCTGGAAATTACGTGTCGGATTTTAGAAAGTTTTCCGAAGTGAATTCTATATGTCTATGCCTTTGTTTTAGCTAAGATGGCCGAACAAAGAGCGGAGTTATGAACAATAAAATATTTATCCCATTTAAAGACGTAAATATAAATTGTAAAAAATAATAAACTATGGACGTTTGTAAAAAAAATATTTATTGAACCGAACGGTATAGTTCGTTGGAATTTTTTTTCTTAAAAATCCAGTTTTCAAATCAATAATGTTTTTTCTATATATTAATATATGATATATACGAGCTGTGACAATTAATTTCAAAATTGTTGATTCATTATTTAAAAAGTAACCTATTAGGTCTCTATGCTAATTATATTTTCTGAAGTTTACAAATCTGCACGGAGTGAGTACAAATAGTGCAAGAGCCAAACTCTCAAAACAAAATAAAAGACATGTGCTTCATTGTACCATGTGACATAGGATATTTAGATATTCAAGGACATCAATTACATTTGGCATCATCTTAATGGTCAGCTAATGAAAAGCCTTTTAATATTTAAATGTCCTATGTCACATGATACATTGAAATGGACATTGAAAGCACATGTCTGTTATTTTGTTTTGAAAGTTTGGCTCTAACACTATTTGTTCTCACTCCAACCAGATTTTTACATTTTAAAAATATAATGACCTTAAAGACCTTATGGGTAACTTTTTTAATTATGGACCAAACATTTTTTAATTAATTGTCATAGTTCGTATATACATGTATGACATATTAATATACATCTACAAAAAAATTTGTTGATTTGAAAACTGGATTTTTAAGATTTTTGTCTGAACATTTATAGAAGTCAAAAGGACTATATCAATATACTTATTCGAACGACTCCACAAATACAATTATTGTACCAGAAAGGCCAGACCTCAGTTGGAGTCAGAATTCCGCAAGTTTACAAACAGATGAACTTCGTAGCTCTATGGTCACAAAAATACCTTAAGAGCTGCTGTTCCGCAGCTAGTCTTACAGGTAGGTAAGTTATAACACAGATAATATGTATATACATTATGACAAAAGACCTAAAAGATGGAGCATTAAACATTAATAACCAGATACAATCAATCTAATTGAACTAGATTGATCATATTTGATTGAGATAAACTGAAAATACGTGCTGTTTATTTACAATTTATTTTCAGAAAAGGAATTGTGGGAGATACACCTATCTGTCCCTGTTTATATCGATATTTGTAATATCAGTAATAGGTGTCATTATTGATGATAAAGTCACCGTTCCCGTTGAATCTACATCTAGTAACGTGAAAGGACAAGAAAATCTTTCCGCAGCATCTCCCTCAGGTAAATACTAAATTACATTATACATTTAAATTTGTCGCCGCTGTAATATATTTATTATGAAAAGAAAGTGTAAACAGTGATGATAATGATTAACAATTCCACCAATATCAACAAAACGAACAATCACCTCTCAATTCATTTTACAAAAAAACCCACTATATATGACGTAGAAAATCCAATTCCTTGCTTGGGACAGGCACAAAAATGTGGCAGAGTTAAACCAGTTAATGGGATTCCAATCCTCCCCTCTTGATAGTTATACCCCCCACAAACATAGTTTTGGTGGGGTATATAGGAATCGGCCTGTCTGTCTGTCTGTCTGTCCGTCTGTCCGGACCAACTTCCACATCTTTTCTCCGATTTCCACCAAACTTTGTGGAATTTAAAATCATGATATGTGAACTTTACAGTATAAAGGATTTTATTGTTCATTGAGTTTTACCCCTGTTTGGACTTAGAAATTTTGAGACAATTCAGTATGCACTTTGTCATCGCAAATTCTCCTACATGATTAATCAGAAGCTCATGAAACTTTGTACATTGCAAGATCCTAATATGAAGATGTGCACATTAGTAGGATATCCCGGTCCATTGAGTTTTACCCCTGTTATGATTCTTTGGACTTAGAAATTTTGAGACAATTCAGTATGCACTGTCATCGCAAATTCTCCTACATAATTAATCAGAAGCTCATGAAACTTTGTACATTGCAAGATCCTAATATGAAGATGTGCACATTAGTAGGATATCCCGGTCCATTGAGTTTTACCCCTGTTATGATTCTTTGGACTTAGAAATTTTGAGACAATTCAGTATGCACTTTGTCATCGCAAATTCTCCTACATGATTAATCAGAAGCTCATGAAACTTTGTACATTGCAAGATCCTAATATGAAGATGTGCACATTAGTAGTATATCCTGGTCCATCAAGTTTTTCCAGAATCATGAGTCTAAAAATTGTGTTCCAAATATGTTTTGGCTCAATTAAGATGATGGGGACGCGGGGGTATTAGTCCGGCGTAGCGGACAGTTAAGTTATTCCATTTATGCATCAATGCGGGACTCCTACGTTCAGCAGTACCTCTAGTTAGAGATTGGACAACTAATGATTAAAGTATAATACTAAATAAGATAGACATAAGAGACAATTATGAAGAAAGAATATAATACAACAATACGAAATAGATGCTATCAATTATATAAATCAGTCTTTAAGATCTGTTGTAACCATGATCGCTATCAATTATATAAATCAGTCTTTAAGATCTGTTGTGACCATGATCGCTATCAATTATATAAATCAGTCTTTAAGATCTGTTGTGACCATGATCGCTATCAATTATATAAATCAGCCTTTAAGATCTGTTGTGACCATGATCGCTATCAATTATATAAATCAGCCTTTAAGATCTATGTGACCATGATCGCTATCAATTATATAAATCAGCCTTTAAGATCTATGTGACCATGATCGCTATCAATTATATAAATCAGCCTTTAAGATCTATGTGACCATGATCGCTATCAATTATATAAATCAGCCTTTAAGATCTATGTGACCATGATCGCTATCAATTATATAAATCAGCCTTTAAGATCTATGTGACCGTGATCGCTATCAATTATATAAATCAGTTTTTAAGATCTGTTGTGACCATGATCGCTATCAATTATATAAATCAGTTTTTAAGATCTGCTGTGACCATGATCGCTATCAATTATATAAATCAGTCTTTAAGATCTGTTGTGACCATGATCGCTATCAATTATATAAATCAGTTTTTAAGATCTGTTGTGACCATGATCGCTATCAATTATATAAATCAGTCTTTAAGATCTGTTGTGACAGCGATCGCTATCAATTATACAAATCAATCTTTAAGAACTGTTGAGACAGCGATCGTATAGTATTTGGTTTTATATCTGCCCATTCTATCAGTGCCACTAAGGGTATGATTTCGATTCTCTCTCGTGGCGATGTGTACAGATTAATGTGATAAGTTTATTATTGATTTACGATATGTTGTTTTCTCCAACATTATTTCTGTCCGCCAACATGACCATGTAGCTATGATATTATTGAAATTAACGTTAAACAGTTTTATCACATGACTGTAAATTAGCTTGCATATGATTGGCATAGAACTGATTAAGAGGCTTTGAGTATTTGCGATATCACCCTCGCGGCTTAAAATAGATCCTGGCAGGTGTCCGGAAAGTGATATCACCCTCGCAAGGTATAAAAATAGATGGGGGAAAACCAGACTTGTGCTATCCTATCAAATTCGTTCTTTCGTTGTTCAATAACCAATGAGATTGCGCTTAACATTTGTTTTTCTGCTTAATCATAAACAAACGTTCCAAAATCGCGATATGTTATTGGTATGACGATGAATTTGTCAGTAGATAACAATAATACATTTTCATGAAATAAAACAATCATTGACTCTGGAATAGGTTGCTATCTGGTTTATCAACCTTTAAAAACGTATATTCATCTCGCCTGCGGCTCGGTGAATATTACATTTTTTTCTGGTTGATAAATCCAGATAGCAACCTATTCTAAAGTCAATAATTATATGATATCATGCAAAGCATGCTACATAGATTTGATTTAATTGTAAACTTATCTATTACAGATAGTCACTGCATCCGTCATACACCAAAGGCATTTTTAGATGAAGGTAAGTAAATATTATAAACATGTTGCCTTTAGTTGAGGGTGTTATGATAGATTATCACCCGAAGAAAAAAAATACCACCTGAGACGAAGTCGATGCTGATTTTTTTTTCTTCCTGTGATAAAATCTACCATAACACCCTCAACTAAAGGCAGCATGTCTTTTTTTTAATTATACTGAATGCCTATTTTCATTCTTATACAAATAATATCAGTATATTGTCAATAAATAGAAGTATATTTCAACAATTTAATAAACAGATCAATAGAACAACAAATTATAACAGCCATATCAAGGTGGAAATGTTACTGGTTTACAGGTTTTTTTTATTCGTTAGACTGTTTATTGCTTGTCAGAATAATTATATATGTGAAAAGCAAAAATGATAAACATGCCTCTTGTGTTCATATGGATTGAAGAAGTCGATTAAGATGGAGTAAGTGAGTGATTATTGTTTAACTCCAAATGAGCAATTTTTCGGCTATATCATGGCGAGAACAAGCTACATTCAATGAAATGATGTTGACGTCCGCTTTGTTCTAGACCAACACGCTGAGTTGGATTTTTATAGTGCTAGCACACTGAAACAACAGCCCGCGGGTTGACATGTCGCTCCACTCGGATACATTATTCTGATTCCGAGCCAACCAGTCGTTGCTCTTACTCCTTAATGCTGCGTGCTTAGCGTAGAAGCAACACATACCAATGTTATATATAGTCTTTGGTTTGACCCGATCGGGGCTCGAACACACGATCTACCGCACTCGAAATGAGCGCGCTAACCATTACACCACTGATGCGGTTCAATTAAGATGGTGATCAATACCAAACTATTAAAACAATATATATTGTATACATGTTTTTTTATTTAGCTATAAATAATTTGTTCTGTTTAAATCTCAATAGAACTAAAACTACTTACTTTCCATTGTTCTTTGTTGCTAAACAGAATAAGTTTTAATTTCATCTCTTTTTTAAATTTATTTTTGTTTGTATAACAGAAATCTTATTTACACTACTTCGTTAGAAATTTATCTATGAAAAATAATTATTTTGCAGTGCCCGACAACATTGATAGTTATTGTAAACCTGTTTATCACGAAACTGGTAGGTCTGATTCATGTCAATACAAACATCCATTTATACATATGTTTTAAGATGAAGATGAATAATAATTTTCTCTACATGAACAGGCAATGTGGATTTTCCTCATAATGTGTTCGAAATTGTAATGTTGCAACAACTTGTGAATTTTCTATTTTATCCTCTGATTTTTTTTAAAGGTTGATAATTATGAGACTATTATACTCAAATTATTTTTCCTTTCCATTGCTCGTGCTAGATCAAATACCATTTTACCCATTGTAAGGAAATAACTCGTATAGATAAAAAGGTATAAAAACTTATAATTTTAGAATCAAATTGGGAATGTGAACATGATCTATTGATTTTAGCATCGCACCAGTTATTTCCGGTTTAGAATATCGAGCAATGAAAACTTTATTCTTTAATTTATTATTTGGCAGATAAAGATTTATGGACTTCATTTCTGTTTAAGTTGAAACTTTAGTGATAACATTATTTGTTTAAGGTTGATAAATAAATATAGTTTTAAAAGTCCACAAATCCATGAAATCTGTTGTTAACAACCTCACTATATAATTTACGCAATCAGCAAACGATCTTCTGATATAACCCTTGAGTTCGTTCATGACTAAAAGTTTCATGTCAAACACAGGATAGTAATCAAAACACTATATATTTATGTGAAAGTGAGGTGGAGAGTTTTTTTTGTTATAAATGTATTTCCACTTTTAGAATTTAATGTATTTCATTCACTCTTCATTACTATATATTTTTTTCTTAGGTTCACCGATTGGCATGACTGTATGTGACCAACAGGCAAGGACGTTCATTTTCTATGAATGTCTATGTGATGCCGCCATTCAGTGTAAGGGATCCGACCGCCATTCCAAAGAAAAGTGTATGTATCCAGTATATGTGTACGCTCAGTTCTGACATGCTTTAATCAGTTTGCTATAATAAACTGTAAACAAACTATAAATTGTGCATGTTTTGTCTTTTGTCATTGAAGATGGTCGTTCTTTCAGCTCACCATTTAGTGGTCGTGTGAATATAATAAATACAAATACGCATGCTTGGACCGATTTAATAGTACGTAATAACATAAATCATTTATACTTAATGAATGACTAATGATGCGCATAAGTCACATTTTAAAAAATACATACATTGACCCTCCCTAGGGGGGACATGCTATCTCTTCCGGTTGAGTTTTGGAATTCACGTTGCCTCATTATGTAACTATTTAATTCGTTTTTATGTTACTCTGATTTTGGTATTTCTTTCTGGATTGTATACTCTGATTTTGGTACTTCCATCTGGATTGTACTCTGATTTTGGTACCTCTATCTGGATTGTACTCTGATTTTGGTACTTCTATTTGGATTATATTCTGACTTTAGTACTTCTATCTGGATTGCAATTTTTTTATAAACGTAAGAGAAAAGCGAAGGGACAAACAAAAATGGACAATCCAGAGACACTTGCAATATTGGGAACACAGGACACTAAACACAACACAGAAAACTAAAAGAATGAACAACACGGATCCCATCGAAAACCGGGGTGAACCCAGGTGCTCCCGAAGGGTAAGCAGTCCATGCCTCTTATAAGACAACCACCATTTTTATATTACTCTAGTGTTGTTACTTCTATCTGGATTGTACATTTTTATGTTACTCTAGTGTTGTTACTTCTATCTGGATTGTACATTTTTATGTTACTTTAGTGTTGTTACTTCTATCTGGATTGTACATTTTTATGTTACTCTAGTGTTGTTACTTCTATCTGGATTGTACATTTTTATATTACTCTAGTGTAGTTACTTCTATCTGGATTGTACATTTTTATGTTACTCTAGTGTTGTTACTTCTATCTGGATTGTACATTTTTATGTTACTTTAGTGTTGTTACTTCTATCTGGATTGTACATTTTTATGTTACTCTAGTGTTGTTACTTCTATCTGGATTGTACATTTTTATATTACTCTAGTGTAGTTACTTCTATCTGGATTGTACATTTTTATATTACTCTAGTGTTGTTACTTCTATCTGGATTGTACATTTTTATGTTACTCTATTGTTGTTACTTCTATCTGGATTGTACATTTTTATGTTACTCTAGTGTTGTTACTTCTATCTGGATTGTACATTTTTATATTACTCTAGTGTTGTTACTTCTATCTGGATTGTACATTTTTATATTACTCTAGTGTTGTTACTTCTATCTGGATTGTACATTTTTATATTACTCTAGTGTTGTTACTTCTATCTGGATTGTACATTTTTATGTTACTCTAGTGTTGTTACTTCTATCTGGATTGTACATTTTTATATTACTCTAGTGTTGTTACTTCTATCTGGATTGTACATTTTTATATTACTCTAGTGTTGTTACTTCTATCTGGATTGTACATTTTTATATTACTCTAGTGTAGTTACTTCTATCTGGATTGTACATTTTTATATTACTCTAGTGTTGTTACTTCTATCTGGATTGTACATTTTTATATTACTCTAGTGTTGTTACTTCTATCTGGATTGTACATTTTTATATTACTCTAGTGTTGTTACTTCTATCTGGATTGTACATTTTTATATTACTCTAGTGTTGTTACTTCTATCTGGATTGTACATTTTTATGTTACTCTAGTGTTGTTACTTCTATCTGGATTGTACATTTTTATGCTGCTCTTTCTAATTGACCTTCTACTTAAATCTTTGTACACAGAGCAAGTGAGAATATAAACATAACTACCTTGTGCACAAACTAAATAAGAATATACGGATTTTGGTTTGTTTTGTAGGTACTACATGCAGAGACAAAAAACATTGTCCGTGTCAAAATAACGGAACATGTAATGAATGTCAGAGTACAGTTGGAAAAGTCAGCTGCATTTGTCCAAAAGGTTTGTGTTACTAATTTTTGGAACTAGAATTTTCAGCTACTAAGTAATTGATTAGGATGTCCTCACTTTTGACTTTTACCAATCTTCTCAAAAATGTTCCATAGCGGAATATACAGTTCCAAGTTTGATTGAAAGTGTTGACAAAATGTAATCATTTTAATCACAAAAGCTGCAACGTTTATTTAATAAATTTCAATTATTAGTTCTTCTCTCTGAACTATCAATGAATGGGTCGATAACAATGGTCCATATGATTAGTTTCGTGCCTGTTTAGATGACATTGTTTACAGACGATATCCAGGTTACATGACAACGTTTACAAATCATTCGTGTGTGAATGTACTCATGTTTCAAGAAATAGTACAATATGTGTTTTACACCGTTTCGTTTTGAATAATAGGTAATAATGGAAGTTTTGTTTTAATGACTGATAAATGTATCTTTGGAAATTTATAGCTTGAAAAGGAGGGCTGTATCCTAGGTCGGATTTCTTTCAATATCAGCGAATGCGCATAGGAATATTTTACCCCGCCATTACGAATATGACCTATCATAATGTATAAGTTGTAATGCAAGTTACATCAACCTTGATGTATGCAGCTTTTGTATCTTGATAATTGTCTGTTTACACAATAAATCAAGTTTCATGTTATTTCATGTAGTTTGTTTACTATCAGTTCCCGCCAAAATGGAGAATTCTTAAGATGAAGAAATACTTATTCCAGTATGTATTTTGTTAATTGTTGCTGGAATTCAGCAATGCAGACGGAACCGTTTTGGAAGATAATAGATTTGACCATGAAGCGCTAGGAGAAAACAACATAATACACACCATGCCTTAAAATATAAGAATTGTCAGCTTAAGATACAAATGGTCTTAAAACCTTTTTGAGAATGTTTATGGCTACCTTTAATGAACTGCTTGAGATGGTAACATCTATAAATGTTATGAGCTTCATGACACAAGTTTTGACTAAAAGAGTAACATGGCGGATGTCTTATGGGAGACAGGAACTGTTTACCCTTTGCTATCACCTGGGTTCACACTCGATGTTTGGTGGGGTCTGTGTTGATCATTCTTTAAGTCGTCGGTGTTTTGTTGTGTCTTTGTGTTTTGTTTGTTCTGTGTCTTGTGTGCCCAGTGTTGCCAGTGTCTTTCGGTTGTCTATTCTTTGTTGCCCGTGTCTTTCGGTTGTCTATTCTTTGTTGCTAGTGTCTTTCGGTTGTCTATTCTTTGTTGCCCCTTCGGTTTTCTCTAGCGTTTATTTAAATTAATATATGTGTTATTGGTCGCTAGTAATTTATGTTTAACTCTTATTCAAATTTTTCGTTTTGGGGCGTATCGCCTTATTGGTCGCTAGCTTCAGTCCGTCAAAAAAAATGACATTTTCTATAAGTGTTCTTAATAAAGGTAAGACGGACGTCATAATATTTCCATTAGTGCGTTTCCGGCGTAATTTTTCTCAATTAATTATGCCGATCATTATTTTTATTCCAATTTTGAAAATATAAACTAACAATTAGACACTTTTATGCCAAATTATTATGATAAAACATTATTTTAATTTATTTTTTTATTTTTATTTTTTTAGGTACAACTGGTACCTACTGTACAAAAATATCAGTGAGTATAGTACAGAAATGAAATTTAAACATTCTAATTTACAGGCCAAGTTATCATCCAATATTGTTAGCGTTTTTTAGAATAATGTTATCTGCTAATTTCTAGATTTGTTAACTACAAATGTATTATTATTTTCAGTGTATTAACTACAAATGTATTATTATTTTCAGTGTATTAACTACAAATGTATTATTATTTTCAGTGTATTAACTACAAATGTATTATTATTTTCAGTGTATTAACTACAAATGTATTATTATTTTCAGTGTATTAACTACAAATGTATTATTATTTTCAGTGTATTAACTACAAATGTATTATTATTTTCAGTGTATATACTTGTTTGATTTATCATTGTCATTTATATAAATAAAGTAGATACATACAGAGGATTTAGACGAGGAGGCTTAATAATTCGTCATTATGCTAAGCGAATACCCAAAATAATATTATTCTCTCGACTTATGGATGCAGGCGAGAAAATCTTACAGTGATTTTTTTTAATACGGAAAGGAAATATTTGATAATGTTTACCAATGGTATACAATTAATATGTTTGTTTGCTCCTTTTTCTGAATTAAATTCTATACTCTTACCAATTTCAGAAACGACTTTGTCATCGTGCAAATAATTCAGAGGGCATTTTAGGATTAAGTGGTTGTAATGTTACCAATAATAAATCGTGTATGTCTATGGAATATTCCACCAGTGTCCTAGTTTGTGAACTTACAGGTAATTTTATGTTCTCTTCCTCCAAAATAAAAGTGCCAATCCGTATACTAGATATATTATGGTAGATGTCAGCTTATTTAATAGTTACATGAGTGAAACATATTGGTAAAATTACTTTATGAAAAATGTACATGTTAAAGACAAAGAACTATTTAATACAATCGTTTGTAAATACCAAAGGGGTAAGCAGAAGCATCGATGAAGGACAGACAAAACAATGGCCAACAGAAAAATGACAAAAAGACAAACAGTGGTCGACAAAACACTGCACAGAAAACTAAAGATTGAACAACACAAAAAAGAGAGTTAATAGTTCCTGCTCCACTCGTGGCACCGTCCTGATACTCATAAAAACATGAGTAGTTTGACTCCAGGGGACATTTTGTAATCAAGTTAATAGAATGAACACCCCCTTTCTGTTGACTATTTATATTTTGGAAAAGAGGCATTTCTATTAAACTATACATCAAATTTTATAGAATAAAATTGTATGCAAATTGATTATAAATGTTGAAATGCTATTTGATTATCACCCACATGTAGTCACTTACGTGATACTATATAAATAACACAAATACGGAAAATAACTTATGCATATACAAAAATATACAAGATCATTGATCAATCTTTAAAGGCATTCTCTGTAACATAGCAAAGACAGCATAACAAAATAATAACAAACATAACATGAAATTGGACGGTTCCATGCAACCAATGGCTTTCTGTTAAAATATCGTCAAATAGATAGTTTGTATTATCGATTCTAATTTTATTACTAGTTTAATTGCGAAAATCGTATTCCAGTTACAAAAGGAAGACACATTTTTACTATTTTTCTTTATTAGCTTTAGCTCCCTTAAAGATAATTAATAGGTTTGATGGAGAAGAACATTTTTCCCAAGTGACACAATCTTCTAAATAGCCTATAACGATATAGAGAAATAGGTAAAATTGTGTGTGTGAGGGGAAAAGGGGGGAGGGGGAGGGAGAGAGAGAAGAGAACAAGAACAGTTATTTGTGAATGAAATATCTTTACTTGAAAAATACACTGAGAAACGATATGTATTAAGTCAATCATAACAAAGATATGTCAGTCAGATTTGTTGTAAGCAAGACCATTTTACATTGTTAGAGCAAATGAAAATAAGATTTGTTAAAGGCAAACCGGAACGTAAATATATAAGGTCCTTGGACAAACAAATGATGAATACATATTCTTTTTCAGAATTGTTCTTCTTTAAATGGCTTAATAAGAGAACTTTACCTTATAAAGTATATCCATCTATAAAAAAGAATTAATGAGTCTTGCAATCACAAATGGGACTCAACATAGTTTCCTAATGACGGTCCAGTCTTTTTTTGCTATAGCTATCGAAGTTACATCGATTATTTTTATACTTGCTTAATTACTACTTTTTTACTAATTAATATATCAGCAAGCTTTTTAGCTCACCTGACCCGAAGGTCATGTGAGCTATTGCCATCACTTGGCATCCGTCGTCGTCGTCCGTCGCCCGTTGTAAGTCGTAAACTTTTTCAAAAATCTTCTCCTCTGAAAGTACTAAACCAATGGACACCAAAGTTGGTCAGAATCATCACTAGGGTGTCTAGTTTCAAAATTGTGTCCGGTAATGCCGTGCACCAACCAACATGGCCGCTGTTACTAAAAATAGAATATATGGTAAAATTGCAGGTTTTGGGTAATAACTCAGAAACCGTTAATAATATCAAAAATCTGACATGGTGTAAAAATGATCAGCACAGCAAGATATACCTACCCTGCAATTTTGAAGTAAATCTTGGAGTTATTGCCCTTTTTTCATCAAATTTGTAAAATTTTAATACTTTTCATCTTATATTTCAAAAACTATAAGAGATAAAGGTTAAGTTTAAATTGCAAAAATGTGCAGCATGTCAAGATCTACCCACCCTGTAATTTTGAAGTAAATCCCATTACCGATTTTGGAGTTATTTCCCTTTTTTTCATCAAATTTTCAAACTTTTAATACTTTTCGTCCTTTATTTCAAAAACTGTAAGAGACAGATGGTAAGTTGAAACTGCAAACATGTTAAGCATGTCAAGATCTACCTACCCTGCAATTTTAAAGTAAATCTGATAACCCATCTTGGAGTTATTGCCCTTTTTTCATCAATTCTTTTTTAAATTTTAATACTTTTCGTCTTATATTTCAAAAACTATTTAGAGATAGATGTTAAGTTTAAATTGCAAAAATGTGCAGCATGTCAAGATCTACCTACCCTGCAATTTTGAAGTAAATCCCATTACCCATTTTGGAGTTATTGCCCTTTTTAACTCACCTGGCGACCGTTTCACTAAAGGTCGCAAGTTGTAAACGTAGACGTAAGTGTACTCTTAAGAGTTACGATCGTTTCACTAATAGTTAGGATTTACGACTTAGGATAAAAAGTGATCGCAAAGTTAAGAGTGGTGGAAGGTACTCGTAAGTCGTAAATCGTAAACCTATTTTTGAAGAGAAGAATTGCTATCTATATATTTTTTTAATATGAACATTAATCAAATGAAGCAATCAATAAATATTAGATGCACGCAACATTTTTTATATTTCGAGAGCCATAAAAAATCATTAAAACAGCTACACATTATTGTTTGTTTCAGTGTACTTTCTATCAGTTCTGCATTTACAATATCAACATATTTTATTAACGAGTGTATGTACCTAGATGAAATTTCAAGAAAACAATGATATCGGGTGCATGTACAAACAATGGTTTAAATATAAAGTTAAGCACAAACAGAGGGCACATTACATTTCCGTGGATGTGAGGATTAACAGGTATCACTTTTATATACTTACGAGTTTTTACTTTCCCTTTGTAAGATTGCTCGGAGTTCGGTAATTTTGTTATTACTCTTATTTTGCACGGATAAAGATCATTACAATTGCCCGTAAAATATACCTGAGATTTTTTTTTACATTTGCGCAGATTACCTGTTATTTAGAATATATTTGATTTACTCGTAACATTTTCTGCATTTTGCAGCACGACTGACGATGCAATATGGATTATTCGCCTCTTTGGTCAGCCTTTAAAATGAAAACAAAAAATATAAGAATAACATCTACACAAATATATGAAATATGAATTAAAAAAAAATAGTGGAACATACATGTATAAAAAAAAAACAATAATTTTGAAGGCAACAGATATTTTAGC
The DNA here is from genome assembly GCA_963383655.1 of Bathymodiolus septemdierum. NCBI lineage: Eukaryota > Metazoa > Mollusca > Bivalvia > Mytilida > Modiolidae > Bathymodiolus > Bathymodiolus septemdierum. Next base: position 30,077,164 of record OY726522.1, read on the forward strand.
AGTCCAAATGTTAAAATTCATTGGTAGTTTTTATTGATTATATAAAGCGTTATACACTCACTATGGATATAAATCAACAGTTCATGTAAATGTTAATGTTTGATATTGTAAGACGTGTATTTTTGTTGTTTTATGTGTTGATGAAACATATTATTTTATATGCGTGAATATAGTGATGCAATAAAACTACCCAAATCCTAACCTCCCCTCCCGTGGTGGGCAGGGATTATAGATTAAGTAATTTCTGGCTGGCGAAAGAAGTCAATAAAGAGTTAAAAAAGAAGTTGCTGCATCAGTGTTTATAAAAACCATAAAATATTATGAAAATACGAATTGTACTTTAAAGAAAGGTAAAAAAAACCGCACAATTGTCATGTATTGAAGTTCTTCACGTAAATGTAGGATTTTTTACGCGCAATTGAAATGCACCGCAAACGGAATATCAGTGCAGAATGTGAATGTATTGTTAAATATATGTGGTCACATTATTGAAATTTCCACTTACATATAGCATGAAATTTGTTAAAATATATTCCATAACAAAAATTTCTTATCAAATTTCGGCAAATTTTTACACTTAACATTTTTTTCCTGATAGCTTTGGTTTATTCATTTAAAAAATCACTTTGGAGTTTTATAATTAGTTGAATATTAAAAATGTATTTAAACACATTTAAAATGTGATTATTAATGTAATCAGCTTTTGATTTGATTTTTTTTGTGTTTTAACGCCACTTTCAGCAGTATTTCAGCGATATGGGCTGCGAGTCGAGTGCACCCTTTTTGTAATTTACAAAGCCGGGCGCGAACACACTCCGTATTGGGGATAGGCATGTATGAGTTGTTAGATCCAACGACCTAACCCATTGAGCCACCCGGGCCCCTAATCAGCTTTTGAGCTGTTGGGTTTATTATATATATATAAAATATATGATACAATATAATATCTTTTTACCTCCATTATAGGAGATGTTACTTGTCGCAAGTCGTAAGTCGTAACTCTTAAGCTTAGGACTAGATTAGTGAAACGCACGTATACGTGCACGTATGGAAATCTTAAGAGTGATCTTAGACTTACGATTTACGATCACTTTAGAAAAACGGTCGCCTGGCCTTTAGGCCATGTGAGCTATTGCCATCACTTTTCGTCCGTCCGTCAACATTTCACATTTTAACCTTCTCTTCAGAAACCACTGGGCCAATTGCAACCAAACTTTGGTGGAATGGTCCTTGGATGGCCCCTTCCAAAATTGTGTCCGGTGATCCCGCTTTCTAACCAAGATGGCCGCCAAGCTAAAAATAGAAAAAAGGGGGGGATGAAATTTAATTGTCCATTGCTGCTTTAATATAAGACAAAATGAGCTCAAATTTTAACTGCAGCTACATGGCAAGGAGTAGTTTAACATATGTTCGAGGTTTTTGTGTGAAATTTTTCTTTCAACCGATTTATACCGATTATGCAAATTAGGCATATTTTGATAAAAGATCACATTTAAATCTTCTCCTCTGAAACCGCTCAACCAAATTAAACCAAACCTGGCAGGGATGGTCCCTGGGTCGGTCCCTTCCAAAATATGTCCGATAGCCATGCGCTCCATCCAAGATGGCCGCCGTTACTAAAAATAGAAATTTCTTCAAATGACCAAAACTGCTTTATTTTAAGCCAGAATGTGTCCAAATTTGAACTGTATAAGCATAATGATGAGCTTTTTAACATATATTATGGGATTTTTTATGAACTTTGAACTTTTGCCAATTTTGACCGATTATGCAAATTAGGCATAAATAAGCAAAAAAATCATTTAAAAATATTCTTGATAGAAACCACTTGGCCAATTTCAACTAAACTTTGTCTGAATGATCATTAGGTGGTTCCCTTTCAAAATTGTGTCCATCAGCCCCGTCCTGTATCCAAGATGGCCGCCGTTACTAAAAATAGAAATTTCTTCAAATGGCCAAAACTACTCTATTTTAAGCCAGAATGTGCCCAAATTTTAACTTTATAAGCATAATGATGAGCTTTTTAACATATATTACGAGATTTGTTATGAACTTTGAACTTTTGCCGATTTTGACCGATTATGCAAATGAGAAAAAAGGGGGGTGAAATTAAAAAAAAATCTTCTCCTCTGAAACTACTGAGCCAATCTCAACCAAACTTTGCTGAAATGATTCTTGGGTGGTCCTCTTCCAAAATTGTGTCCGGCATTTGAGAACACCGACCAAGATGGCCGCCACAGCCGAACTTAATTTAACATAGGACCCTATGGGAAATTCCCATAAAAATCTTCTTGTCTGAAACCATTTGCTCAATAAGAACAACATTTTGATGAAATAGTCATTGGATGGTTCTCTTCCAAAAATGTGTCCGACGGTTCGGCCCTTCGACCAAGATGGCCCCCACAGCCGAACTTAGCTTAACATAGGATCCTATGGGAAATTCACATCAAAATCTTCTCCTCAGAAACACTGGGCCAATTGCAACCAAACTTTTGTGGAATGATCCTTGGATGGCCCCCTTCCAAAATTGTGTTCGGTGATCCCGACTTCCAACCAAGATGGCCGCCAAGCTAAAAATAGAAAAAAGGGGGGATGAAATTAAAAAAATCTTCTCCTCTTAAACTACTGAACCAATCTCAACCAAACTTTACTGAAATGATCCTTGGGTGGTCCCTTCCAAAATTATGTCTGACATTTCAGACATCCGACCAAGATGGCCGCCACAGCCGAACTTAATTTAACATAGGACCCTATAGGAAATTCCCATAAAAATCTTCTTGTCTGAAACCATTTGCTCAATAAGAACAAAATTTTGATGAAATAGTCATTGGATGGTTCTCTTCCAAAAATGTGTCTGGCGGTTCGGCCCTTCGACCAAGATGGCCCCCACAGTCGAACTTAGTTTAACATAGGACCCTATGGGAAATTCACATAAAAATCTTCTTGTCTGGAACCAGTTGCTCAATTGGAACCACACTTTGATAAAATAGTCATTGGATGGTCCTCTTCCAAAATTGTGTCGGGCAGTTGCGCTCTCCCACCAAGATGGTGACCACAGTGCAGTTGCGTTGTTATTGAAAGCAGATTTGATCCAGGTGAGCGATTACAGGCTCCTGGGAGCCTCTTGTTTTTATACTAATTAATGTATCGGCAAGCCTTTTACTGATTAATGTATCGGCAGGCTTTTTTACTGATTAATATATGAGCAAGCTTGTTTTACTGATTAACATATCGGCAAGCTTTTTAACTGATTAACATATCGGCAAGCTTTTGTACTGATTAATATATCAAGAAGCTTTTTTACTGATAAATGTATCGGCAATCTTTTTTTTACTGATTAATATATCAACAAGCTTTTTTTTTACTGATTACTATATCAGCAAGCGTTTTTACTGATTAATGTATCGGCAAGCTTGTTTACTGATTAAAATATCAGTCAGCTTTGTTTTTGAAAAGTACACAAGTAATAGAATAGTGAGTTTCAAAAGAAATATTATTGATGTTCAAGACAAAATGACATACAAAAACAATCCCACATGCATCTATGAAAAAATGGTTGATACAAAGCAAAATTATTTACATGAAACAAAACAAGCATGCATGTTTGCTTTATTTTTTGCAGAATTTTTAATACAATATCCAAACTGTTCTGCAATGGGTGAAAATGGCAGGACAGAGTTTCAGAAGACTGAAGAAGGTAAAGTTAAATCTATTATTCATTCAAACAATTTATAAATAAAGAAAATTATTATTATTTCACAATTATTTACAATAACAAAAGTTTGGTTTTTGAAATGAAGACTTTTTCAATCCCTTCATTAGTATCCAGACAATCCCTTCATTAGTATATCTCCTTCAACTTTACATTATTGTTATGTATCCATTGTTATGACTCATCTGCATTGTTGGTTGGTTGACTCGTCTGTATTGTTGGTGGGTTGATTCATCTGCATTGTTGGTGGGTTGACTCTGTGTAACTGCATATTTATTTTATTTTATTTTATTTGTTTTAGTGAACACCAAGGATACATCTATGTTCGTTGCCATTCTTATCATCAGTGCTTTTGGTGTGTGTGTAGTGATCATCAATCTCTGCAAAGCACGTAGGGAACAAAAAAATACCACCGTCGAGATATGAATGGTTACATATTGTATTGTATAACGTAACTTGTCGTTTTCAATAAAAAAGATGAAATCCACCATGACATCTCTTGCTGTACATAGGTATAAATATTCAGTAAATAATACTGTGAATAGTTTTCAATAAATGTTTGGTGTATTTTATGAATGAAGACATCAGTGCTTATAACTTTTTATAAATGTTTGTTATAGTCGTATATAGCATAACAAATTGCTCAACCTTCAACTTAATATAACACAGGGTTTTGTGAGTGCAAATTAGAATCTGAACTAACAACATACTAAAAATATACATTTATATAATTTGCGGAAAAGGGGTTTTGGGGTGAAATATGCGTAGTTGTTTTTTTGTTCTTGATGAAGATCATAGAAAACTGGAAATGAAGAAGAATTCGGTTATTGATGGCACATTTATAGAGCATTATTTTCGTAAAAAAATATCCCAGGGCCATATGGCTACAAGAAAGTGTCATCTTTGTCCTCATAGTTGTTCCGTTAATTTGTGTGAAATTGTTTCCATTAGAGATAAAATTGTTGTTCTTTAGCACCAAAGTAGGTATACGGACTAATCATTCAATATGTGGTATTTCCTTGAATCCACTTTCTCCAGAACTATTCTTTTTTCCATGGGCGTAACATATCTTTATATCAATGTACTCGACAATGGTGACATATAAGATTGTAGAGAAGTTTGAACATCACTTGATTGACACATTCATATGCCAATGTAGAAAAAAACCCACACTTTTGACACTTCCATCCATCAACCAATTTCTTGGTTTAGGTTCACCGAGGATCCTGACATCACGTGGGACTAATCCGAAGATGAAATTCTAAATGCCCACCCATCTATTAAATTCATCCATGAAATTCAGAAACCAATCTAACATTTTTAAACACCACCACTATGTCAACAGATATGTATTGTAAACGCACTGAGAAATATTAACATATTTCCCCTACAAGGTTGTCGTGTCCAATATTGTAAACGCACTGAGAAATATCAACATATTTCCCCTACAAGGTTGTCGTGTCCAATATTGTAAACGCACTGAGAAATATCAACATATTTCCCCTACAAGGTTGTCGTGTCCAATATTGTAAACGCACTGAGATATATTAACATATTTCCCCTACAAGGTTGTCGTGTCCAATATTGTAAACGCACTGAGATATATTAACATATTTCCCCTACAAGGTTGTCGTGTCCAATATTGTAAACGCACTGAGATATATTAACATATTTCCCCTACAAGGTTGTCGTGTCCAATATTGTAAACGCACTGAGATATATTAACATATTTCCCCTACAAGGTTGTCGTGTCCAATATTGTAAACGCACTGAGATATATTAACATATTTCCCCTACAAGGTTGTCGTGTCCAATATTGTAAACGCACTGAGATATATTAACATATTTCCCCTACAAGGTTGTCGTGTCCAATATTGTAAACGCACTGAGAAATATCAACATATTTCCCCTACAAGGTTGTCGTGTCCAATATTGTAAACGCACTGAGAAATATCAACATATTTCCCCTACAAGGTTGTCGTGTCCAATATTGTAAACGCACTGAGAAATATCAACATATTTCCCCTACAAGGTTGTCGTGTCCAATATTGTAAACGCACTGAGAAATATCAACATATTTCCCCTACAAGGTTGTCGTGTCCAATATTGTAAACGCACTGAGAAATATCAACATATTTCTCCTACAAGGTTGTCGTCCTGGACACTGTACTAAGTATATCCCCTATAGCCAAACAAATCTGCTCGAATGATGTGAAAACCCCAAAAACGTCTCATTTAACTCAGAATGCATTAAAAAACGGGCGATACAGTCACAAGAACAAAGTACAATTTATATTCAAGGTGAACTCGATTCACTTCAAGGCATTGAAATTGAAATTCATGGTTGACCGACCGTAACAATGTAATCATGTAATCAAACGGGACGGTTAAACAGTAAACCCGAATTGTTTTCAAAACAGGGATTCAAGAGGGGGTGGAATTATTACGTATCATAAAAGTTGTGTAAATTTGACTAGGAGGTTGGATTTAGAACATGAACATGTTGAAAACATGTGGTACGAGCTGAAGACAAAATTACATAATATTTTAATAAATATAAATTACAGATCTGAGAGACAATCTCATATTTATTACTGGCAATATTTTGAGCATATGCTTAAGCAGGCTCATGGTGAAAATAATAGTATTATTTGTTTGGGAGATATGAACAAAATTTTTCTTGGTAATCTTCCTCATAACGTTAATGACATTCTTGTCATCAACGGATTAGTTAATATAATAAATAAACCTACACATTTCGACGCACGATCAGGTAACACGTCTCTATTGGACCCAATTTTAATTACCGATTCAATACCGGTTATTGATTGTGATACAATACCTATTGACAGGGAAATAAGTAACCATGACGGCACTTATGTCAGTATAGACTGTGGCTATTGTAACAGGAAAACCTTTCAGCGTACCATCTGGGATTATAAGAGGGGAGACTATTTACTTATGAAAAACAAAATAACTGAAAGAGACTGGGGAAACATGATTGATGCAGAAGTTGATATTAACTCGGCATGTTCAAACGTTACTAAAGCATTTCTTAATATAGCAAAAACGAGCATTCCTACAAGGGAGGTAACAATTCGTAGTGATGATAAAGTTTGGTTAGATTCGGATTTACGGCGCGAATCGCGTAAGCACGACAGACTACGGCAAATATTTTTTAGGACGAAAACGGAAACAGCCGAAAAAAAAATTAAAACACAAAGAAACAAATTTAATAACTTAAAGAAACAGTGGAAATAACGGTTTTACGATAATATTAACGAACATCTTGATGATCTCAAAACAGTAAATAGCAAAATGTATTGGAAAACAATGCACATGTTACTAAAAAATGACCGCTCTACGAATAAGTGACCTCAACTCCATGATCCATTCAATAATTTTAATTTGGCCTATGATGCCACTCAGAAATCCAATGTTTTGAACAAATATGTTTGCTCGATTACCAAGTTGAACGACGATGATGCTGTCTTGCCAGATTTTCATGACAGATGTGAAAATATTCTATCCCAAGTTATCGTTACTGAACAAGAAGTAATCGATATGTTATGTACTCTTAAAGCTAATAAAGCTGTTGGTCCCGATATAATTAGTAATAGGATGTTGGTGTCTGTAAAGGAGGAGATATCGAAACCATTGTGTAGTTTATTTAATAAATCCTTACGTAAAAAAATATTTCCATCGGACTGGAAAATCGCACATGTAATCCCTTTGTTTAAAAATGGGGACAAATCTTTACTGTCTAACTATAGACCTATTTCTTTACTTTCTTGTGTAAGTAAGGTGCTGGAAAAAATTATTTTCAAGCATTTGTTTAATCATCTACTTGAAAATAAACTATTATACAAGTTCCAGTCGGGATTTATTCCAGGTCACTCTACAAGTCATCAACTAATAGAGTTGTATCATAGAATATTACTTGCATTAGAGGCAAAACAAGTGACCAGCGCTACATTTGCTGATATAAGCAAAGCATTTGATACAGTTTGGGTAAAAACACTTGTATATAAACTTGGCAAATATGGTATTAAAGGGGATCTGCTTTGTTGGTTAAAAAGTTATCTTTCTAACCGTACTCAAAGGGTTATGATAAAAGATGCTTTATCCGGGATGGTCATTTGCTTGCGGGTGTGCCTTAGGGGTCAGTATTGGATCCTTTAATGTTCTTGATCTTCATAAACCATATTACTGATGAGATAGTAGGTCTAGGTCGTCTTTTTGCTGATGACACGTATATTGGACATATAGCACAAGATTAAAGCACACTAAAAAATATGATTAATACAGATCTGAATCACCTGAAAAAATGGTCAAGTAGGTGGTTATTGAAGTTTAATCCCACCAAAACTGAAATTATTATTTTTAATGTCAATGGCGCTGAATGTAATTTAACATTTAATTTTGACCAAACAACTATTGATCCAGTACATATACACAAACATTTAGGGATTGTATTCTGCAGCAACTGTAAGTGGACTAAGCACATAGACAAATTACCGGTAATTGAATCAGCTTCGAAACAACTTAATGTACTCAGAAAATTAAAATACCGTCTAAACAGAAATTACTTAGAAAAAATTTACTTAGCATTTATTAGACCTGTATTGGAATATGCATCTGAAGTGTGGGATAATTGTGGACAAATAAATTCGGACAGATTAGAAAAAGTACAACTTGAAGCTGCGCGTATTGTTACGGGATTACCATCGTTTGCCAGTATAAATTCTATTTATATCGAGACGGGGTGGGAAAAGTTGAAAACTAGAAGGGAGGTAAGAAAATTGGTCCTATTTTATAAAATCGTTAACCGGTAAATATCGATATTTTGTTATCTGGAAATGATAACCTGCCTGTAGAAATAAACACTTTTATATTTTCATGTGTACAAAAATACATAAAAGATACACGGCGTTTCTCTTGAACTAACAAGTCAACATGTATAACATTATTGACAATTGTCTTTGAGGTGTGCTCGATTTGCCATATATTATAATATTATACCTTAGCACACAGTATGTTTCATCGACTTTTGAAATTTGCAGTTTCGTTCTATTGTATTTTTTTTTCTTCGTCTTCATATTCTGAACAAATATTTTATTATTATGTATTTAATGCTGTTCTGACTATATGTAAATTGATGTAACTAGCGGAGAAGACATTTCTAAGTTGTAAAACTTGTGTCTGATCCATTTGTTGTTATCATGAACAATACAATAAGTTTAAATCAAGAATATTGATCTGACATTGCACTTTTCAGCGAGACATTTTTAGTAAATTAGAAAAATAGATAAATTTTTATGTTAAAAAATAATATAATTTTTGCTTCGTGTGAAATTTTTTTTTTTTCGCGCGGTGGAAAAACATAGCCTCTCCACCTAAAATTAAATGGTCGGTCCCTTAGCATGCTCTCTTCAATAGCGGTAGATCGTTGATTAAAGTCCCGGTCGTGTCAAAAGAAAAAATATAAAATGGGCACTTGCCACTTCTCCGCTATAAACACTCATAAGTACGAGCAAAGACTCCTTGTGCCGGAATTAGGATAAGGTATCCGAGTGGAGCGAAATGTCTAGTCGTAACAGTGTTGGTCTAGTAGAAAACGGATACCATCCTAAATTTGGGGATTTCCGTTATAAATATACACTTTTCATAGAGAAAACTTGAATGCATGCAAGAGTAGTCATCGAAACAGTAAATAATTTGTAACTTGTGTTCATATATATACATGTATATAATATCGGTCTATTGATTAATTAAGAAATAATTCATGTAAGCCATATACTATAGTTTGTATCCAGTTTTAACATGAGTAACATTATTTTCGTTACATTTTACGCATGTTCAAACGTTATACATCCTATGTCTTCCATGTCTTATTTCGATTCTAGTATGAAAAATCTAACTTATATTTTGAAGTGGAAGTCAGTAATGGAAATGCATGTAATTCACTAACCTTCATGTTTACAGTTGTTTTCCTGCATGGATAACTAGACGGTGATGTAATCAGATTACTGTTATTTTCCAATTTGATTACATTTTGAATTTAGCTACTTAAACAAGAAAATGCTCACAAGTAAAATGCTCGTAAAATATATCAGTAACCAGCTTGTGTCAATGTCACCAGCGTTGCTTGTAAACTACGTCAGTGGAAGACGACAAATTACAAATCAAAGTCGATAAATGGTTGTCCTAAGTATTTATCCGGAAACAAATATATGTCAAGAAACAATTCGTGAATGTTTATGCTTGTATGCCCCACGATCCTGTATGAATGCATGAAATTTATTTAAGAATGATGCTTATTATTTATTCGTCAATACTCATGTGCGAATTCAAATTTATGGTTTTTCTTTTTATCACGGTCTTATTTATAAAGTCAATGAAGGACGTTCTGATTGAATATAGAATTTATTTGACGAGGTTGAGAAACGGAGAGAAAGGATGGGCTTTTCTCCCGTTTCGCGCCGAGTCAATTCTATATTCACCATCAATAGACCAATATTGTATTTATTCTGCAATCACATGAATCAACGATGTTTAAATAAAAAACTTAACACGTGAATGCTTTAGAAAAAATTATTATACCAATGGGAGCCATACAATTTTGCGCAGTGATATACAAGAAGTGTAAAATTGCCAAATGTTTTTGTAAGTTCACACACAAACGTTCCATGTGTTTTGGAGACCACCCCCTTACAAACTGTAACATCAGCTAAACATTTTCAGTTGTATTCATTTGGGGTCATCTCCTATTTGTGTAAATGAGGTAGAGAAATCACTCTTATTGTATCCGCTACAGGAAGTAACAAAAGAATTAATAGAAGGTCTTAGATTTGGATTTAAATTAAAGTATACAGGCACACGATTACCAGTTTTGACAAAAAATTCAAAAAGTGTGTCCGAACACAATGAAGTCGTTGGCAGAAAAACCAAAAAAGAAATTACAATGGGTAGAGTTGCTGGCCCCTTTAATCAGTCGCCTATGCCCACTCTGCGAATTTCCCCGATCTTTTTGACAACTAAAAATAACGGAGATTTTCGTTTGATTCATAATTTGTCTCAACCTGCAGAAAATTCGGTTAATGATTTTATTGACAGTAAATTTTGTTCCGTGAGATATTCAAGTATTGACGATGCCGTGAGGTTGGTTAAGCGCATCGGACACGCAGGAAGATTGGCAAAGGCTGACGTTAAAAGCGCTTTCCGTTTATTAAGAGTGTCCCCATCAGATTTCGACCAGTTAGGCTTTATTTTTAATAACAAGTATTATTATGACAAGTGCCTTCCTATGGGAGCGTCAATCAGTTGTTCGCTTTGCGAAAAATTTTCAACAGCTCTTCACTAGTTTAAAGAAATCAAAAGCGGGAATGAAAATATTCTTCATTATTTGGACGATTTCCTATTTGGCGGATAGGCCAATACATCGACTTACAAAGAAACCCTAGACACATTCAGGGATATTTGTAGCATGTGGGGGGTCCCCCTAGCTGAAGATAAAACTGTCGAACCAGTGGAAGTTTAAACTTTTTTAGGTATCGAGTTCGATACAATAAGAATGGAATTGAGGCTCCCTAAATCATATATTAACAATATTTATGCACTCAAAAAAGATTTCGTTGCGCCAGTTGCAATCGCTTATTGGTTTATTATACTTCGCATGTCAGGTTGTAGCCCCTGGAAGAGCCTTTTGCAGGAGACTCACTGATGCTACATGTAGTGCTAAACTAAACCTCGTCACAAAATTCGAGTGTCGCAAACGATGCGAGAAGACATAAAGGTGTGGCAGTCTTTGTTATCACAGTACAACGGGATTACTGTTATGCTCGATACTTTATGGACTTCGAATGACACGATTGAACTATTCACAGACAGTGCGGGTGGTCGCAATAAAGGTTTTGGCATTTATTTTCAGGGGAAGTGGGCTCAAAAGCTGTTGGCCAAAACATTGGGTTGAAAACGGGACGTTAAAGGATATTACATTTTTAGAGTTATTTCCAGTAGTAGTATTTATTTTTATTTGGGGTTCAAATCTCAGAAACAAAAAAGTAGTTTTCCGCGTGGATAACGAGTCTGTCGTGGTTATCATCAATAAGAAATCTTCAAAATCAATTAGAGTTATGTCTCTTGTCAGAGTCCTTTTTTTATCCACATTAAAATATAACATCATGATAAAAACTGAACATATACCTGGCAAAATAAACAAAATTGCTGATTCTTTATCTCGTTCTGATTGGTAGCTATTCAGAAGTCTTTGTCCAGCGGCGGATCAACACGGTATAGAAATCCCGAACCACCTATGGAAATTCTAACCACTGAAATAAATGCTTCTATGGCGCGAAAAAACATGGAAAGCTTACAAAACGGCAGTCGAATCCTTTAAAACATTTCGTTCCTTGTACCAATTGCGAGATGTCTGACCAGTCCCCCTTAATGATGTAATGTATTATATTGCATATCTTTCTTTAAACACAGGTTTGTCAGCCTCTACAATTTTGACATATATTTCTGGGCTGAGTTATACACATAAATTGCATAGTTTAGAAGACAATACCAAATCGTTTCTGTAGTTGGAAAACTTTTGGAGGGATTAAGATGCAAAAAGCCTCAAAAATCAGATATCCGCCTGCCGATTTCAATAAATTTACTAAAAAGATTGATACAGTCTCTCCCGTCTGTTTGCTTTTCTGCTTGTGAATCGATGTTATTTGCTTCCGCATTTAGCCTTAGTTTTTTTTTTCCTTGTTGGCGTATCGGCGAAATAGCCTCCGACAATAAATCTCAGTCAGGAGATCACGTGATGCTTATATCAGATACATCTTTTCATAAAAATAATGGCGATGAAGAACTATATGTAACAATTCGTAGTTCAAAAACAGACCAACGTTCTTTGTCTTCTAATTTGATTATTTGTAAACAAGGAGATGAGACGGTGGTGTCCTGTACGATTGCTTAAAAAATATTTACAAATACGGACCTTTTCTACGTCTTGCTTATACGCACATTTTGATGGCACTGGCCTTACTCGTTATCAGCTTTCGTCGGTTTTATAGAAAACGTTGTCCTTTTGTGAAATCCGAAACCATTATAGATCTCATTCATTCAGGATAGGGGGACGACAGAAGCTAAACGATTACGAGTAGACGACGAAACTATTAAGAAATGGGGTGGCTGGACATCTGATGCATACTTAAAATATCTTCGTTTAGATATGTAATTTTCAGCAGCAATACAAATTTTAAATTTGTTACTTTTTTCCCCGCATAATTTGGCTCATAAGATCGTCTATCGTTTATTGGGCAAGCAAAGGCATTTCATCGAGATCTGGGGGACCTCACCTGGGTTTGCAAAAGATAGGTGGTTATATTTCATGGTTTGGAAAAAGGGGTGTGAGGTGGGGTGAATTTAATAAATTTATAGATCTTACTTTGAGAAAATCCCCTCCTCCGATTTTTATCATTATCCAACTGGGTTCTAATGATCTAGGCTTAACGAAAAGTTGGCAGTTGTTTACCGATATAGAATGTGACTTGCTTCGCCTTCGTACATTGCTGCCAGATGTTAGAATAATATGGTCTGATATTTTACAGAGGAGGTATTGGCACAATGCTACTGATAGCAAAGATATGGAAAGGGCACATAAGCAAGTTAACCTTCTGGTCAGAAACCTTGTGTTGAGTTTTGGTGGTTGTGTTATTCGCCATTGTATTTCAGTAACATTCGTGCTCGGGAGATAAATTTATTCAGATACGATGGAACGCATTTGTCTAAACTTGGCATTGCTATCTACTTGAACAATATACAAGGTGCGCTTGAAAGGTTTCTGTCATTTGAGGGTTCGCTCGTTTTCCCCCCATATGCAGCCCGGTGAAAATAGTGCGTAGATAAGACTCAGAGGTGGGGGAGGGTAACTCCAATGATGTAGCTCCTGTGACAAACTTGTGTCTCGGCAGAGCTACAACGCGGTCCCATTCGTCACAATGGAGCAACAAAAAAACTTGCAGTTGAAACATAAAAGCTCACTATTTACGCTTCAAACATTCCATTATAACTATTACTGATGATCCCAGTCCTTGTTAAATCGGTTTGGCTGAGAAATATATGCTTTTCAAAGGTAGCAACAAAACCTTGTTCAAATTTATCGATTGTTTGCCATAACCGGAAACTACGGAAGGCGGAGCTTTTCTAAATATGGCATTTCTTACTACACGTAGTAAACGGCTGATCTAAACATTCACGCCTCAAATCGTCAAATATGGTATCGACATCCAAATAGTGAGGCCGGAAATGACGAAATTCAAAATGTTCAGTAAACATGGATTTTTATTTTGTTGGAATTACATTCTAAAATACTGGTAGGTGATAAAAACTTGTTATAATAATGGACAAAAGGAAAGGTTATGTCTTATTATTGATAAATGCAGGCGTCAGAAACTCTGTAAGCGAGCGCAAAAATCTCGGCGGCTGCTCCATTACGTGTAATGGCATCCCCTTATAACCCTTGCGAGTAAGCGAGCATTTAGGGTTTTATTATTAGAACTAGGGGGAGGGGGTCAGTACACGTATATATATATATATATATATATATATATTGTGACAAAAGGGATTTTACCCATCAAAATACAGGAACCAATATTTTTTTAATAAAAACTAACGATCAGCTGATTGGCCACACGGGCACCTGTTCTAAATTTCTTGTGTATTGGAAATTTTTTATAAGTAAAAAATAGTAATTTTGGCTAGATTCGTTTCACACAAAAATCTATTAAGGTAATTCATATATATATAGTCACTGATTAGAGTTCACCTGCAATTAAATACCTCATTGTTCGATAATAATTTGAAAGTTTATTAGAACTTGGAGTCCCTAGTTGTCTCGTTCAGTTTGAGCATGACTGGTAGCAACTTTTATATAATTTTGTCAATTTTGCAGAACTTGAGATTAAAAAGTGAAAAATCAACACGCTCGGCATTTGCTCTAGAGACTCACAGAAAATTAAGAGTACAGTGGCGAGCCTTTTTACTTTTTTGTACATATTTTAATATTGTATCTATACCCGCCTCTCTAAATACTATTCTACTGTATATTCAATTTTTGAGCAGATCTTTTAAGTCCGTTGATTCTATTAAGAATTATGTAAGTGGTATTAGGACATTACATTTATTAATAGGAAAACCTTTTCCAGAATTGAACGAATTTGTATTCATTTAATATATAGAGATATAGCACGACAGAAAAGGCATATACCAAAGAGAACCCTTCCAATTACGATTGACATTTTATTAAAAATATATAATCATCGATTTATCAGATGTCAAACAGGCTACAATTTGGTGTTTATTTCTTTTCGCCTTTTTTTCTTATGGCTAGAAAATCTAATTTAGTACCAGATTATGTACATACATTCGATTCGAGTAAGCAATTAACTAGAGAGAAAATTGTTTTAAACGGAGATATTGTCATTGTTAAATTTGAATGGTCAAAAACTATTCAGTTTGGGAAACGGGTGATTCAGACTCCTTTGGTTTCTATTCCGGGTTCTCCGCTTTGCCCAGTTACAGCCTTCAAACACATGTGGGAAATGTTGCCTGCCTCAGAACATTCTCCAGCATTTTTATTGCCTAAGGGTTCGGGAGTGGTACCAGTTACTTATAATGTGTATAATAGATACATCAAATACTTTTTGAACTTAATAGGACTAGACAATAAACTTTATTCAAGTCACAGTTTTCGAAGAGGAGGTGCCACTTTAGCCTTTTCGTCTAAGGTTCCGTCTGAACTTAGTCAGATTCACGGAGATTGGGCGAGTGACGCATATACAATTTATTTAGAGTTTTCTTTGAAGGACAAATTATTGGTCTCCGAATGACAAAGACCTTGTTAAATCATTTTAGGTAGAAGCAAAAGAGTGCTCATATTGGTTGATTCTATTGGCAAGTACTTAACAGGTATTAGAGATGCAGATATATTACCGTACAGAGGGGAGACTATTGGTGAATTTATTCATAAAATTAGATATAACATTATTAAACTCAACAGATATACTCATGTAATCGTTCATGTTGGAACAAATAATGTATTAAACAACAAACCAGGGGAAATTTTGAGTTTGTACAGGACTTTAATTCACTTAATAAAACAAAAGTACAAGAACATTATTGTAGGTATATCAAGTGTAATACCCAGATCATTCTTTGTCTGGCACTGACATAAAAAATGTTAACTTAGGTTTAGCAAAGATTTGTAAAGATGAAAAGGTTTTATTCATTAGATCCTACAAAAGGTTTTTCTATTCTAATGGTGTCATTAAAAGAGATTTATTTGCAATTAGAGATGGCGGGTTACATCTTAATGAGCCGGGTTTATTTCAGTTCAAATTGGCTCTCATCCATGTAATATCTCATTGGTAATATATTTTTATATGTGTATATATTGTTTATATATTTATATAATAATGTTGTGTTAGCAATGACTATGATCATGCACTATGTCTTCAACCCTGACCACTATATTGGCATAGTCATTGCTAACACAACATTATTATTATTATTATGCTGACTGTTATATGTAGACAAAATATATTGAGAACTATTACAATAAAGGAGGTCCTGATATTGGTGACTAATATATTGGATCAGATAGTCTTGAAAGTGTGAGAATATTCTTTGTTTCATTTATGGCTTTAAAAATGTAAAGATTTTTGAAGTTTGAAATTTAATTAACAATAACAAGTATTAAAAAACAGTAACATGAATAATAGACGACTATGATAGATTGACAGATTGGATCCGCCCCCTTGCACGTGGACTAGCTATATATAGCTTGACAGACAGCTGAAAACCCAACCTTCCCCACGTGAAACTGGCATAGTAGATGTACTATTTTCACATAGTATATCAATGCTATATAATTCTTTGTGATATATGACAAAATATCGTATGAACTTATATTACAGAAGAAATTTACAGAAAGCATAATAATGATGTATTGAGCTGCTATGTGGTACTGAACACATTTACAAACTTACTTATTCCTCGTGTTTCTTTTAAATTATAAAAACAAATATCAAGCTTTACTTTATGCAAATTTCTTACATTATCCATTCATTTCATTGGACAAGCGGCATTTGTTAATTTTCTCTAACCTTTCATAAGCCCCGCCCATCCCTAGCAACATGTGATAATATTAGCAACGGGTGTTAATGCCTAAAATTAACACTCGCTGAGCCCGAATTTTGCCGATCAGGAAAAATTAACACCCGCTCCAGTAGAGGTTTACCGATTTTCGAAATTCTAAAATTAAAAAAAAAAAATTGTTTTAAAGTTCAAAAATTTTCAAAATTTCAAAAATTTCACAAAGGTTCAAAATGTTCATAAGATTTCAAAATTTTCAAAAAGTTTAAAAAATTTCAAAGTTTTCATAAAATTTCAAAATTTTAAGACATGTATTTAAATAACAATATTGAAAAATGATAAAACAATTATAGCCTACCTTTATCAAAATATACAATTAACATTTTACATTAATTGTTATAAACATTATGTTATTATCTTGTTAAATTTGTTGCTATTTGATGTTTTGTTGTTGTTAATGTAAGTAAACTATCTTAATTTATGACTTTATTTTTTTAGCAATTGTCCTTTTAATAACATACTGCACACTTGAATCATTAGGCATTCAGTATAATAAAAATACTTAGCCTCGGGTGATAATTTTTTCGCTCGTGTGTTAATCTATACCCTAACACCTTCATCCAAGAGCAGTATGTTTATATTAGTATGTTTTAATAATGCAGTATCCTATGCTTTGGGTCTGTTCAGTGTGCAAAGCAGTATACTATGCTTGGAATGTGCGGCTTTCAAAGCAGTATCAAGTATGCTTTGGGCTGTAATCAAAGTAGGGGATTGTCAGGAAAGAATCTTAATTTCCGGATCCAGTAAGTTTACTGAAGAATATATTCAGTGCTTCTGTTTTCAGAATTTCATGTGAGTGTCATATCGCATGGTTCTGTTAATTTATATTCAGTTGTTTATCTTACTAATATGATTTAGCTTTGTTTTTGTTTATTGGAAATCTATATTGTTTTTAGTTTTGCCTATTAATCAATTTGCCTACCCTTTTTTTCTTTTCTTTTTTTTTTGCGGGCTTTTTTGGCGGCTTTAAATTTTATGGCCCGCAAAATATTTTCTTATGTTGCATGTTTAGCTAGTTTATTGAATTGTATTATTATTTACATATTCACTTGTCATACTGCAATAGAAAATCTAAGTGATCCGATTGGTTATTTACTCGATTTTACTAATCCATATTATACGGCTCTAGCCGGTAATATGAAAGCACGTGCCAAGAAAGATAACTCATTTTGAAATCAAACGTAATCAAGATGGCGACCCCCAGGTTCGCCTGTCACTCTGACGCCGATATTGAGGCAATTCTAAATCATTTGTTATTTTTCTATTAAAATTGTTAAGTTGTTTATTAAATATGTTGAAGAATTAATTTCTTCTTTAAAGCAAAGTCATAGCTGGGGTTAAATGTTCATGAGACAATACATGTATAGTAGTCATGTTCTTTATTTAGGCTTTACACAGGTAATATGGACCCATGGTATTGCAGTATGACAAATTCGTTATATAGGCTTTAGACAGGTAATACGGGCTCATATAACCTGTCTGAGTTGTATATTTCCCTCGCCTTCGGCTCAGGAAATATAAAACACAAGACAGGTTATATGAGCCCGTATTACCTGTCTAAAGCCTATATAACTAATAATATGAACATTTCTTTCTGGCAAACAATAAAATTTATAAATTAATTTGTGTTATTTGAGCCATAATTTTGTCTTGAATAGACGTAATAAATTGTATTTCCAACTTTCAAGATTATTGTTATGTAATTATAATGTATTCATCAGTGTTCAACCAGGTTCGAAGGCGTAATGTGTTGTATTTTTCGTCGTGTGAAGAATCCCATGATGCATCATTCTTTTAACTTACCTAGCGGGAAAATACAAATGTCGACGTAATAATTTGTATTAAAATGTGTAGTCAAACTAAGAAACTGTTTATTAAAGTGTGAAAGAAAACTTATATTATAGAGTGTTGATTTTTAAGTATGAAACAATATTTTGTTTATGTAAATACTTTGTATTTTATGGCTGCCGGGATTTATTTTCACTGGCGAGAGCATTGCCGGGATTTGGTTGGCAGTAAAATGTCGTCATACCGGCAGTTATCCCGGCAGGATTTTTGGGTATAAATAGGAGCAGCGTCTTGTGCTCTGGGTCTTTTTCTCATTTGAAGGTTGAACAAAGCAGACGATTTTGAGTTGCCAATTAATTTTTTTAAAGGATTTTTCTTTTGATAGGTTAGTTAAGTAACGATTATTTGCGAACTTTACGATAAATTATTTTAGATTTTTTTGTTAACAGAATATTCCTTTTGACGGAATATTATTTTATTTGGCATTTTCTTTTCAATACCGGACATTTTCGCTAGTGTTCTAGTGGAGTTCGGTTTAAATTTATTTTAGTAAGGATAGTTAATTATTTCATTTTTCTACGTTCTATAAGTGACTAACTTGTAGATCGAAATCAGAGATTGTTATTTATTTATAGGGGATATTTTCGGACTTTCACTGACATTTCTGCTAGTGTATCTAGTCAGGTCAGTGCTAAATTTATTCGATTTATAGGGAATATTTTTGGACTTTCACTGACATTTCTGCTAGTGTTTCTAGTCAGGTCAGTGCTAAATTTATTCGATTTATAGGGAATATTTTCGGACTTTCACTGACATTTCTGCTAGTGTTTCTAGTCAGGTCAGTGCTAAATTTATCTGTTTTTTTCTAAGCTTTCGTCCATATTAAATAAATAAATAAATACATGCCATGCCCACCCGCACCTGTAGTTTGCTTTTGTTAAATTAGGTTTTGTTGTTAAATAGGTTTTGTTAGGAATTTCCTGACATTCAACTTTTGAGAATCAAAGTTGGTCAGTGTAATTATTTTTGTTTTGTTTCCTGAGTAGGACCCGCTGACAGTTCAGTAAACTGGTTTGCGTAAACTTCATTTAAGACAATCATATATTAATTGGTTAAATACTTAAAGTAAAATTGGTTTAATAAAATACTAAGCCATCCTGACACTCAACTTTTGAGAATCAAAGTTGGTCAGTGTAATTATTTCTGTTATGTTCGTGAGTAGGACCCGCTGACAGTTCAGTTTATGTGTTCATATACTGGTTAGCGTAAATTTCATTTGTGCACTATTGTATAGTAATTGGTTAAATACTGGAAGTAAACTTGGTTTAATAAATTACTAAACCATCCTGACATTCGACTATGCGTTCATAGATCGGTCAGAGAAGACTAGAGTGTATAAATCACAAGTCCGTAGACAAGATAAACACACAGTACACCAAAATTTTTTATATCTCTATTGATTATTAAGTATCTTATATTTTATTGAAGATTAAGTATATTGTAGGTAGTTTATGAAAACACAATGAATGGTTGAACACTGGCTGATCTGTATTATTGTGATTACACATATATCTATGCATATCTAATATATAAAATATTCTGAAACAAATTTATTATCTTACTTGTCGATACTAAGTAAAATACCCCCCCCCCCCCCCCCCCCCCCCCCCTTCCCATTCCAAGTTGTGTTAATTTCACGGTATTTCCTAAGTATCCTTCGATTACCCTATTTTCTATCTCGTAAAATAATTGTGTCTCTTGTTTTGTCCACACAAGAGCCTGTTTGATTACCTGATAGGCCATCCCGTGCATTTTCCCGTACAATAGTCTGAGTATTTTCCCCAATATATCTCTCTACTCGATTGCTGTCAGTGCGTTTCCGCTGATACAAGAGAGGCAGAGTGTAATTTTATTGTCAGACTAGAGCATTGGAAAGTTATTTTAGATTCCCCTTTTGTCCGATTGTATACTGGTGCTGTATTCTATAATTCGTAAATTAGGCCCGTGGTCCATACTAAATTGGCTTGATAATATCTCGTCGGTATATGGTATAATTTTATCTGGTTCTGTGGTATTAACCTAATTTTTCTGAGACTTTGGTTTCAAGTCTCGGGCTAATTTCCTAGATTTGTATATCAAATCTAGAGTAGTTTCCGGTGTACTTTAACATCGGTGGTGGCAGCAAATTACCCGGTAGTAGTATAGATACCAGAAGATCACCGCCTAGCCCGTTACAATATATATATATATAACTTTCATATTAGTAAGTGATTAAATAAGGTGTACAATCAGGACGAAGTTGGGGGCGGGTGGTGTTGCTTGGTGGTGAGTGGGTATACCCCACTCATGTGGCGGGATATAGCAAGATGAACATGAGACATGTCCTACCCCCACATTGTACGTTAGCTCATATTTTGGTGTTTTTCTGTATTACCACAGGGATTTGGTATTTACCGGTAGGTAGATGGGGGCCTTCTTTCTTTACCAGAGAGGCCGGTTCTTGAATTGGTACCAATTCGGAACTTACTTTTGACTCTTTGAAAAAACCGGAGAGTTTGTGGTGTTAAATATTTGCGAGCGTATTGGGGCTCGTGTTCCTGTTGATCTCTCTATTTTGGTTACATGGAGGATTGTAGCTTTCGCCGTTGCCGGTGAAGCACGAGCTTGCCAAAACTTTGAAATCGGCGGTCTGCCTTTTCATTTTGCCTTATCCAGTTTACGCAATTTTCACGCTGTGGCCGTATTTTTCCATCTATTATAGTTGTGCTTATAATGCCAAAATGAATCTTTGGTTAATGTTTGTTTAAATACTTCCTGTATAATGAGAGTAATATTCTCATTTGTATTTACAAACCATGTCCAGGTGTATATGTTTGAATGAGGTAAGTATATTTACTAGGAACCGCCACGATATAACTAATATTGTTGAAAATGGCGTTAAACACCATAAACCTATTTACTAGGTAATAGTGTATACTAAAATAAAGCGGACGTATTGACCAAGGCCTATGCCTCTAGCTAGGTAACAGAACAGTCCCAGACACGGTTCACTTGTTTTATTTGATACTGCTTTAGTGGTAACACACAAGAAATGTTAATGCACAATTCATTTCGTTATTATGTTACTATCAAAATTTGTTCTCCAAAATTGGTCTTGAACAAATTTGTCAAATTCTAAGCAATACATAATAAATACTATAGATATATATACTTTTTTTTTTAAGTTATGCTATTCCGATATTTTTTTTTAGGTATTCCGATGTTTCTCTTCTTTATAAGTATTCCGATATTTCTCAATTATTTATGTATTCCGATATTTCTCTTCAATATTATCTAAGTGTACTTGAATAGATTTTATAATTTCAGTTCTCTCTTTAATAGTGTTAATATTTCCGACTATTTGTAGAATATATTTTATATCTTCTGGTTCTACTTTTGGTAAAAATCGCAGGAGTGGTTTCCCCCTTCGATCTAGGATAAACTTCTCAAAGTTCCATGATATATCTCGAGGTTTGATTGGGTCCCAGAAACTCTCTTTTGGATAAAATATAGCTGCCTCTGGTAACGGACAAGAGTCCTGGAAAAGAAGCATATTTGTTATATTAAAACTATTGCCTGGTTGTTAGTTTTCATATTTTTTTCACATAGCGTAAATGAACAATGTTAACAGTCTGGACGAAACCTGTTATAAACGGACATATTTCCCGTTAAGCATGGCATGTACTGAACAGGCATATCTCCCGTTAAACATGTCATGTAATGAACAGACATTTCCCCTTAAATCAAGTCATTTAATGAAGGCATATTTTCCTTTAAACATGTCATGTAATGAACAAACATCTCCCGTTAAACATGCCATGTAATGAACGGAAACATTCCCGCTAAACATGTCATGTAATGAACAGACATATTTTCCTTTAAACATGTCATGTAATGAACAGACATATTTTCCTTTAAGCATGTCATGTAATAAACATACATATTTCCCTTAAAACATGTCATGTAATGAACAGACATATTTCCCTTAAATCAAGTCATGTAATGAACGGATATATTCCCGTTCAACATGTCATGTAATGAACAGACATATTTTCCTTTAAGCATGTCATGTAATGAACAAGCATGCTACATTGTATATACTTTGTACTGAACTCGCATACTTCTGCGAATATGAGTTAGATTTTTCATCTGACAAATGTTTTCGGCGCATTATTTGATTTTCTGAAGTATTCTGATTTCAGTCGACCTACACTTCTTGGAGCTTTATATACATTAAAACATGAACAGTAAATCATATGTTAGTTTGAAAAAAACCATTAATATTTGTAGAAGTTGTAATGGAATTAGGTAAATAGCCTAGCCAGCCGGGTATCATAAGTCCTTATAATATATATAAATATCCTCTACTAGAGGAGATCTCTTTTAATTCAGTTGGTAGAGCGGTTACCTTCTGAGCAGACGGTACGGGGCTCGATCGTAGTTCCGGACGTTTCAATGGTGGCAGGTGGTGGTGTCTTAGTCTGAAGCGGTTTTACTATAATGATACCCGAGTGTACATCTGATTGTTCTAATTTCGTTGGAGATGACCGATATTTGTGTGAATAAGTCTTTAGATTGTTGTCAATAAATTTTAAAACTGTGTACTTTAAAATTCGGTAAAATTAGTATGAACTTGGAAGTGAAAAATCATGGTACTCTGACAATTTAGCGATTTGATAATATTCTTTCATATCATTTTTATTTTCTATGACTTCAATATTATACCAAAAATAACTTTCACAAATAATATATACAATAAAATGTTTAGAAACAGCAATCGCTATGCTAACTCAGACTATGCATATGTTTCATTAAATGCTTGAGAAAGCATCATGGTTAGAACAAGTTACATTCGATTAGATGATGGTGATGTCCGATTTGGACTAGACCAATCCGCTTAGTTAGATTGTTACAGTGCTAGTTAACTGAAACAACAGCCCGCGAGTAGACATGCCACTCCACTCGAACACATTACCCTGATTCCCTGTAGACATGCCACTCCACTCGAACACATTACCCTGATTCCCTGTAGACATGCCACTCCACTCGAACACATTACCCTGATTCCCTGTAGACATGCCACTCCACTCGAACACATTACCCTGATTCCCTGTAGACATGCCACTCCACTCGAACACATTACCCTGATTCCCTGTAGACATGCCACTCCACTCGAACACATTACCCTGATTCCCTGTAGACATGCCACTCTACTCGAACACATTACCCTGATTCCCTGTAGACATGCCACTCCACTCGAACACATTACCCTGATTCCCTGTAGACATGCCACTCCACTCGAACACATTACCCTGATTCCGAGTCAACCAGTCTTTACTCTTAATTCATCGTACTTAGCGGAGAAGTAGAAAATACAATTTATTTAGTCTTTCGTCTGATTTGAGTGAGGTTAGAACCCACGATCTACCGATTTCTAAGCAAGCACGCTAAACCATTACCCCACTGATGTGGTATTCTGAAATTAAAATATAAAAGATATACACTGACCCTAGGAGATGTACGAGTGGGACACGTGATCACATAATTTATAACTATATTTAATGATTTATGGTTTTAAATAACGCCACATTCAACAATATTTCAGTTATATCGTGGCGATCAGTTTTATTGGTGGAGGAAACCGGAGAACCCGGAGAAAACCACCAACCTGCCGCAAGTCATTGACAAACTTTATCACATAATGTTATACACCTCGCCCTGAACAGGATTAGAACCCATAACATCAGTGGTGATAGGCACCGATTGCATAGGTAGTTGTAAATCCAACTACCACACGATGACGGCCACGACGGCCCCTATACATATTTACTAAATCATGAATGAGAAATTATGTAATGGACAATACATTCCAACTGTATATTCTTAAAAATAAGCAACGAGACCCGTAATGGTCGAGTAGATTATGTTTAAGAATCTACAAGTTGAAGTGTATTCTCTTTCATAATACATTTCCATCTACAAAAGTGTTTTCATTTTATATTTTACACTTGTGATGTTCAGAAAACTAAATAAGACAACAATTTACAAAAATAAAACGATATTTTAATATCGGCATACGTCCTTTCGATTCTCGTTTATATTTAGATGTTTCAAGGTTTTTTAAGTGTTCAACAGCAAATGGTTAGCGTGCTCGCCTCGAGTGTTATAGATCGTGGGTTCGAGCTCCGGGTCAAATCAAAGACTATTAAATTAAGTATTTGTTGCTTCTCCGCTAAGCACGAGCATTAAGGAGAAAGAGTTAAGACTGGTTGGCTCGGAATAAGGATAATGTTTCCGAGTGGGACGACATGTCTATCCGCGGACTGTTGTTTCAGTGAGCTAGCACTATAAAAATCCAACACAGCGTGTTGGTCTAGTACAAAGCGTATCTCATCGTCATTTCATTGAAAATTAACGTGTTCTCGCCATGATATAGCTGAAAAATTGCTGAGTTGGCGCTAAGCAACAATCAATCAATCAATCAATCACAAATGTTTACCTATGGTTTGGCTGATTTGTAATTACTTGCTGCCGGTTCGTTACTTGTTTGAATTACGAGAATATATTTTAAAAGTTTACGTACTCGTCAGTTTTAAAAATAGATTTGAAATACTTGTATCGCGCCTTGTAATATTGATGGATTACTTATTTAAGCAAGTTGTTGATATTTAAAAAAAAATAAATATGTTTACTATCAAGAGTCTCATATATATATTAATTATATAGTATAATATTGTGTTCACCGTGGCCGGGTGGTCTGACGGATAATTTGAAACTCAAAGCAGACTTTAAAAAGCAAAACAGGGTTTCGATACCCGCACGTCCCAAAATATTTACAACATGTTTTAAGGCTAAAATGGTCAAATGTTAAGGTTCATATACGCAAGAACAAAATTCTTAAAAATAATCCACTGTCCGAACAATAGTGTGACGTCAGAGAAATGTATTATTAAATTAAAGTTATTGTGATTGTCAACAATTCCATCAATATCAACAAAACAAACATTCATCTCTCATCTCAAATCACTGAACATAAACAAGATCACGACATATGACGTCAATCTCTAACCAGAGTTGTCGGTCCTTACACTCTATCCAATCTCTGTCAACGCCTATATGCCAAGAATCTTGGCAAAATCCGTTTATTAAAGGGTAACTTGATGTAAACCGGTTATAATGACCCCATATATTGTAAAATATGTAAAGAATACCATATAACTAATATTTGAGAAGCTTCTTTGTTTATTTTCAAACGAAAATAAGGGATTATTTTTTATACGGTGATCAGTCATACAACGCTGTTCTGGTTCCTTGTTGTAATAGCTTCTATAGTTGCTGAACATTACACTGGTAATATTTTATTAAAAGGAAACCAGTTTAATACAAAGGTAGCAATGGGCAAACCTCGGGTGAGTCCGCTTCTCTCCATCAATACCTCGGCTGTAATACGGTATTTGATATGCGTCTACGCGTCACATTTCTTCACCGGAAGACCGTATCACTTCAATCAAACATTGCGCACCGCGAATAAGTTTTAAAATGGCGACAATAGATGAGTGTATAGAGTTTGCTTTGAAAAATATTGGTCTTTGGTGAAGGTACGGAATCAGCCGACATTGCGACGAATGAAAATATATTATTATTGGACGAATATTCGTAAGTGAAATTATTTTAATACTGCCTTCATTGAAGATTTCCGAAAGTAGTTCCAATGGGAGCTATCGTAAAACGGACGAGGTATGATGAAGGTACGGAATCAGCCGAAGTTACGACGAGTGACAAAGGTAAGACTACCTTTTAGGCGTTGGCAGAGATTGGAGACGGTAAGGACCGACAACTCTGGGTAGAGATTTGAAAAGAGGCCAGAAAGAGATCAAGGTATCACCAAGTACCAAACGCTAAATACAAAAATAGAACGCACCAACATAAACCCTATTGTGCACAGAGGGATAACTGGATTTAAAATTCGAGATTTTAAATCCCTTTATTAAAAGAAAGTTATTGTGATTGTCAACAATTCCATCAATATCAACAAAACGAACAATCACCTCTCATCTCAAATCATTGAACATAAACAAGACCACAACATATGACGTTTGAAATTGTTGGGACAGCACAGTCGGGGCTAAGCGGTTAATAGGACCCCAAACCATTGACCATCAAAATTAGATAGAATTTTAATGTTTTACTCGGATAATATATTTAAGTGCATGACTATTTTGTGAAAGGTTTTATTCATATTCACAAGATTGTAATCAATACGTGTATAATTCAATAAATCTTTTAAACAACCTATCTAATTATTTTATCTTTGATTATGTAATGATTCTGTTTAATAGAGGGCATCAGACAAAATATGTTTAATAGGTGTAAATAATAGTTTATCATATTAACAATTACACCAATCACTACTAAACATCTACCCAGTATTCCCATTCTGTTTAACTGTTGGAATGAACCAACATGGTTCTGTTTAACTTAATATGAACCAACATGATTCTGTTTAACTTAATATGAACCAACAGGATTCTGTTTAAAACATAATGAATGAGCATGATTCTATTCAACTTTTAATGAACAAACATGTTCCGTTTAACTTAAAATGAACGAACACGATTATGCTTAACTTGTAATGAACGACCATGCTTCGTTTAACTTAAAACGAACGAACATAATTCTGTTTAACTTGTAATGAACAAACATGCTCCGTTTAACTTAAAATGAACGAACACGATTATGCTTAACTTGTAATGAACGACCATGCTTCGTTTAACTTAAAACGAACGAACATAATTCTGTTTAACTTGTAATGAACAAACATGCTCCGTTTAACTTAAAATGAACGAACACGATTCTGTTTAACTTGTAATGAACGACCATGCTCCGTTTAACTTAAAATGAATGAACATAATTCTGTTTAATTTTTAATGAACCAACATGCTCCGTTTAATTTAAAATGAACGAACATAATTCTGTTTAACATGTAATGAACAAACATGCTCCGTTTAACTTAAAATGAACGAACACGATTCTGATTAACTTGTAATGAACGACCATGCTCCGTTTAACTTAAAATGAACGAACATAATTCTGTTTAACTTGTAATGAACCAACATGCTCCGTTTAACTTAAGATGAACGAACATAATTCTGATTAACTTGTAATGAACAAACATGCTCCGTTTAACTTAAGATGAACGAACATAATTCTGATTAACTTGTAATGAACGACCATGCTCCGTTTAACTTAAAATGAATGAACATAATTCTGTTTAACTTGTAATGTACGACCATGCTCCGTTTAACTTAAAATGAATGAACACGATTCTGTTTAACTTGTAATGAACGACCATGCTCCGTTTAACTTAAAATGAATGAACATAATTCTGATTAACTTGTAATGAACGACCATGCTCCGTTTAGCTTAAAATGAACGAACATAATTCTGTTTAACTTGTAATGAACAAACATGCTCCGTTTAACTTAAAATGAACGAACATAATTCTGTTTAACTTGTAATGAACCAACATGCTCCGTTTAACTTAAAATGAACGAACATAATTCTGTTTAACTTGTAATGAACCAACATGCTCCGTTTAACTTAAGATGAACGAACATAATTCTGATTAACTTGTAATGAACAAACATGCTCCGTTTAACTTAAAATGAACGAACATAATTCTGTTTAACTTGTAATGAACCAACATGCTCCGTTTAACTTAAAATGAACGAACATAATTCTGTTTAACTTGTAATGAACCAACATGCTCCGTTTAACTTAAGATGAACGAACATAATTCTGATTAACTTGTAATGAACAAACATGCTCCGTTTAACTTAAAATGAACGAACATAATTCTGTTTAACTTGTAATGAACCAACATGCTCCGTTTAACTTAAAATGAATGAACATAATTCTGATTAACTTGTAATGAACGACCATGCTCCGTTTAGCTTAAAATGAACGAACATAATTCTGTTTAACTTGTAATGAACAAACATGCTCCGTTTAACTTAAAATGAACGAACATAATTCTGTTTAACTTGTAATGAACCAACATGCTCCGTTTAACTTAAGATGAACGAACATAATTCTGTTTAACTTGTAATGAACCAACATGC
This sequence comes from Bathymodiolus septemdierum, assembly GCA_963383655.1. Lineage (NCBI taxonomy): Eukaryota > Metazoa > Mollusca > Bivalvia > Mytilida > Modiolidae > Bathymodiolus > Bathymodiolus septemdierum. Next base: position 30,106,033 of record OY726522.1, read on the forward strand.
TCCGTTTAACTTAAGATGAACGAACATAATTCTGATTAACTTGTAATGAACAAACATGCTCCGTTTAACTTAAGATGAACGAACATAATTCTGATTAACATGTAATGAACGACCATGCTCCGTTTAACTTAAAATGAATGAACATAATTCTGTTTAACTTGTAATGAACGACCATGCTCCGTTTAACTTAAAATGAATGAACACGATTCTGTTTAACTTGTAATGAACGACCATGCTCCGTTTAACTTAAAATGAACGAACATAATTCTGTTTAACATGTAATGAACGACCATGCTCCGTTTAACTTAAAATGAATGAACATAATTCTGTTTAACTTGTAATGTACGACCATGCTCCGTTTAACTTAAAATGAATGAACACGATTCTGTTTAACTTGTAATGAACGACCATGCTTCGTTTAACTTAAAATGAACGAACATAATTCTGTTTAATTTGTAATGAACGACCATGCTCCGTTTAACTTAAAATGAATGAACATAATTCTGTTTAACTTGTAATGAACGACCATGCTCCGTTTAACTTAAAATGAATGAACATAATTCTGTTTAACATGTAATGAACGACCATGCTCCGTTTAACTTAAAATGAATGAACACGATTCTGTTTAACTTGTAATGAACGACCATGCTCCGTTTAACTTAAAATGAATGAACATAATTCTGTTTAACATGTAATGAACGACCATGCTCCGTTTAACTCAAAATGAATGAACATAATTCTGTTTAACATGTAATGAACTAACATGCTCCATTTAACTTAAAATGAATGAACATAATTCTGTTTAACATGTAATGAACGACCATGCTCCGTTTAACTTAAAATGAACGAACATAATTCTGTTTAACTTGTAATGAACGACCATGCTCCGTTTAACTTAAAATGAATGAACATAATTCTGTTTAACTTGTAATGAACGACCATGCTCCGTTTAACTCAAAATGAATGAACATAATTCTGTTTAACATGTAATGAACCAACATGCTCCATTTAACTTAAAATGAATGAACATAATTCTGTTTAACATGTAATGAACGACCATGCTCCGTTTAACTTAAAATGAATGAACATAATTCTGTTTAACTTGTAATGAACGACCATGCTCCGTTTAACTTAAAATGAACGAACATGATTATGTTTAACTTGTAATGAACGACCATGCTCCGTTTAACTTAAAATGAACGAACATAATTCTGTTTAACTTGTAATGAACGACCATGCTCCGTTTAACTTAAAATGAACGAACATAATTCTGTTTAACTTGTAATGAACGACCATGCTCCGTTTAACTTAAAATGAATGAACATAATTCTGTTTAACTTGTAATGAACGACCATGCTCCGTTTAACTTAAAATGAACGAACATGATTATGTTTAACTTGTAATGAACGACCATGCTCCGTTTAACTTAAAATGAATGAACATAATTCTGTTTAACTTGTAATGAACGACCATGCTCCGTTTAACTTAAAATGAATGAACATAATTCTGTTTAACTTGTAATGAACCAACATGCTCCGTTTAACTTAAGATGAACGAACATAATTCTGATTAACTTGTAATGAACAAACATGCTCCGTTTAACTTAAGATGAACGAACATAATTCTGATTAACTTGTAATGAACGACCATGCTCCGTTTAACTTAAAATGAATGAACATAATTCTGTTTAACTTGTAATGTACGACCATGCTCCGTTTAACTTAAAATGAATGAACACGATTCTGTTTAACTTGTAATGAACGACCATGCTCCGTTTAACTTAAAATGAATGAACATAATTCTGATTAACTTGTAATGAACGACCATGCTCCGTTTAGCTTAAAATGAACGAACATAATTCTGTTTAACTTGTAATGAACAAACATGCTCCGTTTAACTTAAAATGAACGAACATAATTCTGTTTAACTTGTAATGAACCAACATGCTCCGTTTAACTTAAAATGAACGAACATAATTCTGTTTAACTTGTAATGAACCAACATGCTCCGTTTAACTTAAGATGAACGAACATAATTCTGATTAACTTGTAATGAACAAACATGCTCCGTTTAACTTAAAATGAACGAACATAATTCTGTTTAACTTGTAATGAACCAACATGCTCCGTTTAACTTAAAATGAACGAACATAATTCTGTTTAACTTGTAATGAACCAACATGCTCCGTTTAACTTAAGATGAACGAACATAATTCTGATTAACTTGTAATGAACAAACATGCTCCGTTTAACTTAAAATGAACGAACATAATTCTGTTTAACTTGTAATGAACCAACATGCTCCGTTTAACTTAAAATGAATGAACATAATTCTGATTAACTTGTAATGAACGACCATGCTCCGTTTAGCTTAAAATGAACGAACATAATTCTGTTTAACTTGTAATGAACAAACATGCTCCGTTTAACTTAAAATGAACGAACATAATTCTGTTTAACTTGTAATGAACCAACATGCTCCGTTTAACTTAAGATGAACGAACATAATTCTGTTTAACTTGTAATGAACCAACATGCTCCGTTTAACTTAAGATGAACGAACATAATTCTGATTAACTTGTAATGAACAAACATGCTCCGTTTAACTTAAGATGAACGAACATAATTCTGATTAACATGTAATGAACGACCATGCTCCGTTTAACTTAAAATGAATGAACATAATTCTGTTTAACTTGTAATGAACGACCATGCTCCGTTTAACTTAAAATGAATGAACACGATTCTGTTTAACTTGTAATGAACGACCATGCTCCGTTTAACTTAAAATGAACGAACATAATTCTGTTTAACATGTAATGAACGACCATGCTCCGTTTAACTTAAAATGAATGAACATAATTCTGTTTAACTTGTAATGTACGACCATGCTCCGTTTAACTTAAAATGAATGAACACGATTCTGTTTAACTTGTAATGAACGACCATGCTTCGTTTAACTTAAAATGAACGAACATAATTCTGTTTAATTTGTAATGAACGACCATGCTCCGTTTAACTTAAAATGAATGAACATAATTCTGTTTAACTTGTAATGAACGACCATGCTCCGTTTAACTTAAAATGAATGAACATAATTCTGTTTAACATGTAATGAACGACCATGCTCCGTTTAACTTAAAATGAATGAACACGATTCTGTTTAACTTGTAATGAACGACCATGCTCCGTTTAACTTAAAATGAATGAACATAATTCTGTTTAACATGTAATGAACGACCATGCTCCGTTTAACTCAAAATGAATGAACATAATTCTGTTTAACATGTAATGAACCAACATGCTCCATTTAACTTAAAATGAATGAACATAATTCTGTTTAACATGTAATGAACGACCATGCTCCGTTTAACTTAAAATGAACGAACATAATTCTGTTTAACTTGTAATGAACGACCATGCTCCGTTTAACTTAAAATGAATGAACATAATTCTGTTTAACTTGTAATGAACGACCATGCTCCGTTTAACTCAAAATGAATGAACATAATTCTGTTTAACATGTAATGAACCAACATGCTCCATTTAACTTAAAATGAATGAACATAATTCTGTTTAACATGTAATGAACGACCATGCTCCGTTTAACTTAAAATGAATGAACATAATTCTGTTTAACTTGTAATGAACGACCATGCTCCGTTTAACTTAAAATGAACGAACATGATTATGTTTAACTTGTAATGAACGACCATGCTCCGTTTAACTTAAAATGAACGAACATAATTCTGTTTAACTTGTAATGAACGACCATGCTCCGTTTAACTTAAAATGAACGAACATAATTCTGTTTAACTTGTAATGAACGACCATGCTCCGTTTAACTTAAAATGAATGAACATAATTCTGTTTAACTTGTAATGAACGACCATGCTCCGTTTAACTTAAAATGAACGAACATGATTATGTTTAACTTGTAATGAACGACCATGCTCCGTTTAACTTAAAATGAATGAACATAATTCTGTTTAACTTGTAATGAACGACCATGCTCCGTTTAACTTAAAATGAATGAACATAATTCTGTTTAACTTGTAATGAACGACCATGCTCCGTTTAACTTAAAATGAATGAACATAATTCTGTTTAACTTGTAATGAACGACCATGCTCCGTTTAACTTAAAATGAACGAACATGATTCTGTTTAACTTGTAATGAACGACCATGCTCCGTTTAACTTAAAATGAACGAACATGATTATGTTTAACTTGTAATGAACGACCATGCTTCGTTTAACTTAAAATGAACGAACATAATTCTGTTTAACTTTTAATGAACGACCATGCTCCGTTTAACTTAAAAGAACGAACATAATTCTGTTTAACTTGTAATGAACGACCATGCTCCGTTTAACTTAAAATGAATGAACATAATTCTGCTTAACATGTAATGAACGACCATGCTCCGTTTAACTTAAAATGAATGAACACGATTCTGTTTAACTTTTAATGAACAAACATGCTCCGTTTAACTTAAAATGAACGAACATGATTATGTTTAACTTGTAATGAACGACCATGCTCCGTTTAACTTAAAATGAATGAACATAATTCTGTTTAACTTGTAATGAACGACCATGCTCCGTTTAACTTAAAATGAATGAACATAATTCTGTTTAACTTGTAATGAACGACCATGCTCCGTTTAACTTAAAATGAATGAACATAATTCTGTTTAACTTGTAATGAACGACCATGCTCCGTTTAACTTAAAATGAACGAACATGATTCTGTTTAACTTGTAATGAACGACCATGCTCCGTTTAACTTAAAATGAACGAACATGATTATGTTTAACTTGTAATGAACGACCATGCTTCGTTTAACTTAAAATGAACGAACATAATTCTGTTTAACTTTTAATGAACGACCATGCTCCGTTTAACTTAAAAGAACGAACATAATTCTGTTTAACTTGTAATGAACGACCATGCTCCGTTTAACTTAAAATGAATGAACATAATTCTGCTTAACATGTAATGAACGACCATGCTCCGTTTAACTTAAAATGAATGAACACGATTCTGTTTAACTTTTAATGAACAAACATGCTCCGTTTAACTTAAGATGAACGAACATAATTCTGATTAACATGTAATGAACGACCATGCTCCGTTTAACTTAAAATGAATGAACACGATTCTGTTTAACTTGTAATGAACGACCATGTTCCGTTTAACTTAAGATGAACGAACATGATTATGTTTAACTTGTAATGAACGACCATGCTCCGTTTAACTTAAGATGAACGAACATAATTCTGTTTAACTTGTAATGAACGACCATGCTCCGTTTAACTTAAAATGAACGAACATAATTCTGTTTAACTTGTAATGAACGAACATGATTCTGTTTAACTTGTAATGAACGACCATGCTCCGTTTAACTTAAAATGAACGACCATGCTCCGTTTAACTTAAAATGAACGAACATGATTATGTTTAATAAACAGACATGATTTTATTAACGTCTAATGAACGAACATACTTTTATTCATCTTGTAATGAATAAACGACCTTTGGTTTAATAAGATTATCTTGAATACTTTAGTTAATTATAGATAAATATACCTTCAGATAAGCGTACAAAGATGTTTCGTTCTCTCCATTTACGTCTATTTTCTTCATGAGAGTAAATTTGGGGACATATCCGTCTCCAGGCCTTACAAACTTTAGTCCATTGTATAATTCCGTTTTGTTGTCAGCTGGTTCTTGGTGGGCAAATTGATTACACGGAAAACCAACCACAGACAAACTGTAGCCATTTGTCATTCTATTTACTGTCTCTATAAGTGCATTTAGTTGTAGATACTGGTAAGTAAAAGCTACAAAAGTAAACAGATATTTATCATGACAACTTTTGTACACTACCACTAACAACGAATTCATTATTTCTAACATTCCCAATATAGAAGTTCAAATTAGAATTCTTCCTGAAATATTATTTTTTAACATTATGTATTTTTATAATTGTAATGGAGATCTCGGATATATATGGATGTGTATCTTATTTATGACATATATCTTGCCAATACTGTTATTGCTAAAAGGATGGAAAGGTAAAAAAGTTCAAAATATTTAAAAGCAAAAATCTTAGATGTCATTTCTGCAGAGAATGAACTGTAATATCCGATGCAGAGGAGTCCAACCCCTACTGTGTTGACCATACCGAGAATTTCAGCAACATCGGTGTTATTGGAGTCCAAACACCAATCAGTAAATTAGACAAGACAACCATGAAATGTCGGATCGCAAGCAGTTCTAATAGTAATGTGTGAACTATATTATGACTTTTCTACAGATAGTGTTCTGTAAATCAGATTAAAATGGGTCCAAACATTAATGTGTGAATTATATATAAGATTTTGTAAATCGAATTAAAAAGAATCAAACCACTAATTAAATGTATTACCTATAGGGTTAGAACTACATGGTGCTTAATACAACTTCCAACAATGTTCAGTTATATCGCGGAGTTTTATTGTTGGGAGGAAACCGGACTACCGAAAGAAAACCATCGACCTGACGTAAGTCACTGACAAACTTTATCACATAAAGTTGTATCGAGTGCACCTTGTCATGAACGGGATTCGAACTCACAACTTTAGTGGTGATAAGTACTGATTGCACAAGTAGTCGTAAATCCAACTACCATGCGATCACGACCACAACGGCCCCTATTTATCTATATAAGAATACGATCCTAATCATGTTGATAACTTAAACACGTTTTAGAATCTACGGTTTGAAGCATTTAAATATGCAACGTGTTTTAAATATGTTATACACACTTAGCTTAAATACACAACACTAAAAACGTTTATATTTTAAAATGTGTAATGAGATGGCATTAAAACTGTGAGCATCATTTGAAAAAGGACAAGTCAGAAATTCTTCTTAGGAAGAAATTAAAAATGAATTAAAGTCAAAATATATCTACACAACTTTACAAATATCCTTACAACTTACCTCAAGATATATCTATTCAATTTACCTCAAAATGCATTTATATAACTTACCTCAAAATATATCTACACAACTTTACAAATATCCTTACAACTTACCTCAAGATATATCTATTCAATTTACCTCAAAATGCATTTATATAACTTACCTCAAAATATATCTACACAGCTTTACAAATATCCTTACAACTTACCTCAAGATATATCTATTCAATTTACCTCAAAATGCATTTATATAACTTACCTCAAAATGTATCTACACAACTTTACAAATATCCTTACAACTTACCTCAAGATATATCTATTCAATTTACCTCAAAATGCATTTATATAACTTACCTCAAAATATATCTACACAGCTTTACAAATATCCTTACAACTTACCTCAAGATATATCTATTCAATTTACCTCAAAATGCATTTATATAACTTACCTCAAAATGTATCTACACAACTTTACAAATATCCTTACAACTTACCTCAAGATATATCTATTCAATTTACCTCAAAATGCATTTATATAACTTACCTCAAAATATATCTACACAACTTTACAAATATCCTTACAACTTACCTCAAGATATATCTATTCAATTTACCTCAAAATGCATTTATATAACTTACCTCAAAATGTATCTACACAACTTTACAAATATCCTTACAACTTACCTCAAGATATATCTATTCAATTTACCTCAAAATGCATTTATATAACTTACCTCAAAATGTATCTACACAACTTTACAAATATCCTTACAACTTACCTCAAGATATATCTATTCAATTTACCTCAAAATGCATTTATATAACTTACCTCAAAATATATCTACACAACTTTACAAATATCCTTACAACTTACCTCAAGATATATCTATTCAATTTACCTCAAAATGCATTTATATAACTTACCTCAAAATGTATCTACACAGCTTTACAAATATCCTTACAACTTACCTCAAGATATATCTATTCAATTTACCTCAAAATGCATTTATATAACTTACCTCAAAATGTATCTACACAGCTTTACAAATATCCTTACAACTTACCTCAAGATATATCTATTCAATTTACCTCAAAATGCATTTATATAACTTACCTCAAAATGTATCTACACAGCTTTACAAATATCCTTACAACTTACCTCAAGATATATCTATTCAATTTACCTCAAAATGCATTTATATAACTTACCTCAAAATGTAGCAACATTCAGAACTAATCCCACACTTCCATCAATTATGTCTGCCAATTTAGTGCTTGTTCCATCGAGATGCTGAACTTGCAGTGAATATGAGGAATTTTGCACACTTCTACATACAGAATAATAATAGGTACCATGTACCCCTGCAATTATAAGCAGTATCAACAAGCCAAACAATGTGGCCATCGGTCTACCGTTTATAAACGTGACGATTGTCATATATCTGTAGCATAAATGCCTATTTTGTATATTCCGTTGTCATAAATAAGAAGAGGTACTTCTCGGTGGTGAGTACTTTCTTAAAATATTAAATTATTAAGTCTGGAAAATGTAGCTGTTTTCAAGACATTTAATAAAAATTGTTATGTCAATAGTATAATATTATTGTACCGTACAATATTGTTAAAAAAAGTATATATTTGTGAACTATTTTTTATACCCCCTTTCCTTAACCTTATTATCAGATAGAGACAGCTGCTTCACCACGCTATGATAAATTAATCAATATCTAGAGGGCAAAATATAATGGACAATGTAGCTTGTAGACAATTTCTATTAAATTTAATAAAGGTTTGAATATGCAATTTATGACTTGTACACTATATATGTTATAATTGAAATTTACGTATCTATGATAATATACTGAGGGACATGATTGTTATTGTCGTACCGGTATTAAGATGTCACAATTTACAAAGCACTGAATGATTGATTGATTTTAAACCACCAGGTCAGCTGTACGTCAGCTATGTTAACATTGACAATCAATAAATATAATAAAAATGTAGCACTGTGATGGGTCAATGGACCGGTATCATTCGGATGGGCCAATGGAACGGTATTACTCAGATGGGCCCATGAACCGGTAGCACTCGGTATGGGCCCATGGACTGGTATCACTCGGATGGGCCGATGTTTTGATTTCAACATGTACAGAGTTCGAAATGTTTGCCTTGTAAATCTAATGTGCTTGATGTAACAGGCGTTGAGAGTCTAGATGATGCAGTGGGTGAATGTGAAATAATGGGAAATAAAGGCCGCTGGAATTGAGCATTTTGCAACCTGGGGACCTTAAACGACCACAAGAACATCTCACATTTCGATGTAGCATCTCGCTTCTCGCTTCATGGTTACGGATCTGGTAAGCATTTACTCCCTCTAATGTATAACTCTAAGTAACTTAGGGGGTGCTTCGTGCCCTTCAGGCATGGTCCTGGACTGGATATGCTGTGGACACAATGTGCACTCCATGACATAAAATTCTGCATCAGCATTTGATTTTATCTTCATACATGTACATTACTTCGCGATTGGTCCACTTTCAGAGATATTTGTGGTACATATCATTCCAAAAAACTAGAGGTACCCATTTAAGAACGTTCTATTCTTAGTAACGGTGGATATCTTTGATGGAATTCGGTCCAATCGGATATGAATTAGAATGGGCACCATCCAAATACTATTCCTACCAACTATGGGTTATATTTACTAAATTGTGCCTTTTCCAATGTGCAAGGTAGCCACCGTTACTGAAAATGTATACGTACAATTTAGAATGAAAATCGTTCAAGGACCAAAGTTTGGTTCATATTGGTCCAGTAGTTTCTGAATAGATTAAAATATAAAAACATAACGACGGATGATAAAAACTCCCCCTATAGTAAGTAATAAGGTGAGCTTATCAACTAGTAAGCATAACATTTTCTCTCAATTTTTTTTTTAAATCTTTGTATGCTTACATGTAATACCACATGAAAGATGCTGATATTACTTTTCTGTTTGCTCGAATTATCTTTGACTTGTTTTAGGAGACACAAATAAAGATGTTTTGTCAGGGAGGACACATCTGGTAATGCCTGAACATCACATTATTTTGACATAATTATATAAATTTCATAAACAACTATAATGGACTGGCAGCTGTTTTTTTATACATAAATTTTATACTTGCAACCTGGAAAAGTAAATATATTATAGCACTGTTTTTTGTAATAAAATGAAGGGGAAAAAAACAAAACAAAACAAACACAAACAAAGCACCATCAGAACATTTCTATAATAGGAAAATCATGGAAACAAAGACAAATTTGAATCCCCTAACTCACATATATACATGACCACTCTCCTGTCTTAGTACAGGCACTTCAATAAAAGTGACGGGGTTCAACAATGAAAACCTTTGTCATTATTATTATTGTGGCATACAAGATAATTAAAGGTTCATATTGATTAAATTATGTCATGAGTTGACTTGACACGTTGGGAGATAACATACAACAATTTAGGCCTCTATTTTTCAACGCTGCATTAACATCTTGGTCGAAGAAAAAGCTAAGGAGAAAAAGCGGTTCCTTAAAGGATTGTGACACTTGAAAAAATTTGAAAAATTCATTACCTACCTCTTTACTGTTTTGGGATTTAAATGGGGCTTCAAATTAAAGCAAAGTGTTGGAAATCTCTAAGCTACAAGGCTGTATAAAAATGTTTTATTATGAACTGTATACATGTAAATGTACAATAACGTCCATAGTCAGTACACAGTAACTACGATCCAACACCTTGTATATAGACATGCTATTGAGCATCTCGGCAATATAAAATGTCATCTGATTATTTCTGTATGTATTTGAATTGATCTGATAAATCTTATGTATGTACTAAGCTAATGTGATAATTACTGTTGGTATATAGTAATGTATTATATTTGTACTACTATAGTTCAAAACTACTAAAATTCTTACACATTTATTGACAAAAGTAAAATAAATTTTCTCTTGGAATCAATAATAAATAGCAGATTCCCCAAAATCTTAATTAGAAATGTATTCTTATTCTTCCTGGTTTATAATATTATATATCTTTTGCATTCCAAAAATCATAATTGTTTTAGAAAGGACAAGAGCCATACGAAAGAAATACAATTTTGTAAGGAACATAGAGAACAAAATTCATCAACATTGGTTAAAAAATAAACCCCCACATACCAAAACAGAAAACACAACTTTTTGACGAACTATTGTTTCTTTTATGTATTTCCGTTTTTTTATATGATCATCCAATGAACATCCCTATCAAACTTGGTTTCCATTGGACCAGTGGTTTTGGAGAAAATTGAAATGTAAAACTTTACGGACGACGATGACGATAGACGATGACGGCGTACGCCAAATGATGACAATTACGTGAGCTAAAAAGCAGTTATACATCGCATTATATAAAACTAAATTACACGTTTAACAATCTGGAAATTCACTGTTCAATTTTCGCCACATATATTCCATCATTTGTGGTGAAACTTTCGTGGCAGTTACACGTCTTGAATTTATGAAGTCACATGCTGTTGGCGGAACATCGTACCAAAATGTAAATCCTCTGACATGTTGGTGTACTGTTCTTATTGATTTTGCCAATATTCCAGTGATATAAGCATCTTCAATTGGAATGTAAGGCATATGTTCTGAGGCCTTAACTAATCGATCTGCTATATTCCTGGAGATGACGTACGTGTTTCCAAACATATACTGTGGATAATGTGGAAATGGATACACACTGAGTTCTACTTTCCACAGTCCCGAACGTTTAACCTTTCCCTCTTTGTTTAAATTTCCTATTACTAGCCCTCGATAATCCAGGGACGTGTTTGTTTGTAATGTATGTATTACATCTACAGTATTAACAAACGTATCGTCGTCTGCCTTCAGAATAAATGATGCGTTATAACAATATAAATGTGTCCATTTTAATCCCATTAAAATTTTCATGGTCAAATTAAAATAGGTATCTACAAAGTCTCCCTGTATAATGTCTTTATATAGTTTGTTTTCCTGTATTATTAGTTCATTCAAGGTTGTATTGAAGCTTTGTCCAACCAAGAAAATATGTTTCACTCTTGTGTCTGACATCACTGTCCAAGTAGATCGTATTGCTCGACGTTGTCTGAGGTTCTGTAATTTTGATGGAACGATTATTAACAAATAAGTTCTTCCGTCACATATATTTATTTGTAGCAAAGTAAAATTGACAGAAAATGGGTTGATCTTATTTTTGCGTAATATAAAATAATCGGCGTAAAGTTCATCCTGTGTTTTCTCCTTGGTAGCAACAGTCTGGTATCCTTGTTGATTCACCACGTTATTGCCATAGAACTTGTGACTGAAGAAAAGTATTGCAAAAATAAGTATGGCCGCCAGTATCAATAGCTTACCTATCCATTTTGACATTTTACATGGCTTTTTACTGGTCATCTGAAAATAAAATGAGATATAATGAATAAATGTATTATCATATTAAATGAAATAGACAAGTAAAAATAAGAATTTAGAACATTACTTTCTACAAAACATGCTTCTTTCCTTCAATATATTTGACCTAATCACTGGTTTCTGTAAACAATAATATAATTAATATTAGATATTTGTTCAAAAATCTTTGTTTTTAGCCGTATACTAAAATATCGAATAGAACGAACGTGCAACTTCATGCAAGCACATAAATCTATACTGTCTATCTGGAAGTGTCTGAAAAATGGAACTGCTACACAAATTGTTATCATAACACTCCTATATCATACCGGGGCCGTCATAGTCGTGATCGTATGGGAGTTGGATATACAACTACCTATGCAACCAGTGCCTATCACCACTGAATTTGTGAGTTCAAATCCCGCTCAGGCGAGATGTACTCGATACAACAAACATTATGTGATAAAGTTTGTCAGTGACTTGGGGCAAATCAGTGGTTTACTCCAGCTTTCCTCCACCAATAAAACTGACCGCATTGATATAACTGAAATATTGTTGAAAGTGGCTTTGAACACCATAATCTTAACCCTATGTCATACATCTGTCAACGTCACTATTACAAGATTCTTGTAAAAATGAAACAACACAATGCATACAAACGAAATATTCAATAATGTAGTTTCCTAAGCTCAAATTGCATACATTTATCTTTTTTATGCGCCTACTATCACGGATTTCAACAATTTGCATATTGTTTTCACGTATAACGGTACATAAATAAACTTTGTAGTATTATAAACCAACCAATCGTCGTAACTGCGAAAATGTATCTGGACAATTTTAAAATATTATCCGAAACAGATTAATTCCGTTTTTATTGTCTTATTTCTTGTGCGAAAATTTGAACTACAATGTACTTGAGACATTGATAGTGGTTAATGAAGAAGTGCAAAGACCGATAAATTTGTGAAATAAATTGCCAAAATAGTTGGAACAAAATGAATTATCTCCCTTTGTATAAGGAGTAATTTAAAAAATGTTGATGTGCTTACAGTCAACATACTAGAAATTGCATGTGGAATTTTGTCAGATGCAACAACTGTAAAAAAAAACCAATCAACATTAGAATGGTCTCCCTTCATATACATCGTCCATCATCATTGTAGAAAGTTATACATTAAAATGTATAGTGCGGAGTGTAACAACAACAAAACTACATGTATGCCCTTTCAGGCACAACACTATAAGTGACCAGGAGTGTTCCATTATTTCATTCAGAATGTAAATGCTAATTCAAGCTTTGTTTTTGGTACTGGTGAAGGTTTTCAGCGCTCAAACCCACATAGCTACCCAGCGGCGCGTCCGCAGTGACGGATAGGGGAAGCACCTCAATTCGAGGGAGGGGGTCAGGTTATAATACGGAAAGCCCGATCGTGGACCATAGCAGTTAACATATTTGGAGAGTGGGACGATCCCTGCATGCGAAAGTCATCTTCTGTAGATTTCGGAAAAGAGTAATCGTATTGTAACCGCTACAAAAGTCTAAGTTGTTCGTCCCTAGCCTTTGTCAGTGGCCGAGAAAGACCACCGACCCGGTTGACCCATCCCTTCCCTCATTTTTATATATATATATATATTATACTTTACGTTTTTATTTTCCCTATTTGTCTTTGTTAGCGCAGCCGGTCAATATAACGTTATATGGACCGGGACTGGACTGCCTCGTTTTCGATTCGGTTCCAAACGGTACATGCATTATTATTTTAGATCAAAAGTATAATATAGCAAATAGTTCATGTCACTTCGGGTCATATGGCAGTATATGGACCGGTCCGTCACCAAAACAATATTATATGGACCTCAGAAGCTTCGGTCCAGATAAAAACATTTTGGTGACGGACCGGTCCATATACTGCCATATGACCCTCAGTGCCATGAACTATTTGCTATATATAATTGATTTGTGTTAAACAATAATCAATCCTACATTGTTCACCTCTTTTAGCAACACTTTAATTTCTACATCACAGTTATGTGTAATATATGACTAATGTCTGTACTATATCTATAACTTGATTTTTATTTATCAAAATGCATAAACAAGAAGTCACACTGTATTTCAATAACTTATTTGATAAAATACGTGTATTTACCTGTAAAGAAATGCACATAAATGTAATAAAAAGATGCGTGCAAATGTAAAAGATGCTGCTAATGAAATGTTGTTTTTGTTGTTTTTTCTTCTCGCAAATGTAATGGTAATGCACCTAAATTTAACCTGGGTCTACAAAAGTGTGTTAAAACAAGTTCATTACAAGTCAGTTAGAATAATGGTCATGGTGTTTAGCGACTCTTTCAACAATGTATATCCGTTTAGTTGAAGATGAAATATTATTGAAGTGTCTGTACCAATCCATGAAAGTGAGCCGTCATGTATGTACATGTTAAAGAGTATGGATGTTGCCACTGTTTTTACCATTTTTCTATAAGATTTTGGAATGATTCAGACAGTGTGTTATTTTTTGTTTGATATTCATTTTCTTATCATTAATATATTTGACCTATATATAACAACGTCCGTAAGACTAATATCTGTGGCAAGTCGTTCAATACATTGTGCTAAAATCCTTGAATAATATTAATGTCAAACACCCACACAATCCTTTTCTTCAAATACATATCTTTTACCTACCAGTCTGTGATTGTAGTATCATACGCCATTAAATAACATAATTACTTGATAAGCAGAAAACACTCAAAAAAATAAAACTAATGAAAAACTAACCTCAACCTCGGTGATGTGAAACAAATCATGTTTTAACCAAAAATGATTCTGATTAGGTGATCTTTCGTGAAAAATCCGTAATGCGTTCATTGTTGTGTAGAATATTTATCTTACGGAAGCTGACACAAATGTAAGCTGATTACTGTTTTTGTTTATGACCTTTGAACTCAATTTACACGCGAATGCACGCTTACTTGTAATGTGTAATCATGATAGCATATTCTTATCAGTAAGACAGATACAGATACAGATACAGATATTTTATTTACTAATCACAGTGCCCATTGCTGAGCAGAATAATCAAACTATGAATAAACATATATGATTGTGTTAATTGGTGATATAATATAAAGAAACAACAAAAGACATGATTACAGCAGTTCAAGTACAGTTAAAGTATTAAAGTACAAACAGACAAAACAAAACAAAAAATAAACATAATTAATAATTTGCATTTATATATCATTATGAAATAAGGGTAATAACAAAATTACCGAACTCCGAACAATCTTCCAAAGGGAAGAGAGGGAAGCAACCCCTCCATTTAATATAGTGTATCTTTTTTCAAATAATTTAACTAAAGGCCCGTTGTCACTATCAAAGTTTTCCATCATCAAAAACTTTGTCAAAGAAAACTTGGACAAAGAAAACTTGGACAAAGTGTCTGTTGTCACTATCAAAGTTTTTTTTATCATCTTTTTCAAAGAATTGGAGGGAAATCTTGTAAACACGAAAAAATGGCTCCAACTCTCAAAAATTATGAAAACATTGCTGTCACTTGTCTAATGAGCATTGCAATCCTTAGAAGGAGACTCCGGGACCGTGCAAGAGTGAGAAGGAGGGCAACTAGATATTGGTTGCTGAGAAGGAAACAAAGAAGCGCATGCAATACACTTCTTAAAGAATTGCACACTGAAGACTCGAACGAGTTCCGAAATTATTTTAGAATGGACAAAGCAACATTCAAGATGCTCCTTGAGAAAGTGAGACCACTGTTAGAGAGACAGGATACCAAACTTCGGGAAGCCATATCTGCGGCAGAACGACTTGCAGTGACATTGCGTTTTCTGGCTACTGATTTTCCCTTTCCCGTCTTTTTACATCTTCGCTAGCCAAGGGTTACGAATCGGGTCCCCCTTCTCTACACCCTTGGCGGATCTAGAATACATTTTGAGGATTCGCGCTTTAATATTTCATTGGTAATTATGTACACGTATCCAATCGGAAGACGTTTTACACGGAGCACATGTTATCGAAGAAATGTAAACAAAGATGGCAACGGCCACAGAGTTGTGTCGAAATATTGCCCAAAAGGAGCAGAAGAGCTTTGAAACTTCACTTGGTTGACAGTAAGTGCTTCCAAATTAAATTTATCACAAATAAGTTTTTCTTCACTGGGCGCTGCCATTTTCAACTCTCCAACAGACGTATAACAAAACGATTCTGATTGGCTGGCGATGACGACTATCTAAGGGGCGCAACTTCGATAAACCACCAGATGGCATTGCGCGCGAATTTCAAAATGTATTGTAGATCCGCCAAGGGTGTAGAGAAGGGGGACCCGAAACGTAACCCTTGGCTAGCGAAGATGGTCTTTTTATTGCCATGTGCTTTTGTTTTGTAAACATCATCTCATCATTCCAAAACAGTATGCTGATTGGTTGATTTCCATCAAAGTCCATCAAAGTTTGAAGAAAAATAGGATGGAGTTCTATTCCATTAAAGTTGGTCAAAGATTTTGATCAAAGATTTCTTTGACCGTTGTCACTATCAAAGTTTCATCAAAAACTTTGTCAAAGTTTTCCTTGACAAATAAAACTTTGATAGTGACAACGGGCCTAAATAATTTTGCTACTGATGACATAATTAGCCTATCTTCAGAAATTAGTAACCAAATAAATTTTTAGTTCATTACTTAAAATTTGGAAATTTGGGTATTTGTCAGTTATAAAATTAAGATATATAGAATCTAACACCGGCAAGAGTGCAAGACAGGGAAATCTTACCCGAGGGTGTCGGAGATTTCCCTGTCTTGCACTTTTTACCGGTGTTTGATTTTATTTCTCACTTTTATCAGTAGTTGTGTATTGTTTGACAATGTGAGTTATTTCCCCTTCATGTCAATCAAAAAAGTAATTCCGTATTTTTGTGTATTGCGTGAAGGTTATTATGTAATAATATGGCTGATTGTTTAGGATTTGTGTGTTTATAAAAGATTGAAAACTTATATACAGTGAATTGTTTATTTTAAAAAGGAAAAGGATGGAGAATTAGGGGGGCAGTTGACATAAACTGTACAGCAATTTGTCAGCATATGTCAGTGTATGTCGCTCTTCTTTATTTAGATATAAAAGATAAAGTTCTAAATGGAATATATTTTTGAATTTCCTATAAGTACGTAATTTATTTTTATGTTCAATATTTGTTCTCTTATCATTAAACAGTTTATTCTTCCAAATTGTCTGAAATTTCTCTTTTATGTTTTGTTTTACTTTCTTTAAAACATAAGTTTCTTTCAAAGTACTAATATTATTATAAATAAATTGTAGATTTAAACATTTAAAAATTTCTTTAATACAACCTACCCAGGATTCTGAGTTTTGATTTGTTGTTTGATTGTATAAACTAAAGGCATTGTAAAGTGACCCTTTAATCTGTAATAATGGTTCCAATTATTACTTGATTAAATTAAACTATCAATAATAAACTGATTCGAGTTTAGCAATGACACCTATTGAAAGTTTTCTTAAATTTTCTTTCATTGAAATGTAGATATATTTAAGTAAAAGTCACAAAAGAAGCGGCATGGATATAACGGGTTTCTTTTTCAGCATGAATACTTATGTGAAGTCCGAGGTACGTAACACCCATAGACAGTTAAATGTTGATAAGTTGGTCAAGTCTTCTCCTATAATAGCATGATATCCAACATTAAGTCCGTTGTATTTGACTTTATTACGAATTTTCCATAATTCCCACTTAAAAATGTATTATGATATTGATTACACAGCTTATCGAGTGTGACTTCATAAACAAATATTTCGACGGTTGAAAGTGAAACAATGTCAGGTACGACTGTAATTGGATAAGTGAGTGGTTATTGTTTGACGCCAAATTAGCAATTTTTCAGCTATATCATGGCGAGAACAAGTTACATTCAATGAATGATGCCCGCTTTGTACTAGACCAACATGCTGAATTGGATTTTTATAATGCTAGAACACTGAAACAACAGTCCGTGTGTGGACATGTCGCTCCACTTTGACACATTATCCTGATTCCGAGCCAACCAATCTTTGCTCCTACTCCTTAATGCTGAGTTCTTTGTGGAGAAGCAACAAATACCAATTTCATAGTCTTTGGTTTGACCCGACGGGGCTCGAATCCACGATCTATCGCACTCGAAGGCGAACACACTAACCATTACACCACCGGTGCGGTTGTGTAATTGAATGGAAACGATGATGACTGACCCATATTTGATCTGGAAACCGATTTTGCTCCAGTCAGCTTGATTTACAAAGCTTTCGTCAGTGATGGATACTAGTCATTTAAGAAAGTTATGTACAAACATATTTTTGCAGATATCCATACGCATTTTTCACAATAACATTGCATCAAATCGGACGCAGAAGGCGGGTATTTTTAAGATAAAAAGACACATTGAACGTGTTGAAATGATATATATGAACGAAATAAATTGATATTACTTTTCGTTTCTTTTTTTAACACTTTATCTTAATATTTAATAAGTTGGATTATAATACAGTTGGACGTGTATTGGTATATTTTTTCAGATCACTATATCATAGCGATAGATCTTTAGCAAATGAACATTTTATATAAGATGAACATTTTATAAAAGAACGAACTGGTCTATCAAATATGAATTATCAGTTTATTTTCTGTCATTTGATTTGGTAAACAAAGATCATTTGTAAACAGATCATTTGGTAAACACTGATCAATATTTACGCAAGTCAAAGTCAAATACTTTATTAAGCCTCAGACACTTCAATATACAAGAGACCATGAGCATGAAATATATACATACAATGTACAACTGATGGTAGACAGGTTAATACACGAATGTTTGCCTTCTGCAAGCGGTCTAAGTTGCGGCAAATCGTAACTGGTTTGTTTGAGAGGGAGTTTAAGTTATTTCCCCTTTAATTATGACTAGTTTAAAGATATTAACATTGTTACAAAAATGTGTCAAATTACTATGAAACTCGCTTATTAGTACCACGTCCTGTAACATCGGCCTCTAACATCGGCCTTTAACTGACATTAGAGGCCGCATTTATAATATCATTGCTGGGGGTATTATTGTACAAATGCTTCAAACGAGTTGTTTGATTGGTTAATACGATTTTACTACAACAGTAAACAATTAATGCTATTTAAAATTATTGGTGAAAATTATGTCGCATTGCGGATTAATTTATGGTAATTTTGAGCTGGACGAATTTGAACATAATATATACATCATATGTGTATCACAGTGTCTTGTACAAATATATAGATAACCTTTTCACCATGTAAACAAGTGTACAATTTTCATTATGATTGCTCATACTTTAACACTGACCTATTAACTGTTTTCATCGTTAACAATCAGAATGGTTAAAATGTACTATTGAACTCCACATTTCCAACAATTTCAGAGGTCCTAAATTTGTGATAGAAATTTTGTCTCTGTACAAGCATAGATTAAATACTTTTATACTATGTAACCTTAAGGCAAATCCTGGATGGTGGATTAATCCTGAATGTGCTTCTCTTCTTAATATACCAGTTATATAGGCATCTTCAACTGTAATCATTGGTATATAGTTTGATGATGTTACTAAATGTTCTATTATATTTATTGGAATTACGTACGAATTACCAAATACATAGGGAGGATATAGTTTATGTGGATATAAATTGGAATCCACTTTCCAACGACCTTTACGTTTTACTTCCTCTCCTTCAACAATATGTCCTATTATTCTAGTTTTAAGTCTAGTTTGACTAAGAAACCGTAAAAGATTAGGTAAAATAATTAGAGTGTCATCATCTGCCTTCAATACATACTGAGCACTATCACAGAATTTATTTATCCAGTTTAATCCGAATAATATTTTTAAAGTCAAATTTGTGTACGATTCCATAAAATCGCCTTCAAGTATATCTTTATACTGTTCATGTTCATCTTTGATAATTAATTCATCGATTCTATTCAATGATGTTCCAACTACAAATATAAGTTTAACTGTATAATTTCTATTCAGATTAGCCCAAACTGGATTCATCCAAGTTTTCCTAATGGAATGACGTTCCTCTACTGACTTATGTTGTGTTGGGACCAGTACAACAAGATAAGGCATCGAATCACACATATCATTTGTTGAAAGAATTGTCTTAAGTCCTGTTATAGGAAATGAAACAGTCTTGCTTCTTTTATCCCAGTACATACTCATACTATTATAGCTTTTCCAAATTGCAGAAATAATAAAAAGAAGTATATATAGAAATCCAAGAAAAAAACACACCAAACACAGTTTCTGTCGCTTATACATTTTCGTATAAAATCATCTTTTTGTCACAGTTTATTATCTATATAATAACATCAATATTGTTTTATGTGTAGTAGTATTTAGTGACCAAGTATAAACCAGCTAATTAAAGATGACCGAGTAAGTTAATTAGAACGGGATTTAGAACGAAAATTTATTATGAAAGTATAGTCCGTTTGACTTCTATAAATGTTCAGAAAAAAAAATCTTAAGAATATATTAATGCATGCTTTGAAATTATTGCTGTAAAAATTATTAAAATTAAACTTATATTTTCTTTGTTATTACAAACATGAAACCTTTATGTTTTATTTCGAAATTCACCATGTAAAAATTATGGAAAGCTGGTTTGTTTTTTTACATACTATATGAACATTTATATGAAAAGTTTGAAGATACCAAAGGAGTAATCAGAATCCGTATATCGAAGAAGAACAGACAACACAATGGCCAAAAGAAAAAGTACTAAAGGATAAACAACGATCTACAAAACATACACATAAAACTAAAGATCGAGTAACACGAATCCCATTAAAACCGGGGGTGAACTCAGGTGCTCCGGAAGGGTAAGCAGTTACTGCTCCACTAGTGCCACCCGTCGTGTTAACCCGGTGATAAGTCATACATGAGGAAAGGATCGGGAAGTGTTTATGACAAGTGGAACATATCCGTGTTCATTTGTGACAAATATATTCCATAACGGTCAACCATGTCATGGTGACGATCGTCAAACTTTCGAATTGATGACTTCAACTTAACCAAAAGGAACGCTTGGTTCAGTAGCTTCCTTGTTAGCAGCAACTCTCTATCAAGGAAATCCTGATAGGAACCACAAGCTTTGGAACATCGTATCAACTGAGAGATATATACTCCATATGCAGGTGCTGCTGGAATGTTGCTACATATAAATGGAAAGTTCACAATGGGAAAATTGAAATCATCTCTTTTGTTGTAAAGTTTCGTTTGCTGGAGGAGAGGGACCTAGATTGTATGTACTCTAACAGATCTTTAGAGTTCTTCAGAATCCACATCTGATGCACACCACCTCTCGAGTAGCTAGTGTCACAGTAGCTCTGAAGCCCGGTTTTGACCGCCAATAGAATACATGTTAATAATTTGGAAAGAGATTTCGTGGAGCATTTGGCAGACCCAGCAATATAACACTGTTTGAAAGAACACTTGTGTAATTAAGGAATCCAGTAGGGTGATGGTAGATCCAGTTCTTCATCTTTGAAGATATAAGTTTAATTTTAATAATTTTCACAGCAATAATTTCAGAACATGTAAATTTTATTTCATCTTGATATGGCAATAATAGTGTTTCAAAAATTATAAATTCATCTTCATAAAAAACATAAAAACAAAGATCAATATATCCATGATGTATAAGGTGATGGTCAATTGTTATTGATGTCCTTTAATATTTAAATGGCCTATGTCACATGGTATAATGAAATAGACACTGAAAGCCCATGTGAACCGCATCGGTGGTGTAATAGTTAGCGCGCTCGCCTCGAGTGCAGTAGATCGTGAGTTCGAGGCCCGATCGGGTCAAACCAAGCACTATAAAATTGGTATTTGTTGCTTCTCCGCTAAGCACACATCATTTAGGAAAAAGAGCAAAGACTGGTTGGCTCGGAATCAGGATAATGTGTACGAGTGGAGCGACATGTTTATCCGCGAACTGTTGTTTCAGTGAGCTAGCACTATGAAAATCCAACTAAGCGTGTTGGTCTAGTACAAAGCGGACCTCATCATTATTTCATTGAAAATTAACCTGTTCTCGCCATAATATAGCTCTAAAGTGTAAAAGACTTACGGATAAAATCGAGCAAGACATGTATTTTGTTCAAATACATAATGATACCACGCAAGACTGATATAAGCTTAATTAAGATATCTTCAAGAACTATTATTTTTATTCGGGAGCATGACATAGATGATAGGACGAGTAGGTTTAAGGTATATAATGACGAAAAAAACAGAAAGGCAATCAGCAATGGTCACCGACAGATTCTACCTTCCTTCTTAGTAGTCAGTTAACTACAAACATTCATTCACGCTGCTATTGTACTGTCCATGTTAATGTTATCATTCATTTTTCAGGTAGCATGTGGTCATTTTTAGTGGAAGCTAATATCGAGTGGTCTAGGGCGCTGGACGTAAGGCTAAGCGAATGGTGCTGCAGTGTATCAATGGTGTGAGTTCAAATCCCGTCGAGGGAAGAACAACAATTTGACAGCTCTAAAATCTAATTCTAACACTGTTTGGTTTAATCTTCAGACGTATATATATAGGCCTATATATATGTATTGCTATTGGAGATCCAGTTATCAAGAGAGGAGGGGAGTTGGGATCCCATTAACAGGTTTGACCCCACCACATGTTTGTGTCTGTCCCAAGCCAGGACCTGTATTTCCAATGTTATATGTCATGGTCTTTGTGTGTTTAGTTAAGATGAGATGTGGTTGTTCTTTTTCTTGATATTGGTGGAATTCATGACCATCACTGTTTAAGCTTTCTTTTCACAATCCGTTGAAAATGAGGAATAAAATACAACAAATTTGTATAAATATACCTACAGGACTTATGGTATTAGGTAATTGTATTTTTTTTAAAGACAAAACGTGGAATAGATGCCAAAATTTTTAATCTGAAAAAAGTAAGAATACAATTTGAAATGCAAGACAGATCAAAGAATAGTTTTTTGCTACTTTAACATATAGTTGCAACATCTTGGAATAATTAGTAATTTTTGTATCATTATTAACAGAACAGCATGTACATATTAAAAAATTAGTTTTTATTAAATTTTTTCCATATCTTAAATCTTGTTCTTAGTTATTTTAATTTTAGTCAATTCTGATCATGATGTATCGTATTGTAGAGGGTATTGATGATTCAACAGGCAGCCATTTTGAATATTTATGAGACGACATCACAGCGGTTGCATGTAGTTGAGAGGTCAGAAAAATGTAAATATTACCTCAATTCATGGAAGCCAAACATTGAACCAAGTAAGGGTAATAACAAAATTACCGAACTCCGAGATTTAAACAGATAAAATAACAACTTATATTTTCCAATATTTTATTGAAGTTGAAGCGCGGTATTCTCTTTTAAATTACATGTTGTTGTACCTTACTTAATCAGTAGATTTTGTCCATTTGACGAGAGAGAAAACTATGTTTAACATAAACTACATATAATTTTCTTTTTAGACAGTTTTGTTTATTGATTGTGTTGTATGGGTGAAAAGTATGTTCATAATCATGTTACAATGATATTTCTGAAACGTAACATTTGTTTAACCTTTCATTTGGTCAAAAATAGAACCGGAAGTTGGTCTCACTTTGATTTCGACTATATAACTCGCACTCCTATCACGGTAGTCATTGACAACAATAAAATGATAAGCGTGACAAAGACACCCGATATCAATGGTTTTACGTGGACAAGATCAATAGGTCAAGTAAAGTAGAAAATAAAATGATAAGTGTGACCAAGACACCCGATATCAATGGTTGTAAGTGGACAAGAACAATACATGTAGGTCAAGCAAAGTAGAAAATAAAATGTTTTAGAGTCTCGACATTACAATACATGACGATATATCTTCTACTTCATTTAAAGTTACTAACATGTAATCAGGAGAAGATAATATCTGTTTGTTTTATATAATCAAATTACAATGAAACCGTCTTGTATGACATACTGATCACACATTTACAGAATTTTTAATAGATAAAACATAAAATTCCTATGTACCATACTTAAGCTTTTTATAAAGAACTTATCAATTAATCATATGAAGATGTTGCAGCTATATGTAACTCTCATTCTTAAAAGCATATACAAGTATAGATATTTTCCACAATAAACTTATCAGATATTCCTTCCGATTAAATTTAAACCATCCCCCCCAATGTAAGAATTTCCAACCGAAGTTTGTTTTAATTAATCCAAAATATAATTAGTTATAATCAATAAATGAATGTGTGTTCCCTAATGAACATTAGTCAATGCTGTGGAGTGTGGAGAACTGATAATTCTTCTATGTCTGGACCAAGGTCATTCTCTCGTACTTAAGACTGCGTACTGAAGGTGGATTGAACATAGGTAAATCAGCACCCTTTCCTCTAGCATAGGCATTTTTGTCGAACAATTCGTCTAGGCGTTCCTTCTCCATGTAGATATGGGATATCGAGTTCAGCAGACGATCAATCTGGTCAGGGAATAATTCTGTTGGTCCACGTTTATCCACGGGTTTGACACTGGTTGGTTTCAAGACACTTTTATCTGGTGTGCCAAGTCCCGTCCACAATTTTAGTCTGCTCATCATAAACTGGACAATCTCGTAATCGTTATTCTGTTTAATAGTATCCATCCGAACGGAGGTGAAGGTCTCGTTCAAAATGGATAGGAACATGTTAACAACTATGAACGTAATCACGAGAACGTACAGAAAGAGAAATATCTGAGTTAGAACCGGCTGAGCAGCTGACATTTCATAAATATCAAATTTACCCATCATCATAACAATTCCTGACTCACAAGATGTTACAAATGTTTTAAATGACTTGATGTTGGCCACGTAAATCATATAGAAAAGCTGGATAAATGCCAAGAATACAATATTGAAGATTATGCTGAAATGAATTAGATCTCTAGCAGAAGCTTTCATAGTAGAAGCCAAAAGACAAATCTTCTTGTTAAAGCGAAGTAGTTTTAGAAATTTCAGCGTAGCAAAGAAAACCAACCAACCAATAATGTAACTGAAGATCTCACTCCAGTAGCCTACATACTGAAACTTCATATATTCATTTCCGTGACTATCCTTGAACACATCGGTTAACCTGTTAGTCTCAAACATACGATAGAAATATATGACAACCGCCGTTACAGACATACCACAAATCCCCAACTCAACAAAATTCCAGAATTCCTTAAAGTAAGCTAATCTCAGTTTATATAAGTTGCGAGACTCAGCAAAGATAAAATACAGGGTAAAAAGCATATAAGTAATTTCACAACCTAACACGAACAACATTACAGAGTTCATATATGGAAACAACATTACTGGTTCAAATCGATAGGAGGGAACTATCCCCTGACTTGGTCTAAACTCTGCCAACATGGTCGATACAGCAAAAAGATTGACTCCTGGATTATAAACAGTAAATTCTACAAAAACAGCTCGAGTGTAACGATCAATCCAACCTTCCTGTTCCAACTCGGACATTTTATCTCTTATAACACTGACATTTCCTCGGAGGCGTACCACATAACCTCCACCTCCATATACTGATATTTCACCCCAGTAGGGATAACCGTCTAATTCTGAAGAGGAAGTGTATCTATATTCCTCTTTAGTAGTATTCCCAGATAATGGACCCCATCCAATGTCATAACTTTTCTTGTTTTCGCTTGAAATGCTATACTCATCGTTACACTCATGAATAATACCAAGAACTTCATCTGGTACAATACACGAGCCTACAAGGATAAAAAAAAAACATTAATACAATAAAGTGTATAATTATGTATTTTGTTAACATGAGTGTACAATTCATCATGTACGTGCGTCCGTTGTTATGATCCGACAGAAATTTGGGCGACATCTTACAGTTACAATTACATTTGCACCATTCGAAATAAGATATAAAAAATATCAAGCAGCAGTTCAAATTGAAACTGGCCAAATACAATGATCTCGTGTAACCGTTACATTTTAAACTGACAAATTGTTGTTCTACCTTCTGTGGGATTTGAACCCACACTATTGGTACACTGCAGTACCAATTTTCTTGGCATAATGACAAACCATTTAGCCCCTCTGGATAAGCCAACATATAAAAATATAGCTTCATTAACAGAGGTGATACCTTGTTACATCATGTTAAACTAAAGGATGTCATAATACATGTGTTTGATCGTGTGGCGATGGCATATACACTTCCATTAAATTAATTTTGACATCAATATCCGCATTTTAGATAATACATTATTGCTCCTAAACACTTTTAAATTATTTGGCTTTCCAATCTTTCGATTTTGAGCGTACCTGATGAAGGGTATTCCAGAAACGCGTCGTGTGTACTAAATTTGGTATCTACAGGTTTATTGGTCATTTTTTGACACAGTCAAAAGAAAATAAAATTAGAATCGTTTCAAGCAAGTGACAACCATACCATGTATTTACGACACTGGATCCATAATCCACTGGAAATCATAATTGTAAGAAAAATTTGATGATACCAAAGTGGTACAATGTAATGAGAAGAACAGACAATACAATGACCAACAGAACAATGTAATGAGAAGAACAGACAATACAATGACCAACAGAACAATGTAATGAGAAGAACAGACAATACAATGACCAACAGAACAATGTAATGAGAAGACCAGACAATACAATGACCAACAGAACAATGTAATGAGTAGAATAGACAATACAATGACCAACAGTACAATGTAATGAGAAGAACATACAATACAATGACCAACAGAACAATGTAATGAGAAGAACAGACAATACAATGACCAACAGAACAATGTAATGAGTAGAACAGACAATACAATGACCAACAGAACAATGTAATGAGAAGAACAGACAATACAATGACCAACATAACAATGTAATGAGAAGAGAAGAACAGACAATACAATGACCAACAGAACAATGTAATGAGTAGAACAGACAATACAATGACCAACATAACAATGTAATGAGAAGAGAAGAACAGACAATACAATGACCAACAGAACAATGTAATGAAAAGAACAGACAATACAATGACCAACAGAACAATGTAATGAGTAGAACAGACAATACAATGACCAGCAGAACAATGTAATGAGAAGAACAGACAATACAATGACCAACAGAACAATGTAATGAAAAGAACAGACAATACAATGACAAAAAGAACAATGTAATGAGTAGAACAGACAATACAATGACCAGCAGAACAATGTAATGAGAAGAACAGACAATACAATGACCAACAGAACAATGTAATGAGTAGAACAGACAATACAATGACCAACAGAACAATGTAATGAGCGGAACAGACAATACAATGACCAACAGAACAATGTAATGAGAAGAACAGACAATACAATGACCAGCAGAACAATGTAATGAGAAGAACAGACAATACAATGACCAACAAAACAATGTAATGAGAAGGAAGAACAGATAATACAATGACCAACAGAACAATGTAATGAGAAGGAAGAACAGATAATACAATGACCAACAGAACAATGTAATGAGTAGAACAGACAATACAATGACCAACAGAACAATGTAATGAGCGGAACAGACAATACAATGACCAACAGAACAATGTAATGAGAAGAACAGACAATACAATGACCAGCAGAACAATGTAATGAGAAGAACAGACAATACAATGACCAACAAAACAATGTAATGAGAAGGAAGAACAGATAATACAATGACCAACAGAACAATGTAATGAGTAGAACAGACAATACAATGACCAACAGAACAATGTAATGAGAAGAACAGACAATACAATGACCAACAGAACAATGTAACGAGAGGAACAGACAATACAATGACCAACAGAACAATGTAATGAAAAGAACAGACAATACAATGACCAACAGAACAATGTAATGAGCGGAACAGACAATACAATGACAAAAAGAACAATGTAATGAGAAGAACAGACAATACAATGACCAACAGAACAATGTAATGAGAAGAACAGACAATACAATGACCAACATAACATGTAATGAGAAGAGCAGACAATACAATGACCAGCAGAACAATGTAATGAGAAAAACAGACAATACAATGACCAACAGAACAATGTAATGAGAAGAACAGACAACACAATGACCAACAGAACAATGTAATGAGAAGAACAGACAATACAATGACCAACATAACAATGTAATGAGAAGAGCAGACAATACAATGACCAGCAGAACAATGTAATGAGAAAAACAGACAATACAATGACCAACAGAACAATGTAATGAGAAGAACAGACAATACAATGACCAACAGAACAATGTAATGAGAAGAGCAGACAATACAATGACCAGCAGAACAATGTAATGAGAAGAACAGACAATACAATGACCAACAGAACAATGTAATGAGAAGAACAGACAATACAATGACCAACAGAGCAATGTAATGAGAAGAACAGACAATACAATGACCAACAGAACAATGTAATGAGAAGAACTGACAATACAATGACCAACAGAACAATGTAATGAGTAGAACAGACACTACAATGACCAACAGAACAATGTAATGAAAAGAACAGACAATACAATGTAATGAGAACAGACAATACAATGACCAACAGAACAATGTAATGAGAAGAACAGACAATACAATGACCAATAGAACAATGTAATGAGAGGAACAGACAATACAATGACCAACAGAACAATGTATTGAGAGGAACAGACAATACAATGACCAACAGAACAATGTATTGAGAGGAACAGACAATACAATGACCAACAGAACAATGTAATGAGAAGAACAGACAATACAATGACCAAGAGAACAATGTAATGAGTAGAACAGACAATACAATGTAATGAGAACAGACAATACAATGACCAACAGAACAATGTATTGAGAGGAACAGACAATACAATGACCAACAGAACAATGTAATGAGAAGAACAGACAATACAATGACTAACAGAACAATGTAATGAGTAGAACAGACAATACAATGACCAACATAACAATGTAATGAGAGGAACAGACAATACAATGACCAACAGAACAATGTAATGAGAAGAACAGACAATACAATGACCAACAGAACATGTAATGAGAAGAACAGACAATACAATGACCAACAGAACAATGTAATGAGAAGAACAGACAATACAATGACCAACAGAACAATGTAATGAGAAGAACAGACAATACAAAGACCAACAGAACAATGTAATGAGAAGGAAGAACAGGCAATACAATGACCAACAGAACAATGTATTGAGAGGAACAGACAATACAATGACCAACAGAACAATGTAATGAGAAGAACAGACAATGCAATGACCAACAGAACATGTAATGAGAAGAACAGACAATACAATGACCAACAGAACAATGTAATGAGAAGAACAGACAATACAATGACCAACAGAGCAATGTAATGAAAAGAACAGACAATACAATGACCAACAGAACAATGTAATGAGAAGAACAGACAATACAATGACCAACAAAACAATGTAATGAGAAGAACAGACAATACAATGACCAACAGAACAAATACGAAAGGACAAACAATAATATAGAAAACACTACACAGAAAACTACAAATCGAACCCCATTAAAAAGCCGGGGATGAATTCAAGTGCTCCGAAAGGGTAGGTAGTTCCTGCTCCACTAGTGGCATCCGTCGTGTTACTATTGTTACAAACTCGATGATATATCATGGATAAGGAAAGGGCCGGATTGTAATTACGGCAAACGGAACATATCTGTGCTCATTTGTGACACAGCTATTCCGTAGCGGTTAACTAGCTCATGGTGGTGACCGTCAAACTTTCAAAGTGATGACTTAGCCACTAGTAACCCTGGGTTCAGAGACCTCCTTATTAGAGGAAACCTTCTATCAAGGAAATCATGATAGGAATCAAGTTGTTTATATTTTTGTGTATTTATAGGATAGGAATTTCAAACTTTTTCAAGACTTGATTGCCAATATTGAAACCAAACCTTTAATTTATTCCTATAAAAGTTTGTCAGATTGAAATCGTTAATGAAATCAATATGAATGAGTATCTGCATAAGTTGTTATTAAATTAATTAGCAGGTCATACTACTATTAATTGTGACCCACAGAAAAAGGGACAAGCTTAATAAATTGTGTTCTAAATGATGACACGCATATTCAAGGTGCACCTGTGGGCCGGACTTCTTATCTGGAAAGGAAATAATATGGGGATATTTTGGCTATATTATGTTCTGAGTTCCTCTTTTAGAGACAAAATTATAGCGGGACCACCTTTTCAGAAAATCTGGTTCTGCATTTGAATGACATATATTTTCTTTCTTACTAAGGCTGAATACTTTGCATGAATAAAATATTTCACAAATCTCACTTAACTATGTCTACATATAGGATCTGTGAATGTCTAAAACGCACACAAACAAAGGTGAATTGTGAAACATTCAAGTAAAAACAAATGTGTCATTTGTCATGAGATCTATACATGTGGCCAGTATCTAGATAACATTTTACCTCAAACATTATCTTAACAATATCTATGCTTTTCACAGATATATCATACATACAGTATGTAACTATTTACAACATTAAAGTCAAACAACCTACCAGCTGTTACCCTTAGTTGTCTCATTGTAGCATATCCCATTATTCTCGACTGTTTGTCATTGATGTAGCCTCTAAGAAACAATGGCTGTTCGTTATTGTAGTAATTCAGTGCCCGTAGTCCATTTCCCATTCCAGATTTAGCCCAAGACCAGAAGTCATCCTGGTTCTTCGCCTAAGACATACAATATAAATATCCAACACATATTAGACATAGGCAGTGTTCTGTCTCACACATCATCATTCGGCATACAGTAATACAAACTGTATTCCAATTTTATCTGACATTAAGTATGTATTCTATAGAAATACGGGGTTTTAACCATTAGATATAACACGATATATACAGTAACTTGTATCATTATATGTTATTCAGCTATCAGACAGGGTATATAATGTGACATTCCCAGCTTAGGATCTATATTCCCTGAGGCGCAGCCGAAGGGAATATATATCATAAGCCGGGAAAGTCACATTACATACCCTGTCTGATAGCTGAATAACAGATATATTACGGATTTAACCATTGGTTTTTTTTAAATTCAACATCCAACTGTCTTAAATAAATTTGCGTCTTTCATTTTCATTTTTCATATCTCTAGATGTCATGTCATATTTCATGTATGGGGTATCTCATGAAGGAAAATACTGTACTAAATTTCTAAATCATTACAGTTTCATATGTAGTAAATTTTATAAACTTTATAAATATAACATTAATATATCACATAACAAAACAACGGGTTTGCGAAACAGTTTCAATAATTGAAATGTTAACATGTAAATAAAACCTTGGTGTGGCCCCATGACGTCGAAAGTTTTCAAGGCTCAACGTTTTGTTTTTTTGTTATGGTACAGCCGTGGAACATAGGAGTTTGCTGAATCGATCAGGTATTTGTGACGGAATTAACCGTTGTAATATTTTTTTGTTCATGCAGCCGTTTTGAGTATAAAAACAGCATTTAATTTGGTAAAAATACATTTAATATTCCGTATTATACCATTGATTCAGTGAAGCGTAATGTTTTGTCGCCCATGTTTTAATCGTTTTGGGGACTGAAATATATACTCTGTCTGTTTTCCGAATATATGCTGACATTCACGGTTGAAGAACTAATGAAAATATGTGTAGCAAACTAAATCCGTAATATATATGTATGTAAGTCAATATGTACTTGATCGGTTCTACTTCTGTGACTTATCAGCATGAAGTGCCAGAAAATACCTATGGTGTCCTCATTATTAAAAACAAAGTCCTATAGGGGAACACTTCAAACTAACGTTTTATATTGCTGAGATCTGTATCATTTACATTTATAATTCATGTAAACAATTCGTGCCCAAAACAGCTATCGTTGTGTATTCCGACAGTGATAGCCATTGAGGAGTGAACCGTTTGAATGGATGTTGTGACGAGACGTAAGGCAATCGTTGACGCACAGAACTGTTTTTAATATCAGAATGTTCTCTGCTTTAAGATAAATAATAATAATAATAATAATAAAATATAACGGTAATACCCTCTTTTGTTTGATGAAAATGTTATATAAGAGTATTATAGGACTGCTAGGACTGGTGTGATGGTACACTATAAATCAAGGTAATTGTATTCAGCCATCGTATTTTATAGTCTTATCAGGTGATGCTTCTGTGAGTCAGAAATAAATGTCATAAATTGCCGTTTCACGAAGTAATAACCCAATTTAATAGTTTCAGGCATCAAAAGCCCTTGTTTCATATAATGTTTATGTATAGACCAACTATTTACCTTCATAAATGAATGGTTTGTGTTGTTGGTAACGATGAATACTTGTTCCATACTATTTTTATAGGTGTACATCAGCTGTGATCGGTTCCTGTAGCTAATCACCATAAGTATCCATAAGAAAAAGCTGTAAAACAAAATTTCTCTAATAACAGACCACATCTTTATTTCATTCATACGGACTTGTCGAGCCTTTTCCATTAGAACTGGGTCTGGTGGTGCGTATGCCGCTCTCTTTGGTCTAGGAATCGAGTATACTAAAAGAGAAAAATCCAAGCGTTTTTTTTTCAATGCACATATCATTCGTAACCAATAAAAAGACTCTTGGTATCAAGAGGAATGGCTTTGATATTATTGAATATCTTGTGAATTGATTTAAACTATCTCTAAGACCTAATCATTTGAATTCTTACACAACTGTTCAAAATCAATTAGTTTTACATGTTTTAAACTATATTATTTGTTTCTTTATGACCTTATCTTTTCAAGGATAAACATTATAATATCATTAACACAAATAATATACAACTAAGCCTACATGAATCCTCGTGTAAAAGTTGTTCGTCTGTAGAAATCCTTGGTTTTTCTTCATCTTCTTCTTCGTCCTCATCATCGCTGCCAGGATTCTTTACAATTAGTGAGAATATAATTGCTGTGAGGAAAACCTACATTAAAAAGTATTTCACATCTTTAGAATACTTTCTTTCCTCAAGTCTTATATTGAGAGGTTACTCATAAAATGATATTGATATATATATATATATATATCACACCAGGAAATCACGTTTTGCTATAACTGAATCATGAAATCGTAAAACAATATGCTTAGTTTACACAGAGCTGTCCGTACATACTCACACCCACATTTATCAAAAATATGTGTGAATACAAGTACTTTTCTACTAGTATATATATTGTAAATGGTGGCATCAAATATATAACTGACACACTTTTGGGGGCCGTAGCTATAATCCGACAGTCCGACGGTCCGATAGTCCGACAGTCCGATAGTCCGACAAATGCTTTAAACTGATGAAAATAATTTGGCCAAAGATGATATATTCGTAATTTCAGGATATGGGCCATTCATTTTTATACGCCCGGGGAGGGGGGCGTATCATGGCACAGTTGTTTATTTTGTCATATTCCGATGCTATTTCTTTCCGTGATATAAGGGGTCACTTTGGGACAATTCCTTCAATCGTAACTTTTTATATATGCGCTTGTCGTAGAAGGCGACTATAGCAGGGTCACCCGTCGGAATCCCGGGGAATAAAAATAGGACCAAAAACATAATCTGATTCAGAGTTATTGTCATATAACCTAATGTTAAATTCTGGAAAAAAAAAGTAAATATTCTTGTGTTGTCCGAAATGGTCGGTCCCTAAAAAATATACGGGATACTTACACTACCGGCTCATCACGACTGGATCCAGGTTTTTATGGAGTCCGTGTTGTTCATATATGTGTTTTTTTTTAGTTCTTGTGTGTCCCTGCCAATTCTTTGGTGAGTAAACGGTTCAGTTTCTGGCCCCATATCACACATGTTATAGTGTTAACTTTCAAAGAAATAAAGCATTTGTCGGACTGTCGGACCGTCGGATTATCGGACTGTCGGATTATAGGTCGGACCCCCACTTTTGTGTCGAGTACACCTCTCCACCGAATGTTATTTTAACAATAGCGACGCACGATACTTACTACATAAGCATATGTAAATTATGTGAATGGAACTATCATACAACCGTTGTAATAGCTTCCCCCTGGAAGGAGAACACATATGAATTATATGGGGCTATTTATTTCTCAATTGATAAAAAATACCATATCTCGTGTTTCCTATCAGGACTTCCTTGATTGCTGCTAACGAGGAAGCTAATGAACCAAGGGTTACTAATGATAGAGTTGAAGTCATCACGTCGACAATTTTACCATTGCCATGACGACTTGGTTAAGCAATACCTAGTATGTGTGTCACAGATATGTTCTGTTTGTTGTTATCATATTTCCGTCCTTTTTCCATTTATGAATAATCACTAGATTTGCTACACACGAGTAACACTATGGGTACCACTTATGGATCAGGAACTGCTTTCCATTGACGTTGGTTGTTAGTGGGTTCATGTTGCTCAAAAACATTACTTATCTATGTAATGTTCTGTGTTCCATTGTTTGGTTTTTTTCCGCATTTTTTCTTTTGACCATTGTATTGTCTGTCCATCCATTTACGGTTTCTCTTTACCCCTTAGGCATCTTCAAACATTTTTTAATCTAACATATGTGTTATATAGAATGCACCTATATATGAAGATATGTAAAAATGAAAAAGAAACTATAAAGCAATTGTAAATCTCGAAAAAAAAACAAATTCTAAAAAGCCATGACCTACTTATGGCCACATATATGACTTAAACTTATGATCTATGTACAATATAGCTACAAACTGTAAACGTATTACAGAGATGTGACTAAGATGAAGAGAAATTAAAATGTGACATATAGTTGCCGTCAGAAGTTAAATTACTACTACATTGTGTACTTTAATTGATTACAAAAATGTCAATACTTACCTTGATTGGCTGTGTGACGAATATGGATGCAAGGAATGAAACCAGCATTGATGTGATCCATTTCTTACATTTGACGTCTTGGAATTGAATACCATAGAACAGGACAAAGGCAGCTGATACTAACGTAGCAATCCACAGTAATATCCATCCAAAAATGACAAAGTACCATGGAAAATCCATCTTCTTTTTCTTTTTCTTACCCTCTGTTTTATTAGCTAGTTCCCCCACCGATAATGAAGTATATCCACGAGACAGTGATGTATCAGGTCGATTCTTCTGTTCTAGTAAAACTGACGGCGTCAATGTCCCTTCCCTAGTGTTCTCTAGCGTAGGATTGACATCAGTCATTGACGTGGCTCGTTTTGTTGTGTTATTTAGTGCTGTCTGAACTCGGGACGGTCGCTTGTTTTTAGGTCGAGACTTTCTAAACAGTGTTATTATAAGAAAGGTTACAGGAAAGACAATGATGTTACTGATAACACCAATGTATATCTACAAAAAAACAAAACATTTCTTATAGTTATAATTATACTAAATACTCTTTGATTTGACGTGAGACATTTATTTTTAGACTTAGTTTGAAGCCTATATACTGAGTGATTTTGCATATGGCTAAAAAGCAGTATGCATATTTGAAGCTGGCCTAAATTCACAAATAATATGTTTATGGGAGCTAATATTCTGTGATATGTTATGGGTTATAATTTTTGATAATGTTGTGTCTAAAGCTTGCAATCTATCAATATCATCTTCTTTTAATGCTCTTATTTTAAGATTTTTTAAATTTTACAAAACAAAAAACAACAAAAGTATAGTGCCATTCCTGGAGTCCTCTTTCCAAAGTATGTATATATAGTAATTACCGAGTCCAAGGATACAAGTTTATAATTTTTACATCTGTAACTTTTGCACGGTTGGATCTGTCTGGAACAATTGTCTTTACAGATGATATAATTTTGTAAATGACAAGAACGATAAAGATGGACAATATGCGTATATTGTTGGAAAATATATAATTCATTTGTACAAGCTTTAGAAACAGGTAGAAAAAAACGTACTTTTGGCGAGTTTTATGTCCTGTTTCACAGCGAGTGTAAAATAATCTTACATTTTCCGACGAGGTACATATTTATCCCGCAATGTCAACAAAACCAATTCAACTGGCAATTTTCTATAAAGGCAGAAACAAGCATCATTCTAATCGTGTTTTGATGAATGCAATGAAGTTCACCTTTTTACTGTTGCCATTGAAACCAGAAAGACTACCAGTAAGACCATGAAGTTCACGTTTATACTGTTACCGTTGATACCAGAAAGACTACCAGTAATACCATGAAGTTCACGTTTATGCTGTTACCGTTGATACCAGAAAGACTACCAGTAAGACCATGAAGTTCATGTTTATACTGTTACCATTGATACCAGAAAGACTACCAGTAAGACCATGCAGTTCACGTTTATATTGTTACTGTTGATACCAGAAAGACTACCAGTAAATACCATGAAGTTCACGTTTATACTGTTACTGTTGATACCAGAAAGACTACCAGTAAGACCATGAAGTTCATGTTTATACTGTTACTGTTGATACCAGAAAGACTACCAGTAAGACCATGAAGTTCATGTTTATACTGTTACCATTGATACCAGAAGGACTACCAGTAAGACCATGAAGTTCACGTTTATACTGTTACTGTTGATACCAGAAAGACTACCAGTAAGACCATGAAGTTCATGTTTATACTGTTACCATTGATACCAGAAAGACTACCAGTAAGACCATGAAGTTCACGTTTATACTGTTGCTGTTGATACCAGAAAGACTACCAGTAAGACCATGAAGTTCATGTTTATACTGTTACCATTGATACCAGAAAGACCATGAAGTTCACGTTTATACTGTTACTGTTGATACCAGAAAGACTACCAGTAAGACCATGAAGTTCATGTTTATACTGTTACTGTTGATACCAGAAAGACTACCAGTAAGACCATGAAGTTCATGTTTATACTGTTACCATTGATACCAGAAAGACTACCAGTAAGACCATGAAGTTCACGTTTATACTGTTACTGTTGATACCAGAAAGACTACCAGTAAGACCATGAAGTTCATGTTTATACTGTTACCATTGATACCAGAAAGACCATGAAGTTCACGTTTATACTGTTACTGTTGATACCAGAAAGACTACCAGTAAGACCATGAAGTTCATGTTTATACTGTTACTGTTGATACCAGAAAGACTACCAGTAAGACCATGAAGTTCATGTTTATACTGTTACTGTTGATACCAGAAGGTCTACCAGTAAGACCATGAAGTTCACGTTTATACTGTTACTGTTGATACCAGAAAGACTACCAGTATATCTTGGTCAGTGACCATATATTGCAAAAATTATCAATGCAAATTGGCTGCTTAAATAGAACAAGTGTGTGATAAACATGAATATTTGAGAAATCTGTCTTATTGAAAACGAGGGTGTGTACAAGAGGCGGGTATTTACCTGTTCTGGTGATAGAGCAAATGGTCCAAATGTGTAAACGTTTGTTCCTTCGTCTTTCTCATAAAACATTGCATTTGTCAACATGCTCAAATACAACAAACACAAACAACAGGATACGCGTTGTACACGTGTAAATCGGCTTTGTGGAGGTCGTGCAACAACTGAGAACCAGAGATGTCCGTCACTCAAACTCTTTGCTGTTTTCTCTGTAAATAAGTGACTGAACTCTGTCATCTGTTCTTTTCCAGCAACGGGGATCACCCTATCAACCTGTAAAACGTGTTCCTTGATTAACCTTGTTACAATTATATAGAAATGCCATTTGTTAATCAAATAAAATTATATAGCAATGTCATTTGTTAATCATATGCCAATTGTTAATCCTATAAAATTATATAGCAATGCCAATTGTCAATCCTATAAAATTATATAGCAATGCCAATGGTTAATCCTATAAAATTATATAGCAATGCCAATTGTTAATCCTATAAAATTATATAGCAATGCCAATTTTTAATCCTATAAAATTATATAGCAATGCCAATTGTTAATCCTATAAAATTATATAGCAATGCCATTTGTTAATCTTATAAAATTATATATCAATGCCATTTGTTAATCCTATAAAATTATATAGCAATGCCAATTGTCAATCCTATAAAATTATATAGCAATGCCAATTGTCAATCCTATTAAATTATATAGCAATGCCAATTGTCAATCCTATAAAATTATATAGCAATGCCAATTGTTAATCCTATAAAATTATATAGCAATGCCAATTGTTAATCCTATAAAATTATATTGCAATGCCATTTGTTAATCCTATAAAATTATATAGCAATGCCATTTGTTAATCCTATAAAATTATATAGCAATGCCATTTGTTAATCCTGTAAGATTATAAAATTATATAGCAATGCCAATAGTTAATCCCATAACATTATATAGCAATGCCATTTGTTATTCCTGTAAGATTATAAAATTATATAGCAATGCCAATAGTTAATCCTATAAAATTATATAGTAATGCCATTTGTCAATCCTATAAAATCATATAGCAATGCCATTTGTCAATCCTATAAAATTATATAGCAATGTCATTTGTTAATCCTATAAAATTATATAGCAATGCCAATTGTTAATCCTATAAAATTATATAGCAATGCCAATGGTCAATCCCATAAAATTATATAGCAATGCCATTTGTTAATCCTTTAAAATTATATAGCAATGCCAATTGTTAATCACATAAAATTATATAGCAATGCCATTTATTAATCCTTTAAAATTATATAGCAATGCCAATGGTCAATCCTATAAAATTATATAGCAATGTCATTTGTTAATCCTATAAAATTATATAGCAATGCCAATTGTTAATCCTATAAAATTATATAGCAATGCCAATGGTCAATCCTATAAAATTATATAGCAATGCCATTTGTTAATCCTTTAAAATTATATAGCAATGCCAATTGTTAATCACATAAAATTATATAGCAATGCCATTTATTAATCCTTTAAAATTATATAGCAATGCCAATGATCAATCCTATAAAATTATATAGCAATGCCATTTGTTAATCCTTTAAAATTATATAGCAATTCCAATTGTTAATCACATAAATTTATATAGCAATGCCAATTGCTAATCACATAAAATTATATAGCAATGCCAATTGTTAATCACATAAAATTATATAGCAATGCCAATTGTTAATCACATAAAATTATATAGCAATGCCAATTGTTAATCACATAAAATTATGTAGCAATGCCAATTGTTAATCACATAAAATTATATAGCAATGCCAATTGTTAATCCTAATAATTTTGAAACAATAATAATGCCAACAATACCTGTATGATACTTAATGAAAATAATGTCATTCAAATGTATGCGAACTGTGATGAAGTGCATGTTCATAAATAAAACAAACAACCTCATGTTGCTATTGAAAACTTAATATTCCAGGTTCTTGTTATAATATCTGTGAAATCTAAATATTGAAAACATAATTACACAGGTAGAACATGCATTGTTATACGCCATATTGTGACAAATACCTGACCATCGTCTTCTTCTACAGCAAACCAACGGTTACAGATAAAGATGAATTTTTCGTCTGTTTGGACATCACGGACTACTATACTTCTGAGGTACCATGATGCAAAGGGGCCTTTACCAGAATTATCATGCCAAATATGTAGGTAATTCAAAGCACCTAGAGGTCTGTAAAATAACACACAATCACAAAGGTTAAAATATGAATGTAAAACTAGGACATATAGAGGTCTGTAAAATAACCCATAGGTACACATATTAAAATATGAATGTAAAACTAAGACATATAGAGGTCTGTAAAATAACCCATAGGTACAAATGTTAAATTACGAATGTAAATCTAGGACATATAGAGGTCTGTAAAATAACCCATAGGTACACATATTAAAATATGAATGTCAAACTAAGACATATAGAGGTCTGTAAAATAACCCATAGGTACAAATGTTAAATTACGAATGTAAATCTAGGACATATAGAGGTCTGTAAAATAATCCATAGGTATAAATGTTAAATTACGAATGTAAATCTAGAACATATAGAGGTCTGTAAAATAACCCATAGGTACAAATGTTAAATTACGAATGTAAATCTAGGACATATAGAGGTCTGTAAAATAACCCATAGGTACAAATGTTAAATTACGAATGTAAATCTAGGACATATAGAGGTCTGTAAAATAACCCATAGGTACACATATTAAAATATGAATGTAAAACTAAGACATATAGAGGTCTGTAAAATAACCCATAGGTACAAATGTTAAATTACGAATGTAAATCTAGGACATATAGAGGTCTGTAAAATAACCCATAGGTACACATATTAAAATATGAATGTAAAACTAAGACATATAGAGGTCTGTAAAATAACCCATAGGTACAAATGTTAAATTACGAATGTAAATCTAGGACATATAGAGGACTGTAAAATAACCCATAGGTACAAAAGCTAACATATGAATGTAAAGCTAGGACATATAGAGGTCTGTAAATTAACACAGAATTACGAATATAAATGTAAAACTAGGACATATAGAGGTCTGTAAAACAGAATTATATTGCAAAATATTCAAATAAAACCAGGGCACATAGAGCTCTGTAAAATAAAGCAAAATTATGTTGCAAAAAAAAAAACAAAAAAATGTATTATTCAACATATGCATATCACATATGCAGGTAATTGAGGACACATATATTAAAATTGTAGATATCTCATTTAAAGCACACAACATGTTTCTAGAACAACCTTCATCAGGTATGCTTAAAAGTCAAAAGATTGCTAAATGAATATTTATTTCATGTATGTTTTTAGGCATAAACGGTAAAGATATTGTTTACATACTGCACTGTATGCATTACATTGTGATGTGCACATTCTGACATATTGTGTGAAGGTCCCGGGTGGCTCAATGAGTGAGGTAGTTGGATTACCTAACAACTCATACAAGCCTATCACCAATACGGTGTGGGTTCGCGCCCGGCTTTGTAAATTACTGAAAAGGGTGCACTCAACTCACAGCCGCAAGTAATAAAGTTTACCAGTTACTTGCCCATGGTCAGTGGTTCCCTCCGGGTACTCCTGCTTCTTCCACCACTAAAACTGGTCGCCATGATATAGCTGAAATATTGCTGGAAGTGGCATTACACACCAAAAATCAATCAAATCAATCAATCATATTGTGTGACGAACTGTGAATTTCGCTTAGATTTCTCATGAAATTCTGATCTGATTTACAATTCTTTTTGTTTAACCACAAGATATTGTTTATTCAACAAATGTTTGTTACAATTTATCTTCAAAGTCCAAGCTCCTTTGAAGTTACCCTGTGAAACCATCATTGATTATCCAGGGAATAATCAACTACATAAGTTATATTTTACAATTCTATTATAGTAAACACTGCTTGTTTTTACTATTTAGAAGCTGTCATTATTGCAATATTGCCATTATGTTTTGTTATCATATGGAGCTGTGATGTTAGTGATGATATTCTAGTTGAATTATCATATATTTAGGCAGTGAATGCATATCATAGATTAAGCTTGTGAGTTAGATTACAGTACATGACGAGGCTATTCTATACAACTTTCTGTGATAAAGATTGTCAGTGACATAGGACAGCTCGATTGTTCTTCACTGAACTAGTGTCCATATATACTAAAATGTAATAACACTGATAATAACAGGGGTCGTCGTGGTCGTGATCGTATGGTAGTTCTATTTACAACTACCTGTGCACTCAGCGCCTATCACCACTAACGTTGTGAGTTCGAATCCCATTCAGGCGAGGTGTACTCTATAAAACCATATGTGATCAAGTTTGTCAGTGACTTTTGGCAGATCGGTGGTTTTCTCCGGTTTTTCCCACCAATACAACTGAGATATGGTTGATAGTGGCGTTAAAACAACATAGTCCTAACCCTAACCCTGATAATAACCCCTATGCAAATCACGAAATATAAATATTTGTACCTTGGCGAGGACATCAAAAAACCATCAACAGTCCCTCTTCTCAATATCTTCCGTTTAGAATCAGACAAGGTTCTGACATCCGTTTCGTCGTCTTCTCCAGCGAGTATAAATTGTACCTAAAACAATAGTTTAATCACAATAAACGTCAATAATACCCAATACAAAATTACTTTGCTGACTAGCTATGTCCATTATAAGTCGATATTATATACGATTAATCTCTACATTAGAAAATGGATAGTAATCTGGATGGGTAAGTCATACTTAATCGCATATAAACATGGGAGAACAATCTGGATGGGTAAGTCATATTTAATAACAGATAAACATGGGAGAACAATCTGGATGGGTAAGTCATATTTAATAACAGATAAACATGGGAGAACAATCTGGATGGGTAAGTCATATTTAATAACAGATAAACATGGGAGAACAATCTGGATGGGTAAGTCATACATGATAGCAGATAAACATGGGAGACAATCTGGATGTAAGTCATATTTAATAGCTGATAAACATGGGAGAACAATCTGGATGGGTAAGTCATATTTAATAGCAGATAAACATGGGAGAACAATATGGATGTAAGTCATATTTAATAACAGATAAACATGGGAGAACAATCTGGATGGGTAAGTCATATTTAACAATAGATAAACATGGGAGAACAATATGGATGGGTAAGTCATATTTAATAACCGATAAACATGGGAGAACAATATGGATGGGTAAGTCATATTTAATAACAGATAAACATGAGAGAACAATATGGATGTAAGTCATATTTAATAGCAGATAAACATGAGAGAACAATCTGGATGGGCAAGTCATATTTAATAGCAGTTAAACATGGGAGAACAATCTGGATGGGTAAGTCATATTTAATAACAGATAAACATGGGAGAACAATATGGATGGGTAAGTCATATTTAATAACAGATAAACATGGGAGAACAATATGGATGTAAGTCATATTTAATAGCAGATAAACATGGGAGAACAATCTGGATGAGTAAGTCATATTTAATAGCAGATAAACATGGGAGAACGATCTGGATGGGTATGTCATATTTAATAACAGATAAACATGGGACAACAATCTGGATGGGTAAGTCATATTTAATAACAGATAAAAACGGGAGAACAATCTCGATGGACAAGTCATATTTAATAACAGATAAACATGAGAGAACAATCTGGATGAGTAAGTCATATCTAATAACAGATAAACATGGGAGAACAATCTGAATGGGAAAGTCATACTAAATACCATATAAACATGGGAGAACAATCTGGATGGATAAGTCATATTTAATAACAGATAAACATGGGAGAACAATATGGATGGGTAAGTCATATTTAATAACAGATAAACATGGGAGAACAATATGGATGGGTAAGTCATACTTAATAGCAGATAAACATGGGAGAACAAGCTGGACATGCAAGTCATATTTAATAACA
Organism: Bathymodiolus septemdierum; assembly: GCA_963383655.1. Lineage (NCBI taxonomy): Eukaryota > Metazoa > Mollusca > Bivalvia > Mytilida > Modiolidae > Bathymodiolus > Bathymodiolus septemdierum. The sequence goes on from OY726522.1 coordinate 30,150,016, forward strand.
GATAAACATGGGAGAACAATTTGAATGGGAAAGTCATACTAAATAGCATATAAACATGGGAGAACAATCTGGATGGATAAGTCATATTTAATAACAGATAAACATGGGAGAACAATCTGGATGGATAAGTCATATTTAATAACAGATAAACATGGGAGAACAATATGGATGGGTAAGTCATACTTAATAGCAGATAAACATGGGAGAACAAGCTGGACATGCAAGTCATATTTAATAACAGATAAACATGGGAGAACAATTTGAATGGGAAAGTCATACTAAATAGCATATAAACATGGGAGAACAATCTGGATGGATAAGTCATATTTAATAACAGATAAACATGGGAGAACAATCTGGATGGGTAAGTCATATTTAACAATAGATAAACATGGGAGAACAATATGGATGGGTAAGTCATATTTAATAACCGATAAACATGGGAGAACAATATGGATGGGTAAGTCATATTTAATAACAGATAAACATGGGAGAACAATATGGATGTAAGTCATATTTAATAGCAGATAAACATGAGAGAACAATCTGGATGGGCAAGTCATATTTAATAGCAGTTAAACATGGGAGAACAATCTGGATGGGTAAGTCATATTTAATAGCAGATAAACATGGGAGAACAATATGGATGGGTAAGTCATATTTAATAACAGATAAACATGGGAGAACAATATGGATGTAAGTCATATTTAATAGCAGATAAACATGGGAGAACAATCTGGATGGGTAAGTCATATTTAATAACAGATAAACATGGGAGAACAATATGGATGTAAGTCATATTTAATAGCAGATAAACATGAGAGAACAATCTGGATGGGCAAGTCATATTTAATAGCAGTTAAACATGGGAGAACAATCTGGATGGGTAAGTCATATTTAATAACAGATAAACATGGGAGAACAATATGGATGGGTAAGTCATATTTCATAACAGATAAACATGGGAGAACAATATGGATGTAAGTCATATTTAATAGCAGATAAACATGGGAGAACAATCTGGATGAGTAAGTCATATTTAATAGCAGATAAACATGGGAGAACGATCTGGATGGGTATGTCATATTTAATAACAGATAAACATGGGACAACAATCTGGATGGGTAAGTCATATTTAATAACAGATAAAAACGGGAGAACAATCTCGATGGACAAGTCATATTTAATAACAGATAAACATGAGAGAACAATCTGGATGAGTAAGTCATATCTAATAACAGATAAACATGGGAGAACAATCTGAATGGGAAAGTCATACTAAATACCATATAAACATGGGAGAACAATCTGGATGGATAAGTCATATTTAATAACGGATAAACATGGGAGAACAATATGGATGGGTAAGTCATATTTAATAACAGATAAACATGGGAGAACAATATGGATGGGTAAGTCATACTTAATAGCAGATAAACATGGGAGAACAAGCTGGACATGCAAGTCATATTTAATAACAGATAAACATGGGAGAACAATTTGAATGGGAAAGTCATACTAAATAGCATATAAACATGGGAGAACAATCTGGATGGATAAGTCATATTTAATAACAGATAAACATGGGAGAACAATCTGGATGGATAAGTCATATTTAATAACAGATAAACATGGGAGAACAATATGGATGGGTAAGTCATACTTAATAGCAGATAAACATGGGAGAACAAGCTGGACATGCAAGTCATATTTAATAACAGATAAACATGGGAGAACAATTTGAATGGGAAAGTCATACTAAATAGCATATAAACATGGGAGAACAATCTGGATGGATAAGTCATATTTAATAACAAATAAACATGGGAGAACAATCTGGATGGGTAAGTCATATTTAACAATAGATAAACATGGGAGAACAATATGGATGGGTAAGTCATATTTAATAACCGATAAACATGGGAGAACAATATGGATGGGTAAGTCATATTTAATAACAGATAAACATGGGAGAACAATATGGATGTAAGTCATATTTAATAGCAGATAAACATGAGAGAACAATCTGGATGGGCAAGTCATATTTAATAGCAGTTAAACATGGGAGAACAATCTGGATGGGTAAGTCATATTTAATAACAGATAAACATGGGAGAACAATATGGATGGGTAAGTCATATTTAATAACAGATAAACATGGGAGAACAATATGGATGTAAGTCATATTTAATAGCAGATAAACATGGGAGAACAATCTGGATGAGCAGTCATATTTAATAGCAGTTAAACATGGGAGAACAATCTGGATGAGTAAGTCATATTTAATAGCAGATAAACATGGGAGAACGATCTGGATGGGTATGTCATATTTAATAACAGATAAACATGGGACAACAATCTGGATGGGTAAGTCATATTTAATAACAGATAAAAACGGGAGAACAATCTCGATGGACAAGTCATATTTAATAACAGATAAACATGAGAGAACAATCTGGATGAGTAAGTCATATCTAATAACAGATAAACATGGGAGAACAATCTGAATGGGAAAGTCATACTAAATACCATATAAACATGGGAGAACAATCTGGATGGATAAGTCATATTTAATAACAGATAAACATGGGAGAACAATATGGATGGGTAAGTCATACTTAATAGCAGATAAACATGGGAGAACAAGCTGGACATGCAAGTCATATTTAATAACAGATAAACATGGGAGAACAATTTGAATGGGAAAGTCATACTAAATAGCATATAAACATGGGAGAACAATCTGGATGGATAAGTCATATTTAATAACAGATAAACATGGGAGAACAATCTGGATGGATAAGTCATATTTAATAACAGATAAACATGGGAGAACAATATGGATGGGTAAGTCATACTTAATAGCAGATAAACATGGGAGAACAAGCTGGACATGCAAGTCATATTTAATAACAGATAAACATGGGAGAACAATTTGAATGGAAAAGTCATACTAAATAGCATATAAACATGGGAGAACAATCTGGATGGATAAGTCATATTTAATAGCAGATAAACATGGGAGAACAATCTGGATGGATAAGTCATATTTAATAACAGATAAACATGGGAGAACAATCTGAATGGGTAAGTCATATTTAATAACAGATAAACATGGGAGAACAATATGGATGGGTTAGTCATACTTAATAGCAGATAAACATGAGAGAACAATCTGGATGGGTAAGTCATACTTAATAGCAGATAAACATGGGAGAACAAGCTGGAAATGCAAGTCATATTTAATAACAGATAAACATGGGAGAACAACCTGAATGAGCAAGTCATATTTAATAACAGATAAACATAGGAATACAATCTGAAAGCGGAAGTCAAACTAAATAACAGATACACATGGGATAACAATCTGGATGAGTAAGTCATACATTATAGTAGATAAACATGGGATAACAATCTGGATGGGTAAGTCATATAAAATATACAGATGAACATGGGATAACAATCATATTTCATCAAATATAAAAATGGCTTAGCAATCCTCATGGGCAAGTCATATTTAATAGAATATAAACATGGGATAATAATCCGGATGGATAAGTCATATTAAATAGAATATAAACATGGGATAGCAATCCGCATGGGCAATTTATACTTAATAGAATATAAACATGGGATAGCAATCCTCATGGACAAGTCATATTTAATAGAATATGAACATGGGATAGAAATCCTCATGGACAAGTCAAACTTAATAGAATATGAACATGGGATAGCAATCCTCATGGGCAAGTCATATTTAATGGAATATAGACATGAGATAGCAATCCTCATGGGCAAGTCATACTTAATAAAATATAGACATGGGGTTAGCAATCCTCATGGCCAAGTCATATTTAATAGAATATAAACATGGGAGAGCAATTCTCATGGACCAGTCAAATTTAATAGAATATAAAAATGGGATAGCAATCCTCATGGGCAAGTCATATGTAATATAATATAAACATGGGATAGAAATCCACGTGGGCAAGTCATATTTGATAGAATACAAACATGGGATAGCAATCCACATAGGCAAGTCATATTTAATCGAATATAAACATGGGATAACAATCCTCATGAGCACGTCATACTTAATAGAATATAAACATGGGATTGCAATCCTCATGGTAAAGTCATATTTAATAGTATATATACATGGGATAGCAATCCTCATGGACAAATCATATTTAATAGAATATAAACATGGGATAGCAATCCTCATGGGCAAGTCATATTCAATAGAATATAAACATGGGATAGCAATCCACATGGGTAAGTCATATTTAATAGAATATAAAAATGGGATAGCAATCCTAATGGGAAAGTCATATTCAATAGAATATAAACATGGGATAGTAATCCATATGGGCAAGTCATATTTAATATAATATAAACATGGGATTACAATCCTCATGGACAAGTCATATTTAATAGAAATATAAACATGGGATATCAATCCATATGGGCAAGTCATATTTAATAGAATATAAACATGGGATAGCAATCCTCATGGACAAGTCATATTTAATAGAAATATGAACATGGGATAGCAATCATCATGGGCAAGTCATAGTCAATAGAATATAAACATGGGATAACAATCCATATGGGCAAGTCATATTTAATAGAATATAAACATGGGATAGCAATCCTAATGGGAAAGTCATATTCAATAGAATATAAACATGGGATAGTAATCCATATGGGCAAGTCATATTTAATAGAATATAAACATGAGATTACAATCCTCATGGACAAGTCATATTTAATAGAAATATAAACATGGGATAGCAATCCTAATGGGATAGTCACATTTAATAGAATATAAACATGGGATAGCAATCCTCATGGACAAGTCATATTCAATAGAATATAAACATGGGATAGCAATCCACATGGGCAAGTCATATTTAACAGAATATAAACATTGGTTAACAATTCTCATGGGCAAGTCATATTTAATATCAGATAAACATTTAACAATTATACTGATGGATAAAGCAATCATTGGAATATAAACACATATTCAAATTAAGTATGGGCAAGTTAAAGTTAATGGAAGACAGACTTTATCACTGTATGATTGTAGTTCCTCTTTGACTACGTCTTGGTTGTGATCACATGATGGTTGGATTTACAACTACCTATGCAATCGGTGCCTATCACCACTGGTGTTGTTGGTTCGACTCCTGCTGAGGGCGAGGTGTAAAACATTATGTGATAAAGTTTGTCAGTGACTTGGAGCAGGTCGGTGGTTTTTTTGGGTCCTCCGCTTTACTCCACCAATAAAACTGACTGCCATGACATAGCTGACATATTGTTGAAAGTGACGTTAAACACCATAAAACCACCAACCAAAAATCAACAAAAGTGTAGTCAAAGTTATAGACATTTATTTTGTTCAACAAGTAAAAGAATCGTCAATATGCCTAGCTTTCCATATTTGGTATTTAATATATATTAGGTAAGTAATATGTTCTCCATTGTTGGGAATATTCATTAATGTACATATAAATAAGGTTTCTACCAAATATCATTGCACGAAAGCAGGAAAAAATATCATTTCGAAGCCCTTTTGTCTAATTTTATTCTTGTTCTTATTACCAACACATTGGTTCAATTATTTACTTATAAGATTTGATGTTTCATGGATATCTGGTAATTTTTTGACGTCATCAATTATTGGTATTTTACCATTCTGTATATGGTGATTGTGGCCACCTACTATCATACCATATACTTTGTGAAGTAGTTCATTAGAAAGATTTTACACTTTCATCCGAAGAATTTGGCATACCTTCGAGTCTGTCCCTGCTCTTCTTCTCATACCAGTAACTACCACTATCTCATAGAAATATGTATCCTTCTTCTCGTTATCTGCTAGGGGGGTTAGTCCAAGCTATAAAAGAACAAATCAGAATTTAACATTGATATTTTGTTTATCTTCAACATTTTTAATCGACTACACATAGCAATGAATCAAACAGGTGTATGATTTTGAAATGCTACATTTATTTTACCTTTTATATGTTCTTTTTATCTTGTCGTCTCGCTCATATAACTGTCACCAAGTAAGATTATGTGAAATAAGTTTATATTACTTTTTCTATGTCATTTTTATCTTGTCGTATCGCCCATATAACTGTCACCAAGTAAGATTATGTGAAATAAGTTTATATTACTTTTTCTATGTCATTTTTATCTTGTCGTCTGGCCCATATAACTGCCACCAAGTAAGATTATGTGATGTTACATTTATTTTACCTTTTCTATGTCATTTTTATCTTGTCGTCTCGCCCATATAACTGCCACCAAGTAAGATTATGTGAAATAAGTTTATATTACTTTTTCTATGTCATTTTTATCTTGTCTCGCCCATATAACTGCCACCAAGTAAGATTATGTGAAATAAGTTTATATTACTTTTTCTATGTCATTTTTATCTTGTCGTCTGGCCCATATAACTGCCACCAAGTAAGATTATGTGATGTTACATTTATTTTACCTTTTCTATGTCATTTTTATCTTGTCGTCTGGCCCATATAACTGTCACCAAGTAAGATTATGTGAAATAAGTTTATATTACTTTTTCTATGTCATTTTTATCTTGTCGTCTGGCCCATATAACTGTCACCAAGTAAGATTATGTGAAATAAGTTTATATTACTTTTTCTATGTCATTTTTATCTTGTCGTCTGGCCCATATAACTGTCACCAAGTAAGATTATGTGAAATAAGTTTATATTACTTTTTCTATGTCATTTTTATCTTGTCGTCTGGCCCATATAACTGTCACCAAGTAAGATTATGTGAAATAAGTTTATATTACTTTTTCTATGTCATTTTTATCTTGTCGTCTGGCCCATATAACTGCCACCAAGTACGATTATGTGATGTTACATTTATTTTACCTTTTCTATGTCATTTTTATCTTGTCGTCTGGCCCATATAACTGTCACCAAGTAAGATTATGTGAAATAAGTTTATATTACTTTTTCTATGTCATTTTTATCTTGTCGTCTCGCCCATATAACTGCCACCAAGTAAGATTATGTGAAATAAGTTTATATTACTTTTTCTATGTCATTTTTATCTTGTCGTCTGGCCCATATAACTGTCACCAAGTAAGATTATGTGAAATAAGTTTATATTACTTTTTCTATGTCATTTTTATCTTGTCGTCTCGCCCATATAACTGCCACCAAGTAAGATTATGTGAAATAAGTTTATATTACTTTTTCTATGTCATTTTTATCTTGTCGTCTGGCCCATATAACTGCCACCAAGTACGATTATGTGATGTTACATTTATTTTACCTTTTCTATGTCATTTTTATCTTGTCGTCTCGCCCATATAACTGCCACCAAGTAAGATTATGTGATGTTACATTTATTTTACCTTTTATATGTTCTTTTTATCTTGTCTCGCCCATATAACTGTCACCAAGTAAGATTATGTGAAATAAGTTTATATTACTTTTTCTATGTCATTTTTATCTTGTCGTCTCGCCCATATAACTGCCACCAAGTAAGATTATGTGAAATAAGTTTATATTACTTTTTCTATGTCATTTTTATCTTGTCGCCTCGCCCATATAACTGCCACCAAGTAAGATTATGTGATGTTACATTTATTTTACCTTTTCTATGTCATTTTTATCTTGTCGTCTCGCCCATATAACTGCCACCAAGTAAGATTATGTGATGTTACATTTATTTTACCTTTTATATGTTCTTTTTATCTTGTCTCGCCCATATAACTGTCACCAAGTAAGATTATGTGAAATAAGTTTATATTACTTTTTCTATGTCATTTTTATCTTGTCGTCTGGCCCATATAACTGCCACCAAGTACGATTATGTGATGTTACATTTATTTTACCTTTTCTATGTCATTTTTATCTTGTCGTCTCGCCCATATAACTGCCACCAAGTAAGATTATGTGATGTTACATTTATTTTACCTTTTATATGTTCTTTTTATCTTGTCTCGCCCATATAACTGTCACCAAGTAAGATTATGTGAAATAAGTTTATATTACTTTTTCTATGTCATTTTTATCTTGTCGTCTCGCCCATATAACTGTCACCAAGTAAGATTATGTGAAATAAGTTTATATTACTTTTTCTATGTCATTTTTATCTTGTCGTCTGGCCCATATAACTGTCACCAAGTAAGATTATGTGAAATAAGTTTATATTACTTTTTCTATGTCATTTTTATCTTGTCGTCTCGCCCATATAACTGCCACCAAGTAAGATTATGTGAAATAAGTTTATATTACTTTTTCTATGTCATTTTTATCTTGTCGTCTCGCCCATATAACTGTCACCAAGTAAGATTATGTGAAATAAGTTTATATTACTTTTTCTATGTCATTTTTATCTTGTCGTCTGGCCCATATAACTGCCACCAAGTAAGATTATGTGAAATAAGTTTATATTACTTTTTCTATGTCATTTTTATTTTGTCGTCTCGCCCATATAGCTGCCACCAAGTACGATTATGTGATGTTACATTTATTTTACCTTTTCTATGTCATTTTTATCTTGTCGTCTCGCCCATATAACTGCCACCAAGTAAGATTATGTGATGTTACATTTATTTTACCTTTTATATGTTCTTTTTATCTTGTCTCGCCCATATAACTGTCACAAAGTAAGATTATGTGAAATAAGTTTATATTACTTTTTCTATGTCATTTTTATCTTGTCGTCTCGCCCATATAACTGTCACCAAGTAAGATTATGTGAAATAAGTTTATATTACTTTTTCTATGTCATTTTTATCTTGTCGTCTGGCCCATATAACTGCCACCAAGTAAGATTATGTGATGTTACATTTGTTTTACCTTTTCTATGTCATTTTTATCTTGTCGTCTCGCCCATATAACTGCCACCAAGTAAGATTATGTGAAATAAGTTTATATTACTTTTTCTATGTCATTTTTATCTTGTCTCGCCCATATAACTGCCACCAAGTAAGATTATGTGAAATAAGTTTATATTACTTTTTCTATGTCATTTTTATCTTGTCGTCTGGCCCATATAACTGCCACCAAGTAAGATTATGTGATGTTACATTTATTTTACCTTTTCTATGTCATTTTTATCTTGTCGTCTGGCCCATATAACTGTCACCAAGTAAGATTATGTGAAATAAGTTTATATTACTTTTTCTATGTCATTTTTATCTTGTCGTCTGGCCCATATAACTGTCACCAAGTAAGATTATGTGAAATAAGTTTATATTACTTTTTCTATGTCATTTTTATCTTGTCGTCTGGCCCATATAACTGTCACCAAGTAAGATTATGTGAAATAAGTTTATATTACTTTTTCTATGTCATTTTTATCTTGTCGTCTGGCCCATATAACTGTCACCAAGTAAGATTATGTGAAATAAGTTTATATTACTTTTTCTATGTCATTTTTATCTTGTCGTCTGGCCCATATAACTGCCACCAAGTACGATTATGTGATGTTACATTTATTTTACCTTTTCTATGTCATTTTTATCTTGTCGTCTGGCCCATATAACTGTCACCAAGTAAGATTATGTGAAATAAGTTTATATTACTTTTTCTATGTCATTTTTATCTTGTCGTCTCGCCCATATAACTGCCACCAAGTAAGATTATGTGAAATAAGTTTATATTACTTTTCTATGTCATTTTTATCTTGTCGTCTCGCCCATATAACTGTCACCAAGTAAGATTATGTGAAATAAGTTTATATTACTTTTTCTATGTCATTTTTATCTTGTCGTCTCGCCCATATAACTGCCACCAAGTAAGATTATGTGAAATAAGTTTATATTACTTTTTCTATGTCATTTTTATCTTGTCGTCTGGCCCATATAACTGCCACCAAGTACGATTATGTGATGTTACATTTATTTTACCTTTTCTATGTCATTTTTATCTTGTCGTCTCGCCCATATAACTGCCACCAAGTAAGATTATGTGATGTTACATTTATTTTACCTTTTATATGTTCTTTTTATCTTGTCTCGCCCATATAACTGTCACCAAGTAAGATTATGTGAAATAAGTTTATATTACTTTTTCTATGTCATTTTTATCTTGTCGTCTCGCCCATATAACTGCCACCAAGTAAGATTATGTGAAATAAGTTTATATTACTTTTTCTATGTCATTTTTATCTTGTCGTCTCGCCCATATAACTGCCACCAAGTAAGATTATGTGATGTTACATTTATTTTACCTTTTCTATGTCATTTTTATCTTGTCGTCTCACCCATATAACTGCCACCAAGTAAGATTATGTGATGTTACATTTATTTTACCTTTTATATGTTCTTTTTATCTTGTCTCGCCCATATAACTGTCACCAAGTAAGATTATGTGAAATAAGTTTATATTACTTTTTCTATGTCATTTTTATCTTGTCGTCTCGCCCATATAACTGCCACCAAGTAAGATTATGTGAAATAAGTTTATATTACTTTTTCTATGTCATTTTTATCTTGTCGTCTGGCCCATATAACTGCCACCAAGTACGATTATGTGATGTTACATTTATTTTACCTTTTCTATGTCATTTTTATCTTGTCGTCTCACCCATATAACTGCCACCAAGTAAGATTATGTGATGTTACATTTATTTTACCTTTTATATGTTCTTTTTATCTTGTCTCGCCCATATAACTGTCACCAAGTAAGATTATGTGAAATAAGTTTATATTACTTTTTCTATGTCATTTTTATCTTGTCGTCTCGCCCATATAACTGTCACCAAGTAAGATTATGTGAAATAAGTTTATATTACTTTTTCTATGTCATTTTTATCTTGTCGTCTGGCCCATATAACTGTCACCAAGTAAGATTATGTGAAATAAGTTTATATCACTTTTTCTATGTCATTTTTATCTTGTCGTCTCGCCCATATAACTGCCACCAAGTAAGATTATGTGAAATAAGTTTATATTACTTTTTCTATGTCATTTTTATCTTGTCGTCTCGCCCATATAACTGTCACCAAGTAAGATTATGTGAAATAAGTTTATATTACTTTTTCTATGTCATTTTTATCTTGTCGTCTGGCCCATATAACTGCCACCAAGTAAGATTATGTGAAATAAGTTTATATTACTTTTTCTATGTCATTTTTATTTTGTCGTCTCGCCCATATAGCTGCCACCAAGTACGATTATGTGATGTTACATTTATTTTACCTTTTCTATGTCATTTTTATCTTGTCGTCTCGCCCATATAACTGCCACCAAGTAAGATTATGTGATGTTACATTTATTTTACCTTTTATATGTTCTTTTTATCTTGTCTCGCCCATATAACTGTCACCAAGTAAGATTATGTGAAATAAGTTTATATTACTTTTTCTATGTCATTTTTATCTTGTCATCTCGCCCATATAACTGTCACCAAGTAAGATTATGTGAAATAAGTTTATATTACTTTTTCTATGTCATTTTTATCTTGTCGTCTGGCCCATATAACTGTCACCAAGTAAGATTATGTGAAATAAGTTTATATTACTTTTTCTATGTCATTTTTATCTTGTCGTCTGGCCCATATAACTGTCACCAAGTAAGATTATGTGAAATAAGTTTATATTACTTTTTCTATGTCATTTTTATCTTGTCGTCTGGGCCATATAACTGCCACCAAGTAATATTATGTGAAATAAGTTTATATTACTTTTTCTATGTCATTTTTATCTTGTCGTCTCACCCATATAACTGCCACCAAGTACGATTATGTGAAATAAGTTTATATTACTTTTTCTATGTCATTTTTATCTTGTCGTCTGGCCCATATAACTGCCACCAAGTAAGATTATGTGAAATAAGTTTATATTACTTTTTGTATGTCATTTTTATCTTGTCGTCTCGCCCATATAACTGCCACCAAGTAAGATTATGTGAAATAAGTTTATATTACTTTTTCTATGTCATTTTTATCTTGTCGTCTGGCCCATATAACTGCCACCAAGTACGATTATGTGATGTTACATTTATTTTACCTTTTCTATGTCATTTTTATCTTGTCGTCTCGCCCATATAACTGCCACCAAGTAAGATTATGTGATGTTACATTTATTTTACCTTTTATATGTTCTTTTTATCTTGTCTCGCCCATATAACTGTCACCAAGTAAGATTATGTGAAATAAGTTTATATTACTTTTTCTATGTCATTTTTATCTTGTCGTCTCGCCCATATAACTGCCACCAAGTAAGATTATGTGAAATAAGTTTATATTACTTTTTCTATGTCATTTTTATCTTGTCGTCTCGCCCATATAACTGCCACCAAGTAAGATTATGTGATGTTACATTTATTTTACCTTTTCTATGTCATTTTTATCTTGTCGTCTCACCCATATAACTGCCACCAAGTAAGATTATGTGATGTTACATTTATTTTACCTTTTATATGTTCTTTTTATCTTGTCTCGCCCATATAACTGTCACCAAGTAAGATTATGTGAAATAAGTTTATATTACTTTTTCTATGTCATTTTTATCTTGTCGTCTCGCCCATATAACTGCCACCAAGTAAGATTATGTGAAATAAGTTTATATTACTTTTTCTATGTCATTTTTATCTTGTCGTCTGGCCCATATAACTGCCACCAAGTACGATTATGTGATGTTACATTTATTTTACCTTTTCTATGTCATTTTTATCTTGTCGTCTCACCCATATAACTGCCACCAAGTAAGATTATGTGATGTTACATTTATTTTACCTTTTATATGTTCTTTTTATCTTGTCTCGCCCATATAACTGTCACCAAGTAAGATTATGTGAAATAAGTTTATATTACTTTTTCTATGTCATTTTTATCTTGTCGTCTCGCCCATATAACTGTCACCAAGTAAGATTATGTGAAATAAGTTTATATTACTTTTTCTATGTCATTTTTATCTTGTCGTCTGGCCCATATAACTGTCACCAAGTAAGATTATGTGAAATAAGTTTATATCACTTTTTCTATGTCATTTTTATCTTGTCGTCTCGCCCATATAACTGCCACCAAGTAAGATTATGTGAAATAAGTTTATATTACTTTTTCTATGTCATTTTTATCTTGTCGTCTCGCCCATATAACTGTCACCAAGTAAGATTATGTGAAATAAGTTTATATTACTTTTTCTATGTCATTTTTATCTTGTCGTCTGGCCCATATAACTGCCACCAAGTAAGATTATGTGAAATAAGTTTATATTACTTTTTCTATGTCATTTTTATTTTGTCGTCTCGCCCATATAACTGCCACCAAGTACGATTATGTGATGTTACATTTATTTTACCTTTTCTATGTCATTTTTATCTTGTCGTCTCGCCCATATAACTGCCACCAAGTAAGATTATGTGATGTTACATTTATTTTACCTTTTATATGTTCTTTTTATCTTGTCTCGCCCATATAACTGCCACCAAGTAAGATTATGTGATGTTACATTTATTTTACCTTTTATATGTTCTTTTTATCTTGTCTCGCCCATATAACTGTCACCAAGTAAGATTATGTGAAATAAGTTTATATTACTTTTTCTATGTCATTTTTATCTTGTCGTCTCGCCCATATAACTGTCACCAAGTAAGATTATGTGAAATAAGTTTATATTACTTTTTCTATGTCATTTTTATCTTGTCGTCTGGCCCATATAACTGTCACCAAGTAAGATTATGTGAAATAAGTTTATATTACTTTTTCTATGTCATTTTTATCTTGTCGTCTCGCCCATATAACTGCCACCAAGTACGATTATGTGATGTTACATTTATTTTACCTTTTCTATGTCATTTTTATCTTGTCGTCTCGCCCATATAACTGCCACCAAGTACGATTATGTGATGTTACATTTATTTTACCTTTTCTATGTCATTTTTATCTTGTCGTCTCGCCCATATAACTGCCACCAAGTAAGATTATGTGATGTTACATTTATTTTACCTTTTATATGTTCTTTTTATCTTGTCTCGCCCATATAACTGTCACCAAGTAAGATTATGTGAAATAAGTTTATATTACTTTTTCTATGTCATTTTTATCTTGTCGTCTCGCCCATATAACTGTCACCAAGTAAGATTATGTGAAATAAGTTTATATTACTTTTTCTATGTCATTTTTATCTTGTCGTCTGGCCCATATAACTGTCACCAAGTAAGATTATGTGAAATAAGTTTATATTACTTTTTCTATGTCATTTTTATCTTGTCGTCTCGCCCATATAACTGCCACCAAGTAAGATTATGTGAAATAAGTTTATATTACTTTTTCTATGTCATTTTTATCTTGTCGTCTCGCCCATATAACTGTCACCAAGTAAGATTATGTGAAATAAGTTTATATTACTTTTTCTATGTCATTTTTATCTTGTCGTCTGGCCCATATAACTGTCACCAAGTAAGATTATGTGAAATAAGTTTATATTACTTTTTCTATGTCATTTTTATCTTGTCGTCTGGCCCATATAACTGTCACCAAGTAAGATTATGTGAAATAAGTTTATATTACTTTTTCTATGTCATTTTTATCTTGTCGTCTGGGCCATATAACTGCCACCAAGTAATATTATGTGAAATAAGTTTATATTACTTTTTCTATGTCATTTTTATCTTGTCGTCTCACCCATATAACTGCCACCAAGTACGATTATGTGAAATAAGTTTATATTACTTTTTCTATGTCATTTTTATCTTGTCGTCTGGCCCATATAACTGCCACCAAGTAAGATTATGTGAAATAAGTTTATATTACTTTTTCTATGTCATTTTTATCTTGTCGTCTCGCCCATATAACTGCCACCAAGTAAGATTATGTGAAATAAGTTTATATTACTTTTTCTATGTCATTTTTATCTTGTCGTCTCGCCCATATAACTGTCACCAAGTAAGATTATGTGAAATAAGTTTATATTACTTTTTCTATGTCATTTTTATCTTGTCGTCTGGCCCATATAACTGTCACCAAGTAAGATTATGTGAAATAAGTTTATATTACTTTTTCTATGTCATTTTTATCTTGTCGTCTCGCCCATATAACTGTCACCAAGTAAGATTATGTGAAATAAGTTTATATTACTTTTTCTATGTCATTTTTATCTTGTCGTCTGGCCCATATAACTGTCACCAAGTAAGATTATGTGAAATAAGTTTATATTACTTTTTCTATGTCATTTTTATCTTGTCGTCTGGCCCATATAACGGCCACCAAGTAAGATTATGTGAAATAAGTTTATATTACTTTTTCTATGTCATTTTTATCTTGTCGTCTCGCCCATATAACTGTCACCAAGTAAGATTATGTGAAATAAGTTTATATTACTTTTTCTATGTCATTTTTATCTTGTCGTCTGGCCCATATAACTGCCACCAAGTAAGATTATGTGAAATAAGTTTATATTACTTTTTCTATGTCATTTTTATCTTGTCGTCTCGCCCATATAACTGTCACCAAGTAAGATTATGTGAAATAAGTTTATATTACTTTTTCTATGTCATTTTTATCTTGTCGTCTGGCCCATATAACTGCCACCAAGTAAGATTATGTGAAATAAGTTTATATAACTTTTTCTATGTCATTTTTATCTTGTCGTCTCGCCCATATAACTGCCACCAAGTAAGATTATGTGATGTTACATTTATTTTACCTTTTCTATGTCATTTTTATCTTGTCGTCTCGCCCATATAACTGCCACCAAGTAAGATTATGTGAAATAATTTATATTACTTTTTCTATGTCATTTTTATCTTGTCGTCTGGCCCATATAACTGCCACCAAGTAAGATTATGTGATGTTACATTTATTTTACCTTTTCTATGTCATTTTTATCTTGTCGTCTCACCCATATAACTGCCACCAAGTAAGATTATGTGATGTTACATTTATTTTACCTTTTATATGTTCTTTTTATCTTGTCTCGCCCATATAACTGTCACCAAGTAAGATTATGTGAAATAAGTTTATATTACTTTTTCTATGTCATTTTTATCTTGTCGTCTCGCCCATATAACTGTCACCAAGTAAGATTATGTGAAATAAGTTTATATTACTTTTTCTATGTCATTTTTATCTTGTCGTCTGGCCCATATAACTGTCATCAAGTAAGATTATGTGAAATAAGTTTATATCACTTTTTCTATGTCATTTTTATCTTGTCGTCTCGCCCATATAACTGCCACCAAGTAAGATTATGTGAAATAAGTTTATATTACTTTTTCTATGTCATTTTTATCTTGTCGTCTCGCCCATATAACTGTCACCAAGTAAGATTATGTGAAATAAGTTTATATTACTTTTTCTATGTCATTTTTATCTTGTCGTCTGGCCCATATAACTGCCACCAAGTAAGATTATGTGAAATAAGTTTATATTACTTTTTCTATGTCATTTTTATTTTGTCGTCTCGCCCATATAACTGCCACCAAGTACGATTATGTGATGTTACATTTATTTTACCTTTTCTATGTCATTTTTATCTTGTCGTCTCGCCCATATAACTGCCACCAAGTAAGATTATGTGATGTTACATTTATTTTACCTTTTATATGTTCTTTTTATCTTGTCTCGCCCATATAACTGTCACCAAGTAAGATTATGTGAAATAAGTTTATATTACTTTTTCTATGTCATTTTTATCTTGTCGTCTCGCCCATATAACTGTCACCAAGTAAGATTATGTGAAATAAGTTTATATTACTTTTTCTATGTCATTTTTATCTTGTCGTCTGGCCCATATAACTGTCACCAAGTAAGATTATGTGAAATAAGTTTATATTACTTTTTCTATGTCATTTTTATCTTGTCGTCTGGCCCATATAACTGTCACCAAGTAAGATTATGTGAAATAAGTTTATATTACTTTTTCTATGTCATTTTTATCTTGTCGTCTGGGCCATATAACTGCCACCAAGTAATATTATGTGAAATAAGTTTATATTACTTTTTCTATGTCATTTTTATCTTGTCGTCTCACCCATATAACTGCCACCAAGTACGATTATGTGAAATAAGTTTATATTACTTTTTCTATGTCATTTTTATCTTGTCGTCTGGCCCATATAACTGCCACCAAGTAAGATTATGTGAAATAAGTTTATATTACTTTTTCTATGTCATTTTTATCTTGTCGTCTCGCCCATATAACTGCCACCAAGTAAGATTATGTGAAATAAGTTTATATTACTTTTTCTATGTCATTTTTATCTTGTCGTCTCGCCCATATAACTGTCACCAAGTAAGATTATGTGAAATAAGTTTATATTACTTTTTCTATGTCATTTTTATCTTGTCGTCTGGCCCATATAACTGTCACCAAGTAAGATTATGTGAAATAAGTTTATATTACTTTTTCTATGTCATTTTTATCTTGTCGTCTCGCCCATATAACTGTCACCAAGTAAGATTATGTGAAATAAGTTTATATTACTTTTTCTATGTCATTTTTATCTTGTCGTCTGGCCCATATAACTGTCACCAAGTAAGATTATGTGAAATAAGTTTATATTACTTTTTCTATGTCATTTTTATCTTGTCGTCTGGCCCATATAACGGCCACCAAGTAAGATTATGTGAAATAAGTTTATATTACTTTTTCTATGTCATTTTTATCTTGTCGTCTCGCCCATATAACTGTCACCAAGTAAGATTATGTGAAATAAGTTTATATTACTTTTTCTATGTCATTTTTATCTTGTCGTCTGGCCCATATAACTGCCACCAAGTAAGATTATGTGAAATAAGTTTATATTACTTTTTCTATGTCATTTTTATCTTGTCGTCTCGCCCATATAACTGTCACCAAGTAAGATTATGTGAAATAAGTTTATATTACTTTTTCTATGTCATTTTTATCTTGTCGTCTGGCCCATATAACTGCCACCAAGTAAGATTATGTGAAATAAGTTTATATAACTTTTTCTATGTCATTTTTATCTTGTCGTCTCGCCCATATAACTGCCACCAAGTAAGATTATGTGATGTTACATTTATTTTACCTTTTCTATGTCATTTTTATCTTGTCGTCTGGCCCATATAACTGCCACCAAGTAAGATTATGTGAAATAATTTATATTACTTTTTCTATGTCATTTTTATCTTGTCGTCTGGCCCATATAACTGCCACCAAGTAAGATTATGTGAAATAAGTTTATATTACTTTTTCTATGTCATTTTTATCTTGTCGTCTCGCCCATATAACTGTCACCAAGTAAGATTATGTGAAATAAGTTAATATTACTTTTTCTATGTCATTTTTATCTTGTCGTCTTGCCCATATAACTGCCACCAAGTAAGATTATGTGAAATAAGTTTATATTACTTTTTCTATGTCATTTTTATCTTGTCGTCTCGCCCATATAACTGCCACCAAGTAAGATTATGTGAAATAAGTTTATATTACTTTTTCTATGTCATTTTTATCTTGTCGTCTCGCCCATATAACTGTCACCAAGTAAGATTATGTGAAATAAGTTTATATTACTTTTTCTATGTCATTTTTATCTTGTCGTCTGGCCCATATAACTGCCACCAAGTAAGATTATGTGAAATAAGTTTATATTACTTTTTCTATGTCATTTTTATCTTGTCGTCTCGCCCATATAACTGTCACCAAGTAAGATTATGTGAAATAAGTTTATATTACTTTTTCTATGTCATTTTTATCTTGTCGTCTGGCCCATATAACTGCCACCAAGTAAGATTATGTGAAATAAGTTTATATTACTTTTTCTATGTCATTTTTATCTTGTCGTCTCGCCCATATAACTGCCACCAAGTAAGATTATGTGAAATAAGTTTATATTACTTTTTCTATGTCATTTTTATCTTGTCGTCTCGCCCATATAACTGCCACCAAGTAAGATTATGTGAAATAAGTTTATATTACTTTTTCTATGTCATTTTTATCTTGTCGTCTCGCCCATATAACTGTCACCAAGTAAGATTATGTGAAATAAGTTTATATTACTTTTTCTATGTCATTTTTATCTTGTCGTCTCGCCCATATAACTGTCACCAAGTAAGATTATGTGAAATAAGTTTATATTACTTTTTCTATGTCATTTTTATCTTGTCGTCTCGCCCATATAACTGTCACCAAGTAAGATTATGTGAAATAAGTTTATATTACTTTTTCTATGTCATTTTTATTTTGTCGTCTCGCCCATATAACTGTCACCAAGTAAGATTATGTGAAATAAGTTTATATTACTTTTTCTATGTCATTTTTATCTTGTCGTCTGGCCCATATAACTGTCACCAAGTAAGATTATGTGAAATAAGTTTATATTACTTTTTCTATGTCATTTTTATCTTGTCGTCTGGCCCATATAACTGTCACCAAGTAAGATTATGTGAAATAAGTTTATATTACTTTTTCTATGTCATTTTTATCTTGTCGTCTCGCCCATATAGCTGCCACCAAGTAAGATTATGTGATGTTACATTTATTTTACCTCTCATATGTTTTGTTTTATCTTGTCTCGCCCATTTAACTGTCACCAAGTAAGATTATGTGATGCTATGTTAATTTGACCTTTTCTATGTCCTTTTTATCTTGTCGTCTGGCCCATATAACTGTCACCAAGTAAGATTATGTGAAATAAGTTTATATTACTTTTTCTATGTCATTTTTATCTTGTCGTCTTGCCCATATAACTGCCACCAAGTAAGATTATGTGATGTTACATTTATTTTACCTCTCATATCTTTTGTTTTATCTTGTCTCGCCCATTTAACTGTCACCAAGTAAGATTATGTGATGCTATGTTAATTTGACCTTTTCTATGTCATTTTTATCTTGTCGTCTCGCCCATATAACTGCCACCAAGTAAGATTATGTGATGTTACATTTATTTTACCTTTTATATGTTCTTTTTATCTTGTCTCGCCCATATAACTGTCACCAAGTAAGATTATGTGAAATAAGTTTATATTACTTTTTCTATGTCATTTTTATCTTGTCGTCTCGCCCATATAACTGCCACCAAGTAAGATTATGTGAAATAAGTTTATATTACTTTTTCTATGTCATTTTTATCTTGTCGCCTCGCCCATATAACTGCCACCAAGTAAGATTATGTGATGTTACATTTATTTTACCTTTTCTATGTCATTTTTATCTTGTCGTCTCGCCCATATAACTGCCACCAAGTAAGATTATGTGATGTTACATTTATTTTACCTTTTATATGTTCTTTTTATCTTGTCTCGCCCATATAACTGTCACCAAGTAAGATTATGTGAAATAAGTTTATATTACTTTTTCTATGTCATTTTTATCTTGTCGTCTCGCCCATATAACTGCCACCAAGTAAGATTATGTGAAATAAGTTTATATTACTTTTTCTATGTCATTTTTATCTTGTCGTCTGGCCCATATAACTGCCACCAAGTACGATTATGTGATGTTACATTTATTTTACCTTTTCTATGTCATTTTTATCTTGTCGTCTCGCCCATATAACTGTCACCAAGTAAGATTATGTGAAATAAGTTAATATTACTTTTTCTATGTCATTTTTATCTTGTCGTCTCGCCCATATAACTGCCACCAAGTAAGATTATGTGAAATAAGTTTATATTACTTTTTCTATGTCATTTTTATCTTGTCGTCTCGCCCATATAACTGCCACCAAGTAAGATTATGTGAAATAAGTTTATATTGCTTTTTCTATGTCATTTTTATCTTGTCGTCTCGCCCATATAACTGTCACCAAGTAAGATTATGTGAAATAAGTTTATATTACTTTTTCTATGTCATTTTTATCTTGTCGTCTGGCCCATATAACTGCCACCAAGTAAGATTATGTGAAATAAGTTTATATTACTTTTTCTATGTCATTTTTATCTTGTCGTCTCGCCCATATAACTGTCACCAAGTAAGATTATGTGAAATAAGTTTATATTACTTTTTCTATGTCATTTTTATCTTGTCGTCTGGCCCATATAACTGCCACCATGTAAGATTATGTGAAATAAGTTTATATTACTTTTTCTATGTCATTTTTATCTTGTCGTCTCGCCCATATAACTGCCACCAAGTAAGATTATGTGAAATAAGTTTATATTACTTTTTCTATGTCATTTTTATCTTGTCGTCTCGCCCATATAACTGCCACCAAGTAAGATTATGTGAAATAAGTTTATATTACTTTTTCTATGTCATTTTTATCTTGTCGTCTCGCCCATATAACTGTCACCAAGTAAGATTATGTGAAATAAGTTTATATTACTTTTTCTATGTCATTTTTATCTTGTCGTCTCGCCCATATAACTGTCACCAAGTAAGATTATGTGAAATAAGTTTATATTACTTTTTCTATGTCATTTTTATTTTGTCGTCTCGCCCATATAACTGTCACCAAGTAAGATTATGTGAAATAAGTTTATATTACTTTTTCTATGTCATTTTTATCTTGTCGTCTGGCCCATATAACTGTCACCAAGTAAGATTATGTGAAATAAGTTTATATTACTTTTTCTATGTCATTTTTATCTTGTCGTCTGGCCCATATAACTGTCACCAAGTAAGATTATGTGAAATAAGTTTATATTACTTTTTCTATGTCATTTTTATCTTGTCGTCTCGCCCATATAACTGCCACCAAGTAAGATTATGTGAAATAAGTTTATATTACTTTTTCTATGTCATTTTTATCTTGTCGTCTGGCCCATATAACTGTCACCAAGTAAGATTATGTGAAATAAGTTTATATTACTTTTTCTATGTCATTTTTATCTTGTCGTCTCGCCCATATAACTGTCACCAAGTAAGATTATGTGAAATAAGTTTATATTACTTTTTCTATGTCATTTTTATCTTGTCGTCTCGCCCATATAACTGTCACCAAGTAAGATTATGTGAAATAAGTTTATATTACTTTTTCTATGTCATTTTTATTTTGTCGTCTCGCCCATATAACTGTCACCAAGTAAGATTATGTGAAATAAGTTTATATTACTTTTTCTATGTCATTTTTATCTTGTCGTCTGGCCCATATAACTGTCACCAAGTAAGATTATGTGAAATAAGTTTATATTACTTTTTCTATGTCATTTTTATCTTGTCGTCTGGCCCATATAACTGTCACCAAGTAAGATTATGTGAAATAAGTTTATATTACTTTTTCTATGTCATTTTTATCTTGTCGTCTCGCCCATATAACTGCCACCAAGTAAGATTATGTGATGTTACATTTATTTTACCTCTCATATGTTTTGTTTTATCTTGTCTCGCCCATTTAACTGTCACCAAGTAAGATTATGTGATGCTATGTTAATTTGACCTTTTCTATGTCCTTTTTATCTTGTCGTCTGGCCCATATAACTGTCACCAAGTAAGATTATGTGAAATAAGTTTATATTACTTTTTCTATGTCATTTTTATCTTGTCGTCTTGCCCATATAACTGCCACCAAGTAAGATTATGTGATGTTACATTTATTTTACCTCTCATATCTTTTGTTTTATCTTGTCTCGCCCATTTAACTGTCACCAAGTAAGATTATGTGATGCTATGTTAATTTGACCTTTTCTATGTCATTTTTATCTTGTCGTCTCGCCCATATAACTGCCACCAAGTAAGATTATGTGATGTTACATTTATTTTACCTTTTATATGTTCTTTTTATCTTGTCTCGCCCATATAACTGTCACCAAGTAAGATTATGTGAAATAAGTTTATATTACTTTTTCTATGTCATTTTTATCTTGTCGTCTAGCCCATATAACTGCCACCAAGTAAGATTATGTGAAATAAGTTAATATTACTTTTTCTATGTCATTTTTATCTTGTCGTCTCGCCCATATAACTGCCACCAAGTAAGATTATGTGATGTTACATTTATTTTTCCTTTTCTATGTCATTTTTATCTTGTCGTCTCGCCCATATAACTGCCACCAAGTAAGATTATGTGAAATAAGTTTATATTGCTTTTTCTATGTCATTTTTATCTTGTCGTCTCGCCCATATAACTGTCACCAAGTAAGATTATGTGAAATAAGTTTAGATTACTTTTTCTATGTCATTTTTATCTTGTCGTCTGGCCCATATAACTGCCACCAAGTAAGATTATGTGAAATAAGTTTATATTACTTTTTCTATGTCATTTTTATCTTGTCGTCTCGCCCATATAACTGTCACCAAGTAAGATTATGTGAAATAAGTTTATATTACTTTTTCTATGTCATTTTTATCTTGTCGTCTGGCCCATATAACTGCCACCAAGTAAGATTATGTGAAATAAGTTTATATTACTTTTTCTATGTCATTTTTATCTTGTCGTCTCGCCCATATAACTGCCACCAAGTAAGATTATGTGAAATAAGTTTATATTACTTTTTCTATGTCATTTTTATCTTGTCGTCTCGCCCATATAACTGCCACCAAGTAAGA
The DNA here is from genome assembly GCA_963383655.1 of Bathymodiolus septemdierum. Lineage (NCBI taxonomy): Eukaryota > Metazoa > Mollusca > Bivalvia > Mytilida > Modiolidae > Bathymodiolus > Bathymodiolus septemdierum. The sequence goes on from OY726522.1 coordinate 30,173,410, forward strand.
TTATGTGAAATAAGTTTATATTACTTTTTCTATGTCATTTTTATCTTGTCGTCTCGCCCATATAACTGTCACCAAGTAAGATTATGTGAAATAAGTTTATATTACTTTTTCTATGTCATTTTTATCTTGTCGTCTCGCCCATATAACTGTCACCAAGTAAGATTATGTGAAATAAGTTTATATTACTTTTTCTATGTCATTTTTATTTTGTCGTCTCGCCCATATAACTGTCACCAAGTAAGATTATGTGAAATAAGTTTATATTACTTTTTCTATGTCATTTTTATCTTGTCGTCTGGCCCATATAACTGTAACCAAGTAAGATTATGTGAAATAAGTTTATATTACTTTTTCTATGTCATTTTTATCTTGTCGTCTGGCCCATATAACTGTCACCAAGTAAGATTATGTGAAATAAGTTTATATTACTTTTTCTATGTCATTTTTATCTTGTCGTCTCGCCCATATAACTGTCACCAAGTAAGATTATGTGAAATAAGTTTATATTACTTTTTCTATGTCATTTTTATCTTGTCGTCTCGCCCATATAACTGTCACCAAGTAAGATTATGTGAAATAAGTTTATATTACTTTTTCTATGTCATTTTTATTTTGTCGTCTCGCCCATATAACTGTCACCAAGTAAGATTATGTGAAATAAGTTTATATTACTTTTTCTATGTCATTTTTATCTTGTCGTCTGGCCCATATAACTGTCACCAAGTAAGATTATGTGAAATAAGTTTATATTACTTTTTCTATGTCATTTTTATCTTGTCGTCTGGCCCATATAACTGTCACCAAGTAAGATTATGTGAAATAAGTTTATATTACTTTTTCTATGTCATTTTTATCTTGTCGTCTCGCCCATATAACTGCCACCAAGTAAGATTATGTGATGTTACATTTATTTTACCTCTCATATGTTTTGTTTTATCTTGTCTCGCCCATTTAACTGTCACCAAGTAAGATTATGTGATGCTATGTTAATTTGACCTTTTCTATGTCCTTTTTATCTTGTCGTCTGGCCCATATAACTGTCACCAAGTAAGATTATGTGAAATAAGTTTATATTACTTTTTCTATGTCATTTTTATCTTGTCGTCTTGCCCATATAACTGCCACCAAGTAAGATTATGTGATGTTACATTTATTTTACCTCTCATATCTTTTGTTTTATCTTGTCTCGCCCATTTAACTGTCACCAAGTAAGATTATGTGATGCTATGTTAATTTGACCTTTTCTATGTGATTTTTATCTTGTCGTCTCGCCCATATAACTGCCACCAAGTAAGATTATGTGATGTTACATTTATTTTACCTTTTATATGTTCTTTTTATCTTGTCTCGCCCATATAACTGTCACCAAGTAAAATTATGTGAAATAAGTTTATATTACTTTTTCTATGTCATTTTTATCTTGTCGTCTCGCCCATATAACTGCCACCAAGTAAGATTATGTGAAATAAGTTTATATTACTTTTTCTATGTCATTTTTATCTTGTCGTCTCGCCCATATAACTGCCACCAAGTAAGATTATGTGATGTTACATTTATTTTACCTTTTCTATGTCATTTTTATCTTGTCGTCTCGCCCATATAACTGCCACCAAGTAAGATTATGTGATGTTACATTTATTTTACCTTTTATATGTTCTTTTTATCTTGTCTCGCCCATATAACTGTCACCAAGTAAGATTATGTGAAATAAGTTTATATTACTTTTTCTATGTCATTTTTATCTTGTCGTCTCGCCCATATAACTGCCACCAAGTAAGATTATGTGAAATAAGTTTATATTACTTTTTCTATGTCATTTTTATCTTGTCGTCTGGCCCATATAACTGCCACCAAGTACGATTATGTGATGTTACATTTATTTTACCTTTTCTATGTCATTTTTATCTTGTCGTCTCGCCCATATAACTGCCACCAAGTAAGATTATGTGATGTTACATTTATTTTACCTTTTATATGTTCTTTTTATCTTGTCTCGCCCATATAACTGTCACCAAGTAAGATTATGTGAAATAAGTTTATATTACTTTTTCTATGTCATTTTTATCTTGTCGTCTTGCCCATATAACTGCCACCAAGTAAGATTATGTGATGTTACATTTATTTTACCTCTCATATCTTTTGTTTTATCTTGTCTCGCCCATTTAACTGTCACCAAGTAAGATTATGTGATGCTATGTTAATTTGACCTTTTCTATGTCATTTTTATCTTGTCGTCTCGCCCATATAACTGCCACCAAGTAAGATTATGTGATGTTACATTTATTTTACCTTTTATATGTTCTTTTTATCTTGTCTCGCCCATATAACTGTCACCAAGTAAGATTATGTGAAATAAGTTTATATTACTTTTTCTATGTCATTTTTATCTTGTCGTCTCGCCCATATAACTGCCACCAAGTAAGATTATGTGATGTTACATTTATTTTACCTTTTCTATGTCATTTTTATCTTGTCGTCTCGCCCATATAACTGCCACCAAGTAAGATTATGTGATGTTACATTTATTTTACCTTTTATATGTTCTTTTTATCTTGTCTCGCCCATATAACTGTCACCAAGTAAGATTATGTGAAATAAGTTTATATTACTTTTTCTATGTCATTTTTATCTTGTCGTCTCGCCCATATAACTGCCACCAAGTAAGATTATGTGAAATAAGTTTATATTACTTTTTCTATGTCATTTTTATCTTGTCGTCTGGCCCATATAACTGCCACCAAGTACGATTATGTGATGTTACATTTATTTTACCTTTTCTATGTCATTTTTATCTTGTCGTCTCGCCCATATAACTGTCACCAAGTAAGATTATGTGAAATAAGTTAATATTACTTTTTCTATGTCATTTTTATCTTGTCGTCTCGCCGATATAACTGCCACCAAGTAAGATTATGTGAAATAAGTTTATATTACTTTTTCTATGTCATTTTTATCTTGTCGTCTCGCCCATATAACTGCCACCAAGTAAGATTATGTGAAATAAGTTTATATTGCTTTTTCTATGTCATTTTTATCTTGTCGTCTCGCCCATATAACTGTCACCAAGTAAGATTATGTGAAATAAGTTTATATTACTTTTTCTATGTCATTTTTATCTTGTCGTCTGGCCCATATAACTGCCACCAAGTAAGATTATGTGAAATAAGTTTATATTACTTTTTCTATGTCATTTTTATCTTGTCGTCTCGCCCATATAACTGTCACCAAGTAAGATTATGTGAAATAAGTTTAAATTACTTTTTCTATGTCATTTTTATCTTGTCGTCTGGCCCATATAACTGCCACCAAGTAAGATTATGTGAAATAAGTTTATATTACTTTTTCTATGTCATTTTTATCTTGTCGTCTCGCCCATATAACTGCCACCAAGTAAGATTATGTGAAATAAGTTTATATTACTTTTTCTATGTCATTTTTATCTTGTCGTCTCGCCCATATAACTGCCACCAAGTAAGATTATGTGAAATAAGTTTATATTACTTTTTCTATGTCATTTTTATCTTGTCGTCTCGCCCATATAACTGTCACCAAGTAAGATTATGTGAAATAAGTTTATATTACTTTTTCTATGTCATTTTTATCTTGTCGTCTCGCCCATATAACTGTCACCAAGTAAGATTATGTGAAATAAGTTTATATTACTTTTTCTATGTCATTTTTATTTTGTCGTCTCGCCCATATAACTGTCACCAAGTAAGATTATGTGAAATAAGTTTATATTACTTTTTCTATGTCATTTTTATCTTGTCGTCTGGCCCATATAACTGTCACCAAGTAAGATTATGTGAAATAAGTTTATATTACTTTTTCTATGTCATTTTTATCTTGTCGTCTGGCCCATATAACTGTCACCAAGTAAGATTATGTGAAATAAGTTTATATTACTTTTTCTATGTCATTTTTATCTTGTCGTCTCGCCCATATAACTGTCACCAAGTAAGATTATGTGAAATAAGTTTATATTACTTTTTCTATGTCATTTTTATCTTGTCGTCTCGCCCATATAACTGTCACCAAGTAAGATTATGTGAAATAAGTTTATATTACTTTTTCTATGTCATTTTTATTTTGTCGTCTCGCCCATATAACTGTCACCAAGTAAGATTATGTGAAATAAGTTTATATTACTTTTTCTATGTCATTTTTATCTTGTCGTCTGGCCCATATAACTGTCACCAAGTAAGATTATGTGAAATAAGTTTATATTACTTTTTCTATGTCATTTTTATCTTGTCGTCTGGCCCATATAACTGTCACCAAGTAAGATTATGTGAAATAAGTTTATATTACTTTTTCTATGTCATTTTTATCTTGTCGTCTCGCCCATATAACTGCCACCAAGTAAGATTATGTGATGTTACATTTATTTTACCTCTCATATGTTTTGTTTTATCTTGTCTCGCCCATTTAACTGTCACCAAGTAAGATTATGTGATGCTATCTTAATTTGACCTTTTCTATGTCCTTTTTATCTTGTCGTCTGGCCCATATAACTGTCACCAAGTAAGATTATGTGAAATAAGTTTATATTACTTTTTCTATGTCATTTTTATCTTGTCGTCTTGCCCATATAACTGCCACCAAGTAAGATTATGTGATGTTACATTTATTTTACCTCTCATATCTTTTGTTTTATCTTGTCTCGCCCATTTAACTGTCACCAAGTAAGATTATGTGATGCTATGTTAATTTGACCTTTTCTATGTCATTTTTATCTTGTCGTCTCGCCCATATAACTGCCACCAAGTAAGATTATGTGATGTTACATTTATTTTACCTTTTATATGTTCTTTTTATCTTGTCTCGCCCATATAACTGTCACCAAGTAAGATTATGTGAAATAAGTTTATATTACTTTTTCTATGTCATTTTTATCTTGTCGTCTCGCCCATATAACTGCCACCAAGTAAGATTATGTGAAATAAGTTTATATTACTTTTTCTATGTCATTTTTATCTTGTCGTCTCGCCCATATAACTGCCACCAAGTAAGATTATGTGATGTTACATTTATTTTACCTTTTCTATGTCATTTTTATCTTGTCGTCTCGCCCATATAACTGCCACCAAGTAAGATTATGTGATGTTACATTTATTTTACCTTTTATATGTTCTTTTTATCTTGTCTCGCCCATATAACTGTCACCAAGTAAGATTATGTGAAATAAGTTTATATTACTTTTTCTATGTCATTTTTATCTTGTCGTCTCGCCCATATAACTGCCACCAAGTAAGATTATGTGAAATAAGTTTATATTACTTTTTCTATGTCATTTTTATCTTGTCGTCTGGCCCATATAACTGCCACCAAGTACGATTATGTGATGTTACATTTATTTTATCTTTTCTATGTCATTTTTATCTTGTCGTCTCGCCCATATAACTGCCACCAAGTAAGATTATGTGAAATAAGTTTATATTACTTTTTCTATGTCATTTTTATCTTGTCGTCTGGCCCATATAACTGTCACCAAGTAAGATTATGTGAAATAAGTTTATATTACTTTTTCTATGTCATTTTTATCTTGTCGTCTGGCCCATATAACTGCCACCAAGTACGATTATGTGATGTTACATTTATTTTACCTTTTCTATGTCATTTTTATCTTGTCGTCTCGCCCATATAACTGCCACCAAGTAAGATTATGTGATGTTACATTTATTTTACCTTTTATATGTTCTTTTTATCTTGTCTCGCCCATATAACTGTCACCAAGTAAGATTATGTGAAATAAGTTTATATTACTTTTTCTATGTCATTTTTATCTTGTCGTCTCGCCCATATAACTGTCACCAAGTAAGATTATGTGAAATAAGTTTATATTACTTTTTCTATGTCATTTTTATCTTGTCGTCTGGCCCATATAACTGTCACCAAGTAAGATTATGTGAAATAAGTTTATATTACTTTTTCTATGTCATTTTTATCTTGTCGTCTCGCCCATATAACTGCCACCAAGTAAGATTATGTGAAATAAGTTTATATTACTTTTTCTATGTCATTTTTATCTTGTCGTCTCGCCCATATAACTGTCACCAAGTAAGATTATGTGAAATAAGTTTATATTACTTTTTCTATGTCATTTTTATCTTGTCGTCTGGCCCATATAACTGCCACCAAGTAAGATTATGTGAAATAAGTTTATATTACTTTTTCTATGTCATTTTTATCTTGTCGTCTGGCCCATATAACTGTCACCAAGTAAGATTATGTGAAATAAGTTTATATTACTTTTTCTATGTCATTTTTATCTTGTCGTCTCGCCCATATAACTGCCACCAAGTAAGATTATGTGAAATAAGTTTATATTACTTTTTCTATGTCATTTTTATCTTGTCGTCTCGCCCATATAACTGTCACCAAGTAAGATTATGTGAAATAAGTTTATATTACTTTTTCTATGTCATTTTTATCTTGTCGTCTGGCCCATATAACTGCCACCAAGTAAGATTATGTGAAATAAGTTTATATTACTTTTTCTATGTCATTTTTATTTTGTCGTCTCGCCCATATAACTGCCACCAAGTACGATTATGTAATGTTACATTTATTTTACCTTTTCTATGTCATTTTTATCTTGTCGTCTCGCCCATATAACTGCCACCAAGTAAGATTATGTGATGTTACATTTATTTTACCTTTTATATGTTCTTTTTATCTTGTCTCGCCCATATAACTGTCACCAAGTACGATTATGTGAAATAAGTTTATATTACTTTTTCTATGTCATTTTTATCTTGTCGTCTCGCCCATATAACTGTCACCAAGTAAGATTATGTGAAATAAGTTTATATTACTTTTTCTATGTCATTTTTATCTTGTCGTCTCGCCCATATAACTGTCACCAAGTAAGATTATGTGAAATAAGTTTATATTACTTTTTCTATGTCATTTTTATCTTGTCGTCTGGCCCATATAACTGTCACCAAGTAAGATTATGTGAAATAAGTTTATATTACTTTTTCTATGTCATTTTTATCTTGTCGTCTGGCCCATATAACTGCCACCAAGTAATATTATGTAAAATAAGTTTATATTACTTTTTCTATGTCATTTTTATCTTGTCGTCTCGCCCATATAACTGCCACCAAGTACGATTATGTGAAATAAGTTTATATTACTTTTTCTATGTCATTTTTATCTTGTCGTCTGGCCCATATAACTGCCACCAAGTAAGATTATGTGAAATAAGTTTATATTACTTTTTCTATGTCATTTTTATCTTGTCGTCTGGCCCATATAACTGTCACCAAGTAAGATTATGTGAAATAAGTTTATATTACTTTTTCTATGTCATTTTTATCTTGTCGTCTGGCCCATATAACTGCCACCAAGTAATATTATGTGAAATAAGTTTATATTACTTTTTCTATGTCATTTTTATCTTGTTGTCTCGCCCATATAACTGCCACCAAGTACGATTATGTGAAATAAGTTTATATTACTTTTTCTATGTCATTTTTATCTTGTCGTCTGGCCCATATAACTGCCACCAAGTAAGATTATGTGAAATAAGTTTATATTACTTTTTCTATGTCATTTTTATCTTGTCGTCTCGCCCATATAACTGTCACCAAGTAAGATTATGTGAAATAAGTTTATATTACTTTTTCTATGTCATTTTTATCTTGTCGTCTCGCCCATATAACTGTCACCAAGTAAGATTATGTGAAATAAGTTTATATTACTTTTTCTATGTCATTTTTATCTTGTCGTCTCGCCCATATAACTGTCACCAAGTAAGATTATGTGAAATAAGTTTATATTACTTTTTCTATGTCATTTTTATCTTGTCGTCTCGCCCATATAACTGTCACCAAGTAAGATTATGTGAAATAAGTTTATATTACTTTTTCTATGTCATTTTTATCTTGTCGTCTGGCCCATATAGCTGTCACCAAGTAAGATTATGTGAAATAAGTTTATATTACTTTTTCTATGTCATTTTTATCTTGTCGTCTGGCCCATATAACTGCCACCAAGTAAGATTATGTGAAATAAGTTTATATTACTTTTTCTATGTCATTTTTATCTTGTCGTCTCGCCCATATAACTGTCACCAAGTAAGATTATGTGAAATAAGTTTATATTACTTTTTCTATGTCATTTTTATCTTGTCGTCTGGCCCATATAACTGCCACCAAGTAAGATTATGTGAAATAAGTTTATATTACTTTTTCTATGTCATTTTTATCTTGTCGTCTCGCCCATATAACTGTCACCAAGTAAGATTATGTGAAATAAGTTTATATTACTTTTTCTATGTCATTTTTATCTTGTCGTCTCGCCCATATAACTGTCACCAAGTAAGATTATGTGAAATAAGTTTATATTACTTTTTCTATGTCATTTTTATCTTGTCGTCTGGCCCATATAACTGCCACCAAGTAAGATTATGTGAAATAAGTTTATATTACTTTTTCTATGTCATTTTTATCTTGTCGTCTTGCCCATATAACTGCCACCAAGTAAGATTATGTGATGTTACATTTATTTTACCTTTTCTATGTCATTTTTATCTTGTCGTCTGGCCCATATAACTGCCACCAAGTAAGATTATGTGAAATAAGTTTATATTACTTTTTCTATGTCATTTTTATCTTGTCGTCTGGCCCATATAACTGCCACCAAGTAAGATTATGTGAAATAAGTTTATATTACTTTTTCTATGTCATTTTTATCTTGTCGTCTCGCCCATATAACTGTCACCAAGAAAGATTATGTGAAATAAGTTAATATTACTTTTTCTATGTCATTTTTATCTTGTCGTCTCGCCCATATAACTGCCACCAAGTAAGATTATGTGAAATAAGTTTATATTACTTTTTCTATGTTATTTTTATCTTGTCGTCTCGCCCATATAACTGCCACCAAGTAAGATTATGTGAAATAAGTTTATATTACTTTTTCTATGTCATTTTTATCTTGTCGTCTCGCCCATATAACTGTCACCAAGTAAGATTATGTGAAATAAGTTTATATTACTTTTTCTATGTCATTTTTATCTTGTCGTCTGGCCCATATAACTGTCACCAAGTAAGATTATGTGAAATAAGTTTATATTACTTTTTCTATGTCATTTTTATCTTGTCGTCTCGCCCATATAACTGTCACCAAGTAAGATTATGTGAAATAAGTTTATATTACTTTTTCTATGTCATTTTTATTTTGTCGTCTCGCCCATATAACTGTCACCAAGTAAGATTATGTGAAATAAGTTTATATTACTTTTTCTATGTCATTTTTATCCTGTCGTCTGGCCCATATAACTGTCACCAAGTAAGATTATGTGAAATAAGTTTATATTACTTTTTCTATGTCATTTTTATCTTGTCGTCTGGCCCATATAACTGTCACCAAGTAAGATTATGTGAAATAAGTTTATATTACTTTTTCTATGTCATTTTTATCTTGTCGTCTCGCCCATATAACTGCCACCAAGTAAGATTATGTGATGTTACATTTATTTTACCTCTCATATGTTTTGTTTTATCTTGTCTCGCCCATTTAACTGTCACCAAGTAAGATTATGTGATGCTATGTTAATTTGACCTTTTCTATGCCCTTTTTATCTTGTCGTCTGGCCCATATAACTGTCACCAAATAAGATTATGTGAAATAAGTTTATATTACTTTTTCTATGTCATTTTTATCTTGTCGTCTTGCCCATATAACTGCCACCAAGTAAGATTATGTGATGTTACATTTATTTTACCTCTCATATCTTTTGTTTTATCTTGTCTCGCCCATTTAACTGTCACCAAGTAAGATTATGTGATGCTATGTTAATTTGACCTTTTCTATGTCATTTTTATCTTGTCGTCTCGCCCATATAACTGCCACCAAGTAAGATTATGTGATGTTACATTTATTTTACCTTTTATATGTTCTTTTTATCTTGTCTCGCCCATATAACTGTCACCAAGTAAGATTATGTGAAATAAGTTTATATTACTTTTTCTATGTCATTTTTATCTTGTCGTCTCGCCCATATAACTGCCACCAAGTAAGATTATGTGAAATAAGTTTATATTACTTTTTCTATGTCATTTTTATCTTGTCGTCTCGCCCATATAACTGCCACCAAGTAAGATTATGTGATGTTACATTTATTTTACCTTTTCTATGTCATTTTTATCTTGTCGTCTCGCCCATATAACTGCCACCAAGTAAGATTATGTGATGTTACATTTATTTTACCTTTTATATGTTCTTTTTATCTTGTCTCGCCCATATAACTGTCACCAAGTAAGATTATGTGAAATAAGTTTATATTACTTTTTCTATGTCATTTTTATCTTGTCGTCTCGCCCATATAACTGCCACCAAGTAAGATTATGTGAAATAAGTTTATATTACTTTTTCTATGTCATTTTTATCTTGTCGTCTGGCCCATATAACTGCCACCAAGTACGATTATGTGATGTTACATTTATTTTACCTTTTCTATGTCATTTTTATCTTGTCGTCTGGCCCATATAACTGTCACCAAGTAAGATTATGTGAAATAAGTTTATATTACTTTTTCTATGTCATTTTTATTTTGTCGTCTCGCCCATATAACTGTCACCAAGTAAGATTATGTGAAATAAGTTTATATTACTTTTTCTATGTCATTTTTATCTTGTCGTCTGGCCCATATAACTGTCACCAAGTAAGATTATGTGAAATAAGTTTATATTACTTTTTCTATGTCATTTTTATCTTGTCGTCTCGCCCATATAACTGCCACCAAGTAAGATTATGTGATGTTACATTTATTTTACCTCTCATATGTTTTGTTTTATCTTGTCTCGCCCATTTAACTGTCACCAAGTAAGATTATGTGATGCTATGTTAATTTGACCTTTTCTATGTCCTTTTTATCTTGTCGTCTGGCCCATATAACTGTCACCAAGTAAGATTATGTGAAATAAGTTTATATTACTTTTTCTATGTCATTTTTATCTTGTCGTCTTGCCCATATAACTGCCACCAAGTAAGATTATGTGATGTTACATTTATTTTACCTCTCATATCTTTTGTTTTATCTTGTCTCGCCCATTTAACTGTCACCAAGTAAGATTATGTGATGCTATGTTAATTTGACCTTTTCTATGTCATTTTTATCTTGTCGTCTCGCCCATATAACTGCCACCAAGTAAGATTATGTGATGTTACATTTATTTTACCTTTTATATGTTCTTTTTATCTTGTCTCGCCCATATAACTGTCACCAAGTAAGATTATGTGAAATAAGTTTATATTACTTTTTCTATGTCATTTTTATCTTGTCGTCTTGCCCATATAACTGCCACCAAGTAAGATTATGTGATGTTACATTTATTTTACCTCTCATATCTTTTGTTTTATCTTGTCTCGCCCATTTAACTGTCACCAAGTAAGATTATGTGATGCTATGTTAATTTGACCTTTTCTATGTCATTTTTATCTTGTCGTCTCGCCCATATAACTGCCACCAAGTAAGATTATGTGATGTTACATTTATTTTACCTTTTATATGTTCTTTTTATCTTGTCTCGCCCATATAACTGTCACCAAGTAAGATTATGTGAAATAAGTTTATATTACTTTTTCTATGTCATTTTTATCTTGTCGTCTCGCCCATATAACTGCCACCAAGTAAGATTATGTGAAATAAGTTTATATTACTTTTTCTATGTCATTTTTATCTTATCGTCTCGCCCATATAACTGCCACCAAGTAAGATTATGTGATGTTACATTTATTTTACCTTTTCTATGTCATTTTTATCTTGTCGTCTCGCCCATATAACTGCCACCAAGTAAGATTATGTGATGTTACATTTATTTTACCTTTTATATGTTCTTTTTATCTTGTCTCGCCCATATAACTGTCACCAAGTAAGATTATGTGAAATAAGTTTATATTACTTTTTCTATGTCATTTTTATCTTGTCGTCTCGCCCATATAACTGTCACCAAGTAAGATTATGTGAAATAAGTTTATATTACTTTTTCTATGTCATTTTTATCTTGTCGTCTGGCCCATATAACTGTCACCAAGTAAGATTATGTGAAATAAGTTTATATTACTTTTTCTATGTCATTTTTATCTTGTCGTCTCGCCCATATAACTGTCACCAAGTAAGATTATGTGAAATAAGTTTATATTACTTTTTCTATGTCATTTTTATTTTGTCGTCTCGCCCATATAACTGCCACCAAGTACGATTATGTGATGTTACATTTATTTTACCTTTTCTATGTCATTTTTATCTTGTCGTCTCGCCCATATAACTGCCACCAAGTAAGATTATGTGATGTTACATTTATTTTATCTTTTATATGTTCTTTTTATCTTGTCTCGCCCATATAACTGTCACCAAGTAAGATTATGTGAAATAAGTTTATATTACTTTTTCTATGTCATTTTTATCTTGTCGTCTTGCCCATATAACTGTCACCAAGTAAGATTATGTGAAATAAGTTTATATTACTTTTTCTATGTCATTTTTATCTTGTCGTCTGGCCCATATAACTGTCACCAAGTAAGATTATGTGAAATAAGTTTATATTACTTTTTCTATGTCATTTTTATCTTGTCGTCTGGCCCATATAACTGTCACCAAGTAAGATTATGTGAAATAAGTTTATATTACTTTTTCTATGTCATTTTTATCTTGTCGTCTGGCCCATATAACTGTCACCAAGTAAGATTATGTGAAATAAGTTTATATTACTTTTTCTATGTCATTTTTATTTTGTCGTCTGGCCCATATAACTGCCACCAAGTAATATTATGTGAAATAAGTTTATATTACTTTTTCTATGTCATTTTTATCTTGTCGTCTCGCCCATATAACTGCCACCAAGTACGATTATGTGAAATAAGTTTATATTACTTTTTCTATGTCATTTTTATCTTGTCGTCTGGCCCATATAACTGCCACCAACTAAGATTATGTGAAATAAGTTTATATTACTTTTTCTATGTCATTTTTATCTTGTCGTCTCGCCCATATAACTGTCACCAAGTAAGATTATGTGAAATAAGTTTATATTACTTTTTCTATGTCATTTTTATCTTGTCGTCTCGCCCATATAACTGTCACCAAGTAAGATTATGTGAAATAAGTTTATATTACTTTTTCTATGTCATTTTTATCTTGTCGTCTCGCCCATATAACTGTCACCAAGTAAGATTATGTGAAATAAGTTTATATTACTTTTTCTATGTCATTTTTATCTTGTCGTCTCGCCCATATAACTGTCACCAAGTAAGATTATATGAAATAAGTTTATATTACTTTTTCTATGTCATTTTTATCTTGTTGTCTGGCCCATATAACTGTCACCAAGTAAGATTATGTGAAATAAGTTTATATTACTTTTTCTATGTCATTTTTATCTTGTCGTCTGGCCCATATAACTGCCACCAAGTAAGATTATGTGAAATAAGTTTAAATTACTTTTTCTATGTCATTTTTATCTTGTCGTCTCGCCCATATAACTGTCACCAAGTAAGATTATGTGAAATAAGTTTATATTACCTTTTCTATGTCATTTTTATCTTGTCGTCTCGCCCATATAACTGCCACCAAGTAAGATTATGTGAAATAAGTTTATATTACTTTTTCTATGTCATTTTAATCTTGTCGTCTCGCCCATATAACTGTCACCAAGTAAGATTATGTGAAATAAGTTTATATTACTTTTTCTATGTCATTTTTATCTTGTCGTCTCGCCCATATAACTGTCACCAAGTAAGATTATGTGAAATAAGTTTATATTACTTTTTCTATGTCATTTTTATCTTGTCGTCTGGCCCATATAACTGCCACCAAGTAAGACTATGTGAAATAAGTTTATATTACTTTTTCTATGTCATTTTTATCTTGTCGTCTCGCCCATATAACTGCCACCAAGTAAGATTATGTGATGTTACATTTATTTTACCTTTTCTATGTCATTTTTATCTTGTCGTCTGGCCCATATAACTGCCACCAAGTAAGATTATGTGAAATAAGTTTATATTACTTTTTCGATGTCATTTTTATCTTGTCGTCTGGCCCATATAACTGCCACCAAGTAAGATTATGTGAAATAAGTTTATATTACTTTTTCTATGTCATTTTTATCTTGTCGTCTCGCCCATATAACTGTCACCAAGTAAGATTATGTGAAATAAGTTTATATTACTTTTTCTATGTCATTTTTATCTTGTCGTCTCACCCATATAACTGCCACCAAGTAAGATTATGTGAAATAAGTTTATATTACTTTTTCTATGTCATTTTTATCTTGTCGTCTCGCCCATATAACTGCCACCAAGTAAGATTATGTGAAATAAGTTTATATTACTTTTTCTATGTCATTTTTATCTTGTCGTCTCGCCCATATAACTGTCACCAAGTAAGATTATGTGAAATAAGTTTATATTACTTTTTCTATGTCATTTTTATCTTGTCGTCTGGCCCATATAACTGCCACCAAGTAAGATTATGTGAAATAAGTTTATATTACTTTTTCTATGTCATTTTTATCTTGTCGTCTCGCCCATATAACTGTCACCAAGTAAGATTATGTGAAATAAGTTTATATTACTTTTTCTATGTCATTTTTATCTTGTCGTCTGGCCCATATAACTGCCACCAAGTAAGATTATGTGAAATAAGTTTATATTACTTTTTCTATGTCATTTTTATCTTGACGTCTCGCCCATATAACTGCCACCAAGTAAGATTATGTGAAATAAGTTTATATTACTTTTTCTATGTCATTTTTATCTTGTCGTCTCGCCCATATAACTGCCACCAAGTAAGATTATGTGAAATAAGTTTATATTACTTTTTCTATGTCATTTTTATCTTGTCGTCTCGCCCATATAACTGTCACCAAGTAAGATTATGTGAAATAAGTTTATATTACTTTTTCTATGTCATTTTTATCTTGTCGTCTCGCCCATATAACTGTCACCAAGTAAGATTATGTGAAATAAGTTTATATTACTTTTTCTATGTCATTTTTATTTTGTCGTCTCGCCCATATAACTGTCACCAAGTAAGATTATGTGAAATAAGTTTATATTACTTTTTCTATGTCATTTTTATCTTGTCGTCTGGCCCATATAACTGTCACCAAGTAAGATTATGTGAAATAAGTTTATATTACTTTTTCTATGTCATTTTTATCTTGTCGTCTGGCCCATATAACTGTCACCAAGTAAGATTATGTGAAATAAGTTTATATTACTTTTTCTATGTCATTTTTATCTTGTCGTCTCGCCCATATAACTGCCACCAAGTAAGATTATGTGATGTTACATTTATTTTACCTCTCATATGTTTTGTTTTATCTTGTCTCGCCCATTTAACTGTTACCAAGTAAGATTATGTGATGCTATGTTAATTTGACCTTTTCTATGTCCTTTTTATCTTGTCCTCTGGCCCATATAACTGTCACCAAGTAAGATTATGTGAAATAAGTTTATATTACTTTTTCTATGTCATTTTTATCTTGTCGTCTTGCCCATATAACTGCCACCAAGTAAGATTATGTGATGTTACATTTATTTTACCTCTCATATCTTTTGTTTTATCTTGTCTCGCCCATTTAACTGTCACCAAGTAAGATTATGTGATGCTATGTTAATTTGACCTTTTCTATGTCATTTTTATCTTGTCGTCTCGCCCATATAACTGCCACCAAGTAAGATTATGTGATGTTACATTTATTTTACCTTTTATATGTTCTTTTTATCTTGTCTCGCCCATATAACTGTCACCAAGTAAGATTATGTGAAATAAGTTTATATTACTTTTTCTATGTCATTTTTATCTTGTCGTCTCGCCCATATAACTGCCACCAAGTAAGATTATGTGAAATAAGTTTATATTACTTTTTCTATGTCATTTTTATCTTGTCGTCTCGCCCATATAACTGCCACCAAGTAAGATTATGTGATGTTACATTTATTTTACCTTTTCTATGTCATTTTTATCTTGTCGTCTCGCCCATATAACTGCCACCAAGTAAGATTATGTGAAATAAGTTTATATTACTTTTTCTATGTCATTTTTATCTTGTCGTCTCGCCCATATAACTGTCACCAAGTAAGATTATGTGAAATAAGTTTATATTACTTTTTCTATGTCATTTTTATCTTGTCGTCTCGCCCATATAACTGTCACCAAGTAAGATTATGTGAAATAAGTTTATATTACTTTTTCTATGTCATTTTTATCTTGTCGTCTCGCCCATATAACTGTCACCAAGTAAGATTATGTGAAATAAGTTTATATTACTTTTTCTATGTCATTTTTATCTTGTCGTCTCGCCCATATAACTGCCACCAAGTAAGATTATGTGAAATAAGTTTATATTACTTTTTCTATGTCATTTTTATCTTGTTGTCTGGCCCATATAACTGTCACCAAGTAAGATTATGTGAAATAAGTTTATATTACTTTTTCTATGTCATTTTTATCTTGTCGTCTGGCCCATATAACTGCCACCAAGTAAGATTATGTGAAATAAGTTTAAATTACTTTTTCTATGTCATTTTTATCTTGTCGTCTCGCCCATATAACTGTCACCAAGTAAGATTATGTGAAATAAGTTTATATTACTTTTTCTATGTCATTTTTATCTTGTCGTCTGACCCATATAACTGCCACCAAGTAAGATTATGTGAAATAAGTTTATATTACTTTTTCTATGTCATTTTTATCTTGTCGTCTCGCCCATATAACTGTCACCAAGTAAGATTATGTGAAATAAGTTTATATTACTTTTTCTATGTCATTTTTATCTTGTCGTCTGGCCCATATAACTGTCACCAAGTAAGATTATGTGAAATAAGTTTATATTATTTTTTCTATGTCATTTTTATCTTGTCGTCTGGCCCATATAACTGTCACCAAGTAAGATTATGTGAAATAAGTTTATATTACTTTTTCAATGTCATTTTTATCTTGTCGTCTCGCCCATATAACTGCCACCAAGTAAGATTATGTGAAATAAGTTTATATTACTTTTTCTATGTCATTTTTATCTTGTCGTCTCGCCCATATAACTGCCACCAAGTAAGATTATGTGATGTTACATTTATTTTACCTTTTCTATGTCATTTTTATCTTGTCGTCTCGCCCATATAACTGCCACCAAGTAAGATTATGTGATGTTACATTTATTTTACCTTTTATATGTTCTTTTTATCTTGTCTCGCCCATATAACTGTCACCAAGTAAGATTATGTGAAATAAGTTTATATTACTTTTTCTATGTCATTTTTATCTTGTCGTCTCGCCCATATAACTGCCACCAAGTAAGATTATGTGAAATAAGTTTATATTACTTTTTCTATGTCATTTTTATCTTGTCGTCTGGCCCATATTACTGCCACCAAGTACGATTATGTGATGTTACATTTATTTTACCTTTTCTATGTCATTTTTATCTTGTCGTCTCGCCCATATAACTGCCACCAAGTAAGATTATGTGATGTTACATTTATTTTACCTTTTATATGTTCTTTTTATCTTGTCTCGCCCATATAACTGTCACCAAGTAAGATTATGTGAAATAAGTTTATATTACTTTTTCTATGTCATTTTTATCTTGTCGTCTCGCCCATATAACTGTCACCAAGTAAGATTATGTGAAATAAGTTTATATTACTTTTTCTATGTCATTTTTATCTTGTCGTCTGGCCCATATAACTGCCACCAAGTAAGATTATGTGAAATAAGTTTATATTACTTTTTCTATGTCATTTTTATCTTGTCGTCTCGCCCATATAACTGCCACCAAGTAAGATTATGTGAAATAAGTTTATATTACTTTTTCTATGTCATTTTTATTTTGTCGTCTCGCCCATATAACTGCCACCAAGTACGATTATGTGATGTTACATTTATTTTACCTTTTCTATGTCATTTTTATCTTGTCGTCTCGCCCATATAACTGCCACCAAGTAAGAATATGTGATGTTACATTTATTTTATCTTTTATATGTTCTTTTTATCTTGTCTCGCCCATATAACTGTCACCAAGTAAGATTATGTGAAATAAGTTTATATTACTTTTTCTATGTCATTTTTATCTTGTCGTCTCGCCCATATAACTGTCACCAAGTAAGATTATGTGAAATAAGTTTATATTACTTTTTCTATGTCATTTTTATCTTGTCGTCTCGCCCATATAACTGTCACCAAGTAAGATTATGTGAAATAAGTTTATATTACTTTTTCTATGTCATTTTTATCTTGTCGTCTGGCCCATATAACTGTCACCAAGTAAGATTATGTGAAATAAGTTTATATTACTTTTTCTATGTCATTTTTATCTTGTCGTCTGGCCCATATAACTGTCACCAAGTAAGATTATGTGAAATAAGTTTATATTACTTTTTCTATGTCATTTTTATTTTGTCGTCTGGCCCATATAACTGCCACCAAGTAATATTATGTGAAATAAGTTTATATTACTTTTTCTATGTCATTTTTATCTTGTCGTCTCGCCCATATAACTGCCACCAAGTACGATTATGTGAAATAAGTTTATATTACTTTTTCTATGTCATTTTTATCGTGGCGTGGCCCATATAACTGCCACCAAGTAAGATTATGTGAAATAAGTTTATATTACTTTTTCTATGTCATTTTTATCTTGTCGTCTGGCCCATATAACTGCCACCAAGTAAGATTATGTGAAATAAGTTTATATTACTTTTTCTATGTCATTTTTATCTTGTCGTCTCGCCCATATAACTGTCACCAAGTAAGATTATGTGAAATAAGTTTATATTACTTTTTCTATGTCATTTTTATCTTGTCGTCTCGCCCATATAACTGTCACCAAGTAAGATTATGTGAAATAAGTTTATATTACTTTTTCTATGTCATTTTTATCTTGTCGTCTCGCCCATATAACTGTCACCAAGTAAGATTATGTGAAATAAGTTTATATTACTTTTTCTATGTCATTTTTATCTTGTTGTCTGGCCCATATAACTGTCACCAAGTAAGATTATGTGAAATAAGTTTATATTACTTTTTCTATGTCATTTTTATCTTGTCGTCTGGCCCATATAACTGCCACCAAGTAAGATTATGTGAAATAAGTTTAAATTACTTTTTCTATGTCATTTTTATCTTGTCGTCTCGCCCATATAACTGTCACCAAGTAAGATTATGTGAAATAAGTTTATATTACTTTTTCTATGTCATTTTTATCTTGTCGTCTGGCCCATATAACTGCCACCAAGTAAGATTATGTGAAATAAGTTTATATTACTTTTTCTATGTCATTTTAATCTTGTCGTCTCGCCCATATAACTGTCACCAAGTAAGATTATGTGAAATAAGTTTATATTACTTTTTCTATGTCATTTTTATCTTGTCGTCTGGCCCATATAACTGTCACCAAGTAAGATTATGTGAAATAAGTTTATATTACTTTTTCTATGTCATTTTTATCTTGTCGTCTGGCCCATATAACTGCCACCAAGTAAGATTATGTGAAATAAGTTTAAATTACTTTTTCTATGTCATTTTTATCTTGTCGTCTCGCCCATATAACTGTCACCAAGTAAGATTATGTGAAATAAGTTTATATTACTTTTTCTATGTCATTTTTATCTTGTCGTCTGACCCATATAACTGCCACCAAGTAAGATTATGTGAAATAAGTTTATATTACTTTTTCTATGTCATTTTTATCTTGTCGTCTCGCCCATATAACTGTCACCAAGTAAGATTATGTGAAATAAGTTTATATTACTTTTTCTATGTCATTTTTATCTTGTCGTCTGGCCCATATAACTGTCACCAAGTAAGATGATGTGAAATAAGTTTATATTATTTTTTCTATGTCATTTTTATCTTGTCGTCTGGCCCATATAACTGTCACCAAGTAAGATTATGTGAAATAAGTTTATATTACTTTTTCTATGTCATTTTTATCTTGTCGTCTCGCCCATATAACTGCCACCAAGTAAGATTATGTGAAATAAGTTTATATTACTTTTTCTATGTCATTTTTATCTTGTCGTCTGGCCCATATTACTGCCACCAAGTACGATTATGTGATGTTACATTTATTTTACCTTTTCTATGTCATTTTTATCTTGTCGTCTCGCCCATATAACTGCCACCAAGTAAGATTATGTGATGTTACATTTATTTTACCTTTTATATGTTCTTTTTATCTTGTCTCGCCCATATAACTGTCACCAAGTAAGATTATGTGAAATAAGTTTATATTACTTTTTCTATGTCATTTTTATCTTGTCGTCTCGCCCATATAACTGTCACCAAGTAAGATTATGTGAAATAAGTTTATATTACTTTTTCTATGTCATTTTTATCTTGTCGTCTGGCCCATATAACTGCCACCAAGTAAGATTATGTGAAATAAGTTTATATTACTTTTTCTATGTCATTTTTATCTTGTCGTCTCGCCCATATAACTGCCACCAAGTAAGATTATGTGAAATAAGTTTATATTACTTTTTCTATGTCATTTTTATTTTGTCGTCTCGCCCATATAACTGCCACCAAGTACGATTATGTGATGTTACATTTATTTTACCTTTTCTATGTCATTTTTATCTTGTCGTCTCGCCCATATAACTGCCACCAAGTAAGAATATGTGATGTTACATTTATTTTATCTTTTATATGTTCTTTTTATCTTGTCTCGCCCATATAACTGTCACCAAGTAAGATTATGTGAAATAAGTTTATATTACTTTTTCTATGTCATTTTTATCTTGTCGTCTCGCCCATATAACTGTCACCAAGTAAGATTATGTGAAATAAGTTTATATTACTTTTTCTATGTCATTTTTATCTTGTCGTCTCGCCCATATAACTGTCACCAAGTAAGATTATGTGAAATAAGTTTATATTACTTTTTCTATGTCATTTTTATCTTGTCGTCTGGCCCATATAACTGTCACCAAGTAAGATTATGTGAAATAAGTTTATATTACTTTTTCTATGTCATTTTTATCTTGTCGTCTGGCCCATATAACTGTCACCAAGTAAGATTATGTGAAATAAGTTTATATTACTTTTTCTATGTCATTTTTATTTTGTCGTCTGGCCCATATAACTGCCACCAAGTAATATTATGTGAAATAAGTTTATATTACTTTTTCTATGTCATTTTTATCTTGTCGTCTCGCCCATATAACTGCCACCAAGTACGATTATGTGAAATAAGTTTATATTACTTTTTCTATGTCATTTTTATCGTGGCGTGGCCCATATAACTGCCACCAAGTAAGATTATGTGAAATAAGTTTATATTACTTTTTCTATGTCATTTTTATCTTGTCGTCTGGCCCATATAACTGCCACCAAGTAAGATTATGTGAAATAAGTTTATATTACTTTTTCTATGTCATTTTTATCTTGTCGTCTCGCCCATATAACTGTCACCAAGTAAGATTATGTGAAATAAGTTTATATTACTTTTTCTATGTCATTTTTATCTTGTCGTCTCGCCCATATAACTGTCACCAAGTAAGATTATGTGAAATAAGTTTATATTACTTTTTCTATGTCATTTTTATCTTGTCGTCTCGCCCATATAACTGTCACCAAGTAAGATTATGTGAAATAAGTTTATATTACTTTTTCTATGTCATTTTTATCTTGTTGTCTGGCCCATATAACTGTCACCAAGTAAGATTATGTGAAATAAGTTTATATTACTTTTTCTATGTCATTTTTATCTTGTCGTCTGGCCCATATAACTGCCACCAAGTAAGATTATGTGAAATAAGTTTAAATTACTTTTTCTATGTCATTTTTATCTTGTCGTCTCGCCCATATAACTGTCACCAAGTAAGATTATGTGAAATAAGTTTATATTACTTTTTCTATGTCATTTTTATCTTGTCGTCTGGCCCATATAACTGCCACCAAGTAAGATTATGTGAAATAAGTTTATATTACTTTTTCTATGTCATTTTAATCTTGTCGTCTCGCCCATATAACTGTCACCAAGTAAGATTATGTGAAATAAGTTTATATTACTTTTTCTATGTCATTTTTATCTTGTCGTCTGGCCCATATAACTGTCACCAAGTAAGATTATGTGAAATAAGTTTATATTACTTTTTCTATGTCATTTTTATCTTGTCGTCTGGCCCATATAACTGCCACCAAGTAAGATTATGTGAAATAAGTTTAAATTACTTTTTCTATGTCATTTTTATCTTGTCGTCTCGCCCATATAACTGTCACCAAGTAAGATTATGTGAAATAAGTTTATATTACTTTTTCTATGTCATTTTTATCTTGTCGTCTGACCCATATAACTGCCACCAAGTAAGATTATGTGAAATAAGTTTATATTACTTTTTCTATGTCATTTTTATCTTGTCGTCTCGCCCATATAACTGTCACCAAGTAAGATTATGTGAAATAAGTTTATATTACTTTTTCTATGTCATTTTTATCTTGTCGTCTGGCCCATATAACTGTCACCAAGTAAGATGATGTGAAATAAGTTTATATTATTTTTTCTATGTCATTTTTATCTTGTCGTCTGGCCCATATAACTGTCACCAAGTAAGATTATGTGAAATAAGTTTATATTACTTTTTCTATGTCATTTTTATCTTGTCGTCTCGCCCATATAACTGCCACCAAGTAAGATTATGTGAAATAAGTTTATATTACTTTTTCTATGTCATTTTTATCTTGTCGTCTCGCCCATATAACTGCCACCAAGTAAGATTATGTGATGTTACATTTATTTTACCTTTTCTATGTCATTTTTATCTTGTCGTCTCGCCCATATAACTGCCACCAAGTAAGATTATGTGATGTTACATTTATTTTACCTTTTATATGTTCTTTTTATCTTGTCTCGCCCATATAACTGTCACCAAGTAAGATTATGTGAAATAAGTTTATATTACTTTTTCTATGTCATTTTTATCTTGTCGTCTCGCCCATATAACTGCCACCAAGTAAGATTATGTGAAATAAGTTTATATTACTTTTTCTATGTCATTTTTATCTTGTCGTCTGGCCCATATTACTGCCACCAAGTACGATTATGTGATGTTACATTTATTTTACCTTTTCTATGTCATTTTTATCTTGTCGTCTCGCCCATATAACTGCCACCAAGTAAGATTATGTGATGTTACATTTATTTTACCTTTTATATGTTCTTTTTATCTTGTCTCGCCCATATAACTGTCACCAAGTAAGATTATGTGAAATAAGTTTATATTACTTTTTCTATGTCATTTTTATCTTGTCGTCTCGCCCATATAACTGTCACCAAGTAAGATTATGTGAAATAAGTTTATATTACTTTTTCTATGTCATTTTTATCTTGTCGTCTGGCCCATATAACTGCCACCAAGTAAGATTATGTGAAATAAGTTTATATTACTTTTTCTATGTCATTTTTATCTTGTCGTCTCGCCCATATAACTGCCACCAAGTAAGATTATGTGAAATAAGTTTATATTACTTTTTCTATGTCATTTTTATTTTGTCGTCTCGCCCATATAACTGCCACCAAGTACGATTATGTGATGTTACATTTATTTTACCTTTTCTATGTCATTTTTATCTTGTCGTCTCGCCCATATAACTGCCACCAAGTAAGAATATGTGATGTTACATTTATTTTATCTTTTATATGTTCTTTTTATCTTGTCTCGCCCATATAACTGTCACCAAGTAAGATTATGTGAAATAAGTTTATATTACTTTTTCTATGTCATTTTTATCTTGTCGTCTCGCCCATATAACTGTCACCAAGTAAGATTATGTGAAATAAGTTTATATTACTTTTTCTATGTCATTTTTATCTTGTCGTCTCGCCCATATAACTGTCACCAAGTAAGATTATGTGAAATAAGTTTATATTACTTTTTCTATGTCATTTTTATCTTGTCGTCTGGCCCATATAACTGTCACCAAGTAAGATTATGTGAAATAAGTTTATATTACTTTTTCTATGTCATTTTTATCTTGTCGTCTGGCCCATATAACTGTCACCAAGTAAGATTATGTGAAATAAGTTTATATTACTTTTTCTATGTCATTTTTATTTTGTCGTCTGGCCCATATAACTGCCACCAAGTAATATTATGTGAAATAAGTTTATATTACTTTTTCTATGTCATTTTTATCTTGTCGTCTCGCCCATATAACTGCCACCAAGTACGATTATGTGAAATAAGTTTATATTACTTTTTCTATGTCATTTTTATCGTGGCGTGGCCCATATAACTGCCACCAAGTAAGATTATGTGAAATAAGTTTATATTACTTTTTCTATGTCATTTTTATCTTGTCGTCTCGCCCATATAACTGCCACCAAGTAAGATTATGTGAAATAAGTTTATATTACTTTTTCTATGTCATTTTTATCTTGTCGTCTCGCCCATATAACTGTCACCAAGTAAGATTATGTGAAATAAGTTTATATTACTTTTTCTATGTCATTTTTATCTTGTCGTCTCGCCCATATAACTGTCACCAAGTAAGATTATGTGAAATAAGTTTATATTACTTTTTCTATGTCATTTTTATCTTGTCGTCTCGCCCATATAACTGTCACCAAGTAAGATTATGTGAAATAAGTTTATATTACTTTTTCTATGTCATTTTTATCTTGTTGTCTGGCCCATATAACTGTCACCAAGTAAGATTATGTGAAATAAGTTTATATTACTTTTTCTATGTCATTTTTATCTTGTCGTCTGGCCCATATAACTGCCACCAAGTAAGATTATGTGAAATAAGTTTAAATTACTTTTTCTATGTCATTTTTATCTTGTCGTCTCGCCCATATAACTGTCACCAAGTAAGATTATGTGAAATAAGTTTATATTACTTTTTCTATGTCATTTTTATCTTGTCGTCTGGCCCATATAACTGCCACCAAGTAAGATTATGTGAAATAAGTTTATATTACTTTTTCTATGTCATTTTAATCTTGTCGTCTCGCCCATATAACTGTCACCAAGTAAGATTATGTGAAATAAGTTTATATTACTTTTTCTATGTCATTTTTATCTTGTCGTCTGGCCCATATAACTGTCACCAAGTAAGATTATGTAAAATAAGTTTATATTACTTTTTCTATGTCATTTTTATCTTGTCGTCTGGCCCATATAACTGCCACCAAGGAAGACTATGTGAAATAAGTTTATATTACTTTTTCTATGTCATTTTTATCTTGTCGTCTCGCCCATATAACTGCCACCAAGTAAGATTATGTGATGTTACATTTATTTTACCTTTTATATGTTCTTTTTATCTTGTCTCGCCCATATAACTGTCACCAAGTAAGATTATGTGAAATAAGTTTATATTACTTTTTCTATGTCATTTTTATCTTGTCGTCTCGCCCATATAACTGCCACCAAGTAAGATTATGTGAAATAAGTTTATATTACTTTTTCTATGTCATTTTTATCTTGTCGTCTCGCCCATATAACTGCCACCAAGTAAGATTATGTGATGTTACATTTATTTTACCTTTTCTATGTCATTTTTATCTTGTCGTCTCGCCCATATAACTGCCACCAAGTAAGATTATGTGAAATAAGTTTATATTACTTTTTCTATGTCATTTTTATCTTGTCGTCTCGCCCATATAACTGCCACCAAGTAAGATTATGTGATGTTACATTTATTTTACCTTTTATATGTTCTTTTTATCTTGTCTCGCCCATATAACTGTCACCAAGTAAGATTATGTGAAATAAGTTTATATTACTTTTTCTATGTCATTTTTATCTTGTCGTCTCGCCCATATAACTGCCACCAAGTAAGATTATGTGAAATAAGTTTATATTACTTTTTCTATGTCATTTTTATCTTGTCGTCTCGCCCATATAACTGCCACCAAGTAAGATTATGTGATGTTACATTTATTTTACCTTTTCTATGTCATTTTTATCTTGTCGTCTCGCCCATATAACTGCCACCAAGTAAGATTATGTGAAATAAGTTTATATTACTTTTTCTATGTCATTTTTATCTTGTCGTCTCGCCCATATAACTGTCACCAAGTAAGATTATGTGAAATAAGTTTATATTACTTTTTCTATGTCATTTTTATCTTGTCGTCTCGCCCATATAACTGTCACCAAGTAAGATTATGTGAAATAAGTTTATATTACTTTTTCTATGTCATTTTTATCTTGTCGTCTCGCCCATATAACTGTCACCAAGTAAGATTATGTGAAATAAGTTTATATTACTTTTTCTATGTCATTTTTATCTTGTCGTCTCGCCCATATAACTACCACCAAGTAAGATTATGTGAAATAAGTTTATATTACTTTTTCTATGTCATTTTTATCTTGTTGTCTGGCCCATATAACTGTCACCAAGTAAGATTATGTGAAATAAGTTTATATTACTTTTTCTATGTCATTTTTATCTTGTCGTCTGGCCCATATAACTGCCACCAAGTAAGATTATGTGAAATAAGTTTAAATTACTTTTTCTATGTCATTTTTATCTTGTCGTCTCGCCCATATAACTGTCACCAAGTAAGATTATGTGAAATAAGTTTATATTACTTTTTCTATGTCATTTTTATCTTGTCGTCTGACCCATATAACTGCCACCAAGTAAGATTATGTGAAATAAGTTTATATTACTTTTTCTATGTCATTTTTATCTTGTCGTCTCGCCCATATAACTGTCACCAAGTAAGATTATGTGAAATAAGTTTATATTACTTTTTCTATGTCATTTTTATCTTGTCGTCTGGCCCATATAACTGTCACCAAGTAAGATTATGTGAAATAAGTTTATATTACTTTTTCTATGTCATTTTTATCTTGTCGTCTGGCCCATATAACTGTCACCAAGTAAGATTATGTGAAATAAGTTTATATTACTTTTTCTATGTCATTTTTATCTTGTCGTCTCGCCCATATAACTGCCACCAAGTAAGATTATGTGAAATAAGTTTATATTACTTTTTCTATGTCATTTTTATCTTGTCGTCTCGCCCATATAACTGCCACCAAGTAAGATTATGTGATGTTACATTTATTTTACCTTTTCTATGTCATTTTTATCTTGTCGTCTCGCCCATATAACTGCCACCAAGTAAGATTATGTGATGTTACATTTATTTTACCTTTTATATGTTCTTTTTATCTTGTCTCGCCCATATAACTGTCACCAAGTAAGATTATGTGAAATAAGTTTATATTACTTTTTCTATGTCATTTTTATCTTGTCGTCTCGCCCATATAACTGCCACCAAGTAAGATTATGTGAAATAAGTTTATATTACTTTTTCTATGTCATTTTTATCTTGTCGTCTGGCCCATATAACTGCCACCAAGTACGATTATGTGATGTTACATTTATTTTACCTTTTCTATGTCATTTTTATCTTGTCGTCTCGCCCATATAACTGCCACCAAGTAAGATTATGTGATGTTACATTTATTTTACCTTTTATATGTTCTTTTTATCTTGTCTCGCCCATATAACTGTCACCAAGTAAGATTATGTGAAATAAGTTTATATTACTTTTTCTATGTCATTTTTATCTTGTCGTCTCGCCCATATAACTGTCACCAAGTAAGATTATGTGAAATAAGTTTATATTACTTTTTCTATGTCATTTTTATCTTGTCGTCTGGCCCATATAACTGCCACCAAGTAAGATTATGTGAAATAAGTTTATATTACTTTTTCTATGTCATTTTTATCTTGTCGTCTCGCCCATATAACTGCCACCAAGTAAGATTATGTGAAATAAGTTTATATTACTTTTTCTATGTCATTTTTATTTTGTCGTCTCGCCCATATAACTGCCACCAAGTACGATTATGTGATGTTACATTTATTTTACCTTTTCTATGTCATTTTTATCTTGTCGTCTCGCCCATATAACTGCCACCAAGTAAGATTATGTGATGTTACATTTATTTTATCTTTTATATGTTCTTTTTTATCTTGTCTCGCCCATATAACTGTCACCAAGTAAGATTATGTGAAATAAGTTTATATTACTTTTTCTATGTCATTTTTATCTTGTCGTCTCGCCCATATAACTGTCACCAAGTAAGATTATGTGAAATAAGTTTATATTACTTTTTCTATGTCATTTTTATCTTGTCGTCTCGCCCATATAACTGTCACCAAGTAAGATTATGTGAAATAAGTTTATATTACTTTTTCTATGTCATTTTTATCTTGTCGTCTGGCCCATATAACTGTCACCAAGTAAGATTATGTGAAATAAGTTTATATTACTTTTTCTATGTCATTTTTATCTTGTCGTCTGGCCCATATAACTGTCACCAAGTAAGATTATGTGAAATAAGTTTATATTACTTTTTCTATGTCATTTTTATTTTGTCGTCTGGCCCATATAACTGCCACCAAGTAATATTATGTGAAATAAGTTTATATTACTTTTTCTATGTCATTTTTATCTTGTCGTCTCGCCCATATAACTGCCACCAAGTACGATTATGTGAAATAAGTTTATATTACTTTTTCTATGTCATTTTTATCGTGGCGTGGCCCATATAACTGCCACCAAGTAAGATTATGTGAAATAAGTTTATATTACTTTTTCTATGTCATTTTTATCTTGTCGTCTCGCCCATATAACTGCCACCAAGTAAGATTATGTGAAATAAGTTTATATTACTTTTTCTATGTCATTTTTATCTTGTCGTCTCGCCCATATAACTGTCACCAAGTAAGATTATGTGAAATAAGTTTATATTACTTTTTCTATGTCATTTTTATCTTGTCGTCTCGCCCATATAACTGTCACCAAGTAAGATTATGTGAAATAAGTTTATATTACTTTTTCTATGTCATTTTTATCTTGTCGTCTCGCCCATATAACTGTCACCAAGTAAGATTATGTGAAATAAGTTTATATTACTTTTT
Organism: Bathymodiolus septemdierum; assembly: GCA_963383655.1. NCBI lineage: Eukaryota > Metazoa > Mollusca > Bivalvia > Mytilida > Modiolidae > Bathymodiolus > Bathymodiolus septemdierum. Next base: position 30,202,319 of record OY726522.1, read on the forward strand.
CTATGTCATTTTTATCTTGTTGTCTGGCCCATATAACTGTCACCAAGTAAGATTATGTGAAATAAGTTTATATTACTTTTTCTATGTCATTTTTATCTTGTCGTCTGGCCCATATAACTGCCACCAAGTAAGATTATGTGAAATAAGTTTAAATTACTTTTTCTATGTCATTTTTATCTTGTCGTCTCGCCCATATAACTGTCACCAAGTAAGATTATGTGAAATAAGTTTATATTACTTTTTCTATGTCATTTTTATCTTGTCGTCTGGCCCATATAACTGCCACCAAGTAAGATTATGTGAAATAAGTTTATATTACTTTTTCTATGTCATTTTAATCTTGTCGTCTCGCCCATATAACTGTCACCAAGTAAGATTATGTGAAATAAGTTTATATTACTTTTTCTATGTCATTTTTATCTTGTCGTCTGGCCCATATAACTGTCACCAAGTAAGATTATGTGAAATAAGTTTATATTACTTTTTCTATGTCATTTTTATCTTGTCGTCTGGCCCATATAACTGCCACCAAGTAAGACTATGTGAAATAAGTTTATATTACTTTTTCTATGTCATTTTTATCTTGTCGTCTCGCCCATATAACTGCCACCAAGTAAGATTATGTGATGTTACATTTATTTTACCTTTTATATGTTCTTTTTATCTTGTCTCGCCCATATAACTGTCACCAAGTAAGATTATGTGAAATAAGTTTATATTACTTTTTCTATGTCATTTTTATCTTGTCGTCTCGCCCATATAACTGCCACCAAGTAAGATTATGTGATGTTACATTTATTTTACCTTTTCTATGTCATTTTTATCTTGTCGTCTCGCCCATATAACTGCCACCAAGTAAGATTATGTGATGTTACATTTATTTTACCTTTTATATGTTCTTTTTATCTTGTCTCGCCCATATAATTGTCACCAAGTAAGATTATGTGAAATAAGTTTATATTACTTTTTCTATGTCATTTTTATCTTGTCGTCTCGCCCATATAACTGCCACCAAGTAAGATTATGTGAAATAAGTTTATATTACTTTTTCTATGTCATTTTTATCTTGTCGTCTGGCCCATATAACTGCCACCAAGTACGATTATGTGATGTTACATTTATTTTACCTTTTCTATGTCATTTTTATCTTGTCGTCTCGCCCATATAACTGCCACCAAGTAAGATTATGTGATGTTACATTTATTTTACCTTTTATATGTTCTTTTTATCTTGTCTCGCCCATATAACTGTCACCAAGTAAGATTATGTGAAATAAGTTTATATTACTTTTTCTATGTCATTTTTATCTTGTCGTCTCGCCCATATAACTGTCACCAAGTAAGATTATGTGAAATAAGTTTATATTACTTTTTCTATGTCATTTTTATCTTGTCGTCTGGCCCATATAACTGTCACCAAGTAAGATTATGTGAAATAAGTTTATATTACTTTTTCTATGTCATTTTTATCTTGTCGTCTCGCCCATATAACTGCCACCAAGTAAGATTATGTGAAATAAGTTTATATTACTTTTTCTATGTCATTTTTATCTTGTCGTCTCGCCCATATAACTGTCACCAAGTAAGATTATGTGAAATAAGTTTATATTACTTTTTCTATGTCATTTTTATCTTGTCGTCTGGCCCATATAACTGCCACCAAGTAAGATTATGTGAAATAAGTTTATATTACTTTTTCTATGTCATTTTTATTTTGTCGTCTCGCCCATATAACTGCCACCAAGTACGATTATGTGATGTTACATTTATTTTACCTTTTTTATGTCATTTTTATCTTGTCGTCTCGCCCATATAACTGCCACCAAGTAAGATTATGTGATGTTACATTTATTTTATCTTTTATATGTTCTTTTTATCTTGTCTCGCCCATATAACTGTCACCAAGTAAGATTATGTGAAATAAGTTTATATTACTTTTTCTATGTCATTTTTATCTTGTCGTCTCGCCCATATAACTGTCACCAAGTAAGATTATGTGAAATAAGTTTATATTACTTTTTCTATGTCATTTTTATCTTGTCGTCTTGCCCATATAACTGTCACCAAGTAAGATTATGTGAAATAAGTTTATATTACTTTTTCTATGTCATTTTTATCTTGTCTTCTGGCCCATATAACTGTCACCAAGTAAGATTATGTGAAATAAGTTTATATTACTTTTTCTATGTCATTTTTATCTTGTCGTCTGGCCCATATAACTGTCACCAAGTAAGATTATGTGAAATAAGTTTATATTACTTTTTCTATGTCATTTTTATTTTGTCGTCTGGCCCATATAACTGCCACCAAGTAATATTATGTGAAATAAGTTTATATTACTTTTTCTATGTCATTTTTATCTTGTCGTCTCGCCCATATAACTGCCACCAAGTACGATTATGTGAAATAAGTTTATATTACTTTTTCTATGTCATTTTTATCTTGTCGTCTGGCCCATATAACTGCCACCAAGTAAGATTATGTGAAATAAGTTTATATTACTTTTTCTATGTCATTTTTATCTTGTCGTCTCGCCCATATAACTGCCACCAAGTAAGATTATGTGAAATAAGTTTATATTACTTTTTCTATGTCATTTTTATCTTGTCGTCTCGCCCATATAACTGTCACCAAGTAAGATTATGTGAAATAAGTTTATATTACTTTTTCTATGTCATTTTTATCTTGTCGTCTCGCCCATATAACTGTCACCAAGTAAGATTATGTGAAATAAGTTTATATTACTTTTTCTATGTCATTTTTATCTTGTCGTCTCGCCCATATAACTGTCACCAAGTAAGATTATGTGAAATAAGTTTATATTACTTGTTCTATGTCATTTTTATCTTGTTGTCTGGCCAATATAACTGTCACCAAGTAAGATTATGTGAAATAAGTTTATATTACTTTTTCTATGTCATTTTTATCTTGTCGTCTGGCCCATATAACTGCCACCAAGTAAGATTATGTGAAATAAGTTTAAATTACTTTTTCTATGTCATTTTTATCTTGTCGTCTCGCCCATATAACTGTCACCAAGTAAGATTATGTGAAATAAGTTTATATTACTTTTTCTATGTCATTTTTATCTTGTCGTCTGGCCCATATAACTGCCACTAAGTAAGATTATGTGAAATAAGTTTATATTACTTTTTCTATGTCATTTTAATCTTGTCGTCTCGCCCATATAACTGTCACCAAGTAAGATTATGTGAAATAAGTTTATATTACTTTTTCTATGTCATTTTTATCTTGTCGTCTGGCCCATATAACTGTCACCAAGTAAGATTATGTGAAATAAGTTTATATTACTTTTTCTATGTCATTTTTATCTTGTCGTCTGGCCCATATAACTGCCACCAAGTAAGACTATGTGAAATAAGTTTATATTACTTTTTCTATGTCATTTTTATCTTGTCGTCTCGCCCATATAACTGCCACCAAGTAAGATTATGTGATGTTACATTTATTTTACCTTTTATATGTTCTTTTTATCTTGTCTCGCCCATATAACTGTCACCAAGTAAGATTATGTGAAATAAGTTTATATTACTTTTTCTATGTCATTTTTATCTTGTCGTCTCGCCCATATAACTGCCACCAAGTAAGATTATGTGAAATAAGTTTATATTACTTTTTCTATGTCATTTTTATCTTGTCGTCTCGCCCATATAACTGCCACCAAGTAAGATTATGTGATGTTACATTTATTTTACCTTTTCTATGTCATTTTTATCTTGTCGTCTCGCCCATATAACTGTCACCAAGTAAGATTATGTGAAATAAGTTTATATTACTTTTTCTATGTCATTTTTATCTTGTCGTCTCGCCCATATAACTGTCACCAAGTAAGATTATGTGAAATAAGTTTATATTACTTTTTCTATGTCATTTTTATCTTGTCGTCTCGCCCATATAACTGTCACCAAGTAAGATTATGTGAAATAAGTTTATATTACTTTTTCTATGTCATTTTTATCTTGTCGTCTCGCCCATATAACTGTCACCAAGTAAGATTATGTGAAATAAGTTTATATTACTTTTTCTATGTCATTTTTATCTTGTTGTCTGGCCCATATAACTGTCACCAAGTAAGATTATGTGAAATAAGTTTATATTACTTTTTCTATGTCATTTTTATCTTGTCGTCTGGCCCATATAACTGCCACCAAGTAAGATTATGTGAAATAAGTTTAAATTACTTTTTCTATGTCATTTTTATCTTGTCGTCTCGCCCATATAACTGTCACCAAGTAAGATTATGTGAAATAAGTTTATATTACTTTTTCTATGTCATTTTTATCTTGTCGTCTGGCCCATATAACTGCCACCAAGTAAGATTATGTGAAATAAGTTTATATTACTTTTTCTATGTCATTTTTATCTTGTCGTCTCGCCCATATAACTGTCACCAAGTAAGATTATGTGAAATAAGTTTATATTACTTTTTCTATGTCATTTTTATCTTGTCGTCTGGCCCATATAACTGTCACCAAGTAAGATTATGTGAAATAAGTTTATATTACTTTTTCTATGTCATTTTTATCTTGTCGTCTGGCCCATATAACTGTCACCAAGTAAGATTATGTGAAATAAGTTTATATTACTTTTTCTATGTCATTTTTATCTTGTCGTCTCGCCCATATAACTGTCACCAAGTAAGATTATGTGAAATAAGTTTATATTACTTTTTCTATGTCATTTTTATCTTGTTGTCTGGCCCATATAAATGTCACCAAGTAAGATTATGTGAAATAAGTTTATATTACTTTTTCTATGTCATTTTTATCTTGTCGTCTGGCCCATATAACTGCCACCAAGTAAGATTATGTGAAATAAGTTTAAATTACTTTTTCTATGTCATTTTTATCTTGTCGTCTCGCCCATATAACTGTCACCAAGTAAGATTATGTGAAATAAGTTTATATTACTTTTTCTATGTCATTTTTATCTTGTCGTCTGGCCCATATAACTGCCACCAAGTAAGATTATGTGAAATAAGTTTATATTACTTTTTCTATGTCATTTTTATCTTGTCGTCTCGCCCATATAACTGTCACCAAGTAAGATTATGTGAAATAAGTTTATATTACTTTTTCTATGTCATTTTTATCTTGTCGTCTCGCCCATATAACTGCCACCAAGTAAGATTATGTGATGTTACATTTATTTTACCTTTTATATGTTCTTTTTATCTTGTCTCGCCCATATAATTGTCACCAAGTAAGATTATGTGAAATAAGTTTATATTACTTTTTCTATGTCATTTTTATCTTGTCGTCTCGCCCATATAACTGCCACCAAGTAAGATTATGTGAAATAAGTTTATATTACTTTTTCTATGTCATTTTTATCTTGTCGTCTGGCCCATATAACTGCCACCAAGTACGATTATGTGATGTTACATTTATTTTACCTTTTCTATGTCATTTTTATCTTGTCGTCTCGCCCATATAACTGCCACCAAGTAAGATTATGTGATGTTACATTTATTTTACCTTTTATATGTTCTTTTTATCTTGTCTCGCCCATATAACTGTCACCAAGTAAGATTATGTGAAATAAGTTTATATTACTTTTTCTATGTCATTTTTATCTTGTCGTCTCGCCCATATAACTGTCACCAAGTAAGATTATGTGAAATAAGTTTATATTACTTTTTCTATGTCATTTTTATCTTGTCGTCTGGCCCATATAACTGTCACCAAGTAAGATTATGTGAAATAAGTTTATATTACTTTTTCTATGTCATTTTTATCTTGTCGTCTCGCCCATATAACTGCCACCAAGTAAGATTATGTGAAATAAGTTTATATTACTTTTTCTATGTCATTTTTATCTTGTCGTCTCGCCCATATAACTGTCACCAAGTAAGATTATGTGAAATAAGTTTATATTACTTTTTCTATGTCATTTTTATCTTGTCGTCTGGCCCATATAACTGCCACCAAGTAAGATTATGTGAAATAAGTTTATATTACTTTTTCTATGTCATTTTTATTTTGTCGTCTCGCCCATATAACTGCCACCAAGTACGATTATGTGATGTTACATTTATTTTACCTTTTTTATGTCATTTTTATCTTGTCGTCTCGCCCATATAACTGCCACCAAGTAAGATTATGTGATGTTACATTTATTTTATCTTTTATATGTTCTTTTTATCTTGTCTCGCCCATATAACTGTCACCAAGTAAGATTATGTGAAATAAGTTTATATTACTTTTTCTATGTCATTTTTATCTTGTCGTCTCGCCCATATAACTGTCACCAAGTAAGATTATGTGAAATAAGTTTATATTACTTTTTCTATGTCATTTTTATCTTGTCGTCTTGCCCATATAACTGTCACCAAGTAAGATTATGTGAAATAAGTTTATATTACTTTTTCTATGTCATTTTTATCTTGTCTTCTGGCCCATATAACTGTCACCAAGTAAGATTATGTGAAATAAGTTTATATTACTTTTTCTATGTCATTTTTATCTTGTCGTCTGGCCCATATAACTGTCACCAAGTAAGATTATGTGAAATAAGTTTATATTACTTTTTCTATGTCATTTTTATTTTGTCGTCTGGCCCATATAACTGCCACCAAGTAATATTATGTGAAATAAGTTTATATTACTTTTTCTATGTCATTTTTATCTTGTCGTCTCGCCCATATAACTGCCACCAAGTACGATTATGTGAAATAAGTTTATATTACTTTTTCTATGTCATTTTTATCTTGTCGTCTGGCCCATATAACTGCCACCAAGTAAGATTATGTGAAATAAGTTTATATTACTTTTTCTATGTCATTTTTATCTTGTCGTCTCGCCCATATAACTGCCACCAAGTAAGATTATGTGAAATAAGTTTATATTACTTTTTCTATGTCATTTTTATCTTGTCGTCTCGCCCATATAACTGTCACCAAGTAAGATTATGTGAAATAAGTTTATATTACTTTTTCTATGTCATTTTTATCTTGTCGTCTCGCCCATATAACTGTCACCAAGTAAGATTATGTGAAATAAGTTTATATTACTTTTTCTATGTCATTTTTATCTTGTCGTCTCGCCCATATAACTGTCACCAAGTAAGATTATGTGAAATAAGTTTATATTACTTGTTCTATGTCATTTTTATCTTGTTGTCTGGCCAATATAACTGTCACCAAGTAAGATTATGTGAAATAAGTTTATATTACTTTTTCTATGTCATTTTTATCTTGTCGTCTGGCCCATATAACTGCCACCAAGTAAGATTATGTGAAATAAGTTTAAATTACTTTTTCTATGTCATTTTTCTCTTGTCGTCTCGCCCATATAACTGTCACCAAGTAAGATTATGTGAAATAAGTTTATATTACTTTTTCTATGTCATTTTTATCTTGTCGTCTGGCCCATATAACTGCCACCAAGTAAGATTATGTGAAATAAGTTTATATTACTTTTTCTATGTCATTTTAATCTTGTCGTCTCGCCCATATAACTGTCACCAAGTAAGATTATGTGAAATAAGTTTATATTACTTTTTCTATGTCATTTTTATCTTGTCGTCTGGCCCATATAACTGTCACCAAGTAAGATTATGTGAAATAAGTTTATATTACTTTTTCTATGTCATTTTTATCTTGTCGTCTGGCCCATATAACTGCCACCAAGTAAGACTATGTGAAATAAGTTTATATTACTTTTTCTATGTCATTTTTATCTTGTCGTCTCGCCCATATAACTGCCACCAAGTAAGATTATGTGATGTTACATTTATTTTACCTTTTATATGTTCTTTTTATCTTGTCTCGCCCATATAACTGTCACCAAGTAAGATTATGTGAAATAAGTTTATATTACTTTTTCTATGTCATTTTTATCTTGTCGTCTCGCCCATATAACTGCCACCAAGTAAGATTATGTGAAATAAGTTTATATTACTTTTTCTATGTCATTTTTATCTTGTCGTCTCGCCCATATAACTGCCACCAAGTAAGATTATGTGATGTTACATTTATTTTACCTTTTCTATGTCATTTTTATCTTGTCGTCTCGCCCATATAACTGTCACCAAGTAAGATTATGTGAAATAAGTTTATATTACTTTTTCTATGTCATTTTTATCTTGTCGTCTCGCCCATATAACTGTCACCAAGTAAGATTATGTGAAATAAGTTTATATTACTTTTTCTATGTCATTTTTATCTTGTCGTCTCGCCCATATAACTGTCACCAAGTAAGATTATGTGAAATAAGTTTATATTACTTTTTCTATGTCATTTTTATCTTGTCGTCTCGCCCATATAACTGTCACCAAGTAAGATTATGTGAAATAAGTTTATATTACTTTTTCTATGTCATTTTTATCTTGTTGTCTGGCCCATATAACTGTCACCAAGTAAGATTATGTGAAATAAGTTTATATTACTTTTTCTATGTCATTTTTATCTTGTCGTCTGGCCCATATAACTGCCACCAAGTACGATTATGTGAAATAAGTTTAAATTACTTTTTCTATGTCATTTTTATCTTGTCGTCTCGCCCATATAACTGTCACCAAGTAAGATTATGTGAAATAAGTTTATATTACTTTTTCTATGTCATTTTTATCTTGTCGTCTGGCCCATATAACTGCCACCAAGTAAGATTATGTGAAATAAGTTTATATTACTTTTTCTATGTCATTTTTATCTTGTCGTCTCGCCCATATAACTGTCACCAAGTAAGATTATGTGAAATAAGTTTATATTACTTTTTCTATGTCATTTTTATCTTGTCGTCTGGCCCATATAACTGTCACCAAGTAAGATTATGTGAAATAAGTTTATATTACTTTTTCTATGTCATTTTTATCTTGTCGTCTGGCCCATATAACTGTCACCAAGTAAGATTATGTGAAATAAGTTTATATTACTTTTTCTATGTCATTTTTATCTTGTCGTCTCGCCCATATAACTGTCACCAAGTAAGATTATGTGAAATAAGTTTATATTACTTTTTCTATGTCATTTTTATCTTGTTGTCTGGCCCATATAACTGTCACCAAGTAAGATTATGTGAAATAAGTTTATATTACTTTTTCTATGTCATTTTTATCTTGTCGTCTGGCCCATATAACTGCCACCAAGTAAGATTATGTGAAATAAGTTTAAATTACTTTTTCTATGTCATTTTTATCTTGTCGTCTCGCCCATATAACTGTCACCAAGTAAGATTATGTGAAATAAGTTTATATTACTTTTTCTATGTCATTTTTATCTTGTCGTCTGGCCCATATAACTGCCACCAAGTAAGATTATGTGAAATAAGTTTATATTACTTTTTCTATGTCATTTTTATCTTGTCGTCTCGCCCATATAACTGTCACCAAGTAAGATTATGTGAAATAAGTTTATATTACTTTTTCTATGTCATTTTTATCTTGTCGTCTGGCCCATATAACTGTCACCAAGTAAGATTATGTGAAATAAGTTTATATTACTTTTTCTATGTCATTTTTATCTTGTCGTCTGGCCCATATAACTGTCACCAAGTAAGATTATGTGAAATAAGTTTATATTACTTTTTCTATGTCATTTTTATCTTGTCGTCTCGCCCATATAACTGCCACCAAGTAAGACTATGTGAAATAAGTTTATATTACTTTTTCTATGTCATTTTTATCTTGTCGTCTCGCCCATATAACTGCCACCAAGTAAGATTATGTGATGTTACATTTATTTTACCTTTTATATGTTCTTTTTATCTTGTCTCGCCCATATAACTGTCACCAAGTAAGATTATGTGAAATAAGTTTATATTACTTTTTCTATGTCATTTTTATCTTGTCGTCTCGCCCATATAACTGCCACCAAGTAAGATTATGTGAAATAAGTTTATATTACTTTTTCTATGTCATTTTTATCTTGTCGTCTCGCCCATATAACTGCCACCAAGTAAGATTATGTGATGTTACATTTATTTTACCTTTTCTATGTCATTTTTATCTTGTCGTCTCGCCCATATAACTGCCACCAAGTAAGATTATGTGAAATAAGTTTATATTACTTTTTCTATGTCATTTTTATCTTGTCGTCTCGCCCATATAACTGTCACCAAGTAAGATTATGTGAAATAAGTTTATATTACTTTTTCTATGTCATTTTTATCTTGTCGTCTCGCCCATATAACTGTCACCAAGTAAGATTATGTGAAATAAGTTTATATTACTTTTTCTATGTCATTTTTATCTTGTCGTCTCGCCCATATAACTGTCACCAAGTAAGATTATGTGAAATAAGTTTATATTACTTTTTCTATGTCATTTTTATCTTGTTGTCTGGCCCATATAACTGTCACCAAGTAAGATTATGTGAAATAAGTTTATATTACTTTTTCTATGTCATTTTTATCTTGTCGTCTGGCCCATATAACTGCCACCAAGTAAGATTATGTGAAATAAGTTTAAATTACTTTTTCTATGTCATTTTTATCTTGTCGTCTCGCCCATATAACTGTCACCAAGTAAGATTATGTGAAATAAGTTTATATTACTTTTTCTATGTCATTTTTATCTTGTCGTCTGGCCCATATAACTGCCACCAAGTAAGATTATGTGAAATAAGTTTATATTACTTTTTCTATGTCATTTTTATCTTGTCGTCTCGCCCATATAACTGTCACCAAGTAAGATTATGTGAAATAAGTTTATATTACTTTTTCTATGTCATTTTTATCTTGTCGTCTGGCCCATATAACTGTCACCAAGTAAGATTATGTGAAATAAGTTTATATTACTTTTTCTATGTCATTTTTATCTTGTCGTCTGGCCCATATAACTGTCACCAAGTAAGATTATGTGAAATAAGTTTATATTACTTTTTCTATGTCATTTTTATCTTGTCGTCTCGCCCATATAACTGCCACCAAGTAAGATTATGTGAAATAAGTTTATATTACTTTTTCTATGTTATTTTTATCTTGTCGTCTCGCCCATATAACTGCCACCAAGTAAGATTATGTGATGTTACATTTATTTTACCTTTTCTATGTCATTTTTATCTTGTCGTCTCGCCCATATAACTGCCACCAAGTAAGATTATGTGATGTTACATTTATTTTACCTTTTATATGTTCTTTTTATCTTGTCTCGCCCATATAACTGTCACCAAGTAAGATTATGTGAAATAAGTTTATATTACTTTTTCTATGTCATTTTTATCTTGTCGTCTCGCCCATATAACTGCCACCAAGTAAGATTATGTGAAATAAGTTTATATTACTTTTTCTATGTCATTTTTATCTTGTCGTCTGGCCCATATAACTGCCACCAAGTACGATTATGTGATGTTACATTTATTTTACCTTTTATATGTCATTTTTATCTTGTCGTCTCGCCCATATAACTGCCACCAAGTAAGATTATGTGATGTTACATTTATTTGACCTTTTCTATGTCATTTTTATCTTGTCGTCTCGCCCATATAACTGTCACCAAGTAAGATTATGTGAAATAAGTTTATATTACTTGTTCTATGTCATTTTTATCTTGTTGTCTGGCCAATATAACTGTCACCAAGTAAGATTATGTGAAATAAGTTTATATTACTTTTTCTATGTCATTTTTATCTTGTCGTCTGGCCCATATAACTGCCACCAAGTAAGATTATGTGAAATAAGTTTAAATTACTTTTTCTATGTCATTTTTATCTTGTCGTCTCGCCCATATAACTGTCACCAAGTAAGATTATGTGAAATAAGTTTATATTACTTTTTCTATGTCATTTTTATCTTGTCGTCTGGCCCATATAACTGCCACCAAGTAAGATTATGTGAAATAAGTTTATATTACTTTTTCTATGTCATTTTAATCTTGTCGTCTCGCCCATATAACTGTCACCAAGTAAGATTATGTGAAATAAGTTTATATTACTTTTTCTATGTCATTTTTATCTTGTCGTCTGGCCCATATAACTGTCACCAAGTAAGATTATGTGAAATAAGTTTATATTACTTTTTCTATGTCATTTTTATCTTGTCGTCTGGCCCATATAACTGCCACCAAGTAAGACTATGTGAAATAAGTTTATATTACTTTTTCTATGTCATTTTTATCTTGTCGTCTCGCCCATATAACTGCCACCAAGTACGATTATGTGATGTTACATTTATTTTACCTTTTCTATGTCATTTTTATCTTGTCGTCTCGCCCATATAACTGCCACCAAGTAAGATTATGTGATGTTACATTTATTTGACCTTTTCTATGTCATTTTTATCTTGTCGTCTCGCCCATATAACTGTCACCAAGTAAGATTATGTGAAATAAGTTTATATTACTTGTTCTATGTCATTTTTATCTTGTTGTCTGGCCAATATAACTGTCACCAAGTAAGATTATGTGAAATAAGTTTATATTACTTTTTCTATGTCATTTTTATCTTGTCGTCTGGCCCATATAACTGCCACCAAGTAAGATTATGTGAAATAAGTTTAAATTACTTTTTCTATGTCATTTTTATCTTGTCGTCTCGCCCATATAACTGTCACCAAGTAAGATTATGTGAAATAAGTTTATATTACTTTTTCTATGTCATTTTTATCTTGTCGTCTGGCCCATATAACTGCCACCAAGTAAGATTATGTGAAATAAGTTTATATTACTTTTTCTATGTCATTTTAATCTTGTCGTCTCGCCCATATAACTGTCACCAAGTAAGATTATGTGAAATAAGTTTATATTACTTTTTCTATGTCATTTTTATCTTGTCGTCTGGCCCATATAACTGTCACCAAGTAAGATTATGTGAAATAAGTTTATATTACTTTTTCTATGTCATTTTTATCTTGTCGTCTGGCCCATATAACTGCCACCAAGTAAGACTATGTGAAATAAGTTTATATTACTTTTTCTATGTCATTTTTATCTTGTCGTCTCGCCCATATAACTGCCACCAAGTAAGATTATGTGATGTTACATTTATTTTACCTTTTATATGTTCTTTTTATCTTGTCTCGCCCATATAACTGTCACCAAGTAAGATTATGTGAAATAAGTTTATATTACTTTTTCTATGTCATTTTTATCTTGTCGTCTCGCCCATATAACTGCCACCAAGTAAGATTATGTGAAATAAGTTTATATTAATTTTTCTATGTCATTTTTATCTTGTCGTCTCGCCCATATAACTGCCACCAAGTAAGATTATGTGATGTTACATTTATTTTACCTTTTCTATGTCATTTTTATCTTGTCGTCTCGCCCATATAACTGTCACCAAGTAAGATTATGTGAAATAAGTTTATATTACTTTTTCTATGTCATTTTTATCTTGTCGTCTCGCCCATATAACTGTCACCAAGTAAGATTATGTGAAATAAGTTTATATTACTTTTTCTATGTCATTTTTATCTTGTCGTCTCGCCCATATAACTGTCACCAAGTAAGATTATGTGAAATAAGTTTATATTACTTTTTCTATGTCATTTTTATCTTGTCGTCTCGCCCATATAACTGTCACCAAGTAAGATTATGTGAAATAAGTTTATATTACTTTTTCTATGTCATTTTTATCTTGTTGTCTGGCCCATATAACTGTCACCAAGTAAGATTATGTGAAATAAGTTTATATTACTTTTTCTATGTCATTTTTATCTTGTCGTCTGGCCCATATAACTGCCACCAAGTAAGATTATGTGAAATAAGTTTAAATTACTTTTTCTATGTCATTTTTATCTTGTCGTCTCGCCCATATAACTGTCACCAAGTAAGATTATGTGAAATAAGTTTATATTACTTTTTCTATGTCATTTTTATCTTGTCGTCTGGCCCATATAACTGCCACCAAGTAAGATTATGTGAAATAAGTTTATATTACTTTTTCTATGTCATTTTTATCTTGTCGTCTCGCCCATATAACTGTCACCAAGTAAGATTATGTGAAATAAGTTTATATTACTTTTTCTATGTCATTTTTATCTTGTCGTCTGGCCCATATAACTGTCACCAAGTAAGATTATGTGAAATAAGTTTATATTACTTTTTCTATGTCATTTTTATCTTGTCGTCTGGCCCATATAACTGTCACCAAGTAAGATTATGTGAAATAAGTTTATATTACTTTTTCTATGTCATTTTTATCTTGTCGTCTCGCCCATATAACTGTCACCAAGTAAGATTATGTGAAATAAGTTTATATTACTTTTTCTATGTCATTTTTATCTTGTTGTCTCGCCCATATAACTGTCACCAAGTAAGATTATGTGAAATAAGTTTATATTACTTTTTCTATGTCATTTTTATCTTGTCGTCTGGCCCATATAACTGCCACCAAGTAAGATTATGTGAAATAAGTTTAAATTACTTTTTCTATGTCATTTTTATCTTGTCGTCTCGCCCATATAACTGTCACCAAGTAAGATTATGTGAAATAAGTTTATATTACTTTTTCTATGTCATTTTTATCTTGTCGTCTGGCCCATATAACTGCCACCAAGTAAGATTATGTGAAATAAGTTTATATTACTTTTTCTATGTCATTTTTATCTTGTCGTCTCGCCCATATAACTGTCACCAAGTAAGATTATGTGAAATAAGTTTATATTACTTTTTCTATGTCATTTTTATCTTGTCGTCTGGCCCATATAACTGTCACCAAGTAAGATTATGTGAAATAAGTTTATATTACTTTTTCTATGTCATTTTTATCTTGTCGTCTGGCCCATATAACTGTCACCAAGTAAGATTATGTGAAATAAGTTTATATTACTTTTTCTATGTCATTTTTATCTTGTCGTCTCGCCCATATAACTGCCACCAAGTAAGATTATGTGAAATAAGTTTATATTACTTTTTCTATGTCATTTTTATCTTGTCGTCTGGCCCATATAACTGCCACCAAGTACGATTATGTGATGTTACATTTATTTTACCTTTTCTATGTCATTTTTATCTTGTCGTCTCGCCCATATAACTGCCACCAAGTAAGATTATGTGATGTTACATTTATTTGACCTTTTCTATGTCATTTTTATCTTGTCGTCTCGCCCATATAACTGTCACCAAGTAAGATTATGTGAAATAAGTTTATATTACTTGTTCTATGTCATTTTTATCTTGTTGTCTGGCCAATATAACTGTCACCAAGTAAGATTATGTGAAATAAGTTTATATTACTTTTTCTATGTCATTTTTATCTTGTCGTCTGGCCCATATAACTGCCACCAAGTAAGATTATGTGAAATAAGTTTAAATTACTTTTTCTATGTCATTTTTATCTTGTCGTCTCGCCCATATAACTGTCACCAAGTAAGATTATGTGAAATAAGTTTATATTACTTTTTCTATGTCATTTTTATCTTGTCGTCTGGCCCATATAACTGCCACCAAGTAAGATTATGTGAAATAAGTTTATATTACTTTTTCTATGTCATTTTAATCTTGTCGTCTCGCCCATATAACTGTCACCAAGTAAGATTATGTGAAATAAGTTTATATTACTTTTTCTATGTCATTTTTATCTTGTCGTCTGGCCCATATAACTGTCACCAAGTAAGATTATGTGAAATAAGTTTATATTACTTTTTCTATGTCATTTTTATCTTGTCGTCTGGCCCATATAACTGCCACCAAGTAAGACTATGTGAAATAAGTTTATATTACTTTTTCTATGTCATTTTTATCTTGTCGTCTCGCCCATATAACTGCCACCAAGTAAGATTATGTGATGTTACATTTATTTTACCTTTTATATGTTCTTTTTATCTTGTCTCGCCCATATAACTGTCACCAAGTAAGATTATGTGAAATAAGTTTATATTACTTTTTCTATGTCATTTTTATCTTGTCGTCTCGCCCATATAACTGCCACCAAGTAAGATTATGTGAAATAAGTTTATATTACTTTTTCTATGTCATTTTTATCTTGTCGTCTCGCCCATATAACTGCCACCAAGTAAGATTATGTGATGTTACATTTATTTTACCTTTTCTATGTCATTTTTATCTTGTCGTCTCGCCCATATAACTGTCACCAAGTAAGATTATGTGAAATAAGTTTATATTACTTTTTCTATGTCATTTTTATCTTGTCGTCTCGCCCATATAACTGTCACCAAGTAAGATTATGTGAAATAAGTTTATATTACTTTTTCTATGTCATTTTTATCTTGTCGTCTCGCCCATATAACTGTCACCAAGTAAGATTATGTGAAATAAGTTTATATTACTTTTTCTATGTCATTTTTATCTTGTCGTCTCGCCCATATAACTGTCACCAAGTAAGATTATGTGAAATAAGTTTATATTACTTTTTCTATGTCATTTTTATCTTGTTGTCTGGCCCATATAACTGTCACCAAGTAAGATTATGTGAAATAAGTTTATATTACTTTTTCTATGTCATTTTTATCTTGTCGTCTGGCCCATATAACTGCCACCAAGTAAGATTATGTGAAATAAGTTTAAATTACTTTTTCTATGTCATTTTTATCTTGTCGTCTCGCCCATATAACTGTCACCAAGTAAGATTATGTGAAATAAGTTTATATTACTTTTTCTATGTCATTTTTATCTTGTCGTCTGGCCCATATAACTGCCACCAAGTAAGATTATGTGAAATAAGTTTATATTACTTTTTCTATGTCATTTTTATCTTGTCGTCTCGCCCATATAACTGTCACCAAGTAAGATTATGTGAAATAAGTTTATATTACTTTTTCTATGTCATTTTTATCTTGTCGTCTGGCCCATATAACTGTCACCAAGTAAGATTATGTGAAATAAGTTTATATTACTTTTTCTATGTCATTTTTATCTTGTCGTCTGGCCCATATAACTGTCACCAAGTAAGATTATGTGAAATAAGTTTATATTACTTTTTCTATGTCATTTTTATCTTGTCGTCTCGCCCATATAACTGTCACCAAGTAAGATTATGTGAAATAAGTTTATATTACTTTTTCTATGTCATTTTTATCTTGTTGTCTGGCCCATATAACTGTCACCAAGTAAGATTATGTGAAATAAGTTTATATTACTTTTTCTATGTCATTTTTATCTTGTCGTCTGGCCCATATAACTGCCACCAAGTAAGATTATGTGAAATAAGTTTAAATTACTTTTTCTATGTCATTTTTATCTTGTCGTCTCGCCCATATAACTGTCACCAAGTAAGATTATGTGAAATAAGTTTATATTACTTTTTCTATGTCATTTTTATCTTGTCGTCTGGCCCATATAACTGCCACCAAGTAAGATTATGTGAAATAAGTTTATATTACTTTTTCTATGTCATTTTTATCTTGTCGTCTCGCCCATATAACTGTCACCAAGTAAGATTATGTGAAATAAGTTTATATTACTTTTTCTATGTCATTTTTATCTTGTCGTCTGGCCCATATAACTGTCACCAAGTAAGATTATGTGAAATAAGTTTATATTACTTTTTCTATGTCATTTTTATCTTGTCGTCTGGCCCATATAACTGTCACCAAGTAAGATTATGTGAAATAAGTTTATATTACTTTTTCTATGTCATTTTTATCTTGTCGTCTCGCCCATATAACTGCCACCAAGTAAGACTATGTGAAATAAGTTTATATTACTTTTTCTATGTCATTTTTATCTTGTCGTCTCGCCCATATAACTGCCACCAAGTAAGATTATGTGATGTTACATTTATTTTACCTTTTATATGTTCTTTTTATCTTGTCTCGCCCATATAACTGTCACCAAGTAAGATTATGTGAAATAAGTTTATATTACTTTTTCTATGTCATTTTTATCTTGTCGTCTCGCCCATATAACTGCCACCAAGTAAGATTATGTGAAATAAGTTTATATTACTTTTTCTATGTCATTTTTATCTTGTCGTCTCGCCCATATAACTGCCACTAAGTAAGATTATGTGATGTTACATTTATTTTACCTTTTCTATGTCATTTTTATCTTGTCGTCTCGCCCATATAACTGCCACCAAGTAAGATTATGTGAAATAAGTTTATATTACTTTTTCTATGTCATTTTTATCTTGTCGTCTCGCCCATATAACTGTCACCAAGTAAGATTATGTGAAATAAGTTTATATTACTTTTTCTATGTCATTTTTATCTTGTCGTCTCGCCCATATAACTGTCACCAAGTAAGATTATGTGAAATAAGTTTATATTACTTTTTCTATGTCATTTTTATCTTGTCGTCTCGCCCATATAACTGTCACCAAGTAAGATTATGTGAAATAAGTTTATATTACTTTTTCTATGTCATTTTTATCTTGTCGTCTCGCCCATATAACTGTCACCAAGTAAGATTATGTGAAATAAGTTTATATTACTTTTTCTATGTCATTTTTATCTTGTCGTCTCGCCCATATAACTGTCACCAAGTAAGATTATGTGAAATAAGTTTATATTACTTTTTCTATGTCATTTTTATCTTGTTGTCTGGCCCATATAACTGTCACCAAGTAAGATTATGTGAAATAAGTTTATATTACTTTTTCTATGTCATTTTTATCTTGTCGTCTGGCCCATATAACTGCCACCAAGTAAGATTATGTGAAATAAGTTTAAATTACTTTTTCTATGTCATTTTTATCTTGTCGTCTCGCCCATATAACTGTCACCAAGTAAGATTATGTGAAATAAGTTTATATTACTTTTTCTATGTCATTTTTATCTTGTCGTCTGGCCCATATAACTGCCACCAAGTAAGATTATGTGAAATAAGTTTATATTACTTTTTCTATGTCATTTTTATCTTGTCGTCTCGCCCATATAACTGTCACCAAGTAAGATTATGTGAAATAAGTTTATATTACTTTTTCTATGTCATTTTTATCTTGTCGTCTGGCCCATATAACTGTCACCAAGTAAGATTATGTGAAATAAGTTTATATTACTTTTTCTATGTCATTTTTATCTTGTCGTCTGGCCCATATAACTGTCACCAAGTAAGATTATGTGAAATAAGTTTATATTACTTTTTCTATGTCATTTTTATCTTGTCGTCTCGCCCATATAACTGTCACCAAGTAAGATTATGTGAAATAAGTTTATATTACTTTTTCTATGTCATTTTTATCTTGTTGTCTGGCCCATATAACTGTCACCAAGTAAGATTATGTGAAATAAGTTTATATTACTTTTTCTATGTCATTTTTATCTTGTCGTCTGGCCCATATAACTGCCACCAAGTAAGATTATGTGAAATAAGTTTAAATTACTTTTTCTATGTCATTTTTATCTTGTCGTCTGGCCCATATAACTGTCACCAAGTAAGATTATGTGAAATAAGTTTATATTACTTTTTCTATGTCATTTTTATCTTGTCGTCTGGCCCATATAACTGCCACCAAGTAAGATTATGTGAAATAAGTTTATATTACTTTTTCTATGTCCTTTTTATCTTGTCGTCTGGCCCATATAACTGTCACCAAGTAAGATTATGTGAAATAAGTTTATATTACTTTTTCTATGTCATTTTTATCTTGTCGTCTGGCCCATATAACTGTCACCAAGTAAGATTATGTGAAATAAGTTTATATTACTTTTTCTATGTCATTTTTATCTTGTCGTCTGGCCCATATAACTGCCACCAAGTAAGACTATGTGAAATAAGTTTATATTACTTTTTCTATGTCATTTTTATCTTGTCGTCTCGCCCATATAACTGCCACCAAGTAAGATTATGTGATGTTACATTTATTTTACCTTTTATATGTTCTTTTTATCTTGTCTCGCCCATATAACTGTCACCAAGTAAGATTATGTGAAATAAGTTTATATTACTTTTTCTATGTCATTTTTATCTTGTCGTCTCGCCCATATAACTGCCACCAAGTAAGATTATGTGAAATAAGTTTATATTACTTTTTCTATGTCATTTTTATCTTGTCGTCTCGCCCATATAACTGCCACCAAGTAAGATTATGTGATGTTACATTTATTTTACCTTTTCTATGTCATTTTTATCTTGTCGTCTCGCCCATATAACTGCCACCAAGTAAGATTATGTGAAATAAGTTTATATTACTTTTTCTATGTCATTTTTATCTTGTCGTCTCGCCCATATAACTGTCACCAAGTAAGATTATGTGAAATAAGTTTATATTACTTTTTCTATGTCATTTTTATCTTGTCGTCTCGCCCATATAACTGTCACCAAGTAAGATTATGTGAAATAAGTTTATATTACTTTTTCTATGTCATTTTTATCTTGTCGTCTCGCCCATATAACTGTCACCAAGTAAGATTATGTGAAATAAGTTTATATTACTTTTTCTATGTCATTTTTATCTTGTTGTCTGGCCCATATAACTGTCACCAAGTAAGATTATGTGAAATAAGTTTATATTACTTTTTCTATGTCATTTTTATCTTGTCGTCTGGCCCATATAACTGCCACCAAGTAAGATTATGTGAAATAAGTTTAAATTACTTTTTCTATGTCATTTTTATCTTGTCGTCTCGCCCATATAACTGTCACCAAGTAAGATTATGTGAAATAAGTTTATATTACTTTTTCTATGTCATTTTTATCTTGTCGTCTGGCCCATATAACTGCCACCAAGTAAGATTATGTGAAATAAGTTTATATTACTTTTTCTATGTCATTTTTATCTTGTCGTCTCGCCCATATAACTGTCACCAAGTAAGATTATGTGAAATAAGTTTATATTACTTTTTCTATGTCATTTTTATCTTGTCGTCTGGCCCATATAACTGTCACCAAGTAAGATTATGTGAAATAAGTTTATATTACTTTTTCTATGTCATTTTTATCTTGTCGTCTCGCCCATATAACTGCCACCAAGTAAGATTATGTGATGTTACATTTATTTTACCTTTTCTATGTCATTTTTATCTTGTCGTCTCGCCCATATAACTGCCACCAAGTAAGATTATGTGAAATAAGTTTATATTACTTTTTCTATGTCATTTTTATCTTGTCGTCTCGCCCATATAACTGTCACCAAGTAAGATTATGTGAAATAAGTTTATATTACTTTTTCTATGTCATTTTTATCTTGTCGTCTCGCCCATATAACTGTCACCAAGTAAGATTATGTGAAATAAGTTTATATTACTTTTTCTATGTCATTTTTATCTTGTCGTCTCGCCCATATAACTGTCACCAAGTAAGATTATGTGAAATAAGTTTATATTACTTTTTCTATGTCATTTTTATCTTGTTGTCTGGCCCATATAACTGTCACCAAGTAAGATTATGTGAAATAAGTTTATATTACTTTTTCTGTCATTTTTATCTTGTCGTCTGGCCCATATAACTGCCACCAAGTAAGATTATGTGAAATAAGTTTAAATTACTTTTTCTATGTCATTTTTATCTTGTCGTCTCGCCCATATAACTGTCACCAAGTAAGATTATGTGAAATAAGTTTATATTACTTTTTCTATGTCATTTTTATCTTGTCGTCTGGCCCATATAACTGCCACCAAGTAAGATTATGTGAAATAAGTTTATATTACTTTTTCTATGTCATTTTTATCTTGTCGTCTCGCCCATATAACTGTCACCAAGTAAGATTATGTGAAATAAGTTTATATTACTTTTTCTATGTCATTTTTATCTTGTCGTCTCGCCCATATAACTGTCACCAAGTAAGATTATGTGAAATAAGTTTATATTACTTTTTCTATGTCATTTTTATCTTGTCGTCTGGCCCATATAACTGTCACCAAGTAAGATTATGTGAAATAAGTTTATATTACTTTTTCTATGTCATTTTTATCTTGTCGTCTCGCCCATATAACTGTCACCAAGTAAGATTATGTGAAATAAGTTTATATTACTTTTTCTATGTCATTTTTATCTTGTTGTCTGGCCCATATAACTGTCACCAAGTAAGATTATGTGAAATAAGTTTATATTACTTTTTCTATGTCATTTTTATCTTGTCGTCTGGCCCATATAACTGCCACCAAGTAAGATTATGTGAAATAAGTTTAAATTACTTTTTCTATGTCATTTTTATCTTGTCGTCTCGCCCATATAACTGTCACCAAGTAAGATTATGTGAAATAAGTTTATATTACTTTTTCTATGTCATTTTTATCTTGTCGTCTGGCCCATATAACTGCCACCAAGTAAGATTATGTGAAATAAGTTTATATTACTTTTTCTATGTCATTTTTATCTTGTCGTCTCGCCCATATAACTGTCACCAAGTAAGATTATGTGAAATAAGTTTATATTACTTTTTCTATGTCATTTTTATCTTGTCGTCTGGCCCATATAACTGTCACCAAGTAAGATTATGTGAAATAAGTTTATATTACTTTTTCTATGTCATTTTTATCTTGTCGTCTGGCCCATATAACTGTCACCAAGTAAGATTATGTGAAATAAGTTTATATTACTTTTTCTATGTCATTTTTATCTTGTCGTCTCGCCCATATAACTGCCACCAAGTAAGACTATGTGAAATAAGTTTATATTACTTTTTCTATGTCATTTTTATCTTGTCGTCTCGCCCATATAACTGCCACCAAGTAAGATTATGTGATGTTACATTTATTTTACCTTTTATATGTTCTTTTTATCTTGTCTCGCCCATATAACTGTCACCAAGTAAGATTATGTGAAATAAGTTTATATTACTTTTTCTATGTCATTTTTATCTTGTCGTCTCGCCCATATAACTGCCACCAAGTAAGATTATGTGAAATAAGTTTATATTACTTTTTCTATGTCATTTTTATCTTGTCGTCTCGCCCATATAACTGCCACTAAGTAAGATTATGTGATGTTACATTTATTTTACCTTTTCTATGTCATTTTTATCTTGTCGTCTCGCCCATATAACTGCCACCAAGTAAGATTATGTGAAATAAGTTTATATTACTTTTTCTATGTCATTTTTATCTTGTCGTCTCGCCCATATAACTGTCACCAAGTAAGATTATGTGAAATAAGTTTATATTACTTTTCTATGTCATTTTTATCTTGTCGTCTCGCCCATATAACTGTCACCAAGTAAGATTATGTGAAATAAGTTTATATTACTTTTTCTATGTCATTTTTATCTTGTCGTCTCGCCCATATAACTGTCACCAAGTAAGATTATGTGAAATAAGTTTATATTACTTTTTCTATGTCATTTTTATCTTGTCGTCTCGCCCATATAACTGTCACCAAGTAAGATTATGTGAAATAAGTTTATATTACTTTTTCTATGTCATTTTTATCTTGTCGTCTCGCCCATATAACTGTCACCAAGTAAGATTATGTGAAATAAGTTTATATTACTTTTTCTATGTCATTTTTATCTTGTTGTCTGGCCCATATAACTGTCACCAAGTAAGATTATGTGAAATAAGTTTATATTACTTTTTCTATGTCATTTTTATCTTGTCGTCTGGCCCATATAACTGCCACCAAGTAAGATTATGTGAAATAAGTTTAAATTACTTTTTCTATGTCATTTTTATCTTGTCGTCTCGCCCATATAACTGTCACCAAGTAAGATTATGTGAAATAAGTTTATATTACTTTTTCTATGTCATTTTTATCTTGTCGTCTGGCCCATATAACTGCCACCAAGTAAGATTATGTGAAATAAGTTTATATTACTTTTTCTATGTCATTTTTATCTTGTCGTCTCGCCCATATAACTGTCACCAAGTAAGATTATGTGAAATAAGTTTATATTACTTTTTCTATGTCATTTTTATCTTGTCGTCTCGCCCATATAACTGTCACCAAGTAAGATTATGTGAAATAAGTTTATATTACTTTTTCTATGTCATTTTTATCTTGTTGTCTGGCCCATATAACTGTCACCAAGTAAGATTATGTGAAATAAGTTTATATTACTTTTTCTATGTCATTTTTATCTTGTCGTCTGGCCCATATAACTGCCACCAAGTAAGATTATGTGAAATAAGTTTAAATTACTTTTTCTATGTCATTTTTATCTTGTCGTCTCGCCCATATAACTGTCACCAAGTAAGATTATGTGAAATAAGTTTATATTACTTTTTCTATGTCATTTTTATCTTGTCGTCTGGCCCATATAACTGCCACCAAGTAAGATTATGTGAAATAAGTTTATATTACTTTTTCTATGTCATTTTTATCTTGTCGTCTCGCCCATATAACTGTCACCAAGTAAGATTATGTGAAATAAGTTTATATTACTTTTTCTATGTCATTTTTATCTTGTCGTCTGGCCCATATAACTGTCACCAAGTAAGATTATGTGAAATAAGTTTATATTACTTTTTCTATGTCATTTTTATCTTGTCGTCTGGCCCATATAACTGTCACCAAGTAAGATTATGTGAAATAAGTTTATATTACTTTTTCTATGTCATTTTTATCTTGTCGTCTCGCCCATATAACTGCCACCAAGTAAGACTATGTGAAATAAGTTTATATTACTTTTTCTATGTCATTTTTATCTTGTCGTCTCGCCCATATAACTGCCACCAAGTAAGATTATGTGATGTTACATTTATTTTACCTTTTATATGTTCTTTTTATCTTGTCTCGCCCATATAACTGTCACCAAGTAAGATTATGTGAAATAAGTTTATATTACTTTTTCTATGTCATTTTTATCTTGTCGTCTCGCCCATATAACTGCCACCAAGTAAGATTATGTGAAATAAGTTTATATTACTTTTTCTATGTCATTTTTATCTTGTCGTCTCGCCCATATAACTGCCACTAAGTAAGATTATGTGATGTTACATTTATTTTACCTTTTCTATGTCATTTTTATCTTGTCGTCTCGCCCATATAACTGCCACCAAGTAAGATTATGTGAAATAAGTTTATATTACTTTTTCTATGTCATTTTTATCTTGTCGTCTCGCCCATATAACTGTCACCAAGTAAGATTATGTGAAATAAGTTTATATTACTTTTTCTATGTCATTTTTATCTTGTCGTCTCGCCCATATAACTGTCACCAAGTAAGATTATGTGAAATAAGTTTATATTACTTTTTCTATGTCATTTTTATCTTGTCGTCTCGCCCATATAACTGTCACCAAGTAAGATTATGTGAAATAAGTTTATATTACTTTTTCTATGTCATTTTTATCTTGTCGTCTCGCCCATATAACTGTCACCAAGTAAGATTATGTGAAATAAGTTTATATTACTTTTTCTATGTCATTTTTATCTTGTCGTCTCGCCCATATAACTGTCACCAAGTAAGATTATGTGAAATAAGTTTATATTACTTTTTCTATGTCATTTTTATCTTGTTGTCTGGCCCATATAACTGTCACCAAGTAAGATTATGTGAAATAAGTTTATATTACTTTTTCTATGTCATTTTTATCTTGTCGTCTGGCCCATATAACTGCCACCAAGTAAGATTATGTGAAATAAGTTTAAATTACTTTTTCTATGTCATTTTTATCTTGTCGTCTCGCCCATATAACTGTCACCAAGTAAGATTATGTGAAATAAGTTTATATTACTTTTTCTATGTCATTTTTATCTTGTCGTCTGGCCCATATAACTGCCACCAAGTAAGATTATGTGAAATAAGTTTATATTACTTTTTCTATGTCATTTTTATCTTGTCGTCTCGCCCATATAACTGTCACCAAGTAAGATTATGTGAAATAAGTTTATATTACTTTTTCTATGTCATTTTTATCTTGTCGTCTGGCCCATATAACTGTCACCAAGTAAGATTATGTGAAATAAGTTTATATTACTTTTTCTATGTCATTTTTATCTTGTCGTCTGGCCCATATAACTGTCACCAAGTAAGATTATGTGAAATAAGTTTATATTACTTTTTCTATGTCATTTTTATCTTGTCGTCTCGCCCATATAACTGTCACCAAGTAAGATTATGTGAAATAAGTTTATATTACTTTTTCTATGTCATTTTTATCTTGTTGTCTGGCCCATATAACTGTCACCAAGTAAGATTATGTGAAATAAGTTTATATTACTTTTTCTATGTCATTTTTATCTTGTCGTCTGGCCCATATAACTGCCACCAAGTAAGATTATGTGAAATAAGTTTAAATTACTTTTTCTATGTCATTTTTATCTTGTCGTCTCGCCCATATAACTGTCACCAAGTAAGATTATGTGAAATAAGTTTATATTACTTTTTCTATGTCATTTTTATCTTGTCGTCTGGCCCATATAACTGCCACCAAGTAAGATTATGTGAAATAAGTTTATATCACTTTTTCTATGTCATTTTTATCTTGTCGTCTCGCCCATATAACTGTCACCAAGTAAGATTATGTGAAATAAGTTTATATTACTTTTTCTATGTCATTTTTATCTTGTCGTCTGGCCCATATAACTGTCACCAAGTAAGATTATGTGAAATAAGTTTATATTACTTTTTCTATGTCATTTTTATCTTGTCGTCTCGCCCATATAACTGTCACCAAGTAAGATTATGTGAAATAAGTTTATATTACTTTTTCTATGTCATTTTTATCTTGTCGTCTCGCCCATATAACTGCCACCAAGTAAGACTATGTGAAATAAGTTTATATTACTTTTTCTATGTCATTTTTATCTTGTCGTCTCGCCCATATAACTGCCACCAAGTAAGATTATGTGATGTTACATTTATTTTACCTTTTATATGTTCTTTTTATCTTGTCTCGCCCATATAACTGTCACCAAGTAAGATTATGTGAAATAAGTTTATATTACTTTTTCTATGTCATTTTTATCTTGTCGTCTCGCCCATATAACTGCCACCAAGTAAGATTATGTGAAATAAGTTTATATTACTTTTTCTATGTCATTTTTATCTTGTCGTCTCGCCCATATAACTGCCACCAAGTAAGATTATGTGATGTTACATTTATTTTACCTTTTCTATGTCATTTTTATCTTGTCGTCTCGCCCATATAACTGCCACCAAGTAAGATTATGTGAAATAAGTTTATATTACTTTTTCTATGTCATTTTTATCTTGTCGTCTCGCCCATATAACTGTCACCAAGTAAGATTATGTGAAATAAGTTTATATTACTTTTTCTATGTCATTTTTATCTTGTCGTCTCGCCCATATAACTGTCACCAAGTAAGATTATGTGAAATAAGTTTATATTACTTTTTCTATGTCATTTTTATCTTGTCGTCTCGCCCATATAACTGTCACCAAGTAAGATTATGTGAAATAAGTTTATATTACTTTTTCTATGTCATTTTTATCTTGTTGTCTGGCCCATATAACTGTCACCAAGTAAGATTATGTGAAATAAGTTTATATTACTTTTTCTGTCATTTTTATCTTGTCGTCTGGCCCATATAACTGCCACCAAGTAAGATTATGTGAAATAAGTTTAAATTACTTTTTCTATGTCATTTTTATCTTGTCGTCTCGCCCATATAACTGTCACCAAGTAAGATTATGTGAAATAAGTTTATATTACTTTTTCTATGTCATTTTTATCTTGTCGTCTGGCCCATATAACTGCCACCAAGTAAGATTATGTGAAATAAGTTTATATTACTTTTTCTATGTCATTTTTATCTTGTCGTCTCGCCCATATAACTGTCACCAAGTAAGATTATGTGAAATAAGTTTATATTACTTTTTCTATGTCATTTTTATCTTGTCGTCTGGCCCATATAACTGTCACCAAGTAAGATTATGTGAAATAAGTTTATATTACTTTTTCTATGTCATTTTTATCTTGTCGTCTGGCCCATATAACTGTCACCAAGTAAGATTATGTGAAATAAGTTTATATTACTTTTTCTATGTCATTTTTATCTTGTCGTCTCGCCCATATAACTGCCACCAAGTAAGATTATGTGAAATAAGTTTATATTACTTTTTCTATGTTATTTTTATCTTGTCGTCTCGCCCATATAACTGCCACCAGGTAAGATTATGTGATGTTACATTTATTTTACCTTTTCTATGTCATTTTTATCTTGTCGTCTCGCCCATATAACTGCCACCAAGTAAGATTATGTGATGTTACATTTATTTTACCTTTTATATGTTCTTTTTATCTTGTCTCGCCCATATAACTGTCACCAAGTAAGATTATGTGAAATAAGTTTATATTACTTTTTCTATGTCATTTTTATCTTGTCGTCTCGCCCATATAACTGCCACCAAGTAAGATTATGTGAAATAAGTTTATATTACTTTTTCTATGTCATTTTTATCTTGTCGTCTGGCCCATATAACTGCCACCAAGTACGATTATGTGATGTTACATTTATTTTACCTTTTCTATGTCATTTTTATCTTGTCGTCTCGCCCATATAACTGCCACCAAGTAAGATTATGTGATGTTACATTTATTTTACCTTTTATATGTTCTTTTTATCTTGTCTCGCCCATATAACTGTCACCAAGTAAGATTATGTGAAATAAGTTTATATTACTTTTTCTATGTCATTTTTATCTTGTCGTCTCGCCCATATAACTGTCACCAAGTAAGATTATGTGAAATAAGTTTATATTACTTTTTCTATGTCATTTTTATCTTGTCGTCTGGCCCATATAACTGTCACCAAGTAAGGTTATGTGAAATAAGTTTATATTACTTTTTCTATGTCATTTTTATCTTGTCGTCTCGCCCATATAACTGCCACCAAGTAAGATTATGTGAAATAAGTTTATATTACTTTTTCTATGTCATTTTTATCTTGTCGTCTCGCCCATATAACTGTCACCAAGTAAGATTATGTGAAATAAGTTTATATTACTTTTTCTATGTAATTTTTATCTTGTCGTCTGGCCCATATAACTGCCACCAAGTAAGATTATGTGAAATAAGTTTATATTACTTTTTCTATGTCATTTTTATTTTGTCGTCTCGCCCATATAACTGCCACCAAGTACGATTATGTGATGTTACATTTATTTTACCTTTTCTATGTCATTTTTATCTTGTCGTCTCGCCCATATAACTGCCACCAAGTAAGATTATGTGATGTTACATTTATTTTATCTTTTATATGTTCTTTTTATCTTGTCTCGCCCATATAACTGTCACCAAGTAAGATTATGTGAAATAAGTTTATATTACTTTTTCTATGTCATTTTTATCTTGTCGTCTCGCCCATATAACTGTCACCAAGTAAGATTATGTGAAATAAGTTTATATTACTTTTTCTATGTCATTTTTATCTTGTCTTCTTGCCCATATAACTGTCACCAAGTAAGATTATGTGAAATAAGTTTATATTACTTTTTCTATGTCATTTTTATCTTGTCTTCTGGCCCATATAACTGTCACCAAGTAAGATTATGTGAAATAAGTTTATATTACTTTTTCTATGTCATTTTTATCTTATCGTCTGGCCCATATAACTGTCACCAAGTAAGATTATGTGAAATAAGTTTATATTACTTTTTCTATGTCATTTTTATTTTGTCGTCTGGCCCATATAACTGCCACCAAGTAATATTATGTGAAATAAGTTTATATTACTTTTTCTATGTCATTTTTATCTTGTCGTCTCGCCCATATAACTGCCACCAAGTACGATTATGTGAAATAAGTTTATATTACTTTTTCTATGTCATTTTTATCTTGTCGTCTGGCCCATATAACTGCCACCAAGTAAGATTATGTGAAATAAGTTTATATTACTTTTTCTATGTCATTTTTATCTTGTCGTCTCGCCCATATAACTGTCACCAAGTAAGATTATGTGAAATAAGTTTATATTACTTTTTCTATGTCATTTTTATCTTGTTGTCTGGCCCATATAACTGTCACCAAGTAAGATTATGTGAAATAAGTTTATATTACTTTTTCTATGTCATTCTTATCTTGTCGTCTGGCCCATATAACTGCCACCAAGTAAGATTATGAGAAATAAGTTTAAATTACTTTTTCTATGTCATTTTTATCTTGTCGTCTCGCCCATATAACTGTCACCAAGTAAGATTATGTGAAATAAGTTTATATTACTTTTTCTATGTCATTTTTATCTTGTCGTCTGGCCCATATAACTGCCACCAAGTAAGATTATGTGAAATAAGTTTATATTACTTTTTCTATGTCATTTTAATCTTGTCGTCTCGCCCATATAACTGTCACCAAGTAAGATTATGTGAAATAAGTTTATATTACTTTTTCTATGTCATTTTTATCTTGTCGTCAGGCCCATATAACTGTCACCAAGTAAGATTATGTGAAATAAGTTTATATTACTTTTTCTATGTCATTTTTATCTTGTTGTCTGGCCCATATAACTGCCACCAAGTAAGACTATGTGAAATAAGTTTATATTACTTTTTCTATGTCATTTTTATCTTGTCGTCTCGCCCATATAACTGCCACCAAGTAAGATTATGTGATGTTACATTTATTTTACCTTTTCTATGTCATTTTTATCTTGTCGTCTGGCCCATATAACTGCCACCAAGTAAGATTATGTGAAATAAGTTTATATTACTTTTTCTATGTCATTTTTATCTTGTCGTCTGGCCCATATAACTGCCACCAAGTAAGATTATGTGAAATAAGTTTATATTACTTTTTCTATGTCATTTTTATCTTGTCGTCTCGCCCATATAACTGTCACCAAGTAAGATTATGTGAAATAAGTTAATATTACTTTTTCTATGTCATTTTTATCTTGTCGTCTCGCCCATATAACTGCCACCAAGTAAGATTATGTGAAATAAGTTTATATTACTTTTTCTATGTCATTTTTATCTTGTCGTCTCGCCCATATAACTGCCACCAAGTAAGATTATGTGAAATAAGTTTATATTACTTTTTCTATGTCATTTTTATCTTGTCGTCTCGCCCATATAACTGTCACCAAGTAAGATTATGTGAAATAAGTTTATATTACTTTTTCTATGTCATTTTTATCTTGTCGTCTGGCCCATATAACTGCCACCAAGTAAGATTATGTGAAATAAGTTTATATTACTTTTTCTATGTCATTTTTATCTTGTCGTCTCGCCCATATAACTGTCACCAAGTAAGATTATGTGAAATAAGTTTATATTACTTTTTCTATGTCATTTTTATCTTGTCGTCTGGCCCATATAACTGCCACCAAGTAAGATTATGTGAAATAAGTTTATATTACTTTTTCTATGTCATTTTTATCTTGTCGTCTCGCCCATATAACTGTCACCAAGTAAGATTATGTGAAATAAGTTTATATTACTTTTTCTATGTCATTTTTATCTTGTCGTCTCGCCCATATAACTGTCACCAAGTAAGATTATGTGAAATAAGTTTATATTACTTTTTCTATGTCATTTTTATTTTGTCGTCTCGCCCATATAACTGTCACCAAGTAAGATTATGTGAAATAAGTTTATATTACTTTTTCTATGTCATTTTTATCTTGTCGTCTGGCTCATATAACTGTCACCAAGTAAGATTATGTGAAATAAGTTTATATTACTTTTTCTATGTCATTTTTATCTTGTCGTCTGGCCCATATAACTGTCACCAAGTAAGATTATGTGAAATAAGTTTATATTACTATTTCTATGTCATTTTTATCTTGTCGTCTCGCCCATATAACTGCCACCAAGTAAGATTATGTGATGTTACATTTATTTTACCTCTCATATGTTTTGTTTTATCTTGTCTCGCCCATTTAACTGTCACCAAGTAAGATTATGTGATGCTATGTTAATTTGACCTTTTCTATGTCCTTTTTATCTTGTCGTCTGGCCCATATAACTGTCACCAAGTAAGATTATGTGAAATAAGTTTATATTACTTTTTCTATGTCATTTTTATCTTGTCGTCTCGCCCATATAACTGCCACCAAGTAAGATTATGTGAAATAAGTTTATATTACTTTTTCTATGTCATTTTTATCTTGTCGTCTCGCCCATATAACTGCCACCAAGTAAGATTATGTGATGTTACATTTATTTTACCTTTTCTATGTCATTTTTATCTTGTCGTCTGGCCCATATAACTGCCACCAAGTAAGATTATGTGAAATAAGTTTATATTACTTTTTCTATGTCATTTTTATCTTGTCGTCTGGCCCATATAACTGCCACCAAGTAAGATTATGTGAAATAAGTTTATATTACTTTTTCTATGTCATTTTTATCTTGTCGTCTCGCCCATATAACTGTCACCAAGTAAGATTATGTGAAATAAGTTAATATTACTTTTTCTATGTCATTTTTATCTTGTCGTCTCGCCCATATAACTGCCACCAAGTAAGATTATGTGAAATAAGTTTATATTACTTTTTCTATGTCATTTTTATCTTGTCGTCTCGCCCATATAACTGCCACCAAGTAAGATTATGTGAAATAAGTTTATATTACTTTTTCTATGTCATTTTTATCTTGTCGTCTCGCCCATATAACTGTCACCAAGTAAGATTATGTGAAATAAGTTTATATTACTTTTTCTATGTCATTTTTATCTTGTCGTCTGGCCCATATAACTGCCACCAAGTAAGATTATGTGAAATAAGTTTATATTACTTTTTCTATGTCATTTTTATCTTGTCGTCTCGCCCATATAACTGTCACCAAGTAAGATTATGTGAAATAAGTTTATATTACTTTTTCTATGTCATTTTTATCTTGTCGTCTGGCCCATATAACTGCCACCAAGTAAGATTATGTGAAATAAGTTTAAATTACTTTTTCTATGTCATTTTTATCTTGTCGTCTCGCCCATATAACTGTCACCAAGTAAGATTATGTGAAATAAGTTTATATTACTTTTTCTATGTCATTTTTATCTTGTCGTCTCGCCCATATAAATGTCACCAAGTAAGATTATGTGAAATAAGTTTATATTACTTTTTCTATGTCATTTTTATTTTGTCGTCTCGCCCATATAACTGTCACCAAGTAAGATTATGTGAAATAAGTTTATATTACTTTTTCTATGTCATTTTTATCTTGTCGTCTGGCTCATATAACTGTCACCAAGTAAGATTATGTGAAATAAGTTGATATTACTTTTTCTATGTCATTTTTATCTTGTCGTCTGGCCCATATAACTGTCACCAAGTAAGATTATGTGAAATAAGTTTATATTACTATTTCTATGTCATTTTTATCTTGTCGTCTCGCCCATATAACTGCCACCAAGTAAGATTATGTGATGTTACATTTATTTTACCTCTCATATGTTTTGTTTTATCTTGTCTCGCCCATTTAACTGTCACCAAGTAAGATTATGTGATGCTATGTTAATTTGACCTTTTCTATGTCCTTTTTATCTTGTCGTCTGGCCCATATAACTGTCACCAAGTAAGATTATGTGAAATAAGTTTATATTACTTTTTCTATGTCATTTTTATCTTGTCGTCTCGCCCATATAACTGCCACCAAGTAAGATTATGTGAAATAAGTTTATATTACTTTTTCTATGTCATTTTTATCTTGTCGTCTCGCCCATATAACTGTCACCAAGTAAGATTATGTGAAATAAGTTTATATTACTTTTTCTATGTCATTTTTATCTTGTCGTCTCGCCCATATAACTGTCACCAAGTAAGATTATGTGAAATAAGTTTATATTACTTTTTCTATGTCATTTTTATCTTGTCGTCTCGCCCATATAACTGTCACCAAGTAAGATTATGTGAAATAAGTTTATATTACTTTTTCTATGTCATTTTTATCTTGTTGTCTGGCCCATATAACTGTCACCAAGTAAGATTATGTGAAATAAGTTTATATTACTTTTTCTATGTCATTTTTATCTTGTCGTCTCGCCCATATAACTGCCACCAAGTAAGATTATGTGAAATAAGTTTAAATTACTTTTTCTATGTCATTTTTATCTTGTCGTCTCGCCCATATAACTGTCACCAAGTAAGATTATGTGAAATAAGTTTATATTACTTTTTCTATGTCATTTTTATCTTGTCGTCTGGCCCATATAACTGCCACCAAGTAAGATTATGTGAAATAAGTTTATATTACTTTTTCTATGTCATTTTTATCTTGTCGTCTCGCCCATATAACTGTCACCAAGTAAGATTATGTGAAATAAGTTTATATTACTTTTTCTATGTCATTTTTATCTTGTCGTCTCGCCCATATAACTGTCACCAAGTAAGATTATGTGAAATAAGTTTATATTACTTTTTCTATGTCATTTTTATCTTGTCGTCTGGCCCATATAACTGCCACCAAGTAAGACTATGTGAAATAAGTTTATATTACTTTTTCTATGTCATTTTTATCTTGTCGTCTCGCCCATATAACTGCCACCAAGTAAGATTATGTGATGTTACATTTATTTTACCTTTTCTATGTCATTTTTATCTTGTCGTCTGGCCCATATAACTGTCACCAAGTAAGATTATGTGAAATAAGTTTATATTACTTTTTCTATGTCATTTTTATCTTGTCGTCTCGCCCATATAACTGCCACCAAGTAAGATTATGTGAAATAAGTTTATATTACTTTTTCTATGTCATTTTTATCTTGTCGTCTCGCCCATATAACTGTCACCAAGTAAGATTATGTGAAATAAGTTAATATTACTTTTTCTATGTCATTTTTATCTTGTCGTCTCGCCCATATAACTGCCACCAAGTAAGATTATGTGAAATAAGTTTATATTACTTTTTCTATGTCATTTTTATCTTGTCGTCTCGCCCATATAACTGCCACCAAGTAAGATTATGTGAAATAAGTTTATATTACTTTTTCTATGTCATTTTTATCTTGTCGTCTCGCCCATATAACTGTCACCAAGTAAGATTATGTGAAATAAGTTTATATTACTTTTTCTATGTCATTTTTATCTTGTCGTCTGGCCCATATAACTGCCACCAAGTAAGATTATGTGAAATAAGTTTATATTACTTTTTCTATGTCATTTTTATCTTGTCGTCTCGCCCATATAACTGTCACCAAGTAAGATTATGTGAAATAAGTTTATATTACTTTTTCTATGTCATTTTTATCTTGTCGTCTGGCCCATATAACTGCCACCAAGTAAGATTATGTGAAATAAGTTTATATTACTTTTTCTATGTCATTTTTATCTTGTCGTCTCGCCCATATAACTGCCACCAAGTAAGATTATGTGAAATAAGTTTATATTACTTTTTCTATGTCATTTTTATCTTGTCGTCTCGCCCATATAACTGCCACCAAGTAAGATTATGTGAAATAAGTTTATATTACTTTTTCTATGTCATTTTTATCTTGTCGTCTCGCCCATATAACTGTCACCAAGTAAGATTATGTGAAATAAGTTTATATTACTTTTTCTATGTCATTTTTATCTTGTCGTCTCGCCCATATAACTGTCACCAAGTAAGATTATGTGAAATAAGTTTATATTACTTTTTCTATGTCATTTTTATTTTGTCGTCTCGCCCATATAACTGTCACCAAGTAAGATTATGTGAAATAAGTTTATATTACTTTTTCTATGTCATTTTTATCTTGTCGTCTGGCCCATATAACTGTCACCAAGTAAGATTATGTGAAATAAGTTTATATTACTTTTTCTATGTCATTTTTATCTTGTCGTCTGGCCCATATAACTGTCACCAAGTAAGATTATGTGAAATAAGTTTATATTACTTTTTCTATGTCATTTTTATCTTGTCGTCTCGCCCATATAACTGCCACCAAGTAAGATTATGTGATGTTACATTTATTTTACCTCTCATATGTTTTATTTTATCTTGTCTCGCCCATTTAACTGTCACCAAGTAAGATTATGTGATGCTATGTTAATTTGACCTTTTCTATGTCCTTTTTATCTTGTCGTCTGGCCCATATAACTGTCACCAAGTAAGATTATGTGAAATAAGTTTATATTACTTTTTCTATGTCATTTTTATCTTGTCGTCTTGCCCATATAACTGCCACCAAGTAAGATTATGTGATGTTACATTTATTTTACCTCTCATATCTTTTGTTTTATCTTGTCTCGCCCATTTAACTGTCACCAAGTAAGATTATGTGATGCTATGTTAATTTGACCTTTTCTATGTCCTTTTTATCTTGTCGTCTGGCCCATATAACTGTCACCAAGTAAGATTATGTGAAATAAGTTTATATTACTTTTTCTATGTCATTTTTATCTTGTCGTCTCGCCCATATAACTGTCACCAAGTAAGATTATGTGAAATAAGTTTATATTACTTTTTCTATGTCATTTTTATCTTGTCGTCTCGCCCATATAACTGCCACCAAGTACGATTATGTGAAATAAGTTTATTTTACCTTTTCTATGTCCTTTTTATCTTGTCGTCTCGCCCATATAACTATCACAAAGTAAAGCACAGAAATAACAATCATGGTTGTGTAGAGAGTAGGATTCTTCAAGAAGTCAGCATTGCTGAATACAAAGTTCCAGTCAATTGCGTTGGGTGCTACTACCCACCCACCAGCAAATGTTGTCAGATGAGTACAAAAACACTGTACATAGCTGGGATTGGTGCTTGGTCCAACCTATATATAACAAAAACATTCTAAGACCAAATCAGAGTACAGAAATCCGAAGAAATATTCGAGCAACACAAAAACAACCCGGATGCAAAATGGAACAAAATGATGGTAGTAAGACAAGGAAAAAGATAAATAAACATTTAATTTTTAAAATCATATTACAACATGCACTAAAAGTTTGAATTTTTTTTAACCGTTCATATTAAACATCATTTGAATTTAAAGGTAACTTTGTAGTAAATATATGTTGTGTCCTAACGTAATCTTGTGGCACTGGAAATTGAAAAATCATGAGGCGTGGCATGCTTTGACAGGATATATATGTTAATTAAATATAGTATTCCGCTTTTGGAGCGTATTGGAGTTAGTATTGCCTGAGACTTTGCTCAATTGTTTTAGTTTTTGATGGTGGGTTTTCTCGTACCAACCGACAATCTCATTTGACTTAAGTACTTTGTATTCACCTTGATTATGGCGAAATGCACTTTGTTTATTGATTTATTTACTTAAAGAGGCTTGACCGAATTTCAAAATGTTTTGCCTAATCATAGGTCATAGGTACATATGTTCTGGGCCGAAAAAAACCCCAAATAATTAGCATAGGTCGCCGAAATAACATCTTTGCTAATTACCCATCTTTGTGTGGGGGTGGCTATATGAGGTACTAACTTTGAATCTCTACAAATGATGCATTAACAGGTCTTCTGCAAATATCTTGCATAATCTCAAAAGACAAAGCAAATAGGAATACTCTGAAGTAATTTTGCAATACCTTAGATTGGAAAACTCTAAGTAAAAATTAGTAGATTTTCACCCTGGCTCAATATTTTGATTTGAATACAGTCAAGTGGCATATCAAGTATTAAAGATAGATAACTCTTACAATAATTTACTGATTTTTATTAAAGTGTTCATAGGTTTTTTGAATAATTTGTTTTCTAGCCGTTACTCTTACTTTTCCATTACATTTTGCACTTAAAAGCATAGTTTTATGATGAAATACTCGCGACGGCCATGCGCGATAAAGATGCGCAGGAACAATACGACCCAACCTCATTAAGATGAGCAACTGAATGGTCGCCATCTTCAATATAGATAAATAGCGTAATACGATTTGTGTTGTCTTACGTTACTTACATTACATCCATCTGTCTGCCATTTCTTGTTTATTTCACTGTAGTAAGGACAAGACGCTGATGTTGTAGTAATGGAATAGTTGGTAGTGAAGAAATTATCTCCCTTAGAAAATGATGTTGGTACCAGGTTATTGGTACGATATCTTTCATGTTCGTATGGTTGTACCTCACGCACACCAATATACACTTTTCCTTGAAACCCATTGATAGCGTCGCTACTGACAAAGCAGGTGTTTGGTTTAGAACCATCAGCTACTATAGAAATTAGTATAAATAACGTCAATATTTATGAGGGATTGAACATATCTACGCTTATCAATTTGATTACACATAAGATCGTACAAGAAAATAAGGATACGAAATTAATGTAGAATAAATATATCACAGTGAATAATGTAACCCAGTAACCGACTTCATGTTTTTTGGTTTGCTTGCTCACAAACACCTATAATAATAGTTTGAAGATACCAAAGGGGTAACTAGAATCTGTAAATCGAAGAAGAACAAACAACACAATGGCCAAAGGAAAAAGGACAAAATGACAAATAATGATGTACAAAGCACAACAGATGCCAATAATGGAGCTACGTGTGGGTTTGCTAAATACACAATCTTTGGCTTTCTGGTAATATTTTCTGGATCACTGTTTGTCTATTTGTATATTTGTATTGTATGTCATGCTCCGATTTACAACTTCTGGTGACAAACTTTTATTTGCTTAAACAACTGTGAACGAAAACGGATATTTGCTGACATAATAATAATATTACTTCAAAAATCTGATGCAGTATAGAATATTGACGAAATAAACATGTAATTGGTGCTTCATGACTTTTGATATTAATATTGTTTTTAGATTATTTTTAGATCATCCTTTTTCTGTGATATTAGATGACATAGAACTAGTATAAGACCCTGTTTACATTGTCTACTTGATATATCAGATAACCCATACCTTCTACAAAATAGAACTAATATAACACCCTGCTTACATTGTCTTTTTGGTGTATCAGATAACCCATACCTTCTACAACATAGAACTAGTATAACACCCTGCTTACATTGTCTACTTGATATATCAGATAATCCATACCTTCTACGACAAATAACTAGTATAAGACCCTGCTTACATTGTCTTCTTGATATATCAGATAATCCATACCTTCTACGACAAATAACTAGTATAAGACCATGCTTACATTGTCTTCTTGGTGTATCAGATAAGCCATACCTTCTACAACATAGAACTAGTATAAGACCATGCTTACATTGTCTTCTTGGTGTATCAGATAAGCCATACCTTCTACAACATAGAACTAGTATAAGACCCTGCTTACATTGTCTTCTTGGTGTATCAGATAACCCATACCTTCTACAACATAGAACTAGTATAAGACCCTGCTTACATTGTCATCTTGATATATCAGATAACCCAAGCCTTCTACAACATAGAACTAGTATAAGACCCTGCTTACATTGTCTTTCTGGTGTATCAGATAAGCCATACCTTCTACAACATAGAACTAGTATAAGACCCTGCTTACATTGTCTTCTTGATATATCAGATAACCCATACCTTCCACAACATAGAATTAGTATAAGACCCTGCTTACATTGTCTGTTTGGTGTATCAGATAAGCCATACCTTCTACAACATAGAACTAGTATAAGACCCTGCTTACATTGTCTTTTTGGTGTATGAGATAAGCCATTCCTTCTACAACATAGAACTAGTATAAGACCCTGCTTACATTGTCTTCTTGATATATCAGATAACCCATACCTTCTACAACATAGAACTAGTATAAGGCCCTGCTTACATTGTCTACTTGATATATCAGATAAAATATACCTTCTACAACATAGAACTAGTATAAGACCCTGCTTACATTGTCTACTTGATATATCAGATAACCCATACCTTCTACGACATAGAACTGGTATAAGACCCTGCTTACATTGTCTACTTGATATATCAGATAAGCCATACCTTCTACAACATAGAACTAGTATAAGACCATGCTTACATTGTCTACTTGATATATCAGATAATCCATACCTTCTACGACATAGAACTGGTATAAGACCCTACTTACATTGTCTACTTGATATATCAGATAACCCATACCTTCTACGACATAGAACTGGTATAAGACTCTACTTACATTGTCTACTTGATATATCAGATAACCCATACCTTCTACGACATAGAACTGGTATAAGACCCTACTTACATTGTCTACTTGATATATCAGATAACCCATACCTTCTACAACATAGAACTAGTATAAGACCATGCTTACATTGTCTGTTTGGTGTATCAGATAAGCCATACCTTCTACAACATAGAACTAGTATAAGACACTGCTTACATTGTCTACTTGATATATCAGATAACCCATACCTTCTACAACATAGAACTAGTATAAGACCATGCTTACATTGTCTGTTTGGTGTATCAGATAAGCCATACTTTCTACAACATAGAACTGGTATAAGACCCTACTTACATTGTCTACTTGATATATCAGATAACCCATACCTTCTACAACATAGAACTAGTATAAGACCATGCTTACATTGTCTTTTTGGTGTATCAGATAAGCCATACCTTCTACAACATAGAACTAGTATAAGACCCTGCTTACATTGTCTACTTGATATATCAGATAACCCATACCTTCTACAACATAGAACTAGTATAAGACCATGCTTACATTGTCTTTTTGATATATCAGATAAGCCATACCTTCTACAACATAGAACTAGTATAAGACACTGCTTACATTGTCTACTTGATATATCAGATAACCCATACCTTCTACAACATAGAACTAGTATAAGACCATGCTTACATTGTCTACTTGATATATCAGATAACCCATACCTTCTACAACATAGAACTAGTATAAGACCCTGCTTACATTGTC
The DNA here is from genome assembly GCA_963383655.1 of Bathymodiolus septemdierum. Lineage (NCBI taxonomy): Eukaryota > Metazoa > Mollusca > Bivalvia > Mytilida > Modiolidae > Bathymodiolus > Bathymodiolus septemdierum. The sequence goes on from OY726522.1 coordinate 30,242,713, forward strand.
TTTTTGGTGTATAATCAGATAACCCATACCTTCTACAACATAGAACTAGTATAAGACCCTGCTTACATTGTCTTCTTGATATATCAGATAACCCATACCTTCTACAACATAGAACTAGTATAAGACCCTGCTTACATTTTCTTTTTGGTGTATCAGATAAGCCATACCTTCTACGACAAAGAACTAGTATAATACCTTACTTACATTGTCTTCTTGATATATCAGATAAGCTATACCTTCTACAACATAGAACTAGTATAAGACCCTGCTTACATTGTCTACTTGATATATCAGATAAGCCATACCTTCTACAACATAGAACTAGTATAAGACCCTGCTTACATTGTCTGTTTGGTGTATCAGATAAGCCATACCTTCTACGACAAAGAACTAGTATATCACCCTGCTTACATTGTCTACTTGATATATCAGATAAGCCATACCTTCTACAACATAGAACTAGTATAATACCCTGCTTACATTGTCTACTTGATATATCAGATAAGCTATACCTTCTACAACATAGAACTAGTATAAGACCCTGCTTACATTGTCTACTTGATATATCAGATAAGCCATACCTTCTACAACATAGAACTAGTATATCACCCTGCTTATATTGTCTTTTTTAAGTATCAGATAAGCCATACCTTCTACAACATAGAACTAGTATAAGACCCTGCTTACATTGTCTTTTTTAAGTATCAGATAAGCCATACCTTCTACAACATAGAACTAGTATAAGACCCTGCTTACATTTTCTTCTTGATATATCAGATAACCCATACCTTCTACGACAAAGAACTAGTATAAGACCCTGCTTACATTTTCTTTTTGGTGTATCAGATAAGCCATACCTTCTACAACATAGAACTAGTATATCACCCTGCTTACATTGTCTACTTGATATATCAGATAACCCATACCTTCTACAACATAGAACTAGTATATCACCCTGTTTACATTGTCTACTTGATATATCAGATAACCCATACCTTCTACAACATAGAACTAGTATATCACCCTGCTTACATTGTCTACTTGATATATCAGATAAGCCATACCTTCTACAACATAGAACTAGTATATCACCCTGCTTACATTGTCTTTTTTAAGTATCAGATAAGCCATACCTTCTACAACATAGAACTAGTATAAGACCCTGCTTACATTGTCTTTTTTAAGTATCAGATAAGCCATACCTTCTACAACATAGAACTAGTATAAGACCCTGCTTACATTTTCTTCTTGATATATCAGATAACCCATACCTTCTACGACAAAGAACTAGTATAAGACCCTGCTTACATTGTCTACTTGATATATCAGATAAGCCATACCTTCTACAACATAGAACTAGTATAAGACCCTGCTTACATTGTCTTTTTGGTGTATCAGATAACCCATACCTTCTACGACAAAGAACTAGTATAAGACCCTGCTTACATTGTCTACTTGATATATCAGATAAGCCATACCTTCTACAACATAGAACTAGTATAAGACCCTGCTTACATTTTCTTTTTGGTGTATCAGATAACCCATACCTTCTACGACAAAGAACTAGTATAAGACCCTGCTTACATTGTCTACTTGATATATCAGATAAGCCATACCTTCTACAACATAGAACTAGTATAAGACCCTGCTTACATTGTCTTTTTGGTGTATCAGATAACCCATACCTTCTACGACAAAGAACTAGTATAAGACCCTGCTTACATTGTCTACTTGATATATCAGATAAGCCATACCTTCTACAACATAGAACTAGTATAAGACCCTGCCTACATTGTCTTTTTGGTGTATCAGATAACCCATACCTTCTACGACAAAGAACTAGTATAAGACCCTGCTTACATTGTCTACTTGATATATCAGATAAGCCATACCTTCTACAACATAGAACTAGTATAAGACACTGCTTCCATTGTCTTTTTGGTGTATCAGATAACCCATACCTTCTACAACAAAGAACTAGTATAAGACCCTGCTTACATTGTCTACTTGATATATCAGATAAGCCATACCTTCTACAACATAGAACTAGTATAAGACCCTGCTTACATTGTCTTTTTGGTGTATCAGATAACCCATACCTTCTACAACAAAGAACTAGTATAAGACCCTGCTTACATTGTCTACTTGATATATCAGATAAGCCATACCTTCTACAACATAGAACTAGTATAACACCCTGCTTACATTGTCTTCTTGATGCATCAGATAAGTCATACGTTCTACGTATTTTGCATGCTGATATGATAATTAATATAATATACAAGATCATACATACCTGATGCTGCACCGTGGGTAGGCCCTATCAGACAAGAGAAATCAAATTCTCTGGAAGTTATGTTTGGAAAGGAACCAAGTCGAAGCACAACTAAAAACTGCTGGGACGTATCATCCATGTCAATCTGTATATGCAAAGATCCTCTGTCCAACTCTATATATGTGGTATGGTAGTAAAAATATTCCCAATCCCTATCTGGAATGTATGGGACTATATATTCTGATGTTGGTTTCGCCATTAGGCGATCAAGAGGTATCTGTAACTCAATAGGGGATGCAGCATTTGTAATATCAATGGTATTGCCAGAATCGTCGAAGAAATCAAGACTAATTGAACCACTGTATTTGGAAATTTGTGATGTTTGATCAGAATCTCGATAAGGTGCATATGTTGTGTAAGAACTCTGAAATTAAAAAAATGTAGATATGGTATATGTATTCAAGCTGAAAGAAATTTTAGTGGAAATTTCTCTTGCAAACTTATCTATTGTACATATGATAAATCAAGATGTAACTTAAAGGTTATGTTTGACACGATACAAATGTCTCCCGAAACACACATGCTCCATCTTGTGAAGAAGAAAAAACTTGAATTAATCTAATTTGAATGACAGGATATTCAAAAAGGGCAATAACTGCTTCGAAAATGATCTGACCAAACTGTCATTATAATATGTGACCTACATATTGTACATGTAATTAGATGCACAGTTTTTTACTAGATCACATATAAAATGTAGTAGCTACAAACTTCTTGATGAAATATTGTAATACAAAAAGGGCAATAACTCTCTCGTAAGTTGTGCGATCAAATTGCCTAATAATATACGAGTCTTCATACGGAAATATGTAACCATGCAAAGTTTGATCAAATCCTAATCAAAATGTAGGAGAGGTTGTGTGTATAATCTTGTGAAAAGGGGTTATTACCTTTTTCCTCTTCAAAAATAATCCGATCAAACTTTCATAATGATATGTAATTCTCCATATACTAATAAGCAAGAGTGCAATTCTTTTTAGGAATTCCCATTTAAATGTAGGGGGTTGCACTACAAACTCGTGTGACGTACGGACAGATTTTGATTAACATAAAGGTAATGGATAAGGTCAAGGCTTATTGCATGCAAACGGTCACTTACGAAAACTCCTAACAATCTGTTGGTTATTAGGAGCTTATGTGAACTGTCTTTTACATGCAAAGAGTGGTGGATCTCGACATTATCGAAGTAATGATTTACATGGCTTTTGAGATCGAGTAGTGTGATTGATTTGTTCCGGAAAACCAATGAACTTCCCTTTCAGAAGTATCGTAACCAACAACTGGAAAATTAAATCATATTGCTATTCTACCATGACATATATTACTTATTAAATAGTAGTATACAACAATACCTAAAGAAGACAAAGTGAACCGAAAAACACTTTTGACACATATAAATTACCGTATCCCGTATTTAGTCAATAGTGGCTTGCGTAATCATATAATAAATTGGAGTTTATAGACGTTAGACAATGTCTTAGCTATATCATAGTTGTCAGCATAATTTTTTTGTGAAAATCGAATCACATGTAGAAAACCGGATTACATGTAGAAATTCGAATCACATGTAACATAATTTTTGTGAAAATCGGATCACATGGAGAAACCCGGATCACATGTAGAAAACCGGATCACATGTAGAAAACGGATCACATGTAGCATAATTTTTGTGAAAATCGGATCACATGTAGCATAATTTTTGTGAAAATCGGATCACATGGAGAAACCCGGATCACATGTAGAAAACCGGATCACATGTAGAAAACGGATCACATGTAGCATAATTTTTGTGAAAATCGGATCACATGGAGAAACCCGGATCACATGTAGAAAACCGGATCACATGTAGAAAACCGGATCACATGTAGAAAACCAGATCACATGGAGAAAACCGGATCACATGTAGATAACCGGATCACATGTAGAAAACTGGATCACATGGAGAAAACCGGATCACATGTAGAAAACCGGCTTTATAAACTTTATGATATATACAATGTATGTTGATTGCATTGGTATGATATTCAATCATCATACAAATTTGCCACGGACCCCCCCACATTTCGACAAGTCTTCTGTTACAACGTCATTCAACTTATATTTCAGTCCATAAAATATTAAACAACTCCCCCAAAAATAAACAAACTATTAATAAAACAGTCATATATTACTGTTTCAACATCAACACATATTGCTCTCATTAAATTTGCTTTAATTATCATTACTTTATATTTGCAATTATTAGATGTTTATGGTACTGTAAATAATTAGATGACAATGCTTTATATATTGTGTATCGTACTGTAAATAATTAGATGTAAATGTTTTATATATTGTGTATCTTACCTGTATCATAACTGTCTTACTCTTGTCACATGGGTAGGGCTCCATGTCACACCAGTTTGGTAGGTCTATCTTCGCTGTACCCATGTCTATAGTTTTGTTTGCCACTTGTCCAGCATCATTTTTTTCTATTTGGATGATCATTTTAGGTGTAGATATTACTACCAGTTCTCCTGGTACTAATTTTTCATGAAATACATTCATAAGTATTTTCAAAGTCTTCTTCATCAATGCATCAACTTTTGTGGACTGTAAAAAAAACAAAAAAACAAATGTAAATAAGTTTTGCATAGACAAATGTGAACTCTCGATAACACAAACTGGACAAAAAAATATGAGTAAATCTATTTCTCTATTAAAGATATATTACTTACAATGTACAGAGTAGCTGGTGGCTTCTAATGATAGTAGCATTTACCCGAGAAATGTTAGAAAGAAAGATCACACAAAGCATTTTTGGTTTGCTGTTATCTTTGTATGGGTTATTAATTAATTAATTAAGTTTTTCTTCATGCAAGATATCATGCTTCCTCTTGATAATTCCATCACGACAACAAAATCAGGCCCAACTTATTGATTTTCCAGAGAGGTCAGAGTTGTTTTTAATAATGAAGTGACAAAATAATAATTGTCTTAAACTTTAAGGGACACATTTATATTTAAAATACCGTTTGCTCCTGGAATCCCTCATTAGTATACTGTAACAGTAAATCCTTCCCATCCTTTAGGTCATGTATTTCATATGACATTCCTGAAAATATTAATCCAAATTAATTTTATGATCCATAAACATTGACATCTGAAATTGACCTAAATAATTAAGTTGATATATAAACATCTATTTTACTAAATTTGGAGAGCTGTTTTATTAGTCGCTTCTCTGTCTTGTTGGTTGAAATTGATAAACATATTAAGGTTTCCAAAAGGTATAATGCACAATGTAGTTTGATATGCCACATTGTGAATACTCAGTTGCAATAGACAAAATGTACATTTTCCGTCTTTGACTCTAAAATTATACTTTTTAAATGAGTTATTTCCCTTTGAGGTGGGGAAAAAACTCCCCTTTCATGCAACGCTCAATGAAAATAACATGTTTTTTATTAGGTGCACAAATTAGCTTGTCAATTTTCTAACTGCTATATAAGAAGAGTTTGAAGATACCAAAGGGGTAATCAGAATCCACAAATCGAAGAAGAACAGACAACACAATGACCAAAAGGACAAACAACGATCTACAAAACATACACATAAAACTGAAGATGGAGTAATGCGAATCCCACTAAAAACCGGTCGTAAACTCAGGAGTTCCAGAAGGATCATCAGTTCCTGCTCCACTAGTGGTTCCCATCGTGTTAATCTAGTTACAGATATAATTCAGATTAAAATAATATCAGTTTCAATTAGGCAGGAATTAATGGAAATAAAAGCATTTATTTTTGAATAAAATATGAATGGAATAATTTAATATATATTATAATATGTCCATCCACATGCCAGGTTGTTTTTCTTGACTAATTTTTTTCTTAACAAATAGAGACAATCGGTTGGATTTGTTTTAAGATATTTATTGTGTTCTGTAAATTACTGTTTTTTTGTTTGTTTGTTTGTTTTGTTTTTTTTACATATTTCATGTGTTTCTGCTTCGATGTAGGTAACATCAACTATATTGGAGCGCTATCCTTACCTTTTTTACGAGATTCTAGATCTGTGTCATAGATGGCAAAAGGTTCCACTTCCTCTTTATCTCCTGTTGTCGGATATTTTTTATGTATATTTCCAGCCTAAATAAAATAACACAGTGCATAGAAATTTGCATATTTGCTTTCATAAAGTTTTCAGTTACATTCACCATACAAAATAGAACACTACTGTTGTGAAACGTATGGAATTTGCTTTTTTTAAACACTAATACAATATTAACATTTCATCAATAGAAACACACTGTACAATCTTCATAACAATGCAAGATTGTGTGTAATTAAGTGTAATCGTAAAACAAAAGAAGCAAGGAGGAATTAATTGTTACAATTTTGTCATATTCAATAAACAAATCATAAAATTCTTCCATGTGTATTCTTAATCCACATATTATCATTGTATTTTTAAACCACATAATATGACTGTATTTTTTATCCACATATTTGATCCCCATATTATGACTGTATTTTTGATCCACATATTATGACTGTATTTTTTATCCACATATGACTGTATTTTTTATCCACATATTATGACTGTATTTTTGATCCACATATTATGACTATTTTTGATCCACATAGTATGACTGTATTTTTGATCCACATATAACTGTATTTTTGATCCACATATTATGACTATTTGTGATTCACACATATAATTGTATTTTGATCCACACATTATGACTATTTTTAATCCACATACTATGACTGTATTTTTGATCCACATATTATGACTATTTTTGATCCACATACTATGACTGTATTTTTGATCCACATATTATGACTGCATTTTTGATCCACATATTATGATTGAATGTCAAGAGGTGATTAGAAGAAGATAAGATAGTCAATAGGAAACATTGATCAATTGAAAAACCATATTAAACTGAGACTTCAAATTATACGTTGTCCTATTATGTACATCATTCACTTGCTGTTACACTGACACAGTGTTTTCAGTGATTAACACGGCAATAAATAGTGCATTGATTTCCTAAACCTTTCTAATACAGATATGAATCCAAATTTTTGTTACAGCTTCACAAATCCTATATACAAACTTATTTATTTACTTAACAATAATGGTAGATACATAATCTCTGTCGTATCTATAAATAGGGCTGAATTTCTAAAATATCCCATAACTATTATCCTATAGAACTTTGGTAACTGGACATAATCGTTGGTCACCTCCGATTTTTACCAATATATTTCATGTATAACAACCTTTTCTCAAAAAAGTATACCGAAATAATTTTGTTGACCAATCTTGATGAAATTTGCACTCATAGAGGAAAAATGTGTTGAAGTATGTAGTCATGCTCTTCATATAAGTCTTTGATTTATAGTTTTCCTTTTTTCACGATTTAAAAACAATCTTGAATTCTTGAAGTTCATACATACTATAATTGTATATTAGTTTGTCACGTTCAAATTAACATTTGCTTTTAAATCGAGATTTTGTTTAAATATTAAATCATAAAATTAAACGACGATTATGAAGAAAAAACTTCAAAACAATTTGCGATTGTGAGGTTAAATTTCATCAAAATTGGCAGAGAAATGACTTGTATATAATTGTTTGAAAATCGTGGTTTTTATATGAGATCAATACAGAAAAAATCGGAGGCGACGAACAATAATGTCTACTTATTGTAACCTTAAACAAGTTCAACAATAATGTGACTCATGAAAACCAGTTGTTAATGGAATTGTATTCGTATCCAGTAATGAAATCTATAATTAAAGACTTACCTCTTGTACATTTGCTAAAGTTGATAATATCCCTCTACTTGCTTCCAAAATATCTTCTTTGCTACTAGTCTCAGATAGCTCGTCTAGCTTGTCGATCATACTTATTGCCAAATCGGACGATTTTTCCTATTGAAAATTTGAAGAAGAAAAAACAGATTCTCAGCAATTGTCATAAACAACTAATGGCTATTGAGTATATACAACCTCCTGTGTGTTTATATCGTGCACAATTAGCATTTTTCATATATTTTAAATTGCTTTATCATACTCTATGTATAAGTCCAATCTTTTTATTGGCAAATGTTTTCTTTTTTTTTTTTTTTTTTACACTGCTACCCTGTTCAGTGCCGAATGTCACCTGTTTCCTTATACCGGTAGGTATCTCTTGATACTGGGGACAGTCACTCCACATCAGTTGTATGTTGGAATGTACGGACATATTAAATTGTCAAGCGCTTAATGAGACTGAATGTCTGATGACCACCTTTCATTATAAAGGGAAACAAATCACTCATTTTAATAAATACACATCAAGCCAGTAATAAAAACCAAATAAAATAAGGGCCCGGGTGGCTCAATGAGTTAGGTAGTTGGATTACTTAACAAGTCATACAAGCCTATCACCAATACGGCGTGAGTTTGTGCCCGGTTTTGTAAATAACAAAAAGGGTGTACTCGACTCGCAGCCGCAAGTGATAAAGTTTACCAGTTGTTTGCCCATGGTTGGTGGCTCTATCCGGGTACTCCGGCTTCTTCCACCACTAAAACTGGTCGCCATGATATAGCTGAAATATTGCTTAAAGTGGCGTTAAACACAATAAATCAAATCAAATCAACCAAATAAACTACTATTCATCATCTGTCAGTTTGTAGATTCTAATGTAAACTAAATCACACATTGTACAAAAATAAGGAACAGAATAATAGGAAAAAGTGAAACAAGATGTCAATAAATCATATCATAAACTACTGCTCCCCTATTATGTCTTACAAGGGACCTCGTTACTATCTAATATTTAAATTATGTTTGAGGCCATAAGCTCTAGCACAGTTTTCAGTATATAATTATTACCTGACAAGATCTAGCATAGTTTTCAGTATATATTTATTACCTGACAAGATCTAGCATATTTTTCAGTATATATTTATTACCTGACAAGATCTAGCATAGTTTTCAGTATATAGTTATTACCTGACAAGATCTAGCATAGTTTTCAGTATATAGTTATTACCCGACAAGATGTAGCACAGTTTTCAGTATATAATTATTACCTGACAAGATGTAGCACAGTTTTCAGTATATAATTATTACCTGACAAGATCTAGCATAGTTTTCAGTATATATTTATTACCTGACAAGACCTAGCACAATTTTCAGTATATAGTTATTACCTGACAAGATCTAGCACAGTTTGTAGTATATTGAGTTAATTCCGCCATCGTGCTTCCAGTTAGAGCAATTGCACTAGTTGTTGCTATGGTACAGTTTCCTAAAGCACTAATTATCTGACTGGTAAACTAAAAATTATATAAAAATACCAAATGTAATGTAATACTTTTATTGTTCTCTTTCTATTTCCAAAAACAAGGTAATATGTATATACAAACTTTGAAGCAAACAATTAGATAATACTTTTTTAATAGCTATTGTGTTATAAGACCTCATATCTGTATTAAAAAGTGTTTGTTTGTTTGAAGATGCTTAACGCCACAATATTTCAGTTATATCATGGCGGTCAGTTTTATTGATGAAGGAAACCAGAGGACCCTGAGAAAACCATCGACCTGTCGCAAGTCACAGACAAACTTTATTACATAATGCTGTATGCCTCACCCTGATCGAGATTCAAACTCACAACATCAGTGGTGATAGGCACTGATTGCATAGGGAGTTGAAAATCCAACTACCATAAGATCACCTCCACAACGACCTCTATTAAAAAATGTGTAGAGGTCATAATGAGAATGTATTTAGAAGAAAATGTAGTTAGTCAAATATGTATGTTATGTTATTGATTCATGTATTAAGCTATTGTTATCTACCTCAGCACGAGTGTTTCTCTTTTCTTCGTATTCTGTCTTCTTCTGCTTCTCAACCTCTGGATCCATTGTTGTCTAAAACAATAATATAATGAACAAAAATACCACACTGTCGGAACAATTCTAAAATCAGATATATTATATATCATTACTACATTTCCCTTGAGTGAAAAAAACAAACAATTGTAATGAATTGTTACATGGCTGTTCTGAATTATATATAACACAAGACCCTCCTTTCAAGATTGATATACTGTCATCAATATACTCTGTATATACGTACAGCACCTAAATGATGGCATACTTTGCATGTGTGTACAACACCAGTATGGTGAAATACTTTATATATACGTTCCACACAAGAATGAAGGCATACTTTACATGTGTGTACAACACCAGTATGGTGAAATACTTTATACTTTCAACACCAGAATGAGGACATACTTTACATGTGTGTGCAACACCAGTATGGTGAAATACTTTATATATACGTTCCACACAAGAATGAAGGCATACTTTACATGTGTGTGCAACATCAGTATGGTGAAATACTTTATATATACGTTCCACACAAGAATGAGGGCATACTTTACATGTGTGTGCAACACCAGTATGGTGAAATACTTTGTATATACGTTCCACACAAGAATGTGGGCATACTTTACATGTGTGTACAACACCAGTCTGGTGAAATACTTTATATATACGTTCCACACAAGAATGAGGGCATACTTTACATGTGTGTACAACACCAGTATGGTGAAATACTTTGTATATACGTTCCACACAAGAATGAGGGCATACTTTACATGTGTGTGAACACCAGTGTGGTGAAATACTTTGTACATACATTCCACACCAGAATGAGGGTATACTTTACATGTGTGTACAACACCAGTGTGGTGAAATACTTTATATATACGTTCCACACAAGAATGAAGGCATACTTTACATGTGTGTACAACACCAGTATGGTGAAATACTTTGTACATACATTCCACACCAGAATGAGGGCATACTTTACATGTGTGTACAACACCAGTGTGGTGAAATACTTTGCATATACGTTCCACACAAGAATGAGGGCATACTTTACATGTGTGTGCAACACCAGTCTGGTGAAATACTTTGCATATACTTTCAACACCAGAATGAGGGTATACTTTACATGTGTGTGCAACACCAGTATGGTGAAATACTTTGTATATACGTTCCACACAAGAATGAGGGCATACATTACATGTGTGTACAACACCAGTCTGGTGAAATACTTTGTATATACTTTCAACACAAGAATGAGGGCATACTTTACATGTGTGTGCAACACCAGTATGGTGAAATACTTTGTATATACGTTCCACACCAGAATGAGGGCATACTTTACATGTGTGTGCAACACCAGTATGGTGAAATACTTTGCATATACGTTCCACACCAGAATGAGGGCATACTTTACATGTGTGTGCAACACCAGTATGGTGAAATACTTTGTATATACGTTCCACACAAGAATGAGGGCATAGTTTACATGTGTGTGCAACATCAGTATGGTGAAATACTTTGCATATACGTTCCACACCAGAATGAGGACATACTTTACATGTGTGTGCAACACCAGTATGGTGAAATACTTTGTATTTACGTTCCACACAAGAATGAGGGCATACTTTACATGTGTGTGCAACACCAGTCTGGTGAAATACTTTGTATATATGTTCCACACAAGAATGAAGGCATACTTTACATGTGTGTGCAACACCAGTATGGTGAAATACTTTGTATTTACGTTCCACACCAGAATGAGGGCATACTTTACATGTGTGTGCAACATCAGTCTGGTGAAATACTTTGTATATACATTCTACACAAGAATGAGGACATACTTTACATGTGTGTGCAACACCAGTATATGGTGAAATACTTTGTATATATGTTCCACACAAGAATGAGGGCATACTTTACATGTGTGTGTAACACCAGTATGGTGAAATACTTTGTATATACGTTCCACACAAGATTGAGGGCTTACCTTACATATGTTTACAACACCAGTATAGTGAATACATTGTATATACGTACCACACCAGATTGGTGGCATACATCGCATCTCTGTACAACACTAGAATGATGGCATATTTTGCATTTGTGTACAACACTAGAAGGATGACATACTTTACATGTGCATACAACATCATTTTTGTGACATACATGTACCTTCCAATACGTTGTCAATACCATTATAGTAGAACACACATGAAGTACAACATTGGTATCTATTGGATAAGACAGTCTAACTTACTGTATAAAATGCACTTGTTCTGTCAGTATAGTCTGGTCCAATACCAGTAGAGGTTTCTCTAGCAGCTATGTCTATTCCATCATATTCTATAAAAGTACATATAATCTGGTGAGAAGAGGAAAAAAATCACACAATGTCTATGTAAAATATATCGGCAAATTATCACACAATATTGTCAGTATTACCAAAAACAATGCAACATTTTACAGAATATAACCATTGGGAACGTAAATTGAAACAGAAAATAACCAAGAGAAATGTAAAGTTTTACAGAATATAATCAGGAGAAATGTAAAGTTATATTGAATATAACCATGATAAATGATTTAATTTTTTTTTAATTTTTGGTGTTTTAACGCCACTTTCAACAATATTTCAGCTATATCATGTCTTAGTGGTGGAGGAAGCCGGAGTACCCGGACAGAACCACCAACCATGGACAAGCAACTGGTAAGTTTTATCACTTGCGGCTGCGAGTCGAATGCACCCTTTTTTGTAATTTACAAAGCCGAACGCGAACCCACGCCGTATTGGTGATAGGCTTGTATGAGTTGTTAGATCCAATGACCTAACTCATTGAGCCACCCCGGCCCCCCTCCATGAGAAATGTAAAGTGTTACAGAATATAACCATGAGAAGTGTAAACGTATACAGAATATAACCCAGAAATAATAATATTAGGAAGATAGCCAGGAGGTAATAGTTTTTCATGACGTATCTACATATTTAGCATTGATAACAATTATTGCCTCTGCACTGACATGGTTTTCTAGATATATTTTTATTTGAAGTTTACCATTCCTAAATAATGTAAATAGTATTAAAGCTAATGACAATCTCTCACAGGCTTTCAATTCTGTTGATTATGAGCGTACCTGATACAGGTAATTCTGTTGATTATGAGCGTACCTGATAAAGGTAACTCTGTTGATTATGAGTGTACCTGATAAAGGTAATTCTGTTGATTATGAGCGTACCTGATAAAGGTAACTCTGTTGATTATGAGCGTACCTGATAAAGGTAATTCCAGAAACACGTCATGCGCACTACATTAGATATCTACGTTTGTATTAGCATGTGAAAGCTTTTTATGAACTACTGAATTGTAAGAACGTTGTATTTTACTTGTTGTGTTTGTGTCTAAGAATTGTGGTGTCGTTTATAAACTTACGTGGACAAATTATTTACAATAATAATTTTTAAAAAAATAGATACAAATGATTAGTACATAAATACCAATAATATTGGTCTAAAATTCATGCACATTGTGTTACATTGACAAGTGTTGATATAAAATGTGACAAGTGGTCGATCTATACATGTATCATATATCTTGTGTAGTTCGTGTGTCGTGCAATGTATTAATTCAACATATTTTACATGCTTTTCTAAATATCAATGTACAATGCTGGGAAAATGTCAGATAGTGCCTCTTTTTAATTGGTTGATTTCCCCTTTTGATATTTTCAAAAAGTGTATGCTAAATTAAAACCTTAATATCATAATTACCGGTATGTCATATTATGGACGGCATAAAGGATAATACTTTCAAATAGCCCCACCTTCCATTTGGGGAAATATTTGCCTAATACAAATAATTTTGATTAGGGACCGGTCATTATTTATCTCCAGGAGGGGGGAGGGGGGGGGGGGGGGGGGGGGGAATGTAAATTTGGAATGAGCAAACATAACTGACCCCCCCTTTTTTAAGCTGTGTTAAAAATTGTAATCCCCCCTCTTTGAACTACTTCAAATCTTTTGACCCCCCTTTTCCTGATTATTGTTGAAAGGCTTCTAATTTCATATGTTGCTATAAATTCCTTTTAACAAGGATAGTAGCTCATAGGAAATGGAACTAAAGGTCCTTCTGTGATCATGAGGGCAACCACAACCACATCTAATGAAAAGGATACCCTTAAGTCACTTTGTTGTAATTGTTTGTCTTCACAAGCCAGGAGCTCACTATTTAAAGAAGCTGCATCAAGAATTTTTGCCATAAATACAATGTACTATAACAATAGTTTTTTTAATATATTGAAATATTATTTTAATCATCAGTTTCACAATTAATCTCAAATCAACAGTATTATGATAACAGAAATTTGCAAATTAAAAAATACTTTATAATACAACAAAACAATTGAGAAAGTATTCATAGTGCAAAAAATATCAAAAGATAATGTATTTTAAAGCCAAATTTCCCTTTATGGGTTTATTTCAGAGATGATTCCAACACCAACAGTTCAATGAATAGTATTACACACAACCAAAAAAAAAGGAAAAAAACAGAAAAAAATGCAAAAAGAAGTTAAAAGGCCAAATCTAATTTCAATTAAATTTAACACAACACAAATAGAAAGAAGCACACTTTAGTAAGTGCACTATGTGAAGTTAAAAATCATTTTTATATGGCTCTATTGCAGTCTTTTAAAGTGCTAAAATGTAAATTGAGAAAGAAAATAAAATATTAAAAACAAAATGAATAGCAATATAACAAATATCATAACATTTAACAATCATAAGATGCTATTTCAAAATTTTAAGATAACAGGATGCTATCTGAAATTTCTGGGGAGAACACTGATTTGATTTGGTTGTTTTGTTGTACATTGGTACTTTTATTGAGAGTGTGAATATATGTTTATTTTATTTTTGTTACCACAAAACATTTGTCAATTGAGATTTTTAACTTACATTTTTGTTTATATCTTTATTATTTATAAGTCCCATTTTCCTTCAATTCCATCCATTATATTTTATTGTTAGTTTTTTATTTGTTTAAAACTCCTCATTAAATACTCAGATGATTGCTTTTATTGAATTTTGAAACAGGGGTTGTTTTTGCTAAAATGCATCAGTGGCTATGATACTTTATTTTAAGCATACAATACAAAACTGTTCTAATTTGTTTTATTTATATTTTTGTTGGGCAGCACATTTTGTTATTTTGTGATGCATTTAATTTTAACAAGTTTCATAATCTAGTCAGAACTATTTAATTTATGTAAATGCAGTATTATACATATGAATTTATTACTACCTAGTCAGTTTTTGTATTCCTCTGGATTGAAATTTGAATGTTGCTAAGGTGTTTCAGATTTGTTTTTAGTAATTAAATAGTTACCTTTAGTCCCTTACTTAGTGTTTAAAGTTAATTAGTATAAAAACGACTGCCATTTTATTAAGAGTATCAACTATGTGTGAACTTGGTCACGTGGTCCCCCTAAATTTATAAGGCATATATTACATCGTATTTAATTCATCAGAATACTAATAATGACTGTAATTTTGGAGCTTCTTAATATAAACATTATAGGGGAAAAGGAGATGGAAACCCTCTTTGCAAATCGACAGAGATTAATATATATGAAACAATTTGCCCTGATTTCCAAGCAAAAACGTTAAGAATATGGCATAAAGAACTATATCTGAAATTATTTCCAGCATTCCTATATAATGCCTGAACTCATGCAATAATGTTTCAGTACATGCACCTTACCTCAGCTTGTATTGGCTTTATGACAACTAAAAATAACATCATTCATAACGATCTTCTGAAACATTCAAATATTCAATTAACACAATAAATATATATAAATAGTATCAAACAATCGCGTGTATTACAAACAAGCAAAATCATGCAATGCAAACCTATAGAATCGTTTTGACTGGCCATACTTATAAGGGTGCTATATGCCAAGGCTAGATTGTTGATCTGGTTTACATTCCCTTCAGCGGCGATTTTGTCGAATGAGTCCGTAATATCTGCTTTCATTTGATTCAACATATCTGTAACATTTTTTATTGGGACTGGATTAACCTACAAATACACCAATGTACATGTAACAGTAATGTTATAGAAACATACCAGCTGTTAAAAAGGCAGTTTGAAAGGCAGATAATACAATGAAGGTGGCTTTGGCATCAACAGTCTTAGCCAATTGCATTACATGATATCGTATAACCTAATATGCATGCTGACTTAAATTTAATCACTTAATCGTGGTTCACAGAAACCATACAGGAATTACACGTGTTTTATTCGTGAATCAAATATTTATCCAGAGGCTCCAAGAAGCCTGTTATTGGTCATTCTGGTTGTCAATTTGAAAACGTCGGATGATTTGTTAAAGAAGTTCGAGTTCATATTTCAGCTTATTCCAGTTTAAAAATCAATCTATTTGTTTTTCATTTAAAGAAATATTTATTTTAGAAGTGGTAGTCATATTGAATAGGGGTTGAGCTATCACACATAAATTTGATCATATCAGTACATTTGACTTAGAAAAAGAAAAAAAATCAAACTACTCATTGTCAAACAGCTGCAGTTTAGAGCTCATTGTGAATAAAAATAAGAAATGTCAAATATTTTCTTCAGTATACATCGGACATGTGCGATTGAAAATAAGGCACTAATTTTGAAACTACTAATAGCCATACAGTTTAAACTTGATCATATTTTGATTAAAAATAATAGGTATGTATGGTGGGGGTCCATAATAATAGGTATGTATGGTGGGGTCTGTGTTGATCATCTTATTAGTTTTCTGTGTTTTGTTGTGTTGTTGTATTGTGTTTGTCTTCGTCCTATGTCTTGTGATTTTATAAAAACAAATTCACGATATGAGTGTTATCAATTTTTACTTCCTAAAAAATTCTGGCAAAAATTATAAAAACGTAGATTTCCAATTTAGCGTGCACGACGCTAAATAACCTTCATCAGGTATATTCAACATCAAAAGATTGAAAAGCCAAATAATTTTTTTAATTTTTTGGAGGAAAAAACCCAAAGGGTCTAAGCAGGAGAGCCAAAATCACCTTAGCATTAGAGAGAAGAATCATAGTCTTAATAATAATAACAGTATTTAGAAACTGTGTAATAAATATATCTAATAAGCCATGCCGGTGCCGAAACACAGACTACTGAGCGGATGATAACCCGGGGGATGAATAGTCAAGCAGGAGAGGTATCGGCACAGTGATAGCAATAAAAACATAGAAATACAATTTAGCCCGTATACTTAGAGTGACCACAGCATATCGAAAAAATCTTCACTCCTAGTCTTTATACGTTGTTCAACATCTATACCTAACAAGAATATGACACATACTTTCTGACTTGCTAAGAAGAAAATGATGAGGACTAAATATCGGGTTCATTCTGAGGTATGAACAACTCTGATAAATTTGATACGTATTTCAGCTGTGTACAATGTATTCATTCTGTAAAGTTAATATTACCTGCACAGTTCCAAGTGATGCAACAGAAAAGGCTCCGAATTTATCTTTAATTCTAGTAAAACAATTCATGTTATAATTGTCATAGTCTGGTCCTAACGGCATATTGCCACTGTACCAGTCTTCTAAACCAAAAGATATCTGTTTCAACACTGTATCGTCTTTGTATTCACCTACAATAGATATACAACATGTATATATTTATCCTACTTTGCAAATAAATTATGCAGCTTCCTCGGCTTCCATAATCATAGAATATGGCTTTGATAAAATAACCCCATTTAATGTATTCAGAATCAGAACCAGTCAAAGATTGCATACATAAATATTAATATTACACCGAATTGAAGTTTCAGTACGAACTCGTCAATCGTCCTTGGATTTTCTACACATTTTACTTGTGTGTAAAAACATTTAGCTAAATTAGGTACAATATCGTTTAGATATCGATAAATCAGTGTCAGCCTCTTTATTTATAATACAAATTATTATAAAATCAAGAAACTTAATTGCACAATATATGAATGGATTGAGTTTCTGTGCTGAGGGGATATATGAATGGGGTGTGTTTTTCAAATCCCAATTGCACTTCCTTACCCACTTTAATAAAAGTGATCTTTATGGCTAAGCTCCGTATGAACACTCAATTTCAGCTAGATAATTAATATGAAAAATAATCAGTTCCTAGCCTTAACTTCCATGTTCACACTGTATGAACGGATGTCGTTATGTCCCTCCCATATGGGGATATTAATAAGCTAGATAACTGACCATAGTCCAGTTGTTTACTCAATTACAGTCTCCTTTGTGATAGGTACAATTATATCACCATTGTTTTCTATTGTCTTCTAAAAGATAAATGTAAGTTTTTTGGATTAGCATTCAGATTTTAAGCTAAAATGTCGTTCAGACAGAGATCATGAAGCTTATTCGTTCTTTTTGTTAATTAGTTTATGTACAAGCTCTACCAGGAAAATTGGTCAAAATATAGTTTTTAATTTTCGCTTTGTTTTTTTTTGCATTTTTCCTTTTTAATCACCATATTTTCAATTTCTGTAAATTTGCCATAACTTTGATTGTTTCAGGTCTCACTTCGTATTATCGTCTAATAAAAAAAGTCTTTAAAATATGTGTGCATTAAGTCATTTTAATGAATATATAAATACATACAATAGGTTTGGTATTCCGTGATTCCATCACTGTCTGACCATCCACTACATTTGATGTCAAATTTAGTCTGTAGAATTGTGCCTATGTTCGGAGTGATCGAGCATGAACCCCCACTGGGTGGCACGTTGATTATAAAGGTTGTGTAGGCAGTTCCTGTGACTCCACTGCTTGTGGTAGCAGTAACTGAAACCTGGTACTTAGTGACATTGGGGTACTTTTTAAACAGAGCATCATGTATGGCAACGTTGATAGAATTAATACCTGAAAAGCAAGTAAATCAGTTTTGTTGTAACAAACAAACTGTACAATTCTCAATATTTTTTTTCAACATTCATACATTCATAACCAGTAGTCTTGCAAAATTGCCAGTACAACAATTACTATACTAAATTTCAAACTAGTCGTTTAACAAAGCTATATATGTAGTGTTTTCTAGATGGCTATGGATATGTTCTATTTGTAGTTGACACAATCTCGTTCTTCTTTTTCCTCGTCACTTGATTTTTTTTAACGTAATACGGCGGGTGATATAAATGGGGTGGGACACTGCATACCCTTACATAGAACATGTCTTAACACACAGGGCTGCTAACAATCATCGCACGAAATGACACAGATCCCTATGTTATTATACCAAGCAGGATAACAATGAAACTTTACCCAGCTCACTTCAAAGTATTATATATTTCTACTAATAATGGGCAGAAATGTCCCAAACTGAATTCAATTACTCATAGACTAACTTAATTAGTTTAAGAAAAATATGCTAATCATATAACATGTTTTTTTTTAAACCGTGGTTGTAGATTAAATAATAAACACGATCATACCATTTCTAAAGAGAAAGTTCTGTATACGGTATATATCTATCTGTTTGATTGTATAGTAAAATGACATTTAATGAGATTTGTGTGTAATTGAACATCAACGAAAATTTCTTAAACTAAAGAAAAAAAGAATTATCCAAATAAGAAACATGAGCAGTATCACAAAGCACACATAACATTTACATATAACAAATTTAGTTGGACGTACTAAAATGAAAACATAAAACGTCACACCATCGACACAGTTTCAATATCCAATAAAAAAAATCGTAGAAAGAGGAAAAATCGATACACTCAAAACACAAATACATGACCGCTCACTTTCCTGGCTTTATACAGCCACTTGAATAAAAAGTGGCGGGGTTAAGCTAGTTTTATGGACCCAATTCTCCCTTCTCAATGTGAAATGATGCGATCATATAGGTGTTTTTCACATGAGAGTAAAATGCCAACCTATAACCGAGTGAACAGAATATTATGAAAAACACTATAATCTTGAACATTATACATAATGTATTAATCTTCGTGACACAGAAGTGAATATGTATAATATCAGTTGCATTAAAGAGAGCTGATGGCCTTAACCATCATCTAAATATTAATTAGTATGCAAGGCAATCGTAAGACAAAATAGTGAAACAATAGTCAATCTTGAACCAAAATCTAATTGCCAATACCATCTTTCGTCATCTGGACGCAATTCACAGAATACTTTACAACAAGGTGTTGACATCTTCCGATAAAAACTTTTTGAAAGACAAGATGAGACTATTCTTTTAGAAATCATTGATTTTAAATGTTTAGTACTCAGAATGCGGTGACCATATATAAAGTCTGAAAATAAACTACAAGCTCTAGCGAAGAGTATGAGTTGTGAAATAAAAACTCCAGATACGAGAACAGTTTGCATATTACTATCAAGGTGTACCACATTTATAATGGAAAAATTGAAGTCGTTTCTTTTGTAATTAAGTCTGGTAGAAAGTAGGCCGTTGGTGTCAAATGTTAGACAAATGTCAAGAAATCAGTCAGATAAAGCTGTTTTAGTTGTTTCTTTTGTCTCAAGTTCTTTGAGTGTATAGTAATGGAATCTATTTAGCAAAGGTTGCATTATTAATTGACAAAACATCATCAATATATCTGCCTTAACATCTGTAAATCTTTTGTTTTTCATAGGGTTTCGTGTACAATCTGCCTCATAAGAGTAAAGGAAGATAAGGAGAGGGGCACAGTTTGTTCCTATAGAGATTCCGATGATTTGTTGAAAAATGTGCCCCCGAACTCGACAAATTATATGTTATAGATAAGGAACTCCAACATACTGGTGAATTCATTTTCTGTGTAGCACTTTTGGCTTTTGTTTCGTAGTCATCCACATTTAGTATCTATACACATTTGATTGATGTCACTGCGTGAATAGACTTTGTCACAGTATGACTGTAGTCCCTCTTTGACTGCAGATACTTTTTTGTCATAGTTAAGGAAAATTCCATTGTTGATCAAGTAGAAGTACCGGCAATATACCTTTCTTTATATTGATTCTTGTGAAGTTTTGGTATCCAATATAAAGTAGGTAAGTCATCATATTCCTCATTAATCGGAATATTCATTGATGACATGAATAACTTGTTATTTGCCAAATTGTCTTCTTTGTCAAAACTAGTATTTTTGTAAGTAGAATTACCAGAGTTTTGAAGAAAAAAAAAGTTCTTTGATTAGACTTCTATAGAGATAGGCTCACAAACAAAAACAATGTTATTGGAAACTTTGTACGCATGTACAATAAAATGCCTGTCATGAAGAAAAAACAAACTTTCGTTTGTCTTTTTATGATTAAATACTGATTTAAGACGAGCATTCACACACTATTTCAACTTAAGAATTTGACGGCAAGTTTTGGTACTCAGTTTGTCATATAATAAATAGGACAGGGACGAAAAAAACAATGCTCTGTTCATCTTTATCTCCAGCTTTTTTGTAGAAGGGGTCGTGTCATATTCATGTCATTTGTGTTTATTTGCGTACAGTGGTGTCCAACACGTCTTAACTATATGAGTAACATGGCGCGTGTCTCATACGAGACAGACATTGTTTACCCATCCAGAGCACATGTATTCACTTCAGTGTTTGGTGGGGTCCGTGTTGCTAATCGTTTTAGCTTTATGTGTTGTGTTTTGTGTTTTGTTTGTTTTCGTCTTGTGTCTTGTGCCCAATGTTGCCAGTGTCTGTGGATTGCCCATTATTGTTTACCTCTTCGGGTTTCTCTAACGTTCATGTAGTAACATAAAAAGCTTGATTTATCAGAAACAAGTACATTGTTAAAATGCATTTGCTTTGTAAAAAGAAATTTAAACAATGATGATCAGCAATTTCACCACCAACAACCACAACAGCACGAAGCATACACCGTATTCATCCTACGTGTACAAGGATTGACGAAATGACGTCATATTGTAAGAAAAGTTGGAATATACCAAATGGGTATTCAATTTACCTAGAACATTGGTTAAATCTTTTGACAGATTTTTTCCCCATTCCGCAAAATCGACTGCAAGCGTGACGCAAGTGCACAATGACGCTGTGTCAAGTTTTTTGATAGCATTTTTACAGGTATGAATATCTTGAATCTCATTATTTTGCAGAGCTATTCATACTCAACAACTATACAATTTCCACAACTATTCTACATTTACAACATATAAACTGCTAGCATAAATCTGGCAACAGCCGGACTTGTTCCGACATTTGTAGCTAGGAAAACGCATTTAAGTTATGAAGCTATGCTATGGTATGCTATGCTATGCTATTCTATGCAGGGTGTTGGCACTATTTAAATATGGCTGACCACTATTCTAAATAATAGAACATGTCCTGAATCTTACCATATACTCCTGCAATGGTAAAGCGCTCATAGATATTCAAGCATGCGCAGTGCAGCAATGAAATGAAAAGAATTAGACAGTTGATAAGTAATGAAATTTTGGCAATTGTCAAATATAAGTAATATCAATTTCATGGCTTCAAGACTTAGAAACAATAAAGATATTAAGGGATTTCAAATAAAAATAGACGAAAAAACTCATAGCATTAAGATATCGCAACTCGCTGATGACGCAACTTTATTTTCTATGTCTAAAGAAGAAATATATATAGCATTTAATGAAATAGAAACTTTCGGGTCTTTTTCTGGATTATTAATGAACAAAAATAAAAATGGGGGAATTTGGGTAGGAAAACTTAAGCACAGTAAAAATAAAATAGAGGGCATTAAATGATATGAAAAACCTATTAAAACATTGGGTGTATATTTTGGTAACAATAAAGAAGAGTGTGAAAAATTAAACTGGGAAAATAAAATAGATAAAATGAATACTTTATTCTTCTCTTGGGGAAAACGAAATTTAACTATTCTTGGGAAAATAATGATTATTAAAGCGTTAATCATACCTATATTTACTTTTGTTACTAGTGCATGTGTCGTGCCAGACAAATATAGAAAAGAAATTGTTAGTAAATGTTTCAAATTCATATGGGATGGTAAACTAGACAAAGTTAAAAGAAACACTATGATAGGTAATTTTGAAATGGGGGGTTTAAATATGATAGACATAGGAAGTTACTTTGCATCACTGAGAGCATCATGGGTAAGTAGATTTGTTAGTGGAGAAATGGACAATTGGAAATTGATACCATATAAATACTTTAGACAATTTGGTAAGAATTGGTTGATATTTTCAATGAATATCGAATACAAAAAAATTAAAGATTATTTAAGTTATATTCCTGATTTTTATAAAGAAATATTACAAACCTGGATAAAAATGGGTGGGGGTCAAATAAAAACGCTATCACATTTTGCAGAGATTAGAAAACAGCTTATATGGGGAAATAAATTTATAATGTTTAAAAATAAAAATTTAATGTTTGATAATTGGATAAATAGCGATTTAATTTATATCAATGATATTTTAAATGAAAACGGGGAAATAAGTCAGAATTTAATTTTAGATAAATTAAAATACAAGAATAATTGGATATCTGAATTTATCAGCCTAAAAGAGTGATACCTAATGAATGGTATCATACAGTACAAGGCTCAAAACTCTATTAAAAGTGTTGTAAATTTTCAAAAAGATAAGTTTATAGTAAATGGAAAATGTATAGACACGTCACAACTGTCCAATAAATATTTTTATAATGAATATATGAATGTAAAATTTTTGAAACCAATAGGTATAAATACATGGCTAAGGTACTTGTCTATAAATGAAAAACCAAACATGAGTCAGCTTTACTCTTTCATTTTTCATTATTTAGAAGAAAATAAGCTAAAAATATTCAGATGGAAATTATTGCAATATATAATTCCTACAAAGAAACTATTATTGAAATGGAGAATTGCTATTAATAGCCAATGTCATTTCTGTGGTCAAGATGAAGACTATCTACATTACTTTATGTCTTGTCCCTATCTGAAAGAATTTTGAATGAAAATACAACAAATATTGAAAAAATCTAATATAGAAAATTTTGTCACATTAAAACATATTGTTTTTGGGTATAAGATATTTGATAAAGATTATTTTGATTTCAACTATTTTTTAACAATTTTAGGATTTTCTATATATAAAGCATATTATGTATCTGAACAAAAGACCAAACAAGTAAACATATATTCTTTTTTTTGTGAGAGAATATATTACGAGAATAAGCAAGGTGCAAAAACTCCAAAATAGTAAACTGTTAGCAAAAATAAGGGAAAATATTGAAATGTAAATATGTATGCATTGTATATATGTATATGTATATGTATGCATGCATATGTATGTGTGTATATGCATAGATGTATGTGTGTAAATGTAGGTGCGTATGTATAGGTATATTTAATTAAAGTCTGATACTCATCAGTTATATTATATTATTTGAAAGTATTTTAATTATATAAGAAAATATTAATATGAAATACTTCATAAGTAGCTTGGGCTTTTGAAGTAAGAATGTAACAAGCATTTTGAATAAAAATATAATGTTGTTAAAAAAAAAAAATCAATTTCAGAATGATCAGGTATTTTGGATTTCTGAAGAGAAATGTGGCAGTGTAAAATTAACTCTGCATTACTTGTAAATAACGATTAAAATAAATCAAGAAAATATCATAATAGTATCATATGATCATGTTAGGTTATTCAAAGTGAAAATATATATTGAATTATTTGCTTACCGTCAGAATAGCTGGCGAGTTCATTAACATTTTTCCATGTCCATTGATAGTCTGCTGTATATATCTTCCATTCATACACAGTATTGCCATCACAACCAAACGAACAGTCTCCTAGCAGTCCAAGTCGAACAGACGGAGAAATTACCAATCCATCGGGTGATGGAAGGCACAACTTTTCACTTGAACATCTGACAAAACAACAAAAAGACAACAATTATTGAAACGCATTACTCATTGTTGAGCAATGTGTTTTAATAGCTTAAAATACAAATTATCAAAGCTCTGTAGATATATGTCTGGTCGATAAATGTCTGTTGGTACATAATACGTATATTATTGTTATTTTTGGTGGTACATTATACCTATTTTATTGTTATTTTTGTGGTACATTATACGTATATTATTGTTATTTCTTGTTGTACATTATACCTATCTTATTGTTATTTTTGGTGGTACATTATACCTATCTTATTGTTATTTTGTGGTACATTATACCTATCTTATTGTTATTTTTGTGGTACATTATACGTATATTATTGTTATTTTTGGTGGTACATTATACCTTTCTTATTGTTATTTTTGTGGTACATTATACGTATATTATTGTTATTTCTTGTTGTACATTATACCTATCTTATTGTTATTTTTGGTGGTTCATTATACGTAATTATTGTTATTTTTGTGGTACATTATACGTATATTATTGTTATTTTTGTGGTACATTATACGTATATTATTGTTATTTTTGTGGTACATTATACGTATATTATTGTTATTTTTTGGTGGTACATTATACCTATCTTATTGTTATTTTGTGGTACATTATACGTACATTATTGTTATTTGTGTGGTACATTATGCGTAACTTATTGTTATTTCTTGTGGTACATTATACGTAACTTATTGTTATTTCTTGTGGTACATTATACGTAACTTATTGTTATTTCTTGTGGTACATTATACGTAACTTATTGTTATTTCTTGTGGTACATTATACATATCTTATTGTTATTTCTTGTGGTACATTATACGTATCTTATTGTTATTTCTTGTGGTACATTATACGTATCTTATTGTTATTGATGGTGGTACATTATACGTAACTTATTGTTATTTCTGGTGGTACATTATACGTAACTTATTGTTATTTCTTGTGGTACATTATACGTAACTTATTGATATTTCTTGTGGTACATTATACGTATCTTATTGTTATTGATGGTGGTACATTATACGTAACTTATTGTTATTTCTTGTGGTACATTATACGTAACTTATTGTTATTTCTTGTGGTACATTATACGTATCTTATTGTTATTTCTTGTGGTACATTATACGTAACTTATTGTTATTTCTTGTGGTACATTATACGTAACTTATTGTTATTTCTTGTGGTACATTATACGTAACTTATTGTTATTTCTTGTGGTACATTATACGTATCTTATTGTTATTTCTGGTGGTACATTATACGTAACTTATTGTTATTTCTGGTGGTACATTATACGTAACTTATTGTTATTTCTTGTGGTACATTATACGTAACTTATTGATATTTCTTGTGGTACATTATACGTAACTTATTGTTATTTCTTGTGGTACATTATACGTAACTTATTGATATTTCTTGTGGTACATTATACGTATCTTATTGTTATTGATGGTGGTACATTATACGTAACTTATTGTTATTTCTTGTGGTACATTATACGTAACTTATTGTTATTTCTTGTGGTACATTATACGTATCTTATTGTTATTTCTTGTGGTACATTATACGTATCTTATTGTTATTGATGGTGGTACATTATACGTAACTTATTGTTATTTCTGGTGGTACATTATACGTAACTTATTGTTATTTCTTGTGGTACATTATACGTAACTTATTGATATTCCTAGTGGTACATTATACGTAACTTATTGTTATTTCTTGTGGTACATTATACTTAACTTATTGTTATTTCTGGTGGTACATTATACATATCTTATTGTTATTTGTATTGGTATTACAAATGTGTTTAATTGTTATTTTTAGTGATATATCATACGTATATAGTTACATGTTTGATGTGGTATATCATACATGCATAGATTATGTTTTTGGTGGTATTCCATACCTATAGCTACCTAATTCATTGGTATTACATACATACCAAATTGACATTTTGTGGTATATCTTACCGCCTTATTGATATTTCTAGTTATACACCAAACGCACCTAATTGATATTTTTGAATAGTTGCTTTACGTACCTTATTGATATTTCTGGTGGTACACCATCAACAATTGTGACATAAGCAGCCATTTCTACAATGTCATGACCAGCTTTGAAAACCTGAACTTTAAATTCGTATGTCTTATTGACCTTCATATTTCCAGTGTCAAATGTCAATGATCCCGAGGTGATATTGATACGTCCTGGTCCTTGTTTGAAGCAACCGCCATTATCAACACTAACACTGGGGAGCTGGGCTGTTGTATATGGATATGATACTGCATCAATTGTCGGCCATGTTTCCTCAATTTCCCGACAAAACCATGTGAAATTCACGAAAGTCTGGAATTGGTATAGTTGAATGTATTAGTAAGATTCACAATTTAAATTCTTGATTCAAATTACATCTAAGATTATTGCCTATGGTTTAGCTCCATCAAATGTCTTAATTTAACTTTGGGTGATCATTTAACTTATTTCACCTAACTATAGCTTTGCAATATTTATTCTTGAATTTATTTATCAAATATGACACCCTTTACAGTTGTATCCCATAAAACAGGTTATCATTTACTGTGGAATTCATCGATAAAATAAAATACCATTTACAGTAGAAATCTTCCATAAAATAAGATACTATTTACAGTGGAAATCTTCCATGAAATAAGATGCCATTTACAGTGGAAATGTTCCATGAAATAAGATACCATTTACAGTGGAAATCTTCCATGAAATAAGATACCATTTACAGTAGAAATCTTCCATAGAATAAGATGCCATTTACAGTGGAAATGTTCCATGAAATAAGATACCATTTACAGTGGAAATCTTCCATGAAATAAGATACCATTTACAGTAGAAATCTTCCATAGAATAAGATACAATTTACAGTGGAAATCTTCCATGAAATAAAATACCATTTACAGTAGAAATCTTCCATAGAATAAGATACCATTTACAGTAGAAATCTTCCATAAAATAAGATACAATTTACAATGGAAATCTTCCATGAAATAAGATACCATTTACAGTGGAAATCTTCCATGAAATAAGATACCATTTACAGTAGAAATCTTCCATAGAATAAGATACCATTTACAGTAGAAATCTTCCATAAAATAAGATACCATTTACAGTGGAAATCTTCCATAAAATAAGATACAATATACAGTGGAAATCTTCCATAAAATAGAATACAATTTACAGTGGAAATCTTCCATGAAATAAGATACCATTTACAGTAGAAATCTTCCATAAAATAAGATACAATTTACAGTGGAAATCTTCCATAAAATAAGATACAATTTACATTGGAAATCTTCCATAAAATAAGATACAATTTACAGTGGAAATCTTCCATGAAATAAGATACCATTTACAATAGAAATCTTCCATAAAATAAGATACTATTTGCGGTGGAAATCTTCCATAAAATAGAATACAATTTACAGTAGAAATCTTCCATTAAATAAGATACAATTTACAGTGGAAATCTTTCATAAAATAAGATACAATTTACAGTGGAAATCTTCCATGAAATGAAATACCATTTACAGTAGAGATCTTCCATAAAATAAGATACTATTTGCGGTGGAAATCTTCCATAAAATAGAATACAATTTACCGTGGAATTCGTCCTGAAATAGAATATCATTTACTGTGGCATCCCATTTTGTTGTTTATTGATAACATCAATGTCAGGATATGTCGTATAGAAAATTATGGCAATAAAACGTAGATATATTCTAACAATAAATATGAAACAGATGCCAACCATTAAAATTTTAACTACAACAAATGACATGTGTTTATCTGATTTACCTGTGGACTGCCAGCTGGAACATCTGGATCATAAGTATTTGATTCTGGGTCGATTTTTAGCATTCTGTTAATGCCTCTCTGAATCTTGGTCATACCACCAGGAAATATATTGCCAACTAACGTTGATGGTATCACTCTGATATACGTGTATGCAGCCGACTTAAAGGTTTCGTTATTTGTAAATGCGTCTGCTTTCATTTCCAAAACATACGATACTTTATATAAACCGACGTTTAGAAAAAATGCAGGGAGATCTAGTTCTGCATTAAATCTCGAACTTATTGTAGAAATATCAATAGATGAAGACTCCGTACCATAATCTGGATCGACGGATTCTACTGTCCATTGTTTGATATTTTCCAAAATAGAACCACAATTGATAGTTGTACTTCCGATTACATGAACTGGAGATTTTCTTTCTACTTTCGTTGGTTCCCAGAACACAACAGTTTTGTACTTGATATTTATTGTAGGCTGAGAACAATCTACAGTTGATACAACATGTGATAAAGATGTATTTGATGTTGAATATTCATTGAAGGCTGTGATTCTCACTTCATATGTGTTCATACTTGAATATGCATGATTAACCTGGAAATTGTTGCCAGTAAATGTGGCTTTATACGATGATGATCCGGAATACTGACTCCCGGAACATGTTGCCGAATCACCATACATTTCAGCACTACTGTCACCATAGTCAATATTTACACAAGTAGAAGTCCCTGCCTCTTCAAATGTTATATCGAAAACTTTCGGTTGGTTTTCAGTTGTTGGCTTTCCATTATCTGTTACTGCCACATTTCTAACAGCTTTCATTATTTTTATAGTAGTTGATACAGATTGTGTAGATATAGGATTGTTAGCAGTGATTTGTATGTTGTAAGTTCCGGTCTAAAATGAATGAAGACATGTGGTAGGTAGAACAATGTTAGAAACAAATTACAAACGGCAAAATATATGATATATTGATATTGGTTAACATTGTTAAGCACAAGCAGCAAGTGTATATGTTTCACTAGCGGTAAGTGTATATGCTTAGCGTGCAGTAAGTGTATATGTTTCACGAGCAGTAAGTAGATATATTTCACGAGCAGTAAGTGTATATGCTTAACGTGCAGTAAGTGTATATATTTAACATGCAGTAAGTGTATATGTTTCACTAGCGGTAAGTGTATATGTTTAACGAGAAGTAAGTGTATATGTTTCCCGAGCGGTAAGTGTATATATTTAACGAGAAGTAAGTGTATATATTAAACGAGCAGTAAGTGTATATGTTTCACGTGCAGTAAGTGTAGATATTTCACGAGCAGTAAGTGCATATGTTTCACGAGCAGTAAGTGTAGATATTTAACGAGCAGTAAGTGTAGATATTTCACGAGCAGAAAGTGCATATGTTTCACGAGCAGTAAATGTAGATATTTCACGAGCAGTAAGTGTATATATTTAACGTGCAGTAAGTGTATATAATTCACGAGCAGTAAGTGTATATATTTAACGAGTGGTAAATGTATATATTTCATGAGCAGTAAGTAGATATATTTCACGAGCAGTAAGTGTGTCTATTTTTCACGAGCAGTAAGTGTATATATTTAGCGAGTGGTAAGTGTATATATTTCACGAGCAGTAAGTGTATATATTTCACGAGCGGTAAGTGTATATATTTCACGAGCAGTAAGTAGATATATTTCACGAGCAGTAAGTGTATATGTTTCACGAGCGGTAAGTGTATATATTTAACGAGAAGTAAGTGTATATATTTCACGAGCAGTAAGTGTATATATTTCACGAGCAGTAAGTGTATATATTTCACGAGCAGTAAGTGTATATATTTAACAAGCAGTAAGTGTATATATTTAACGAGCAGTAAGTGCATATATTTAATGAGCAGTAAGTGTATATATTTCATGAGCAGTAGGTGTATATATTTCACGAGTAGTAAGTGTATATATTTAATGAGCAGTAAGTGTATATATTTAATGAGCAGTAAGTGTATATATTTCACGAGCAGTAGGTGTATATATTTCACGAGTAGTAAGTGTATATATTTAACAAGCAGTAAGTGTATATATTTAACGAGCAGTAAGTGCATATATTTAATGAGCAGTAAGTGTATATATTTCACGAGCAGTAAGTGTATATATTTCACGAGTAGTAAGTGTATATATTTAATGAGCAGTAAGTGTATATATTTCACGAGCAGTAAGTGTAGATATTTCATGAGCAGTAAGTGTAGATATTTAACGAGCAGTAAGTGTATATATTTAGTGAGCAGTAAGTGTATATATTTCACGAGTAGTAAGTGTATATATTTAACGAGCAGTAAGTGTAGATATTTAAGAGTAGTAAGTGTAGATATTTAACGAGTAGTAAGTGTATATATTTAACGAGTAGTAAGTGTATATATTTCACGCTATTAATTATTATTGAGTTCCATTGTTCGGGATGTTGGACGAGGAACAGGGTGCTACGATTAACATTTTCCCAATCAGAATGTTCATAGTTTGATAATACCCCACCCCCATCCCTTTAGTACAACTAGAAAGTCATTTAATAACTTTAAGGTATGTTTGATGTTTTTCTTTTACATTAGACTGACAAAGATGTTCCGTTTTCATTAACAAATATTTAAAATATAACACAAATCATCCTTTATGCATATAAATCATTGCAATAAAAATATTAGAAAAAAAAATAATGTTGACCTTTCTAAGTCAGATTTACAAGAAAGGAGAAAACGTAACCTTATAATTCGTACATCTGTTACCTATTTGTAATTAGCTATATGTAGATGTACTTATCTATACTTGTCTCAAACAAGTATGAGTGCTTATATCTCTTCATATGGCTTCCTCTGCCCTGCCTCTTTATTGACATTTACCTCGAATTTGACACCAATTATATCACCTTTCTACCAGATTATATGTCAAACGAGACGACTATGGTTGTATTAAGTCTGTATTTTTAGGACAATAGTTGAACCCCTCTTTTACCAAGTCTGTAGAGTAAGTGGCTATGTTAGGAGTATTGATCTCTTTCTCTACGATTTTATCATTCATATTGGAGAATGTTTTGTTTTGTTTGTTTTTTTTTTTGCCTGAGGAAGACAAAGTTTTAATAAGTTGTTACCACATTGAATTCCATTTCAAATACATCCTCCGTTGTTTTGTTGCACAGAATAACCACAAGTCCATTCGTTGCCATGATGCTGTAGTATACAAAAGTACCTAAAATCACAAGGAACACCTTACTTTGAGAAAAAGTTACTGATAAGATATTTCAATGTAAAAGTTACTTATCCGTGTAAATTAGAACTATTTCATCACCACTTCTACTCTGTCATCTTTACACCAACATTTTACTCCCTCCACTTTCGTTTTTTTCTCTCTGAATTTGACGTAATATACAAATTAAATCAATGTAGATTATCATACTTTATCCCTAAGGTAACGCTTTTAATGTTGTGGTTTGGATTACATATTTTCGTATTTGCATCTCTAAAAACTCACTGGTTTTACGATACGAGACAATTAACATTGGTTAACCGATATTATGACACCATAAACACTCGTTTTACGATATTAAGAGACCATTAACACATGCTTTACGACATTATGAGACCATTAACACTGGATGTGCGATATAATGAGACAATTACCATTGGTTCCACGATATAATGAGACCATTAACACTGGATGTGCGATATAATGAAACAAGTAACACTGGTTCCACTATATAATGAGACCATTAACACTGGATGTACGATATAAACAGACATTTAACACTGGTTCCACGATATAATGAGACCATTAACACTGGATTTACGATATAATGAGACAATTAACACTTGTTCCACGATATAATGAGACCATTAACACTGGATGTGCGATATAATGAAACAAGTAACATTGGTTCCACTATATAATGAGACCATTAACACTGGATGTACGATATAAACAGACAATTAACACTGGTTCCACGATATAATGAGACCACTAACACTGGATGTGCGATATAATGAAACAATTAACACTGGTTCCACTATATAATTGGTTCCACTATATAATGAGACCATTAACACTGGCTGTACGATATGAACAGATAATTAACACTTGTTCCACGATATAATGAGACCATTAACACTGGATTTACGATATAATGAGACAATTAACACTTGTTCCACGATATAATGAGACCATTAACACTGGCTGTACGATATAATGAGACAATTAATACTTGATGTGCGATATAATGAGACAATTAACAATATGTCCACGATATAATGAGACCATTAACACTGGATGTGCGATATAATGAAACAATTAACACTTGTTCCACGATATAATGAGACCATTAACACTGGATGTGCGATATAATGAAACAATGAACACTGGTTCCACTATATAATGAGACCATTAACACTGGCTGTACGATATAAACAGACAATTTACACTTGTTCCACGATATAATGAGACAATAAACACTTGTTCCATGATATAATGAGACCATTAATACTTGTTCCACGATATAGTGAGACCATTAACACTGGCTGTACGATTTAAACTGACAATTAACACTTGTTCCACGATATAATGAGACAATTAACACTTGTTCCACTATATAATGAGACATTTAACACTTGTTCCACTATATAAACAGACAATTAACACTTGTTCCACGATATAATGAGACCATTAACACTTGTTCCATGATATAATGAGACAATTAATACTTGTTCCACGATATAATGAGACCATTAACACTGGCTGTACGATATAATGAGACCATTAACACTGGATGTGCAATATAAGGAGACAATTAACACTTGCTCCACGATATAATTAACCCTGGCTGTACGATATAATGAGACAATTAACACTTGTTCCACGATAAAATGAGACCATCAACACTGGATGTGCGATATAATGAAACAGTTAACATTGGTTCCACTATATAATGAGACTATTAACACTGGATGTATTATATAAACAAACAATTAACACTGGTTCCACGATATAATGAGACCACTAACAATGGATGTGCGATATAATGAAACAATTAACACTGGTTCCACTATACAATGAGACCATTAACACTGGCTGTAGGATATAAACAGACATTAACACTTGTTCCACGATATGAGACAATAAACACTTGTTCCACGATATAATGAAACCATTAACACTTGTTCCACGATATAGTGAGACCATCAACACTGGCTGTACGATATAAACTGACAATTAACACTTGTTCCACTATATAATGAGACAATTAACACTTGTTCCACTATATAAACAGACAATTAACACTTGTTCCACGATATAATGAGACAATTAACACTTGTTCCACGATATAATGAGACCATCAACACTGGCTGTACGATATAATGAGATCATTAACACTGGATATGCGATATAATGAGAAATTAACACTTGTTCCACGATATAATGAGACCATTAACACTGGATGTGCGATATAATGAAACAATTAACACTTGTTCCACGATATAATTAACACTGGATGTACGATATAATGAGACAATTAACACTTGTTCCACGATATAATGAGACAATTAACACTTGTTCCACGATATAATGAGACCATTAACACTGGCTGTACGATATAATGAGACCATTAACACTGGATATGCGATATAATGAGAAATTAACACTTGTTCCACGATATAATGAGACAATTAACACTGGCTGTGCGCACAATTCGTAGTCGACATTATAATGATGCATATGAAAATATGAACAAGTTTACAAAGAAAATAGTGAAGATACCAGAGTGGTGATAAACTGTAAATCTAAGAGCGACAAACAATACAATGTCCAAAAGAAAAAGATCAAAAAGACAAACAATGGTCCATAAAACACTATCCAGAAAACTTAAGATTGAACAACACAATCCTACAAAGCTACAAAAAAAACAGAGATGACTTCAAGTGCTCCGGAAGGATAAGAAGTTCCTTCTCTACTGGTCAAGCACTTGGCAAACTGTGTGCGCGATTTGTTTTTTCTACGAAAAATTAAACCCTCGATGATCAATGTGTGCCTGTGATGTATGTTAATAGAGAAACTGACTAAATCGTGGCAATTTGGTGTAAATTGAACAAGGTCAGTAGACAATGAAAATGGGATCGATGTCATGTGGCACTTCCATGGCTGGCATATACTCCTCATGATCATTGCAAGGAGCAACTATAGTGAGTCTCCGTTGTGTGGTAATAAAGAAACTTTCCTAATCACGAAATCTTGACATAAATTTAGCAAAATTTAACTGTTAGTATACCAATAAAATGAGATCAGGCTCATATGACACATATGTGGATCAAGTATGTTGAGCCTGGGTTGTACGTTTATGGAGATTCTGATCTGATCACAAAAACTTCACATTGTTAACGCCGTCGCGGCTGAAAGAGCAACGCCTATATCCCGTCTTCATCGACTTTTGCTGGAGGCGATACAAAAATTGATTACCTGATGTTTTCGTCATATGGAATTTGACCGGTCGATCTAACTGGAATATATCTTTATTGGGTCCAAAGCCATCTTGATCAGGTCCTGTGATAGGTATGGATGGTTTATACTTTGGTTGTACTGATAGCCCAACAAACAGGGTGTATACACCGCTCTGTAAAGTAGAGTGTATAATTGTATGCAAATTGTCAATCAAAATATAAAATAAATACTTTCTCTCTGAAAAGAAATTTATCAGTGGCATTCCTAAGCAGGTGACTGGACATGTAGCTAGTTTTGCCAAATAATCACAATTTTGCTAGATAATCAATATTTTAAGGGTTTCGAATGTATCATAATACAAACATCATTGACAGGTACAGGGTGATCTAATAAAAATGTCACCCATATACTCATTGATAAAACTTTTAACAATCATGCTATCATTTTGATTTTTCAGGTTTGTGAAGAACATTTTATGCATAAAAGGTTAACACATCCAAACTAATTTTATAACGAATGATTTCTATTGGTCCATTTAATTAACTTACAGAAATCTCAAAGATCTCATTAGATACTAGATTGGCCAATGTGAATGTTGTTATATAGTCTCCGTCGGTTGCATACGTGTGAGATAACATATGATCACTTCCACTTCCTGTTGTTAGCCATGTTGAATCAAGCATGGTTTCCGTTCCGTCCCCGTAATTAACTACAATGGTAGCATCTGAGGGATTTGG
The DNA here is from genome assembly GCA_963383655.1 of Bathymodiolus septemdierum. Taxonomy (NCBI): domain Eukaryota; kingdom Metazoa; phylum Mollusca; class Bivalvia; order Mytilida; family Modiolidae; genus Bathymodiolus; species Bathymodiolus septemdierum. The sequence goes on from OY726522.1 coordinate 30,278,881, forward strand.
TGTACCATAGTAATGAAACGTATAGTTAATAACACCACCTGCAATAAAATTACTTCTTACAAAATTAGATATCACATCTCGTTTTACAGCATTCATCTATGCTGCGGTTTCGTCTGTTAAGCAAAATTATGAAATATGATCAGGAAACAGCAAAGTTAGCGAAAAATGTGCTAATGATATCAATATTTACGAAAACAGTAGAGGAACACAATTTTCTATGATAGTTTAGTTGATGAACTTACATTGTATACAATTTTCTATAATTATTTAGTTGATGAACTTACACTTTATACAATTTCCTATAATAGTTTAATTGATGAACTTACATTGTACACAATTTTCTATATTAGTTTAGTTGATGAACTTACATTGTACACAGTTTTCTATAATTATTTAGTTGATGAACTTACACTTTATACAATTTCCTATAATAGTTTAATTGATGAACTTACATTGTACACAATTTTCTATATTAGTTTAATTGATGAACTTACATTGTATACAATTTTCTATATTAGTTTAGTTGATGAACTTACATTGTACACAATTTTCTATATTAGTTTAGTTGATGAACTTACATTGTACACAATTTTCTATATTAGTTTAATTGATGAACTTACATTGTACACAATTTTCTATATTAGTTTAATTGATGAACTTACATTGTACACAATTTTCTATATTAGTTTAGTTGATGAACTTACATTGTATACAATTTTCTATATTAGTTTAGTTGATGAACTTACATTGTACACAATTTTCTATATTAGTTTAGTTGATGAACTTACATTGTACACAATTTTCTATATTAGTTTAATTGATGAACTTACATTGTACACAATTTTCTATATTAGTTTAATTGATGAACTTACATTGTACACAATTTTCTATATTAGTTTAGTTGATGAACTTACATTGTACACAATTTTCTATATTAGTTTAATTGATGAACTTACATTGTATACAATTTTCTATATTAGTTTAGTTGATGAACTTACATTGTACACGATATTCTATATTAGTTTAGTTGATGAACTTACATTGTACACAATTTTCTATATTAGTTTAATTGATGAACTTACATTGTACACAATTTTCTATATTAGTTTAATTGATGAACTCACATTGTACACAATTTTCTATATTAGTTTAGTTGATGAACTTACATTGTACACAATTTTCTATATTAGTTTAATTGATGAATTTACATTGTACACAATTTTCTATATTAGTTTAGTTGATGAACTTACATTGTACACAATTTTCTATATTAGTTTAATTGATGAACTTACATTGTACACAATTTTCTATATTAGTTTAATTGATGAACTTACATTGTATACAATTTTCTATATTAGTTTTGTTGATGAACTTACATTGTATACAATTTTCAATAATATAGTTTAGTTGATGAACTTACATTGTATACAATTTTCAATAATATAGTTTAGTTGATGAACTTACATTGTACACAATTTTCAATAATGTAATTTAGTTGATGAACTTACATTGTATTCAATTTTCAATAATATAGTTTAGTTGGTGAACTTTCATTGTATACAATTTTCATAATATAGTTTAGTAGATGAACTTACATTGTATACAATTTTCAATAATGTAGCTTAGTTGATGAACTTACATTGTATACGATTTTCTATAATAGTTTAATTGATGAACTTACATTGTATACAATTTTCTATATTAGTTTAGTTGATGAACTTACATTGTACACAATTTTCTATATTAGTTTAATTGATGAACTTACATTGTATACAATTTTCTATATTAGTTTAGTTGATGAACTTACATTGTACACGATTTTCTATATTAGTTTAGTTGATGAACTTACATTGTACACAATTTTCTATATTAGTTTAATTGATGAACTTACATTGTACACAATTTTCTATATTAGTTTAATTGATGAACTTACATTGTACACAATTTTCTATATTAGTTTAGTTGATGAACTTACATTGTACACAATTTTCTATATTAGTTTAATTGATGAATTTACATTGTACACAATTTTCTATATTAGTTTAGTTGATGAACTTACATTGTACACAATTTTCTATATTAGTTTAATTGATGAACTTACATTGTACACAATTTTCTATATTAGTTTAATTGATGAACTTACATTGTATACAATTTTCTATATTAGTTTTGTTGATGAACTTACATTGTATACAATTTTCAATAATATAGTTTAGTTGATGAACTTACATTGTATACAATTTTCAATAATATAGTTTAGTTGATGAACTTACATTGTATACAATTTTCAATAATGTAATTTAGTAGATGAACTTACATTGTATTCAATTTTCAATAATATAGTTTAGTTGGTGAACTTTCATTGTATACAATTTTCATAATATAGTTTAGTAGATGAACTGACATTGTATACAATTTTCAATAATGTAGCTTAGTTGATGAACTTACATTGTATACAATTTTCTATAATAGTTTAATTGATGAACTTACATTGTATACAATTTTCTATATTAGTTTAGTTGATGAACTTACATTGTACACAATTTTCTATATTAGTTTAATTGATGAACTTACATTGTACACAATTTTCTATATTAGTTTAATTGATGAACTTACATTGTACACAATTTTCTATATTAGTTTAATTGATGAACTTACATTGTACACAATTTTCTATATTAGTTTAGTTGATGAACTTACATTGTACACAATTTTCTATATTAGTTTAATTGATGAATTTACATTGTACACAATTTTCTATATTAGTTTAGTTGATGAACTTACATTGTACACAATTTTCTATATTAGTTTAATTGATGAACTTACATTGTACACAATTTTCTATATTAGTTTAATTGATGAACTTACATTGTATACAATTTTCTATATTAGTTTTGTTGATGAACTTACATTGTATACAATTTTCAATAATATAGTTTAGTTGATGAACTTACATTGTATACAATTTTCAATAATATAGTTTAGTTGATGAACTTACATTGTATACAATTTTCAATAATGTAGTTTAGTTGATGAACTTACATTGTATTCAATTTTCAATAATATAGTTTAGTTGGTGAACTTTCATTGTATACAATTTTCATAATATAGTTTAGTAGATGAACTTACATTGTATACAATTTTCAATAATGTAGCTTAGTTGATGAACTTACATTGTATACAATTTTCTATAATAGTTTAATTGATGAACTTACATTGTATACAATTTTCTATATTAGTTTAGTTGATGAACTTACATTGTACACAATTTTCTATATTAGTTTAATTGATGAACTTACATTGTACACAATTTTCTATATTAGTTTAATTGATGAACTTACATTGTACACAATTTTCTATATTAGTTTAATTGATGAACTTACATTGTACACAATTTTCTATATTAGTTTAGTTGATGAACTTACATTGTACACAATTTTCTATATTAGTTTAATTGATGAATTTACATTGTACACAATTTTCTATATTAGTTTAGTTGATGAACTTACATTGTACACAATTTTCTATATTAGTTTAATTGATGAACTTACATTGTACACAATTTTCTATATTAGTTTAATTGATGAACTTACATTGTATACAATTTTCTATATTAGTTTTGTTGATGAACTTACATTGTATACAATTTTCAATAATATAGTTTAGTTGATGAACTTACATTGTATACAATTTTCAATAATATAGTTTAGTTGATGAACTTACATTGTATTCAATTTTCAATAATATAGTTTAGTTGGTGAACTTTCATTGTATACAATTTTCATAATATAGTTTAGTAGATGAACTTACATTGTATACAATTTTCAATAATGTAGCTTAGTTGATGAACTTACATTGTATACAATTTTCTATAATAGTTTAATTGATGAACTTACATTGTATACAATTTTCTATAATAGTGTAGTTGACGAACTTACAATGTACACAATTTTTTATAATAGTTTAGTTGATAAACTTACATACTTAAATGTATATAGTCTCTTTTAATTCTGTATTGAATGGCTCTTAATATTTATGTGTATGTACTTATAATATTTTTTACTGTACAAATATTATGTTTAAGAGATGAGACTTTAATAAAATATTGAATTGAATTAAATTGAATACATTGTATACAATTTTCTATAATTGTTTAGTTGATGAACTTACATTGTATACAATTTTACATTATGATAGAGTTGTTGATCTTAACTTGGATGCGTTTCTATTGCTGATTTTGACCTTTAAAAATTAACTGTCTATTATGGTAGAGTCGAGGAACTTACCCAGTATACAATTTTCTAAAATGTACAGTTTTAATTGTCAGGCAGACAATATACTGAAAAGTATTACTTTCAACATTTGAACATACCAGCGGCAAAATTTTTTGGGTGACTGGATACAAGTTGAAGGTCCCTTGTTACTTTGTGCTGACATTCTATTGATTTGGTTGCAGATACATCTTCAAGGGGACTGTGTACAGTTACAGTGATGGTATTTGTTTTAACTTTGTTGTATGTCGTCACTTTAGTGTCTATCCCATCCGGGCTAACACCTTAAATGAAAGTTTGAACATACATAGAAAAGATCACATGAGTGAAACAGACAAAAATGAAGATGTTTCGGTGTATGTGTGCAATGTCAGACTGCCAAATATAACGATGTTCCAGCGGCCATGTTGTTTATCAAAATGACAATACTAGATGCTTTAGTATACATTTCGTAGGTTATACTATAAGACAGTGTCAGCATGCGTAGATATACTATAAAACAATGTCAGTATGCGTATGCGTAGGTTATACTATAAGACAGTGTCAGCATGCGTAGATATACTATAAAACAATGTCAGTATGTGTATGCGTAGGTTATACTATAAGACTGTGTCAGTATACGAAGGTTATACTATAAGACAGTGTCAGTATGCGTAGATATACTATAAAACAATGTCAGTATGCGTATGCGTAGGTAATACTATAAGACGGTGTCAGTATACGAAGGTTATACTATAAGACAGTGTCAGCATACGTAGGTTATACCATAAAGCAGTGTCAGTATACGTGGGTTATACTATAAGAGAGTGTCAGTATATGTAGGTTATGCTATAAGACAGTGTCAGCATACGTAGGTTATACTATAAGACAGTGTCAGCATACGTAGGTTATACTATAAGGCTGTGTCAGAATAGGTAGGTTATACTATAAGACAGTGGCAGCATAGGTAGGTTATACAATAAGGCCATGTCAGTCAGTATATGTAAGTTATACTATAAGACAGTGTCAGCATAAGGTGGTTATACTATAAGGCTGTGTCATTATAAGTAGGTTATACTATAAGACCGTGTCAGTATACGTAGGTTATATTATAGGGCAGTGTCAGCATACGTAGGCTATACTATAAGACAGTGTCAGTATACGTAGGCTATACTATAAGACAGTGTCAGCATAGGTAGGTTATACTATAAGACAGTGTCAGTATACGTAGGCTATACTATAAGACAGTGTCAGCATAGGTAGGTTATACTATAAGAAAGTTTCAGCATACGTAGGTTATACTATAAGACAGTGTCAATATACGTGGGTTATACTATAAGAAAGTGTCAGTATGCGTAGGTTATACTATAAGGCAGTGCCAGTATACGTAGGTTATACAATAAGGCCGCGTGAGTCAGTATATGTTGGTAATACTATAAGACAGTGTCAGCATACGTAGGTTATACTATAAGACGGTGTCCGTATACGTAGGTCATACTATAAGGCAGTGTCAGTATACGTAGGTTATACTATAAGGCAGTGTCAGTATACGTAGGTTATACTCTAAGAAAGTTTCAGCATACGTAGGTTATACTATAAAACAGTGTCAGTATGCGTAGGCTATACTATAAAACAGTGTCAGTATGCGTAGGCTATACTATAAAACAGTGTCATTATACGTAGGTTATACTATAAGAGAGTGTCAGTATACGTAGGTTATACTATAAGAAAGTGGCTGTCGTGGGCGTGATCGTATGGCTGTTGGATTTACCACTACCTATGCAATCAGTGCCTATTATCGCTGATGTTGTGAGCTAGAATCCCGATCAAGGCGAGGTGTACAACATTATGTGATAAAGTTTGTCAGTGACTTGCGACAGGACGGTGGTTTTCTCCGGATCCTCCGGTTTCCTCCACCAATAAAACTGACCGCCACGACATATCTGAAATATTGCTGAAAGTGGCGCTAAGCACCATCAAGCAAACAAACAAACAAAGAAACCATAAGACAGTATCAGCATACGTAGGTTATGCTATAAGACAGTGTCCTGTATACGTAGGTTATACTATATAATTCAGTGTCAGTATACGTAGGTTATACTATAAGGCAGTGTTAGTATACGTAGGGTATACTATTAGACAGTGTCAGTATACGTAAGTTATACTATAAGGCAGTGTCAGCATGCGTAGGTTATACTATTAGACAGTGTCAGTATACATAAGTTATACTATAAGGCAGTGTCAGTATATGTAGGCTATGCTATAATACAGTGTCAGTATAGGTAGGCTATACTATAAAACAGTGTCAGTATACGTAGGTTATGCTATAAGACTGTCAGTATGCGTAAGCTATACAATAAGGCAGTGTCAGAATACGTAGATTATACTATAAGACAGTGTCAGTATACGTAGGTTATACTATAAGACAGTGTCAGTATAAATAGGTTATACTATAAGACAGTGTCAGCATACGGAGGTTATACTGTAAGGCAGTGTCAGTATATGTAGGTTATGCTATGAGACAGTTTCAGTATACGTATGATTTGGCAGATTGACAACTATGATAAAGTGTCAGGGTACATATGGTTTTGCAGATTGACAAGTATGATAAAGTGTCAGTGTACATATGATTTTGCAAATTGACAAGTATGATAAAGTGTCAGTGTACATATGGTTTGGCAGATTGACAAGTATGATAAAGTGTCAGTGTACATATGGTTTCTCGGACTGACTACTATGATAAAGTGTTAGTGTACATACATTTGTATGGTTTTGCAGATTGACAAGTATGATAAAGTGTCAGTGTACATATGGTTTTTGCAAATTGACAACTATGATAAAGTGTTAGTGTACATATGGTTTCTCCGACTGACTACTATAAGAAAGTGTCAGTATACGCTTGGTTGATCATATTGCAAACTATAATAAAGTGTCAGTGTGCGTCTGATATGCATTCTTATAACCATAAAGATGTGCAAGTTAATGTCTGGTTTCACATTCTGATAACCATAAAGAGTGAGTGAGTGAGTAATTATTGTTAAATGTTGACGAGATGGTGATGATGATAATGATGATATCCACGTTCTACCAGACTGGTAGACATGTCGCTCCACTCGGACACATTATTCTGACCCAACCAATCTTTGCTCTTACTCTTTAATGCGGAGAAGCAACAAATACCTAAGTCCCACGATCTATCGCACTAGCGGTCAGCATGCTAACCATTACACCATCAATGCGGTTCAACCATGAAGATGTCTAGGTACATTTCTGGTTTGACATACTGACAACCATAAAGATGTTTAAGTACATTTCTGGCTTGACAGACTGACAACCATCAATGTGTTTAAGTACATTTCTGGTTTGACATACTGACAACCATAAAGATGTTCAAGTACATTTCTGGTTTGACAGACTGACAACTATAAAGATGCTTAAGCACATTTCTGGTTTGACAGACTGACAACAATAAAGATGTTTAAGTACATTTCTGATTTGACATACTGACAACTATAAAGATGTTCAAGTACATTTCTGGTTTGAGATACTGACAACCATAAAGATGTTTAAGTACATTTCTGATTTGACATACTGACAACTATAAAGATGTTTAAGTACATTTCTGGTTTGACATACTGACAACCATTAAGATGTTTAAGTACATTTTTGTTTTGTCACATTGACAACCGTACAGTGTTGAAGCTTAAGTCTTGTTTGGAATACTGATATCCAAAGAGATGCTTCCCTTTATTTCTATTTCGCCATAACAGCATACATATGGTGCTGTGTGCGTCAGTTTACAGTATGCATAGTTCTGGCAGAAATGACAACAGTGATTAATTTTCAATATACAAAATAATGTAGAAAGTCGTGTTATCATATTTTCCTAACATACCTATTCTATTTGTAGAGGGATATGACTGGCCATCCTGAAGGTTCCAATCTAATGTGATTAATGATCCAGTGTCACATCTACGGATTTTAACGTTGATAGTTATAGGATCTCCGAATGCTGCGTGTTCGGGATTGGTTGTTATTTCAATGCCTTCTATCTTTTCTATTACTTGCACACTTACTGTCGATAGTAACTGCCAACTAATGACATTTGAGACATTGGCTGTTATTGTATATGGACCAGAATTCATTTCTCTATATTCATAAGTGTAGGTTTTTGCTACGTCAAATGCAACTGTATCGTTTTCTCCGTTTCCGTAATCTATATACATCAAAGCCTCGTTGGGAGCAGGATCAGCAGAATTTTTAGTGAAGGAGATGCCTACTGTGGCCGGAGGTAGAAATAAAACCTGGGGTGGACTCACTGACATCGTCAGATTTTGTACTGGAGAAATGGCTAAGAGTTTAAATACTTCCGTGTGGCTATTGTATAGATTGTGTATTTTTACTACAGCATTGAACCATCCAAGTGAAGTATATGGATGCGTTCTGGAATGTGGCGGCACTGATGACCAGGTGGACAATGATTCTGAATCGTTCGTACCATCACCATAGTCCCATTCAATCTTTACATTTGTTCCTCCTGTCGCGTTTACTGTGAAATTCACGGATTGTCCAAGTCCAATGATGGCGTATCCAAGATTGGGATCTATAGGGTCAACAGACGAAGTGATTGTTATATCCGTTATTCCTTGCTCAATTCCAAAGTTTATTATAATTTGTTCATTGCTGACAAGGTTATATGCCGTAAGGTTTAATGGATACTGCGTTAATGAACTAACTGCTGCAAATGTCTGCGATATCGCTGTATTAAAATATGGATCTTTTGTGAAAGCTTTCACCTGTGAATCGTATTCCAAAATGAAATTGGGATTTGTGCCTGCAGTCCATGTCCAATTTATAGTATAATCCTGATTTATCAGAGCTCCAGTTTTTACTAACTGAAGGTTGGCTATTCTATACTGTGCTGTATATGTTGCACTTGTCGTCACAGTATTTATATTATTTGTACATATGACAGCAATAACAAATGATCCCTCTGCAGTAAAAATGTGGTCAAATGTACCCCCTGGTGGAGTTGTGGTCTCATCGGTTGTAGCTATCAGAACACCATCTTTTCTCCACGTACATATATAGTCTGATCCTGTTGTCATAGAAACGGGAATAGTTGTTGTTTCGTCAACTACAGCCACACTATCAACCAATACAAAATTCCTCATTCTATCTTGTACATATATTGTTGTGATGTTGCTCTTACTGCTGAGTGGATTAAAGGCAGTGACTGAAACATTGTGTTGACCTAGATTGGAGTATGTGAAACTATATGTTGCATCAGTCGTGTTGATGACTGTACCGTCATCGAAGTCCCACGAATAAGTGATGTTTGTTCCTACAATGAAATGGATGATATTGTATAATAGTTGAAAGTATATTCTTGGATGTCCTTCTCTTGTGGAAAATTGTCATGAAATTAGTTTTTACAGGACGACACAGACATTATGCTAATGCCAAAATAAATTGGCATCGTAGAACATTTAAGCAATGTGCTTATGACGCCCTGATGTTTGCACCACATGGTATGCTTTTTATCCAAAATATGACACTGCAGTTATCATAAAAGGATTCATTCTAATTAACTAAATCGCTTGTCCGTAAAGTCATAAATCATTACCTAAAAAATTAGTGTCTGCAATTTTTTGTTATTTTCTTGTATTATTTGTTTGCTGTGAAACCGTAGCTTAAGCATTGAAAAGTTGAACAAAATTAAGGTTTTATGACGTAAGTAGGTTACAATATATTATCTCTCAAAATGACCTACATTGGCATTGATCTAGATAAATTCTGATGACATAATTTGGAAAACTTACTTTCAAAAACAGAAAGAGATACGATAGGAATTACTTAAGAAATAATTCATGGAAGCCATAGTTTGTAGTCAGTATTAACATGGGTAGCACTATTTTCGTTAATTTTTTTTAAAGAAAATCATGCTACCCATGCTAAAACGTTATGCAAGAAGAGTTTGAAGATACCAAAGGGGTAAATTATGGCTTCCTTGTCGTATTTCGAAATATCTAACTTATTTTTTGAGGTGGAAGTGGAAGTCGGCAATGGAAATGCATTTCATAACAAAATCCGCTAACCTTCATGTTTACAGTTGTTTTTCTTTCATGCATAACTAGACTGTGATGCAATTAAGCTACTGATATTTTTCAATTTGATAGCATTTTGTATTTTGCAACTTAAACAAGTACAATGCTCTCAAAATCGTAAAATAAATCAGTAATCAATGTGTGTCAATGTCACCAGCGTTCACCGGAAGAAGACAAATTACAATAAATGTATGTCATAAACAATACGTGAATTTTTATGTTTGTATGCACCACGGCCTGTATGAAAACATGAATTGACTAAGGAATTCTGTTTGTAATTTGTTCGTCAATGCGCATGTGCGAATTAAAATATATCGTGAGTTTTATCATTGTATTATTCATATTACCGATGAAGGACGACATGTTAGAATTGTTAATAAGTCTGGATTAACACACCCTATGAACATATTATTATTCAACCATCGGTCTTGTTGGTACCTAATTTGATTCTTGTTTTATTATATATTGACATAACTTCTTATCTGTTCTCTTTCTAGCATTTTCTGTTAACTTTCTCATGTGACCAATAGCATGCATCACATTTCTGAATCAAAGACAACTGTAAGTTGTACAGTAGAAAAAAAAAAAAAAAAAGTTGTACAGTTGAAAGTCATCGAAGCATCTTACAAATATCAATTAGATATTGTAAGTATCACAGAACGATCTTTCGAAATTAGTGTAAAGAAGTTTTTTTTTAACTATTTTAAAGACGGTCTAATTGGTGTTAATATATGTTTTTATATATTATCAGTTGAAAAATTGAGGACGAAACAAATAAAGCAAATCGCAGATATTATACACTTCATTGAATCATAAAATGTTGCAAAATATAATGTACATAGGTTTAAAAAGTCAAACTGTCGGGTAGATGTCAAACCGACGGCTAAGACAAAAACATCAAATTGTTATACTACAGGAATACAGCCTTTTACCATTCCTTTTTTTTTTTTTTTTTACATAATGTAAATTTCATATTTGTACTTTGAATGTTATAACATGGTTACAGTATTCTTTGGCAGTCATCATTCACTAGAGAAAAGACTACAACTATCACTAAAACTGTGAATATCAATATATATTATATAGCCACATGTCATTTAGCCACGTGTCAATTGGCATCGAATGAAAACAGGAAATATTCCAACCTTTAATGTATATTAGACAAACGTTGAATACACAAGTCCTAATAACAACTACCGAGAATAAAAGTTAAACAAAACGATGGAACAAAAGCTCGGATAACATCACCTCCCTCCGAGGATGAGCCTCAACGAACTCATCCCAAGTGTAATACTTGACAAGGCTGAGCCTTAACGAACTCATCCCAAGTATAATACTTGACAAGGGTGAGTCTTAATGAACTCATCCCAAGTGTAATACTGGACAAGGGTGAGCCTTAACGAAAACACTCCAAGAGTAATACTTGACAAGGGTGAGCCTTAACGAACTCATCCCAAGTGTAATACTCGACAAGGATGAGCCTCAACGAACTCATCCCAAGTGTAATACTTGACAAGGGTGAGCCTTAACGAACTCATCCCAAGTATAATACTTGACAAGGGTGAGTCTTAATGAACTCATTCCAAGTGTAATACTGGACAAGGGTGAGCCTTAACGAAAACGCTCCAAGAGTAATACTTGACAAGGGTGAGCCTTAACGAACTCGCCCCAAGAGTAATGCTTGACAAAGGTGAGCCTTAGCGAACTCACACCAAGTGTAATCCTTAACAAGGGTGAGCCTTAACGAACTCGCCCCAAGAGTAATATATTTGATGAAAGTGAGGCTTGAATAAGCTATCACTAAGGATGTTCAACAGTATTTATACCTGTATGGTCTAATAACTGGAAGGTAATAGGTAAATCTTTTTCTATATACTGTGGCACGTTGATAATTGCCATGTCGATTCCTTCTATCACACTGATCTGTGTAGCGTTGCTTTCAGAACCGGTTATCCGTAGGTTGGCCACTGTAATACTTATATCCTTGACACCTGGTGACGTAAACTTTACAGGGATATACACAGCACTAGCAACAGATGTTACTGCCCTTAACAGATGACGTTTATACTGTGATAGAGCTGTAGCGCTTCCTTTTGTAGCCACGTTGATCGTTTGAAGGTCTGTATCACTTGCTGTGGATGTTACAGCATGCAATTTGCCTACAACTGGTTTGTACCCCAGAATGTAGCCATGGTCCACTTCAATGTAGTCTGTTGACACATCTATCGGGATGTACGTGTGACCAGTCGTGATGGTACGGGTAATTGTCTTGACGATAGTTAGATCAGTTCTTTGAGTACCGTCATATCTGGCAGGAAGGGTATCACACGTGCTAGATCCAGATGTCCAGCAATTCATAGCTGAAGGACAGAACTCTTTAGAAGTACATGTTTTCTCGTGCACTCCACTGCAACTTACTGAACAATCATTAGTGTCAAAACAATAAGGTGTTGACCCACCACATGTCGGTGATAAAACCTGTAAGCAGCGTAACATAATATGTTTATAGTGCAATACAACATGTGTGATAGACAATAATATAACAAAAGCTCTACATTGAAGCTACATTTTAATTATTTAAAAAAATCCAGTTTCTTGTGTTCATCAAAAATAAACACACTTTATCACTGACATTGAATATATCAACCATTGACAACAGGAATAGTGGGGATAAACATGAACGTAGATAGAAATGATGAGTAAGTCATCTGTCTTCATATAAAAGGCTATGTATTAATACAAAAGTTTAATAAGTAAATCCATTGTAGATTGTTATGGCAACCAAGTATGCGAAATGAGAATGACGTCTGAATTAAACTATGGACGATATTGTAATATAGTGCTAATAATTTAAGAAGTAACCATATCTTAACATTATAAGTCTAAATAGGCCTATAATTTCAAAAACAAATTTTTAATATAGGCATCTCAATAGGAAAAAATGTGTTTGTGGTTATTCCGGAATGTCATTGGACTTGAATTTCTTATTAATAAGACGTAATGTTTAAAAACAAATTACCAGAATTTCGATACTGCCAGCGACCTCAGCGTATGCTTCAAATGAGATGATAACACTTTTATACATAAACTGTGAAGCAGGCATTATGATAATAGAAGCTGTTTCACCGGATAATAGAGCTGTCCCTCCTTTTGTTGGAATTGCAGGTCCAGTGGTAAATATTAACGGATCTGCAAGACATGAATAAAAAGAAAACATATAAAATACCCGATATGGTTTCCTTACTTCCAGTAAAGAACAACGAACAAGCATATATAATATAAATATAATGTTTATCTTATTCTGTATTCTACGATTTTCTCTTTGTTTATTGTACATCTCGATCGGCCAATGTTTATCTTGTTCTGTATTCTACGATTTCGTATCTGTTTATTGTACATCTCGATCGCCCAATGTTTATCTTATTCTGTATTCTACCATTTTCTCTTTGTTTATTGTACATCTCCATCGGCCAATGTTTATCTTATTTTGTATTCTACCATTTTCTCTTTGTTTATTGTATATCTCAATCGGCCAATGTTTATCTGATTCTGTATTCTACGATTTTCTCTTTGTTTATTGTACATCTCGATCGGCCAATGTTTATCTTATTTTGTATTCTACGATTTTCTCTTTGTTTATTGTATATCTCAATCGGCCAATGTTTATCTGATTCTGTATTCTACGATTTTCTCTTTGTTTATTGTACATCTCGATCGGCCAATGTTTATCTTATTCTGTATTCTACGATTTCCTCTTTGTTTATTGTATATCTCGATCGGCGAATGTTTATCTTATTTTGTATTCTACGATTTCCTCTTTGTTTTTTCCACATCTCAATCTGCCCATGTTTATCTTATTTTGTATTCTACGATTTCGTCTTTGTTTATTGTACATCTCGATCGGCCCATGTTTATCTTATTTTGTATTCTACGATTTCGTCTTTGCTTATTGTATATCTCAATCGGCCAATGTTTATATTCTGTATTCTACGATTTTCTCTTTGTTTATTGTACATCTCAATCGGCCAATGTTTATCTTATTCTGTATTTTACGATTTCGTCTCTGTTTATTGTACATCTCGATCGCCCAATGTTTATCTTATTCTGTATTCTACAATTTCCTCTTTGTTTATTGTACATCTCAATCGGTCAATGTTTATCTTATTCTGTATTCTACGATTTCCTTTTTGTTTATTGTACATCTCGGTCGGTCAATGTTTATCTTATTGTGTATTCTACAATTTCCTCTTTGTTTATTGTATATCTCAATCGGCCAATGCTTATCTTATTCTGTATTCTACTATTTCGTTTTTGTTTATTGTGCATCTCGATCGGCCAATGTTTATCTTATTCTGTATTCTACGATTTCGTCTCTGTTTATTGTATATCTCAATCGGCCAATGTTTATCTGATTCTGTATTCTACGATTTCCTCTTTGTTTATTGTACATCTCGACCGGCCAATGTTTATTTTATTCTGTATTCTACGATTTCGTTTTTGTTTATTGTACATTTCGATCGGCCGATGTTTATCTTATTCTGTATTCTACGATTTTTTTTTCTTTTTCTTTTTCTTGTCTTTTTCCATCGATCGGTGATTATTCTAGCTTTAATATTCCATTTGTCCTAAGAGCTTGTTTTGATCGATAGGATCAATGACTAACCGTGATAATGTGTATTCTGTTCACCTGGAAAATGTAGTTTAACTTTTTATCTCTAATCTGATGGTTATTATATATAGAAACCATTTTATTTTAATTTGGTTTTTTTTCTCTCTCACATCATACATGTAATATGTCACAGATATATTAGTAAGACAGTAAGGGGTTACTCATTCAAACCCAAGTGACGGCATTGGTGCTACACGTATTGGCCTTCACCTGAATACTCTCATGCGGAAAAAAGAAACCCGATATATACAATACGGGATGCTTCTTTCAATAGTACTGTATATTATACTTATCTATGTATTAGATTGTACACAAGGTCATTGTCAAGGTCATCGTAAGACATAACAGTGGTACAATAGTTAACTTTGAGCCAAAAGTTAATTTAAATGCCATCTTTCGGCATCTGCACGCAACTGACACAATACGTTTCAACAAATTATAAAAATAGTATATACTTATTGACTGGGTATGAGGGAATACCAAGTTTGTTGTCCCCGAGACACTGACTATTGACCGAGGCGAATCTTATGAAAATTTTGAATTTTTTTGAAATTACTGAAATTTTGAAATTTTTTGAAATTTTTGAAATTTTGAAAAAAAAATTAAAATTTCAGAGTTTTCGTTAATAGACGATGAAGTCCGAGTGTTCCGAATAAATATAAAATGTTTATCCAATCCAGTCGCGGAACTAAAAGTCCGCGAAAACGATTCACATTGCCGGTCCATAGTCTTAAAAACTATGGACCGCTCAATAGTCAAACAACTGGAAAAGGAGAAAAATCGCAATTTTAATGTAGAACATTTTGTAGTGATGTTCATATACTGAGGTACAATAATAATTTTTATATGCCTTTTCCCACTGTCCATATGTGTCGTGTATTCTAAAACAGCATATATTAATGAGTTACTTCCCTTATACTAATATTATCTTAATGCATTTCAACTTTCACTGATTGTGAGAGGTTTGATAGATGTTTGTTGATTGGCCATGTTCTATCGGCCCCATATTTATTATACTGAACAATAGATAACATTGTCCATAGAGATATATTTAAATCGTCCAATATTTTGGTTATCAACGCAATTTTTAAGCTGTAGAAAAAGATTCTATATGCGGCATTTTAAATCCTCCATCCTCATACTGCCAAACAAAAACTTTATTATAATGTCTGAAAGGTTGGGCAAAACGGTGAGAGATTGGATTAAGATTGACATTGCTAGACAACATATTTGTGATGACATATACAAATCTTTGTATTTCAATGTATTGTTCGTTGAAAATACTTCATTCAAGCAATAAAACAGATGATGTTCCTGAAATAACTTTCATAAATTTTGGATCCATTTTAAAACGTTAATACTAGACTGTTTGATAGACAAAACCCCATAGTAAAATATGGTAGAATTGATAACAAACTAGAATTATCTGCTTTTGTAAATCTTGATTTACCTGTTATTGTAATGGTTGATTTACCTGTTATTGTAAATGTTGATTTACCTGTTATTGTAAATGTTGGTTTACCTGTTATTGTAAATGTTGATTTATCTGCTATTGTAAATGTTGATTTACCTGTTATTGTAAATCTTGATTTACCTGTTATTGTAAATCTGGATTTACCTGTTATTGTAAATGTTGATTTACCTGCTAATGTAAATGTTGATTTACCTGTATTTGTAAATGTTAATTTACCTGTTATTGTAAATGTTGATTTACCTGTTATTGTAAATGTTGATTTACCTGTTATTGTAAATGTTGATTTACCTGCTATTATAAATGTTGATTTACCTGTTATTGTAAATGTTGGCTTACCTGTTATTGTAAATGTTGATTTACCTGCTATTGTAAATGTTGATTTACCTGTTATTGTAAATGTTGATTTACCTGTTATTGTAAATGTTGATTTACCTGCTATTGTAAATGTTGGCTTACCTGTTATTGTAAATGCTGGTTTACCTGTTATTGTAAATGTTGATTTACCTGCTATTGTAAATGTTGATTTACCTGCTATTGTAAATGTTGATTTACCTGCTAATGTAAATGTTGATCTACCTGTTATTGTAAATGTTGATTTACCTGTTATTGTAAATCTGGATTTACCTCTTATTGTAAATCTTGATTTACCTGCTAATGTAAATGTTGATTTACCTGTTATTGTAAATGTTGATTTACCTGTTATTGTAAATGTTGATTTACCTGCTATTGTAAATGTTGATTTACCTGTTATTGTAAATGTTGGCTTACCTGTTATTGTAAATGTTGATTTACCTGCTATTATAAATGTTGATTTACCTCTTATTGTAAATGTTGGCTTACCTGTTATTGTAAATGTTGATTTACCTGCTATTGTAAAGGTTGATTTACCTGTTATTGTAAATGTTGATTTACCTGTTATTGTAAATGTTGATTTACCTGTTATTGTAAATGTTGATTTACCTGCTATTGTAAATGTTGATTGTAAATCAGTATCTAGATAAAACTTCAATTCCATATTTGTACCCTCTAATATACTGAGAGTACAATAGTCTTCTTCGTGGGTTGCCATATAATCAGGACAATTCAGAGTGGATGTCTTCACGGGGGCATCCACCATAACTGTTGTCGTAGCTTCCTTTTCCTACAAGCATAAATAAAAAAGTCAGTAATTATAATTATTTCCTTAAACATACGATTTATATTATGATTTTAATATAACGGTTAATGTTTACATTCGACACAACAGAGAATGTGATAAATACTCGTGAATTCTGGGAACTACTGGCACAATAGTCATGTTTTAAAACAATTGTACGATAGCTAGAAGAGATAACGTACAGTACAGACGAGATAACATATAGTATATTAAAGTTATCCTATCGTACAGCAGAGATAACGTACAGTACAGACGAGATAACATATAGTATATTAAAGTTATCCTATCGTACAGCAGAGATAACGTACAGTACAGACGAGATAACATATAGTATATTAAAGTTATCCTATCGTACAGCAGAGATAACGTACAGTGCAGCAGAGATAACGTATAGTTCAGACGAGATAACGCACAGAACAGATGAGATAGCATATAATACATTAAAGTTAACCTATAGTACAACAGAGATAGCGTACAGTACAGACGAGATACCATATAGTATATTAAAGTTATCCTATAGTACAGCAGAGATAACGTACAGTGCAGCAGAGATAACGTATAGTACAGACGAGATAACGTATAATACATTAAAGTTAACCTATAGTACAGCAGAGATAATCTATAGTACAGCAGAGATAACGTAAAGTACAGCAGAGATAACGTACATTGCAGCAGAGATCACGTATAGTACATCAAATATGGCATATAGCACAGCAGAGATAATGCAGTGCACCAGAGATAAAGAATAGTGCATCAACGTTAATGTATAATACATCAAGGCTAGCGCATAGTACAGCAGAGATGACTTACAGTACAGCAGAGATCACGTAAAGTAAAGCAGAAATAGCACATAGTACAAGAGAGATAACGCATAGTACATCAAAGATAACATATACTACAGCAGAGAAAATGCATAGTACATCAACGTTAACATATAATACATCAAGGCTAACGCATAGTACAGCAGAGATAATGTACGACACATCAGAGATAACATATAATACATCAAATATAGCGTATGGTACAACAGAAATAACGTATTGCACAACAGAGATAACGTATAGTACATCAAATAGAACATATATTACAACAGAGATAACAAATAATACATCAATTAAAGCATAGTACAACAGAGATAACGTACAACACACCAGAGACAACATATAGTACATCAATGATTACGT
Organism: Bathymodiolus septemdierum; assembly: GCA_963383655.1. Classification (NCBI taxonomy): domain Eukaryota; kingdom Metazoa; phylum Mollusca; class Bivalvia; order Mytilida; family Modiolidae; genus Bathymodiolus; species Bathymodiolus septemdierum. The sequence continues at coordinate 30,297,721 of OY726522.1, forward strand.
CCCAGTACAGCAGAGATAGCATATAGTACATCAGAGATAACGTAGAGTATAGCAGAGAAAATGTAAAGTGCAGTAGAGATAACGTATAGTACAGCAAAGATAACATAGAGTACAGCAGATATAACATAAAGAATTGCAGAGATAACGTAAAGTGCAGCAGAGATAGCATACAGTGCAGCAGAGATAACATATAGTACAGCAGAGATAATGTATAGTACAGCAGAAAGTACGTACAACATCGCAGAGACAACGTACAGTGCAACAAAGAAAACATAGAGTACAGAAGATATAACATACAGTACGACAGAGAAAACGTAGAGTACAGAAGAGATAACGTACAGTACGCCAGTGAAAACATAAAGTACAGAAGAGATAACGTACAGTACGACAGAGAAAACATAGAGTACAGAAGATATAACGTACAGTAAGACAGAGAAAATGTAGAGTACAGAAGATATAACGTACAGTATGCCAGAGAAAACATAGTGTACAGAAGAGATAACGTACAGTACGCCAGTGAAAACATAGAGTACAGAAGAGATAACGTACAGTACGCCAGTGAAAACATAGAGTACAGAAGAGATAACGTACAGTACACCAGAGAAAACATAGAGTACAGAAGAGATAACGTACAGTACAGAAGAGATAACGTACAGTACGCCAGTGAAAACATAGAGTACAGAAGAGATAACGTACAGTACGACAGAGAAAACATAGAGTACAGAAGATATAGCGTACAGTAAGACAGAGAAAACGTAGATTACAGAAGATATAACGTACAGTACGCCAGAGAAAACATAGAGTACAGAAGAGATAACGTACAATACGCCAGTGAAAACATAAAGTACAGAAGAGATAACGTATAGTACGCCAGTGAAAACATAGAGTACAGAAGAGATAACGTACAGTACACCAGAGAAAACATAGAGTACAGAAGAGATAACGTACAGTACAGAAGAGATAACGTACAGTACGCCAGTGAAAACATAGAGTACAGAAGAGATAACGTACAGTACGACAGAGAAAACATAGAGTACAGAAGATATAGCGTACAGTAAGACAGAGAAAACGTAGATTACAGAAGATATAACGTACAGTACGCCAGAGAAAACATAGAGTACAGAAGAGATAACGTACAATACGCCAGTGAAAACATAAAGTACAGAAGAGATAACGTATAGTACGCCAGTGAAAACATAGAGTACAGAAGAGATAACGTACAGTACGCCAGAGAAAACATAGAGTACAGAAGAGATAACGTACAGTACGACAGAGAAAACATAGAGTACAGAAGATATAACGTACAGTAAGACAGAGAAAACGTAGAGTACAGAAGATATAACGTACAGTACGCCAGAGAAAACATAAGAGTACAGAAGAGATAACGTACAGTACGACAGAGAAAACATAGAGTACAGAAGATATAACGTACGGTACGCCAGAGAACTTTGTGCATAATTGTACTGTAGCAATAATAAATGAACATTGATATGTGTGAATAAATATGTTTTAGATATTAAAATATCTGGCATCAAAGAAAAGGCATGAATATTATCAGCGAATAGCTATACATCCTTGGTCTTAAATATGAAGAAATACAATACCAAACATTTATATGATATTGATGAAATTTTGTGGTTTTGTTTAAGATTAAGCATATTCTATTGCTAAATATTATAACAATTGGATTGGACACAAGTTATAACAATTTACAAGGGTCCTCTCCACATAATAAATAATTACATAAATAATGGTTTTGTTGTAATAGTATTATACTATTGCATATCCATTAATGATGTATACAAACTTAATTACCACCAGAGAATCCATGTTATCATTTCCAAACAATGACACTTTATAGTGTCCGGGAACATGGTAATTTCTTTGCCACAGACCGGTAGCATTTTTGTCGGTCTTGCCGGCACCGTCATCATAATCCATTTTGAATGCCAAATCGGCACCACCAGACGACAAACTTGCAGAGAATGTGACCACATTGTGAACTTCAACCACTCCTCCTGCATTTGAGGTCAATGTTAGTCCCAGTATTGGGGGTGCCGCTGAGTAGATGCTAACATGATTTTTACTTCCACAGTTGGTGCTGCTATCTCCAGAACATTTGCTAGTACACAAAGTGTTACCGACATCTTTGTTGGATGAATCCGGTAATGCATCGCCACAGAAACAAAATCGTCCTAAAAATTTGCATAATAACATTAAAAAATATATATATATTTAGTCAATCTTTAAGCAGATTGCAGTACATCATGACAAAAAATATTCAATTGTTTTTTGTTTCTAATCAGTTGAACGACGTCATGAGTACATTAAAAATACATGACTTGATGGTTAATTGATTTTAATATCCTTCCGAAGCACATGAGTTCAACCCCTGTTTGAGGTGGGGTTCGTATTATTCATTTTAATAAATTCCATGTATTAGCGTTGGTAGTTCGTGTTGTGAAATCTGAAAAAACGAGGTTCTGTTCTTCTTTACTCATATTTTTTTTTGTGGGGTGTTAATAATTTACTTATGTTAGCTATGCTTATTTACGTACACTTGTACTCAACACGATTTCCATATCAGATGATGTTCATGTCATTTAACAGTGAAGTATGACCTGCTTACCCTTCCAGATCACACTTCGCTTTGCGGCTACTGATTACTCATTTGGTATTGCTAAGCATATTTACACGTAATAGTAACATTACACAGAGGTTTTTTTAATCCAGATGTTTACTAGAATCTCTCTGATAAAGCCTCTTTCTCTTCTAATTTTAGAATATCACATCTGTTACTTTAATAAAGAGGATTTCTCCAATGCAGAAGCATCTTTGAGTCACCCCTGTCTTATTGATCACAGCGTCCAAAATAATCATTGAGTTGTTCAGCAATCGTCAAAAACATTAAATACAATATATAAAGACTGTGAACGTGGCATTGAAACAGATCTGTTTTATCTCCAATTAGAAGAACATTATCATTTGTTTAGTCATATGAAGGGACAAGCCATTTGTTTAGTCATAGGAAGGTACAATCCATTTGTTTAGTCATAGGAAGGTACAGGCCATTTGTTTAGTCATAGGAAGGTACATGCCATTTGTTTAGTCATAGCAAGACACAATCCATTTGTTTAGTCATAGGAAGGTACAAGCCATTTGTTTAGTCATAGGAAGGGACAAGCCACCATTTGCTTAGTCATAGGATGGTACAAGTTATTTGTTTAGTCATAGGAAGGTACGAGCCATTAGTTTCGCCATAGGAAGGTACGAGCCATTTGTTTAGTCATAGGAAGGTACGAGCCATTTGTTTAGTCATAGGAAAGGTACAGGCCATTTGTTTAGTCATAGGAAGGTACATGCCATTTGTTTAGTCATAGCAAGACACAATCCATTTGTTTAGTCATAGGAAGGTACAAGCCATTTGTTTAGTCATAGGAAGGGACAAGCCACCATTTGCTTAGTCATAGGATGGTACAAGTTATTTGTTTAGTCATAGGAAGGTACGAGCCATTAGTTTCGCCATAGGAAGGTACGAGCCATTTGTTTAGTCATAGGAAGGTACGAGCCATTTGTTTAGTCATAGGAAGGGACAAGCCATTTGTTTAGTCATAGGAAGGTACGAGCCATTTGCTTAGTCATAGGATGGTACAAGTCATTTGTTTAGTCATAGGAAGGTATGAGCCATTTGTTTCGTCATAGGAAGGTACGAGCCATTTGTTTAGTCATAGGAAGGTACGAGCCATTTGTTTAGTCATAGGAAGGTACGAGCCATTTGTTTAGTCATAGGAAGATACAAGCCATTTGCTTAGTCATAGGAAGGGACAAGCCATTTGTTTAGTCATAGGAAGGTACGAGCCATTTGCTTAGTCATAGGATGGTACAAGCCATTTGCTTAGTCATAGGAAGGTACGAGCCATTTGTTTAGTCATAGGAAGGTACGAGCCATTTGTTTAGTCATAGGAAGATACCAGCCATTTGTTTAGTCATAGGAAGGGACAAGCCATTTGTTTAGTCATAGGAAGGTACGAGCCATTTGCTTAGTCATAGGATGGTACAAGCCATTTGCTTAGTCATAGGAAGGTACGAGCCATTTGTTTAGTCATAGGAAGGTACGAGCCATTTGTTTAGTCATAGGAAGGTACGAGCTATTTGTTTAGTCATAGGAAGGTTCAAATCATTTGTTTAGTCATAGGAAGGTACAAGCCATTTGTTTAGTCATAGGAAGGTTCGAGCCATTTGTTTAGTCATAGGAAGGTTAGAGCCATTTGTTTAGTCATAGGAAGGTACGAGCCATTTGTTTAGTCATAGGAAGGAACGAGCCATTTTTTTAGTCATTGGAAGGTACGAGTCATTTTTTTAGTCATAGGAAGGGACAAGCCATTTGCTTAGTCACAGGAAGGGACAAGCCATTTGTTTAGTCATAGGAAGGTACAAGCCATTTGTTTAGTCATAGGAAGGTACCAGCCATTTGTTTAGTCATAGGAAGGTACAAGCCATTTGTTTAGTCATAGGAAGGTACAAGCCATTTGTTTAGTCATAGGAAGGTACAAGCCATTTGTTTAGTCATAGGAAGGTACAAGCCATTTGTTTAGTCATAGGAAGGTACGAGCCATTTGTTTAGTCATAGGAAGGTACAAGCCATTTGTTTAGTCATAGGAAGGTACAAGCCATTTGTTTAGTCATAGGAAGGGACAAGCCATTTGTTTAGTCATAGGAAGGTACGAGCCATTTGTTTAGTCATAGGAAGGTACAGGCCATGTGTTTAGTCATAGGAAGGGACAAGCCATTTGTTTAGTCATAGGAAGGTACGAGCCATTTGCTTAGTCATAGGATGGTACAAGTCATTTGTTTAGTCATAGGAAGGTATGAGCCATTTGTTTCGTCATAGGAAGGTACGAGCCATTTGTTTAGTCATAGGATGGTACAAGCCATTGCTTAGTCATAGGAAGGTACGAGCCATTTGTTTAGTCATAGGAAGGTACGAGCCATTTGTTTAGTCATAGGAAGGTACGAGCTATTTGTTTAGTCATAGGAAGGTTCAAATCATTTGTTTAGTCATAAGAAGGTACAAGCCATTTGTTTAGTCATATGAAGGTGCAAACCATTTATTAGTCATAGGAAGGTACAATCCATTTGTTTAGTCATAGGAAGGGACAAACCATTTGCTTAGTCATAGGAAGGTACGATCCATGTGTTTAGTCATAGGAAAGTACGAGCCATTTGTTTAGTCATAGGAAGATACGAGCCATTTGTTTAGTCATAGGAAGGTGCAAACCATTTGTTTAGTCATAGGAAGGTACGAGCCATTTGTTTAGTAATAGAAAGGTACCAGCCATTTGTTTAGTCATAGGAAGGTACCAGCCATTTGTTTAGTCATAGGAAAGTACGAGCCATTTGTTTAGTCATAGGAAGGTACAAGCCATGTGTTTAGTCATAGGAAGGGACAAGCCATTTGCTTAGTCATAGGAAGGGACAAGCCATTTGTTTAGTCATAGAAAGGTACAAGCCATTTGTTTAGTCATAGGAAGGGACAAGCCATTTGTGTAGTCATAGGAAGGTACATGCCATTTGTATATTCATACGAAGGGACAAGCCATTTGTATAGTCATAGGACGGTACAAGCCATTTGTTTAGTCGTATATAATACAATTAAGCACAATGCTTCCAGTGTAAAATAAATTTGAAGCGAGGAACAATACTTCTGTGTTTGACCTACCTTCAGCAATTGCAGCATATGGAAAAGAAAAACTTCCACACTTGGCTGCGCATATCGTAGGTGTAAGTGCACCAGGGTCAAAATCACCAGGGTTTCTGCTAAAGTACCTGCGTCTCAAGTTTTCTTTGTAGCATCCTTGGAACTCTAAATTTAAAATTTAATTATTCAAGATCAATGTTATATTCCCATTAACGTTTTGTCTGATCGAATACACTTTATTGTGTTATTATTATTTATTAATGTATCGACATAAGTCTTCAAATGTTAAAAGTAACAATTCCTACCAAACATTGTTTCCTTCTCATTACTTTATTGTGTTATTTGTTAAGTTTAATCGGTAATATTCCCATTTCAATATGTACAAAAATGTGTGTAAAATATTTACATGAAATTATTTGATAATCAGTATGTTTATACTGATGCAGTTTATTTTATGCTTAAGACGATGCCAAAAATAGTCTGGTATAATAAATCGTTTCCACGGTCTAACAAATGTCCATGCTTTGTAAAAGAGTGGATTGGTATGTTAAATAACTATGAGGTAAGACTCATTTTATAAATTAAAAATATACTACATTAAAGGTACAGCCTTTGCATTGTTCTTTCATTCACGGGAATATAACGCAAGATGTCCTTCATAAATGATCGTACTTAATAATAGATGACGCAACTAATTGCTTGCAGATAAGCGGTATTCCTTCTTTCTTATAAATAAATTTCATATCTTGTAGAGTCTCCTGCTAGACACATTATAAATAAATGTCATATCGCATCGTGTCTTCTGCTAGACATTATGAATACATTTCATATTTTGTCGTGTCTTCTGCTAGACACATTATAAATGAATGCCATATCTTGTCGAGTCTTCTGCTAAACATTATAAATGAATGCCATATCTTGTCGAGTCTTCTGCTATACATTATAAATGAATGACATATCTTGTCGTGTCTTCTGATAGACACATGATAAATGAATGCCATATCTTGTCGAGTCTTCTGCTAGACATTATAAATGAATGACATATCTTGTCGTGTCTTCTGCTAGACATTATAAATGAATGACATATCTTGTCGTGTCTTCTGCTAGACACATTATAAATGAATGCCATATCTTGTCGTGTCTCTGATAGACACATGATAAATTAATGCCATATCTTGTCGTATCTTCTGCTACACATTATAGATATATTCTATATCTAATCTTGTCCTATGCTAGACACAATCATCATGGAGATTGTTATTCATTCATGACTTATCACCGGGTTTGTAACTAGATTATCACGACGGGTGCCACTAGTGGAGCAGGAAATGCTTACCCTTTCGGAGCACCCGAGTTCACCCCCGGTTCTTAGTGGGGTTCGTGTTACTCGTTCATTAGTTTTATATGTATGTTTTGTAGATCGTTGCTTGTTCCTTTTGTCCTTTTTCTTTTGGTTATTGTGTTGTACCGGTATTTTCTTCATCAATATACGGATTCTGATTACCCCTTTGGTATCTTCAAACTCTTTTTATATTACATGCAATCTTGAAGTTTACTGGTACTATATAGCTGAACTGTATTTTACTATTAAACTTAGAATACTACAAGTAGTCACGTTAGGTACATGTCACAGTGCCATTTTTACTTATAGCTGACATATTATATGATACTCACGTCCTCCTAGTACAACATCAAAGGTTACAACCTGTAAAGACAAAAACATCAAAGGTTACAACATGTAAAGACAAAAACATCAAAGATTACAAACTGTAAAGACAAAAACATCAAGAGTTACAACCTGTACAGATAAAAACATCAAGAGTTACAACCTGTACAGATAAAAACATCAAAGGTTACAACATGTAGAGACAAAAACATCAAAGGTTACAACCTGTAAAGACAAAAACATCAAAGGTTACAACCTGCAAAGACAAAAACATCAAGAGTTACAACCTGTACAGATAAAAACATCAAGAGTTACAACCTGTACAGATAAAAACATCAAGAGTTACAACCTGTACAGATAAAAACATCAAGAGTTACAACCTGTAATAACAAAAACATCAAAGGCTACAACCTGCAAAGACAAAAACATCAAAAGGTTACAACCTGTAAAGACAAAAACATCAAAAGTTACAACCTGTAAAGACAAAAACATCAAAGGTTACAACCTGCAAAGACAAAAACATTAAAGCTTATAATCTGTAAAGACAAAAACATCAAGAGTTACAACCTGTACAGATAAAAACATCAAAGGTTACAACCTGTAAAGACAAAAACATCAAGAGTTACAAACTGTAAAGACAAAAACATCAAGAGTTACAACCTGTACAGATAAAAACATCAAAGGTAACAACCTGTAAAGACAAAAATATCAAAGGTTACAACCTGTAAAGACAAAAACATCAAAGGTTACAACCTGTAATAACAAAAACATCAAAGGTTACAACCTGCAAAGACAAAAACATTAAAGCTTATAATCTGTAAAGACAAAAACATCAAGAGTTACAACCTGTACAGATAAAAACATCAAAGGTTACAACCTGTAAAGACAAAAACATCAAGAGTTACAAACTGCAAAGACAAAAACATCAAGAGTTACAACCTGTACAGGTAAAAACATCAAGAGTTACAACCTGTAATAACAAAAACATCAAAGGCTACAACCTGCAAAGACAAAAACATCAAGAGTTACAACCTGTACAGATAAAAACATCAAAGGTAACAACCTGTAAAGACAAAAACATCAAAGGTTACAATCTGTAAAGACAAAAACATCAAAGGTTACAACCTGTAATAACAAAAACATCAAAGGTTACAACCTGCAAAGACAAAAACATCAAGAGTTACAACCTGTACAGATAAAAACATCAAGAGTTACAACCTGTACAGATAAAAACATCAAAGGTTACAACCTGTAAAGACAAAAACATCAAAGGTTACAACATGTAAAGACAAAAACTTCAAAGATTACAAACTGTAAAGACAAAAACATCAAGAGTTACAACCTGTACAGATAAAAACATCAAGAGTTACAACCTGTAAAGACAAAAACATCAAAGGTTACAACATGTAAAGACAAAAACATCAAAGGTTACAACCTGTAAAGACAAAAACATCAAAGGTTACAACCTGCAAAGACAAAAACATCAAAGGTTACAACCTGTAAAGATAAAAACATCAATGGTTACAACATGTAAAGACAAAAACATCAAAGGTTACAATCTGTAAAGACAAAAACATCAAAGGTTACAACCTGCAAAGACAAAAACATCAAGAGTTACAACCTGTACAGATAAAAACATCAAGATTTACAACCTGTACAGATAAAAACATCAAAGGTTACAACCTGTAAAGACAAAAACATCAAAGGTTACAACCTGTAAAGACAAAAACATCAAAAGTTACAACCTGTAAAGACAAAAACATCAAAGGTTACAACCTGCAAAGACAAAAACATTAAAGCTTATAACCTGTAAAGACAAAAACATCAAGAGTTACAACCTGTACAGATAAAAACATCAAAGGTTACAACCTGTAAAGACAAAAACATCAAAGGTTACAACCTGTAATAACAAAAACATCAAAGGTTACAACCTGTAAAGACAAAAACATCAATGGTTACAACCTGCAAAGACAAAAACATCAAAAGTTATAACCTGCAAACACAAAAACATCAAGAGTTACAACCTGTACAGATAAAAACATCAAAGGTTACAACCTGTAAAGACAAAAACATCAAAGGTTACAATCTGTAAAGACAAAAACATCAAAGGTTACAACCTGTAATAACAAAAACATCAAGGGTTACAATCTGTAAAGACAAAAACATCAATGGTTACAACCTGTAAAGACAAAAACATCAAAGGTTACAACCTGTAAAGACAAAAACATCAAAGGTTACAACCTGTAAAGACAAAAACATCAAAGGTTACAACCTGTAAAGACAAAAACATCAATGGTTACAACCTGCAAACACAAAAAAATCAAAGGTTACAATCTGTAAAGGCAAAAACATCAAAGATTATAACCTGCAAACACAAAAACATCAAGGGTTACAACCTGTACAGATAAAACCATCAAAGGTTACAACCTGTAAAGACAAAAACATCAAGGGTTACAACCTGTACAGAATAAAACATCAAAGGTTACAACCTGAAAGAAAAAAAACATCAAAGGTTACAACATGTAAAGACAAAAACATCAAAGATTACAAACTGTAAAGACAAAAACATCAAAGGTTACAACCCACAAAGACAAACACATCAAAGGTAACCTGTAAAGACAAAAACATCAAAGATTACAAACTGTACAGACAAAAACATCAAACATCAAAGGTTATAACCTGCAAAGACAAAACATCAAGGTTACAACCTGTACAGAATAAAACATCAAAGGTTACAACCTGAAAGAAAAAAAACATCAAAGGTTACAACATGTAATGACAAAAATATCAAAGGTTACAACCTGCAAAGACAAAAACATCAAAGATTACAAACTGTAAAGACAAAAACATCAAAGGTTACAACCCACAAAGACAAACACATCAAAGGTAACCTGTAAAGATAAAAACATCAACTGAAAACAATTAACAATTCTATTGAAAAGGTCGTCAATACATTATCCTGAAGACAAAAACTGAGCACGTTTCCTCCCGTAGATTTTTTAATTATTTGGCTTTCAAACGTTTTGGCTGGAGAGTTATTGATGAAGTGTATGAAATTTGATATCTATCAGTTTTTTTTTTTTTTTCTTGACGTTAAATAAACATACTAACCAGAAACTAAGTATTCAGTTAAACGGAATCAATGTTATATTGACGTTAACAAAGCATACTAACCAGAAACTAAGTATTCAGTTAAACGGAATCAATGTTATTTTGACGTTAATAAAACATGTTAAACAGAAACTAACTATTCAGTTAAACGGAATCAATGGCGGTTTTTTACGTTAACAAAACATGCTAACAAGAAACTAAGTATTCAGATAAACGGAATCAATGTTATTTTGACGTTAGTAAAACATGCTAAGCAGAAACTAAGTATTCAGTTAAACGGAATCAATGTTATTTTGACGTTAATAAAACATACTAAGCAGAAACTAGGTATTCAGTTAAACGGAATCAATGATATTTTGACGTTAGCAAAACGCTAAGTATTCAGTTAAACGGAATCAATATTATTTTAACCTTAGCAAAACATGCTAAACGGAAACTAAGTATTCAGTTAAACGGAATCATTGTTATTTTGACGTTAACAAAACATACTAAGCAGAAACTAAGTATTCAGTTAAACGGAATCAATGTTATTTTGATGTTAACAAAACATACTAAGCAGAAACTAAGTATTCAGTTAAACGGAATCAATGATATTTTGACGTTAACAAAACATGCTAACCAGAAGCTAAGTATTCAGTTAAACGGAATCAATGTTATTTTGACGTTAGCAAAACATGCTAAACAGAAACTAAGTATTCAGTTAAACGGAATCAATGTTATTTTGACGTTAACAAAACATACTAAGCAGAAACTAAGTATTCAGTTAAACGGAATCAATGTTATTTTGACGTTAACAAAACATGCTAACCAGAAGCTAAGTATTCAGTTAAACGGAATCAATGTTATTTTGACGTTAGCAAAACATGCTAAACAGAAACTAAGTATTCAGTTAAACGGAATCAATGTTATTTTGACGTTAACAAAACATACTAAGCAGAAACTAAGTATTCAGTTAAACGGAATCAATGTTATTTTGACGTTAACAAAACATGCTAAGCAGAAACTAAGTATTCAGTTAAACGGAATCATTGTTATTTTGACGTTAACAAAACATACTAAGCAGAAACTAAGTATTCAGTTAAACGGAATCAATGTTATTTTGACGTTAACAAAGCATACTAAGCAGAAACTAAGTATTCAGTTAAACGGAATCAATGATATTTTGACGTTAACAAAACATGCTAACCAGAAGCTAAGTATTCAGTTAAACGGAATCAATGTTATTTTGACGTTAGCAAAACATGCCAAACAGAAACTAAGTATTCAGTTAAACGGAATCAATGTTATTTTGACGTTAGCAAAGATGCTAAACAGAAACTAAGTATTCAGTTAAACGGAATCAATGTTATTTTGACGTTAACAAAACATGGAGCATGAAGGCATGAACATTTTGTAGCGGGAGACAGATCTGGGAGAAATGTTAATTTAAAGTGTATTATTCATAAGGATAGTGGTTCATATTTGTATATCTAACATTTATTAGCGTTTGTAAAGCCACGAAGCCCAAAAATAGTATACACAAGTGAATTGTATGTGACATATCTACATAAAACGTACGAACAATGGAACCACAAACAACAACAAACAAAATGACCGATCCCTCGGAGCTTGAACAATCAACTCCTCAAAAGTCTCAATATATTTCTGGTAAAAAAAGAAGCAATCCGGACAGTCCTGATAGCTACTCACCTTCTGACAAACAACTCGAGAAACAACCTAGAACTTTCTCTCCTCTGTCGAAATCACTCGACAATGTCATTGTTGACCAAGTCACGAGTGATACGGTTGTTCAGCTTTCTGATGTGGTCTGTGCTACCCTTAACAATCTCGATTTCATTTCATCAATCATACCTATCATAGCAGAGAAAGTCATCCAACTTATGCAACCAAAAATTGAACAAATGGTGAAAGATGCAATACAACCACACCTACAACCATTGCTGGACAAACAGGTCATACTCGAAGAAACAGTTAGTCAACTCCAAAATAACAACGCCAATCTAAAAGCTAAAATTGATTTAATTGACATGAGATTGGAAGAGCAAGAACAATACTCTAGAAGGACCAGCCTTCGTTTTCATAATGTTAGAGTACCAACTGATCAGAAAGGTAACATTATCCATCCAGTCGATACAGACGGTATTATCTTAAAAATTTGCAACAAAGATCTAACTGTGCCATTAGACATCCACGATATAGGTAGATCTCATCCAATAGGCGAGGCAAAAGATGGTAAAATATCCATCATAGTGAGGTTTCTTACTTACAGGCAGCGACACATGGTTTTCAGTAACAAAAGGAAGCTAAAAGGTAACAAAGACAAAATGTTCATAGCTGAAAATCTCACTAAATATAGATATGATCTTTTAAGACAGCTAAATGGCATGAAAAAGATCACTAAGGTTCATTCTTTCTGGACACATGATGGCTCCATACTAGTAAAGGAAAGGGAGAACTCCAAAGTCAAAGTGATTAAGAATCAGTCAGATGTTGACAAAATGGAATAATAAAACAAATACTGTAAAAATTAAAGATATTTTGATATTTTTGCTTTGATATTTTGCTCGCATTGTAACATTTCTTCTTTTTTTTCCATGACTATTGTATGATTATGTTATAGTTTTACTTATTATTATTTTTCTTGATTTGTTATTGTTATAATCTCCCCTTCGTTTTCCCCCAAGAATATATATGTAAAATTATTTACATTTTTTTTTTTATTATTATTACGGTGCCAGATTGAGTTCAAATGCTTACATACCAGTGTTTATGTTTACATTGTACACGTGCTCTTATTGACAAACATTGATTGTACGTGGTTAAATATAGAAAGTGAGTTATCCATAAGACCTCGTGACTACCAAATAGTTTACTCCTTTATATACACTAGTCCAGTGCAACGCTTCAACGCACACTTGATTAATTCATTGTGTTTCTTTTTTTCTATCCATCTCTACATTTAAATGACGCTGTTTTTATGTTTGTACAAGCAATATTCCCTAAAAAGTTCTATTGATTAAACTTATCAAAACATTTCTCCCTTAACAAACCACTTGTTTGACACGATGCCAAACACAATATTGTACATAATACTTCTGTACGTTTTACCGTTATATATTGTCCTTTTCAATTGTGTTAGTCTTTCGAGGTCGGTTCGATTGGTTTCTTTTTTTATTTATGTGACAGATAAGCCCAATTTGTTTTATTTATGTATTTGTTTTGATAATGGATAGTGATATAACATCACATAGAGTTGTAATTGGGCTTTTCTACCATAAAATCAGTGGAAGTAGTTTTAGGAAAACTTCCAAAGTGTCTATGAGTTTGAATGATATTATAGATTTTATATTGAATTGTATGTATGTTATTATTAGAAAGGGTATGTTATTGTCTAGAACAAATTTTGTTATGATGTCAAATATTATGCTGATGTTTTTATTATTATTGTTTCTAGCGGGGGATGTTGAGAAAAACCCTGGCCCTATGGGCACACCAGTCTCGGAAACCAACAACAAATCTTTAACAATTTTTCATTCAAATATAAGAAGCCTTCGTAATAAAATAAATTATATATCAGATATTATTGAAGACTTTGACATTGTATTTTTTACAGAAACTCACTTAGATTATTTAATACCGAATGTAAATATTAAATGTGAAGGATTTGAAACTCCAATCAGGAAAGACAGAAACTCGAGTGGTGGTGGTATTATATTGTATTATAAAAATTATGTTAACATTTCACGTAGGCTTGACTTGGAACACTCTCAAGTTGAAAGTATGTGGTTTGAACTAAAAACTAAACTTAGTCCTATTCTTATAAATATTAATTATAGGTCAGAAAGAGAGTCTCATATAAATTACTGGCAGTTGTTCGAATCAATGATAACAAAGGCCTTGGATGAAAATAGTCGAATTATCTGCCTTGGTGATCTAAATAAAAATTTCATGGGTCAATTACCAAATAATGTAAATGATATTTTTTCAATTAATGGCTTAACAAACATTATTAATAAGCCCACACATTTTGATTCACGAACAGGAAATTCTTCTCTCCTGGATCCGATTTTAATCACAGATAATGTACCTTTAATTGATTCTGATACAATTCATATTGATAGGAAAATTAGCGACCACGAGGGGACTTGTGTAACAATAAGGTGTGGATATAGCAACTTGAAGTCATATCAGCGTACAGTGTGGGATTACAACGGGCGGATTTCCAATTAATGAAAAAAAAAATAACTGCCGAGAATTGGGAAATACTTATACAAAATGAGCGTGATATGAACATTGCATGTACAAATTTTACGAAAGCTTTTCTTGATATTTCAGAATTATGTATTCCAAAAAGGGAGGTAACTATTAGGAGTAATGACAAAATATGGTTCGATTCTATTTTACGGAAAGAAATTAGAAAACGCGATAGATTACGGAAAAAATATCTTTTAATTAAGAACGATTCTTCTAAAGAATTGTATGAAAGACAGAGAAATTTAGTTAATAATAAAAAGAAACAGGCGAAAGAAAAGTTTTATGCAAATGTTAATGACAACTTAAGTGATCTAAAATCTGTAAATAGTAAGCTGTATTATAAAACTATTAATATGTTGCTCAAAAGTGAACGCCCAACTAATGACGTACCCCCTCTACGAAATCCTAATGATATAGTTACCAGTAATTTGTCCTATGAAGGCGTCGAGAAATGCGAGATATTAAATAAATATGTTTGTTCTATAACAGATTTAGAAGATGATGAGATAGATCTCCCTGATTTTGACGATAGGGGTTGTAATACTTTAACTACAATAGTAGTGAGTGAACAAGATGTAATTGACGTTCTAAATATCTTGGAACCCAACAAAGCTGTTGGACCTGATATTATTAGTAATAAAATGTTAATTGCTGTTAAGAATGAAGTTGCAAAGCCATTGTCTTTACTATTTAACAAATCTTTTCAATGTAAAATATTTCCTAACAACTGGAAAATTGCATTTATAATTCCGTTATTTAAAAGGGGCGACAAGTCTTTGCCGTCAAATTATAGACCAGTATCTCTCCTTTCATGCGTGAGCAAATGTATTGAAAAAATAGCTTTCAAATATATCTTCAACCACTTAATATTTAACAGCCTTCTCTATAAGTTTCAATCTGGCTTCATTCCAGGATATTCTACAACTCATCAACTAGTTGAATTATATCATAATATTTTGCTTGCATTAGATAACAAAGAAATGACTAGTATTACTTTTGCTGACGTGAGCAAAGCTTTTGATCGAGTTTGGATTAGAGGTCTCATTTTAAAGCTGGAAAGATATGGTGTAAAGGGAGAATTATTGTGTTGGCTGAAAAGTTACTTAAGTAATAGATGTCAAAGGGTTATTATTAAAGATGTAATTTCTAGTGTTGGAGAGCTCAAGGCTGGTGTGCCCCAGGGGTCAGTATTGGGGCCCTTGTTATTTCTTATATTTATAAATGATATAGCGGATGACATGCTAGGTCTTGGTAGACTGTTTACTGATGACACGTCAATTGGACATGCCGCGCATGATGAAAATACACTAAAAAATATGATAAATATTGATCTCAAATATTTTCAAAAATGGTCAAAAAGATGGCTTGTAAAATTTAACCCAAGTAAGACTGATATTATGGTTTTCAGTGCTAATAATCAGCAGAACGACTTGATTTTTGATTTTAATAGTACACTTATTCAAACAGTAAACACTCACAAACATCTAGGAGTAATTTTTAGTTGTGATTGTAAGTGGACTAAGCATATTAATACCATAATTGAAAGAGCTTCAAAACAATTAAATATTTTGAGAAAATTAAAATTTAAACTTAATAGGCAATATCTGGAAAATATCTATATTACATTTATTAGACCTATATTAGAATATGGATCTGAAGTGTGGGATAATTGTGGAGCTGTCAACTCTAATAGATTGGAAAAAGTACAAACTGAAGCTGCGCGAATAGTAACAGGGCTTACTTCATATGCTAGCTTAGATTCTATTTATTGTGAAACTGGGTGGGAAAAGTTAACTGTAAGACGGGAAGCTAAAAAACTTAACTTATTTTATAAAATCATAAATAATGAAGCCCCGGAATATTTATCAGAGTTGATACCCCCAACAGTTGCCGAATCGAATAACTATAATCTACGAAATCGTCACAATATAAGTCAACCAGCAAACAGACTATCAAAATACCAAAACTCATTCTTTCCGTCGACTATTAAGACCTGGAATACCCTTGATTTAAATATTCGAGAAGTTCCAACCTTTTTCACATTCAAAAAAAGGCTCCAATTTAAATATTTTAGAAATAAGAAAATACCATGTTACTTTTCGTCAGGTGACAGGTACTTGAATGTTTTGCAAAGTAGGTTAAGAAATAGATGTAGTGCATTAAATAGTGATTTATATCGTGCTAATTTGATTCCGAATGCATTATGTTCATGTGGAAAATCGGATGAAACTGCTAAACATTTTTTATTACATTGTAAACATTATATTGTACAAAGAAATATTTTTCTTATAGGAATTCGAGAAATTAGTAATGATTTACCAATCGATGAGCTTACTTTATTATCTGGCAATGAAATTCTTTATTATCTGGCAATGAAATTCTCAACGACGAAAAAAATACACAAATTTTCTTACAAGTTCAAAAATTCATTCAAGACACAGGTCGTTTCACAATAAATTGACTACTGTATGAGAATGTGTGCTGATGTTTATATTGTTTACCGTTCGCGACTGACCTCGAAAGTTTATTTCTATTGTTCTTTTTTTCTTTTCCTTTCTTTTTTTTTCTTTTTGTTTACAACAGTATGCGACAATGGATAACTCATCTTTAATACCATATTATAATACACAAAGTGAACTAAAAGTACTTACATTTGGAGAAATAATGTATTATCAATCCAATAACTTAACAACACACGTGCTATAGGTCTATGTCCCACTTTTCTTTTTTTATACTCGGGTCTGTTTGATTGGTTACATTTAATGGTATTCCATTGTTGCATTCTGCTTTATTGCTACATTTTTTGTTTCATGTCTTCATGCGAAAATTTTAGAGAAATAATGTAATAATAATGCTTATCATATTGTATATTGTATATTGTATGTATATGGAGAAGACAATACTAAGTTGAAAAACTTGTGTCTGATCCTTTTGTCATTATTTAGACAATAAAATATGTTTAAATTTAAATTAAAACAAAACATACTAAGCAGAAACTAAGTATTCAGTTAAACGGAATCAATGTTATTTTGACGTTAACAAAACATGCTAAACAGAAACTAAGTATTCAGTTAAACGGAATCAATGTTATTTTGACGTTAACAAAACATGCTAAGCAGAAACTAAGTATTCAGTTAAACGGAATCAATGTTACTTTGACGTTAGTAAAACATACCAAACAGAACCTAAGTATTCAGTTAAACGGAATCAATGTTATTTTGACGTTAACAAAACATACTAAACAGAAACTAAGTATTCAGTTAAACGGAATCAATGTTATATTGACGTTAACAAAACATGCTAACCAGAAACTAAGTTTTCAGTTAAACGGAATCAATGTTATTTTGACGTTAGTAAAACATACTAAACAGAAACTGAGTATTCGGTTAAACGGAATCAATGTTATATTGACGTTAACAAAACATGCTAACCAGAAACTAAGTTTTCAGTTAAACGGAATCAATGTTATTTTGACGTTAGTAAAACATACTAAACAGAAACTGAGTATTCAGCTCTTTACCTGTATTTATAAATCAATATATGATTCTAATGTACATTGTTCCTACATAAACACTTACTTTCTCATCAGTATATAATTTTTTAAACATTGTATTAAAACATTAAACGATCATTTCTCACTTACGTATATATTATTCCAGAAATGTGCATAGTCCATTTGTGATCAACTTTTCAGCCAGGTGAAACTTAAGCAAGCTCCACGTGTTTTTATCGTTCACTGTATGGAGTGAGTACAAATAGTGTAAGAGCCAAACCATCAAAACAAAATAACAGACGTGTGTTTCATTGTACCATGTGACATAGGACATTTAAATACCGGTATTAAATGACATCAATAACAATTGACTATCATCTTAATGGTCAGTTAATGAATAGCCTTTTAATATTTAAATGTCCTATGTCACATGGTACAATGAAATATACATTGATTTGATGGTTTGGCTCTTACACTAATTGTACTCACTCCATGCAGATTTTTACACTTCTTCTTCTTTATAGATCAGCACTCTATCAACGTACTGATGATAACGTCCTGGGCACTGATTTTACTATGCCACGCATGCGTGGGAACTAATTTATATATACAACCAAATATATACAAGAGATGTACTTCAGAAAATATAATTAACATAGAGACCTAATGGGCAACTTTTTTTTTAAATTAATTGTCAGAGCATATATGTATCGAGTTCGTATATATAATATATTAATATACATCTAGAAAAAAATGTTCATTTGAAAACTGGATTTTTAAGGAAAAATAAATCTGGATATTTCTAGAAGTGAAACATACTATAAGTATAGTTCTAAGCTCAAAAAAACTTTACATTATTAAGTATAGTTCTAAGCTCAAAAATACTTCAACTCATTAAGTATAGTTCTAAGCTCAAAAATACTTCAAATGATTAAGTATGGTTCTAAGCTCAAAAATACTTTACATCATTAAGTATAGTTCTAAGCTCAAAAATACTTCAAAGGATTAAGTATGGTTCTAAGCTCAAAAATACTTTACATCATAAAGTATAGTTCTAAGCTCAAAAATACTTTACATTATTAAGTATAGTTCTAAGCTCAAAAATACTTTACATCATAAAGTATAGTTCTAAGCTCAAAAATACTTTACATCATTAAGTATAGTTCTAAGCTCAAAAATACTTTACATCATAAAGTATAGTTCTAAGCTCAAAAATACTTTACATCATTAAGTATAGTTCTAAGCTCAAAAATACTTTACATCATAAAGTATAGTTCTAAGCTCAAAAATACTTTACATCATAAAGTATAGTTCTAAGCTCAAAAATACTTTACATCATTAAGGATAGTTCTAAGCTCAAAAATACTTTACATCATTAAGGATAGTTCTAAGCTCAAAAATACTTTACATCATAAAGTATAGTTCTAAGCTCAAAAATACTTTACATCATTAAGGATAGTTCTAAGCGACTAACTTTGTGATTTGTTACAAGAAATATATCTACAAAAGTTTAAGTATAATAAGTTCACTTTATTATGATCTGCCTTGTTATTTTATTGGTAGAGAGATATTTCTGGATGACTTGATATTTCAAATGAAATTATTCGTTGGTCTACTGGGTGTATTAAATTAACTTAGACAAAATACTTCCATTTGTATCACAATAGTTCTTGGCCGAAAAATTGGCAACTAAATGGAGTTTACAATTTAATCATACTTTGCCGTCTTAATTTGTTACCAAATGATAGATTACAGGTATGAAATATTGTCTTTTAGTAACTGGTAAACTGAAAATACATATTGACCATTGTATTCACTTCAGTAATAAGTCCCTTTGTAATATTTCATTGAACAAATTGAAAGATCAAATTAGACTTTGAAATAGCTTCTCTCACGATGCAAAATTCTATTTGTATATCTTTATATATCTTTATTCTCATACAGCCAAATACAATGGTACAGAGAAAAATAACAACATAATAATAACATAACAAGACTATTTACAAAATATACAGACAGGAGGGTAAATAGATTAAGGAACAACAGTGGGTAAGCCAGGAGTACTAAAGACCTTATTGATATGTTTGCTAAATATACATAATTTTCGTAACAGCGATTGTTTTTGGTAGATAGAAGTTCAAAAAAATTGACAACATTTTGTCTTTTCATAAAATATTTTGGAAGAAGCTGCTTGCGTTTTTCGTTTAAAGAGGAACACTCTAAAACATAAGTGGTATTTGTCAAAAAGGTGGCAACATTACACTACAAATGCTGATACAACAGTAGATAAAATTCTTAGGTTACGAACAATTATCAACCAGTAAACCAAACTCCTAACTTTTTTCTAAATACAAATGAAGACATTCAAAATATCAATCCAGTCTGGTCAACAACAAAAAGCAGGGAAACAATGTTTAATAAATTACAAAAAGGTGAGTTTCAATGAGGAAAGAATACAAAAAATCTGAAAAACATCACATTATCAATAGATTTATATCTTTTGTACAGGGTCTTCTGATGATAAAAAACTTACAAAATTATGTTTTTTGATTCAGCCATTTTAGGATTTTTACTAACAATAAGCTCATTAGAACTATTCTTTTCAATTTTAAAGTTTATGCGAGCCATAAAAAATCCGAATTTAAGATTGTTTTCTAGAATAATAAATTATATTTCTAATGAAAAACTTACAAAAAATAATATATATAATCCGAAGTTACAGTTCATGTCGGATGATTCCTA
Organism: Bathymodiolus septemdierum; assembly: GCA_963383655.1. Lineage (NCBI taxonomy): Eukaryota > Metazoa > Mollusca > Bivalvia > Mytilida > Modiolidae > Bathymodiolus > Bathymodiolus septemdierum. The sequence continues at coordinate 30,318,685 of OY726522.1, forward strand.
TGTATATGTGATTTCAGGTAAAATCAATCATTGTTATTCAACTTGAAATACTTGATCAATTAAGCAGCCAGTAAAATCTAGCATCAAAAACAGCCTCTGCCAATACTACCAATAAAACGACGTAGTCAATCGTTATTCTCTGCATGTCATTTCTATAACAGTATCGATATTTCAATCCTGGTCCGGTGTTTTTACGCAGATATGTCTTGAAATGGAACTGGATTGAATAATATTCAACAAAAATCTATATTTCAATTTAAATATATTTACTTAGGATATTTATTATCAGACAGAAGTAATTAGTTACTGTGGTGTTCATATTCATAAAAAACGTGTTCATATATATTTTATTGCACGGCTCTCTTCAACATTCTGTTCCCATGACAAATTGTAGGGTTAGAGGGTTATAGTGTTTAACGCCACTTTCAACAATATTTCATTTATATTGTGGCGGTCAATTTTATTGGTGAAGGAAATCTGAGAATCCAGAGAAAACCACCGACCTGTCGTAAGTCACTGACAAACGTTATCACATAATGTTGTATCGAGTTCACCTCGTCTGAACGGGATTCGAACTTACAACATTAGTGGTGATAGCCACTGATTACATAGGTAGCTGTAAATCCAACTACCATACGACCACGACAAACCCTTTGACAAAACACTGTTGTATAACCTATTTTAATAAAAAAATACCAGTTTTCTTTCACTTGGAAATCTTAGTATTTTACCATAATCTATGTATAGAAATAATTTACACTAGAGAACAAAGGAAACGCAAGTTGGTGGTTTTGTTTCCTTTGTTTGTTTTTGTTGTTGTTGTTGTTGGTTTTTTTGTTGTTGTTTTTGTTTTTTGTTTTTTGTTTTTTTTTTTGCTTTTGTATTTTTTTTAGTTTTATTTTCTTGTCTACTTGAACCATTGATTATTTAAGAATAATATCTAAATTCTTAATCTTTTTTACATGTTCAGATGTAAGATTACGCAATATCTCATATACTGGCTTTGTAATTGATTAGAGATTGCTTCTATTGTTCAACAGTTTATTTATAGTATCATAATTTAATATTTCAGATATATTGCGGCTATATAGCTACATTTTTATTTCTATTGGAAACCAGTAATACCTGGAGAAAACAAACCGACCTTCACTAGCGAATCTCATCATATACGGGTTTATCCACAACACCCCGTCACTGGGAAAAGTCCCACTACAAGACGATGGGCAATAAAATAATTAGGAATTAATTGACTTAAATCACAGAATACATGTGTCGAGTAATAGAAAACTGGAATATTTTCATTTTTACTTTTATCATTAAAATCACTTCAAAAAAACATTGCAATAACCTGTAAGTAGTATCTATAGTTTCTGTTCAATGACATGTGTAACATGTATGTATTTTTAATTATCAGAAAAAATGGGTGAAAATTACAAATATTTGACATAACACACAATTAACACAATCTTATCACTTAATAAAAACATATTTTAATATAAATTATAAAAAAAAATATTTGTTACAATGGTTTTATTGATAGAACCTTACACATTTTATTTTAGACTTAAACCATCATTAGTATCTTTTAGATCTGTCAGTTGTTAATTCCTATTGGTATGTCAAGAAAGCTCACAACAATATCCTTTGGCGTATATCGAATACATGTAACTTAGCAACACGTAACAGTCGATGACATTAAATTTACCCTTAAATGGTTTAATCGAATAAAGGCGTCATTACATTCCTAAATAATCCGTTATTGTATGAAAGTAGTTCTACAATTTGATAGAAATATCATTGATTGTTGGTACCTAATGTTAAAATCAATCAACAATTAAAGTCTCATTGATTAATGAAACATTTTATTGTTATCCGACTCAGGTGTATGATGTCAATATCATATATAAAAAATGTATATAGAATGTAGTCAATAAAAGTAATGTTGCTTGACTTTTGATTTTACACATACGTTGCAGATGACATGGGGGTTACTTAAGGTTAAATTGGATACTGTGGTGCTTCTGAAGCTTGAAAATTGAAAATCACCCCATTCATAGATTGCCTCGGCATGAAAACCACACACTTTCATATATTAGAAGTACGAAAATAATACCCATTCATATCTTATTCAATGAGGAAACAATATTAAATAAATCTGAATAACATCACATTATCAATAGATTTATATCTTTTGTACAAGGTCTTCTGATGATAGAAAACTTACAAAATGTAAAAATACAATAATAGTTTTAGTAATATATTTATATGGGTTTTTTTCAGTTTTTATTTTTATTGATCATATACATAAGAGCTGAAAAAAGTCGACCCACTTCAATGGCACGTCTGTATATACGTCCTTAATATAGGAAGAAGACCCCCACCCTTTCTATTCCATGTCAGTTAGACCTGTTCGATAAAATGGTGAAGCCTATCTTATTATACGGTTGTTGAGATTTTGGTGTTTGAAAATTATAGATAGAGTGCATCTTAAATTCTGTAATCTATTGCTCAAAATCATGGACACCTTCATTCATGATGTATGGTAAACTCGATAGATACCCTATATTTATTGAAGGGGCCGTCGTGGCCGTGTTCGTATGATAGTTGGATTTACAACTACCTATGCAATCAGTGCCTATCACCACTAACATTGTGAGTTCGAATCTCGCTCAGGCGAGGTGTACTCGATACAACATTATGTGATAAAGTTTGTCAGTGACTTGCGACAGGTCGGTGGTTTTCTCCGGGTACTCCGGTTTCCTCCACCAATAAAACTGACCGTCACGATATAACTGAAATATTGTTGAAAGTGGCGTTAAACACCATCAAACAAACAAACTACTGATTGTCAACAATTGTTTATGTTTTGTCTAACACACAAGAAATTGATTTCTTGTAGCTTCCAGTTTTTGTTTTTCTTTTCTTGTATCTTTGTTTCGACTGCTATTAAGGTACTTATGCATCTCTGTCTATGTTTATTAATGTACTTGTACAACTCTGTGTCTATGTTTATTAAGGTACTTGTGCATCTCTGTGTCTATGTTTATTAAGGTACTTGTGCATCTCTGTGTCTATGTTTATTAAGGTACTTATGCATCTGTGTCTATGTTTATTAAGGTACTTATGCATCTCTGTGTCTATGTTTATTAAGGTACTTGTGCATCTCTGTGTCTATGTTTATTAAGGTACTTATGCATCTGTGTCTATGTTTATTAAGGTACTTGTGCATCTCTGTGTCTATGTTTATTAAGGTACTTGTGCATCTCTGTGTCTATGTTTATTAAGGTACTTATGCATCTCTGTGTCTGTTTATTAAGGTACTTGTGCATCTCTGTGTCTATGTTTATTAAGGTACTTGTGCATCTCTGTGTCTATGTTTATTAAGGTACTTATGCATCTCTGTGTCTATGTTTATTAAGGTACTTGTGCATCTCTGTGTCTATGTTTATTAGGTACTTGTGCATCTCTGTGTCTATGTTTATTAAGGTACTTGTGCATCTCTGTGTCTATGTTTATTAAGGTACTTGTGCATCTCTGTGTCTATGTTTATTAAGGTACTTGTGCATCTCTGTGTCTATGTTTAAGGTACTTGTGCATCTCTGTGTCTATGTTTATTAAGGTACTTGTGCATCTCTGTGTCTATGTTTATTAAGGTACTTATGCATCTCTGTGTCTATGTTTATTAAGGTACTTGTGCATCTCTGTGTCTATGTTTATTAAGGTACTTGTGTATCTCTGTGTCTATGTTTATTAGGTACTTGTGCATCTCTGTGTCTATGTTTATTAAGGTACTTATGCATCTCTGTGTCTATGTTTATTAAGGTACTTATGCATCTCTGTGTCTATGTTTATTAAGGTACTTGTGCATCTCTGTGTCTATGTTTATTAAGGTACTTGTGCATCTCTGTGTCTATATTTATTAAGGTACTTATGCATCTCTGTGTCTATGTTTATTAAGGTACTTGTGCATCTCTGTGTCTATGTTTATTAAGGTACTTGTGTATCTCTGTGTCTATGTTTATTAAGGTACTTGTGCATCTCTGTGTCTATGTTTATTAAGGTACTTATGCATCTCTGTGTCTATGTTTATTAAGGTACTTGTGCATCTCTGTTTCTATGTTTATTAAGGTACTTGTGCATCTCTGTGTACGTCTATACAATGGTTTTAGAGAATAAAGATAAGCCTATATATGTTTTCTTTATGAAGTCACTTGCTAATTAATACATAGTGATTTTCACAATAAAATCAGTATGTACATGTAAGCTTCCATTTGTTATAATGAATTTGTTCCCCATTTAGTCTGCAGACAATCTAATCAAAATTAGATGTTTGTTGTACATATTTTTTTTCGTTGGTGATGGACTAACATCTAGCAAAACACTGTTTGGGGTCATGTCAGATAACCTTTTATTTATATTTGACTGTACAATCATATCCATGAGGTCATGTCAGGGTTCATCTTTTCAACTTACCAATTAACGATGAGCATATCACCGAATACCCAGCAAGAGCTGAATCCGATTGGTCAATATATTTAATTTGTTGCATTTAATTGGACGGTCAATGATGAATAGAGGGCCCGGGTGGCTCAATGAGTTAGGTAGTTGGATTACCTAACAACTCATACAAGCCTATCACCAATACGGCGTGGGTTCGCGTCCGGCTTTGTAAATTACAAAAAGGGTGCACTCTACTCGCAGCCGCAAGTGATAAAGTTTACCAGTTGCTTGCCCATGGTCGGTGGTTCTCTCCGGGTACTCCGGCTTCTTCCACCTCTAAAACTGGTCGCCATGATATAGCTGAAATATTGTTGAAAGTGGTGTAAAACACCAAATATCAATCAAATCAATGATGAATAGAAGGTTGCCTGACATGAAACCGACGGGATGTTGTAAGTTACATTGATCAATTGAGGATAAACTGGTTTAATCAAAGTGAATTTGTATTCATATATTAAAAAGGGGTCTATATTATTACCATCAACAATTTACTGTATGCCTCGTTATACCTTGGTAGCGACATCGTCGTTATATGATCATTTACACTGAAAGTGAAGGCATTCTTGTATAAAAAAAAATCATGTATTGCAAATTGAACTGTGTCAGCGTTATTCGACTTCAGCAGTGTTGGTTATTTTTTGTATCTCTCAAATGAACCTTTAGTTAAGGTTCATTATAACACTTGTCAAGTGTGTGTTCGACTTGCAAATTGATAATAGAGAAAAAACACAAATTTGTCCTAAATGAATAAAAATTTTGAAAATGCAACAGCACATATTCAAAATAGTTTACATGGGGATACTTTGTAGAATATTAAAAGAAAGAAATACAAAACGGTTTGTACAGAATTGACATTCACCATGTCCTCTTCGACAGAATGGTCATGATTTTTTTTTTATATAGAATTTGTATTTTTTACTTTATTTGCTATGCAGTTGGATTATTGCAATATTCAAAGAGTGTTTGATCACAGGTAGGAACTCCCACTATTTATATGCTCATAAGTTGCATTTTAATGCCTGAAAATTGTATCAGAAGTGGAAAAAGTTGCAAAATGTACGCTATATGAAAAACATTGTTTACAATGTATTCAAGTTCTGAGGTATCTTGCATACATGCCAACCCTACCGATTTACGCGGTAGTCTACCGAATTTTTAAGTCTTCTACCGCTTACCGATATTAAATGTTTTCCTACCGATTTAAAAAAATAATAAATGTAAAAATTGTTATCGTAAATTGTTCATATGTTGATTATTCTTGTAGATTTCTACGACGTATAAATGAGTACAAATCCAAATTATTTAGGCCCTTTCCGTAATCGTTTCCCTCTTAATTTGTACCGGAAACTTCCATTGGTCAATTCTTTATCATTAAACCAATCAGAAACAACATTTAAAATAAAGTTTTGGAGCAATACATTTTGAACTTATGATTCCTAAACATCAACAGATCAATGTCTGAATGAATATGTCCGAAACGCCAGAAAAAAAAAGAAGGCTTGTTTACGTTATGACTCGTATATATATGTAAAATGCTAATTTCCATTTTCGATTTTTTTCATGGTTTTTTCATACTATATTTAAAGATTTAACTGAACAGATTTTATCCAAAATGCAACAGAATAAACCATTTTGCGTCCTTCTGAAGAATTTTTTTTCAGATTCTACCGCTTTTAGTCTCTCGAGGGTTGGCATGTAGGTATCTTATCAACATTTTCAAATTAAAAAGCACTATATGTATGCTGGGAGTGCCTATCCTATACCATTAGCATCATGTTGTGCTACTATTTATGCAAAAAAAAAGAAATGATTTAAAACAAAAGATCTGAATGCTATAAAAAAAAAAATGATGTTGAATCATGAAAAACCGGAAACTTTGCAACTTATTATTAGACGTGTATGATATCTATGTGAAAACAGAATCTGACATAAATATCAAGTAACTGTTATTGTTTTGGATTCATTTTTGTTTTCAAGTAAAATATTGAAGGACACTAAGAAATTTTGATAAAAACAAATTGGCATATCGAGTGCACCCTTTGAGTTTGATAATCAAGAGTCACGCTTCAAGCCATCAAATCACGTTCTTCATGCTCACCCCATTATTCTCATGCTAACACAAAAATCGAAGAATTGGAAAATTTCATTAAGCATAATAAAGCTGCCTAAACAGAACTGATTCGCTAAATACGGGAATTCGGATCCGTTAGCGATTTGTTTTAAATGTATTTCTGTCACATTTGCTTACCTTTCACAAAACGGTATCAAAGAACCAGGTTAGAAGTAACAAGTTAAATGGAGCGCGAATATTCAACTGCTGGTGAACCAGGCAGTCCTGCAAAATGCGGCACAAAAAGCTCAGCGAAGCTGTTGTATATAATACAAAATTTTATTCCAAGAAGAGTTTGAAGATACCAAAGGGGTAATCAAAATCCGTAAATCGATGAAGAACAGAAAACACAATGGTCAAAAGAAACAGGATAAAAGGACAAATAACGATCTACGAAATATTACACATAAAATATTACACATAAAACTATGGTCTATACAAATGATGTAGCAACAATCCAGTGAAGGCTTCAAGCTCTCAAACACACTTTGTATGTGTGGTTTGTTCTCAGGAATTTAGTTGTGCTCATCATGGTGAAGCTGATATAAAGCGACAATGTGATAACACATAATCAGATACCATGGAATAAGTGTGTAGCTTTCTATGTAGATAACGCCTCTGTGAATATGGGTAAAAGAAGCTCAATTTAAGGTACCTGATGTGTACTTTGTTGGCTGTCCTTGTCATATGACACATAATGCAACTTTTCTGGGGATTCTGTCAGTTCTGGATTTAATGTTGAGGATTTAGTTGTAGATCTAGATTTCTATATTACTGGTTTGACAAAGGTACAAAGCATAAAAACGAATTAAACGAGTTTTGCGTATTTTGTGACAACATAATAACAGGTTTTGAAGCATGTATCCACACGGTGACTTAGCTCGGAAAAGGCGATTTTACGTACGTTGGAAATGTGCCAGCCCTTGAAAAGTGTTTTTGTCAGGTTAAAAAAGGAGCCAAAGTTTAAACCACTAACAAAACTGTTCTGCAGAATCACCATACTGTATCTAGCTTCTGGAGTGGGCTTCGCCTTCAAGACACACCTACTCTCACTCTGAGACATCAAAAACTCTTGACAGCTCTGCTTTCAATTTACAGAAAGCACTTATAATATTATAAGAACAATGTACACATCATTTGTTCTCTAGGCAGATAAATAACATACTACGTTTGTAGATACCGTATATATATGTATGATAGATGTGTGTGTAGCTGTTGTTGTTTATTGTTTATATGTATGTGTCTCTGTACTATTGTAGCATTTATTTTACGAGTTTGGATTATAAATGGTTTGCCTATCTATAGTTTCATATTTTTTTTTTCATATATGAATTTGATCAACAAGCTCAATGTATCCTTTATTTAAGATATAATAATCATAAAAATATCACTGATGTCAAAAGAAAATACATCCACATGTTCACATTAATGCACTAATTATGACATGTGATTTGTACAAATCCACAACTCCACTCCAAGATTTAATGAAGTTATTTCACACATCTTCCACATCAGTGACATAATTACAATACTTATAAGTACAATTGTAAATAATAAACAAAAGTTAATAAAGAAAACCCAACAAAAACAAACAACAAAATATCAATAAATCCAAAAATACAAAGAAGAAATGATATAATAATTCTACATATTAAGTAATTTGTCTATGGTATCGACTAAGTCCATTGGTAGAGTATCAGGACTATAACGTACCACGGGCCTTCCTTTCTTGTCAATAACAAATTGCTCAAAGTTCCATCTGACATCTTCGTTCTTCAGAGGTGAGTAGTGTAGCATGTCTTCAAATTTGTCTGTTACAGGGGGACAGTACTTCTACAATAATAACAATATGTGTCGGTTAAATAAAGCCTTGAATATATTGACGTTAATAATCAAAGTATTAAAAGTACTGAAGACCAGGTTTTAACTCAATTTCTTTGTTTGTTAATAATTCGTTTTCCTTTTGTGTGAGCTCTTTACTATAGAACTCGAAAAAAGTGTATAATGTCAAGTGATCTGTAAAAATATATTTAGTGTTTATTATAAGGTGCAATAAATCTACACGTGTATCTTTGATGTGTATTATATGCTGCACTAAATCTATACGTGTATCTTTGATGTGTATTATATGCTGCACTAAATCTACACGTGTATCTTTGATGTTTATTATATGCTACACTAAATCTACACGTGAATCTTTGATGTTTATTATATGCTGCACTAAATCTGAATGTGTATCTTTGATGTTTATTATATGCTGCACTAGATCTACACGTGTATCTTTGATGTTTATTATATACTACACTAAATCTACACGTGTATCTTTGATGTTTATTATATGCTGTACTAAATCTACACCTACATGTTTGATGTTTATTATATGCTGCACTAAATCTACACGTGTATCTTTAATGTTTATTATATGCTACACTAAATCTACATGTGCATCTTTGATGTTTATTATATTGTGCAATAAATCTACGTATGTTTCCATTGTGTTTATCACAAAGTACACTAAATATACGTGCGTATCTTTTGTGTATGGAACACTAAATCTACAATGATATCTTTGGTGTTAATTACATCGAACACTTAATCTACATTGGTGTCTTTGGTGTTTATTACATTGGAACACTTAATCTACAATGGTATCTTTCATGTTTACTACATGGAACACTTAATCTACATTGATATCTTTGATATTTATTACATGGAACACTAAATCTACAATGGTATCTTTGGTGTTTATTACATGGAACACTAAATCTACAATGGAATCTTTGGTGTTTATTACATGGAACACTAAATCTACAATGGAATGTTTTATGTTTATTACATGGAAAACTAAATCTACAATGGCATATTTGGTGTTTATTACATGGAACACTTAATCTACAATGGTATCTTTGGTGTTTATTACATGGAAAACCAAATCTACAATGACATATTTGGTGTTTATTACATGGAACACTAAATCTACAATGGAATATTTTGTTTATTACATGGAACACTTAATCTACATTGGTGCCTTTGGTGTTTATTACATGGAACACTAAATCTACATTGGTATCTTTGGTGTTTATTACATGGAACACTTAATCTACAATGGCATCTTTGGTGTTTATTACATGGAACAATAATTCTACAATGGAATCTTTAATGCTTATTACATGGAACACTAAATCTACATTGGTATCTTTGGTGTTTATTACATGGAACAATACATCTACAATGGAATCTTTTATGTTTATTACATGGAACACTAAATCTACATTGGTATCTTTGGTCTTTATTACATGGACAATTAAATCTACATTGGTAGCTTTGGTCTTTATTGCATGGAACACTACATCTACAATGGTATCTTTGGTGTTTATTACATGGAACACTAAATCTACAATGGTATCTTTGGTGTTTATTACATGGAACACTTAATCTACATTGATATCTTTGGTGTTTATTACATGGAACACTTAACCTACAATGGAATCTTTGGTGTTTATTACATGGAACACTAAATCTACAATGGTATATATGGTGTTTATTACAGGGACAGAAATTAACGGTCGCCCACTCGCCCATGGCGACTGAAACTTCAGCTGGGCGATTAAAATAATACCTCAAAGGAGCCCAGCTGGCAACTAATAATTTTATATTTCCCTATCACAAGTTTGACGTTTGAAGCGAGTTGTTTACAATACGACCACGTGAAAAATATAACATAAACATTTCACTGGTTCTTTCTACTTCTTGTCTACTGTTAATTTGCATAATAATTCCTGGGAACCAGTATGGAAAATAGTAAAGTGATGATTTCATTTCTTAAATTTCTTGACCAATTGAGTTTCATTGAAAGAAGGCCTTTAGCAATTTTGGGTGTTTTACAAAATAGGTACTTCTCCTCAATCCTCAATCAACGGTCTATGGCGCAAATGTGTCTCTTGGTGCTGTTAAACTATCTCTTGTATGGAATATTGTCACTACGTACTATACTTTAGGTACTTGAATGCGTTACATGTACTTTGATCGAGGTTGAGGTTATTCAAAGCGCTAGCGACCCGTTGCATCGATGAAATTCGCAACTGCGGCTAGCTTTTCTCTAGCCTCTTCTGGATTTTTCTCCTCTAAATATTGTCTAATTTATATAAATAAGACACAAGCACTGAAAAAAGCGTAAGGTAAGTATAAATTAAATGTACCATATACAGGATTTTCCCATACCTTCTCCGTTAGCGGACAATTAATAACATTTATGAATTTCCGCAAAGTTTCATCAAAATGTGGAACTTTATAAAAGGTGTGAATCCTCCTATTATAAAAAGAAAAACTGAAGATAAAACTCTATACTACAGTGAATATGAGTCTTCTAAAAGGGTGAGGTATTATTCTACAGAATGGAAAAAAGATAGACCGTCACGACGTGGCTTAAACTCTCCGACGATGGTATGGTATGCCTGACTTGTCAAGCTCACGGCGACAAGACTGTCATGAACCAATTTATCAGTGGTTGTGTCTCTTATAAATTAGACAGTATTCAGAAACATCAGTGTGTAGTTCATGTCTTCTAAGTAAGATTTTTTCATTGTGTATTTGATTTAATGAATTACTGATTGAAAGATCAAACTTTGTCAAAAGGATTAGATGTGGGTCATATTTAAATTCAAACCACTTTTTATAAAATAAGAGTAAAAAATGCTCTCTTTTTTTAGCTAGTTCTACTTTCTTCTAATATGCTCAGAATGCAGGATTCGCCTTTAAAAAATTCCAAATTTTCATGGGGGGAGGGCATTCCCCCCCCCCCCCCCCCCAGCATGTTCGGACCGCTTCCCGGCCCTCACCGGTGATACCTGGGCCCCTACATTTAGACCTGGGCTACCAGTTTTTAAATTTAGGGGCTCAGATGACTACTGCCTATAAAAGTTCATTTCTTTCCCTGTATTACATGGAACACTTAATCTACAATGGTATTTGTGGTGTTTATTACAAGGAACACTTAATATACAATGGTATCTTTGGTGTTTACTACATGGAACACTTATTCTACAATGGCATCTTTATAATTTGGTGTTTATTACATGGAACACTAAATCTACAATGGCATCTTTGGTGTTTATTATATGGAACACTAAATCTACATTGGTATCTTTGGTGTTTATTACATGGAACACTAAATCTACAATGGTATCTTTGGTGTTTATTACATGGAATACTAAATCTACAATGGCATCTTTGGTGTTTATTACATGGAACACTAAATCTACAATGGTATCTTTGGTGTTTATTATATGGAACACTAAATCTACAATGGTATCTTTGGTGTTTATTACATGGAACACTTAATCTACAATGTCATCTTTATAATTTGGTGTTTACTACATCGAACACTTAATCTACAATGGCATCTTTATAATTTGGTGTTTATTACATGAAACACTAAATCTACAATGGTATCTTTGGTGTTTATTATATGAAACACTAAATCTACAATGGTATCTTTGGTGCTTACTACATGGAACACTTAATTTACAATGGCATCTTTGGTGTTTATTATATGGAACGCTAAATTTACAATGGCATCTTTGGTGTTATTATATGGAACACTAAATCTACATTGGTATCTTTGGAGTTTATTACATGAAACACTAAATCTACAATGGCATCTTTGGTGTTTATTATATGAAACACTAAATCTACAATGGTATCTTTGGTGTTTACTACATGGAACACTTAATCTACAATGGCATCTTTGGTGTTTATTATATGGAACACTAAATCTACAATGGTATCTTTGGTGTTATTATATGGAACACTAAATCTACATTGGTATCTTTGGTGTTTATTACATGAAACACTAAATCTACAATGGTATCCTTGGTGTTTATTATATGGAACACTCAATCTACAATGACATCTTTGGTGCTTATTATATGGAACATTAAATCTACTATGACATCTTTGGTGTTTATTATATGGAACAATAAATCTACAATGGTATCTTTGGTGTTTATTACATGGAACACTAAATCTACAATGGCATCTTTGGTGCTTATTATATGGAACACTAAATCTACAATGGTATCTTTGGTGTTTATTATATGGAACACTAAATCTACAATGGTATATTTGGTGTTTATTACATGGAGCACTAAATCTACAATGGCATCTTTGGTGTTTATTATGGAACACTAAATCTACAATGGTATCTTTGGTGTTTATTACATGGAACACTAAGTCTACAATGGCATCTTTGGTGTTTATTATATGGAACACTTAATCTACAATGGAATCTTTGGTGTTTATTACATGGAACACTAAATCTACATTGGTATCTTTGGTTTTTATTACATGGAACACTAAATCTACAATGGTATCTTTGGTGTTTATTACATGGAACACTAAGTCTACAATGGCATCTTTGGTGTTTATTATATGGAACACTTAATCTACAATGGAATCTTTGGTGTTTATTACATGGAACACTAAATCTACATTGGTATCTTTGGTTTTTATTACATGGAACACTAAATCTACAATGGTATCTTTGGTGTTTATTACATGGAACACTAAATCTACAATGGCATCTTTGGTGTTTATTATATGGAACACTTAATCTACAATGGAATCTTTGGTGTTTATTACATGGAACACTAAATCTACATTGGTATCTTTGGTTTTTATTACATGGAACACTAAATCTACAATGGTATCTTTGGTGTTTATTACATGGAACACTTAATCTGCATTGGTGTCTTTGGTGAAATGGAACACTAAATCTACAATGGCATCTTTGGTGTTTACTACATGGAACACTTAATCTACAATGGCATCTTTGGTGTTTATTATATGGAACACTAAATCTACAGTGGCATCTTTGGTGTTTATTATATGGAACACTAAATCTACATTGGTATCTTTGGTGTTTATTACATGGAACACTAAATCTACAATGGTATCTTTGGTGTTTATTACATGGAACACTTAATCTACAATGTCATCTTTATAATTTGGTGTTTACTACACGGAACACTTAATCTACAATGGCATCTTTATAATTTGGTGTTTATTACATGAAACACTAAATCTACAATGGCATCTTTGGGGTTAATTATATGAAACACTAAATCTACAATGGTATCTTTGGTGCTTACTACATGGAACATTTAATCTACAATGGCATCTTTGGTGTTTATTATATGGAACAATAAATTTACAATGGCATCTTTGGTGTTATTATATGGAACACTAAATCTACATTGGTATTTTTGGAGTTTATTACATGAAACACTAAATCTACAATGGCATCTTTGGTGCTTATTATATGGAACACTAAATCTACAATGGTATCTTTGGTGTTTATTATATGGAACACTAAATCTACAATGGTATATTTGGTGTTTATTACATGGAACACTAAATCTACAATGGCATCTTTGGTGTTTATTATGGAACACTAAATCTACAATGGTATCTTTGGTGTTTATTACATGGAACACTAAATCTACAATGGCATCTTTGGTGTTTATTATATGGAACACTTAATCTATAATGGTATCTTTGGTGTTTATTATATGGAACACTAAATCTACATTGGTATCGTTGGTCTTTATTACATGGAACACTAAATCTACAATGGAATCTTTGGTGTTTATTACATGGAACACTAAATCTACATTGGTATCTTTGGTGTTTATTACATGGAACACTAAATCTACATTGGTATCTTTGGTGTTTATTACATGAAACACTAAATCTACAATGGCATCTTTGGTGTTAATTATATGAAACACTAAATCTACAATGGTATCTTTGGTGCTTACTACATGGAACACTAAATCTACAATGGTATCTTTGGTGTTTATTATATGGAACACTAAATCTACAATGGTATATTTGGTGTTTATTACATGGAACACTAAATCTACAATGGCATCTTTGGTGTTTATTATGGAACACTAAATCTACAATGGTATCTTTGGTGTTTATTACATGGAACACTAAATCTACAATGGCATCTTTGGTGTTTATTATATGGAACACTTAATCTACAATGGTATCTTTGGTGTTTATTATATGGAACACTAAATCTACATTGGTATCGTTGGTGTTTATTACATGGAACACTAAATCTACAATGGAATCTTTGGTGTTTATTACATGGAACACTAAATCTACATTGGTATCTTTGGTGTTTATTACATGGAACACTAAATCTACAATTGTATCTTTGGTGTTTATTACATGGAACACTAAATCTACAATGGCATCTTTGGTGTTTATTATATGGAACACTTAATCTACAATGGTATATTTGGTGTTTATTATATGGAACACTAAATCTACATTGGTATCTTTGGTGTTTATTACATGGAACACTAAATCTACAATGGAATCTTTGGTGTTTATTACATGGAACACTTAATCTGCATTGGTGTCTTTGGTGAAATGGAACACTAAATCTACAATGGCATCTTTGGTGTTTACTACATGGAACACTTAATCTACAATGGCATCTTTGGTGTTTATTAAATGGAACACTAAATCTACAAAGGCATCTTTGGTGTTTATTATATGGAACACTAAATCTACATTGGTATCTTTGGTGTTTATTACATGGAACACTAAATCTACAATGGTATCTTTGGTGTTTATTACATGGAACACTTAATCTACAATGTCATCTTTATAATTTGGTGTTTACTACACGGAACACTTAATCTACAATGGCATCTTTATAATTTGGTGTTTATTACATGAAACACTAAATCTACAATGGCATCTTTGATGTTAATTATATGAAACACTAAATCTACAATTGTATCTTTGGTGCTTACTACATGGAACATTTAATCTACAATGGCATCTTTGGTGTTTATTATATGGAACAATAAATTTACAATGGCATCTTTGGTGTTATTATATGGAACACTAAATCTACATTGGTATTTTTGGAGTTTATTACATGAAACACTAAATCTACAATGGCATCTTTGGTGCTTATTATATGGAACACTAAATCTACAATGGTATCTTTGGTGTTTATTATATGGAACACTAAATCTACAATGGTATATTTGGTGTTTATTACATGGAACACTAAATCTACAATGGCATCTTTGGTGTTTATTATGGAACACTAAATCTACAATGGTATCTTTGGTGTTTATTACATGGAACACTAAATCTACAATGGCATCTTTGGTGTTTATTATATGGAACACTTAATCTATAATGGTATCTTTGGTGTTTATTATATGGAACACTAAATCTACATTGGTATCGTTGGTGTTTATTACATGGAACACTAAATCTACAATGGAATCTTTGGTGTTTATTACATGGAACACTAAATCTACATTGGTATCTTTGGTGTTTATTACATGGAACACTAAATCTACATTGGTATCTTTGGTGTTTATTACATGAAACACTAAATCTACAATGGCATCTTTGGTGTTAATTATATGAAACATTAAATCTACAATGGTATCTTTGGTGCTTACTACATGGAACACTAAATCTACAATGGTATCTTTGGTGTTTATTATATGGAACACTAAATCTACAATGGTATATTTGGTGTTTATTACATGGAACACTAAATCTACAATGGCATCTTTGGTGTTTATTATGGAACACTAAATCTACAATGGTATCTTTGGTGTTTATTACATGGAACACTAAATCTACAATGGCATCTTTGGTGTTTATTATATGGAACACTTAATCTACAATGGTATCTTTGGTGTTTATTATATGGAACACTAAATCTACATTGGTATCGTTGGTGTTTATTACATGGAACACTAAATCTACAATGGAATCTTTGGTGTTTATTACATGGAACACTAAATCTACATTGGTATCTTTGGTGTTTATTACATGGAACACTAAATCTACAATTGTATCTTTGGTGTTTATTACATGGAACACTAAATCTACAATGGCATCTTTGGTGTTTATTATATGGAACACTTAATCTACAATGGTATCTTTGGTGTTTATTATATGGAACACTAAATCTACATTGGTATCTTTGGTGTTTATTACATGGAACACTAAATCTACAATGGAATCTTTGGTGTTTATTACATGGAACACTTAATCTGCATTGGTGTCTTTGGTGAAATGGAACACTAAATCTACAATGGCATCTTTGGTGTTTACTACATGGAACACTTAATCTACAATGGCATCTTTGGTGTTTATTAAATGGAACACTAAATCTACAAAGGCATCTTTGGTGTTTATTATATGGAACACTAAATCTACATTGGTATCTTTGGTGTTTATTACATGGAACACTAAATCTACAATGGTATCTTTGGTGTTTATTACATGGAACACTTAATCTACAATGTCATCTTTATAATTTGGTGTTTACTACACGGAACACTTAATCTACAATGGCATCTTTATAATTTGGTGTTTATTACATGAAACACTAAATCTACAATGGCATCTTTGATGTTAATTATATGAAACACTAAATCTACAATTGTATCTTTGGTGCTTACTACATGGAACATTTAATCTACAATGGCATCTTTGGTGTTTATTATATGGAACAATAAATTTACAATGGCATCTTTGGTGTTATTATATGGAACACTAAATCTACATTGGTATTTTTGGAGTTTATTACATGAAACACTAAATCTACAATGGCATCTTTGGTGCTTATTATATGGAACACTAAATCTACAATGGTATCTTTGGTGTTTATTATATGGAACACTAAATCTACAATGGTATATTTGGTGTTTATTACATGGAACACTAAATCTACAATGGCATCTTTGGTGTTTATTATGGAACACTAAATCTACAATGGTATCTTTGGTGTTTATTACATGGAACACTAAATCTACAATGGCATCTTTGGTGTTTATTATATGGAACACTTAATCTATAATGGTATCTTTGGTGTTTATTATATGGAACACTAAATCTACATTGGTATCGTTGGTCTTTATTACATGGAACACTAAATCTACAATGGAATCTTTGGTGTTTATTACATGGAACACTAAATCTACATTGGTATCTTTGGTGTTTATTACATGGAACACTAAATCTACATTGGTATCTTTGGTGTTTATTACATGAAACACTAAATCTACAATGGCATCTTTGGTGTTAATTATATGAAACACTAAATCTACAATGGTATCTTTGGTGCTTACTACATGGAACACTAAATCTACAATGGTATCTTTGGTGTTTATTATATGGAACACTAAATCTACAATGGTATATTTGGTGTTTATTACATGGAACACTAAATCTACAATGGCATCTTTGGTGTTTATTATGGAACACTAAATCTACAATGGTATCTTTGGTGTTTATTACATGGAACACTAAATCTACAATGGCATCTTTGGTGTTTATTATATGGAACACTTAATCTACAATGGTATCTTTGGTGTTTATTATATGGAACACTAAATCTACATTGGTATCGTTGGTGTTTATTACATGGAACACTAAATCTACAATGGAATCTTTGGTGTTTATTACATGGAACACTAAATCTACATTGGTATCTTTGGTGTTTATTACATGGAACACTAAATCTACAATTGTATCTTTGGTGTTTATTACATGGAACACTAAATCTACAATGGCATCTTTGGTGTTTATTATATGGAACACTTAATCTACAATGGTATATTTGGTGTTTATTATATGGAACACTAAATCTACATTGGTATCTTTGGTGTTTATTACATGGAACACTAAATCTACAATGGAATCTTTGGTGTTTATTACATGGAACACTTAATCTGCATTGGTGTCTTTGGTGAAATGGAACACTAAATCTACAATGGCATCTTTGGTGTTTACTACATGGAACACTTAATCTACAATGGCATCTTTGGTGTTTATTAAATGGAACACTAAATCTACAAAGGCATCTTTGGTGTTTATTATATGGAACACTAAATCTACATTGGTATCTTTGGTGTTTATTACATGGAACACTAAATCTACAATGGTATCTTTGGTGTTTATTACATGGAACACTTAATCTACAATGTCATCTTTATAATTTGGTGTTTACTACACGGAACACTTAATCTACAATGGCATCTTTATAATTTGGTGTTTATTACATGAAACACTAAATCTACAATGGCATCTTTGATGTTAATTATATGAAACACTAAATCTACAATTGTATCTTTGGTGCTTACTACATGGAACATTTAATCTACAATGGCATCTTTGGTGTTTATTATATGGAACAATAAATTTACAATGGCATCTTTGGTGTTATTATATGGAACACTAAATCTACATTGGTATTTTTGGAGTTTATTACATGAAACACTAAATCTACAATGGCATCTTTGGTGCTTATTATATGGAACACTAAATCTACAATGGTATCTTTGGTGTTTATTATATGGAACACTAAATCTACAATGGTATATTTGGTGTTTATTACATGGAACACTAAATCTACAATGGCATCTTTGGTGTTTATTATGGAACACTAAATCTACAATGGTATCTTTGGTGTTTATTACATGGAACACTAAATCTACAATGGCATCTTTGGTGTTTATTATATGGAACACTTAATCTATAATGGTATCTTTGGTGTTTATTATATGGAACACTAAATCTACATTGGTATCGTTGGTGTTTATTACATGGAACACTAAATCTACAATGGAATCTTTGGTGTTTATTACATGGAACACTAAATCTACATTGGTATCTTTGGTGTTTATTACATGGAACACTAAATCTACATTGGTATCTTTGGTGTTTATTACATGAAACACTAAATCTACAATGGCATCTTTGGTGTTAATTATATGAAACATTAAATCTACAATGGTATCTTTGGTGCTTACTACATGGAACACTAAATCTACAATGGTATCTTTGGTGTTTATTATATGGAACACTAAATCTACAATGGTATATTTGGTGTTTATTACATGGAACACTAAATCTACAATGGCATCTTTGGTGTTTATTATGGAACACTAAATCTACAATGGTATCTTTGGTGTTTATTACATGGAACACTAAATCTACAATGGCATCTTTGGTGTTTATTATATGGAACACTTAATCTACAATGGTATCTTTGGTGTTTATTATATGGAACACTAAATCTACATTGGTATCGTTGGTGTTTATTACATGGAACACTAAATCTACAATGGAATCTTTGGTGTTTATTACATGGAACACTAAATCTACATTGGTATCTTTGGTGTTTATTACATGGAACACTAAATCTACAATTGTATCTTTGGTGTTTATTACATGGAACACTAAATCTACAATGGCATCTTTGGTGTTTATTATATGGAACACTTAATCTACAATGGTATCTTTGGTGTTTATTATATGGAACACTAAATCTACATTGGTATCTTTGGTGTTTATTACATGGAACACTAAATCTACAATGGAATCTTTGGTGTTTATTACATGGAACACTTAATCTGCATTGGTGTCTTTGGTGAAATGGAACACTAAATCTACAATGGCATCTTTGGTGTTTACTACATGGAACACTTAATCTACAATGGCATCTTTGGTGTTTATTAAATGGAACACTAAATCTACAAAGGCATCTTTGGTGTTTATTATATGGAACACTAAATCTACATTGGTATCTTTGGTGTTTATTACATGGAACACTAAATCTACAATGGTATCTTTGGTGTTTATTACATGGAACACTTAATCTACAATGTCATCTTTATAATTTGGTGTTTACTACACGGAACACTTAATCTACAATGGCATCTTTATAATTTGGTGTTTATTACATGAAACACTAAATCTACAATGGCATCTTTGATGTTAATTATATGAAACACTAAATCTACAATTGTATCTTTGGTGCTTACTACATGGAACATTTAATCTACAATGGCATCTTTGGTGTTTATTATATGGAACAATAAATTTACAATGGCATCTTTGGTGTTATTATATGGAACACTAAATCTACATTGGTATCTTTGGAGTTTATTACATGAAACACTAAATCTACAATGGTATCCTTGGTGTTTATTATATAGAACACTCAATCTACAATGACATCTTTGGTGTTTATTATATGAAACACTAAATCTACAATGGCATCTTTGGTGCTTATTATATGGAACACTAAATCTACAATGGTATCTTTGGTGTTTATTATATGGAACACTAAATCTACAATGGTATCTTTGGTGTTTATTATATGGAACACTAAATCTACAATGGTATATTTGGTGTTTATTACATGAAACACTAAATCTACAATGGTATCTTTGGTGTTTATTATATGGAACACTAAATCTACAATGGTATCTTTGGTGTTTATTACATGGAACACTAAATCTACAATGGCATATTTGGTGTTTATTATATGGAACACTTAATCTACAATGGTATCTTTGGTGTTTATTATATGGAACACTAAATCTACAATGGTATCTTTGGTGTTTATTATATGGAACACTAAATCTACATTGGTATCTTTGGTGTTTATTACATGGAACACTAAATCTACATTGGCATCTTTGGTGTTTACTACATTGGAACACTAAATCTACAATGGCATCTTTGGTGTTTATTACATTGGAACACTAAAT
The DNA here is from genome assembly GCA_963383655.1 of Bathymodiolus septemdierum. NCBI lineage: Eukaryota > Metazoa > Mollusca > Bivalvia > Mytilida > Modiolidae > Bathymodiolus > Bathymodiolus septemdierum. The sequence continues at coordinate 30,339,907 of OY726522.1, forward strand.
CTACAATGGCATCTTTGGTGTTTATTACATGGAACACTAAATCTACAATGGCATATATGGTGTTTATTATATGGAACACTTAATCTACAATGGTATCTTTGGTGTTTATTATATGGAACACTAAATCTACAATGGTATCTTTGGTGTTTATTATATGGAACACTAAATCTACATTGGTATCTTTGGTGTTTATTACATGGAACACTAAATCTACAATGGCATCTTTGGTGTTTACTACATTGGAACACTAAATCTACAATGGCATCTTTGGTGTTTATTACATTGGAACACTAAATCTACAATGGCATCTTTGGTGTTTATTACATCGGAACACTAAATCTACAATGGCATCTTTGGTGTTTATTACATTGGAACACTAAATCTACAATGGCATCTTTGGTGTTTATTACATTGGAACACTAAATCTACAATGGCATCTTTGGTGTTTATTACATTGGAACACTAAATCTACAATGGCATCTTTGGTGTTTATTACATTGGAACACTAAATCTACAATGGCATCTTTGGTGTTTATTACATTGGAACACTAAATCTACAATGGCATCTTTGGTGTTTATTATAGGATGCGGTCAATATCGCAAATACCAAAATTAAGACAACATGTACATTGGACGGGTGTTTTTTTTAAATCATATAATAACAATATTATAACTTGTACCTTTAAGTACGTGTATAATGGGTGTTCTTTGTCTCCATTAACATCAATCTTTTCAAACATCATAAACTGGGGAACATATCCTCCACCAGGTCGGACATATTTAATCCCATTTAAAATCTCTGCACCTGTACCACCAGGTTCTTGCTGAAAAATTCAAATTTTAAAATGTTTTGCTGACAAATTGTTACAATATGATGCAATTAATCTTAATAACCAATGTAAAAATGATATACTAGTTTAAAAACGTTTTGCAACACTTGATTTTTGCATAGGTTTTATATACACCAAAAAATAAAGCAATAATTGACGATTAGAATTAAGTATATCAGTTTAAACATAAACGTTATCGTTTACACAATTTTTTTCAAAAGATGTTTTTGAATTTGGTTCATTTCCGATTTACGTACATGTGATATTATTATGCCTCCAATTAAAAAAAGAACCTTAAATTAACATTGTCACAAAAAACAACATAGACATGACAAAATTTACCTGTGTGTGTGTTTGTTTTGTTTGATACCTAAATTAACATGTGCAACGGGTTTAAGCTCGTCGAGTTGTCTGTTTAATATTGATTTTGAATCGTTAAATGAAATGGGTAGTTCAAACGGTCTCTGAGTAACAATGACAGAAATAGGGCTCTTGGGATGTTGCAGTCAGGTTTATCCTGTAGGAACGGTGTATGTACGTTTGGAGTAACACCTAGCACAATTTCAAGACTTTTTAATCCCTTTAATGCCACCAATTCCGTGTGTGATAGTGCTAGGTCTGGACGTCCAAGAGTGACAACACAACGTCAAGACAACTTCATAAGAACTCTCAATTGAAGGAATCGAACACTTAATGCCCATACATTGCCACATGAATTACGAACCGCCGCTGGTGTAAGTGTCTCAGATCAGACAATTCGTAACGGTTTACGTATTAGAAACCTCCTGCCGTACCTATCCCCCTTACTCGGCGTCATTGGAGATTACGTTTGGATTGGTGTCGACGCCATCTCCGCTGGACAACACATCAGTGGTCCACTGTTTGCTTTTCGGACGTAACACAATTCAATTTCAAGTTTAATGATGGTCGAATCCTTGCTTACCACCCTCCTGGGGAGAGTTACACTGATGCCATAATCAGTGAGCATGATCGATTTGGTGGGTGATCCTTGATGATATGAATAACATTTAACAGACCAACCAGCTTTAAGTTATCAACGTAAATTTGAACTCTCAGCGCTACATTGGTGAGATATTGAGGCCGATAGTTATGCCATTTTTAAGAAGAATCAGATTACGACCAATTTACCCAGACAAAACGCAATCGTGGCCGCATTGTTAATAACTTTGTGCAGCAAAACAACATTGTTAGGATGGACTGGCGTGCAAACTCCCCAGATCTAAACCCAATAGAGCATATTTGAGACGAACTTGGCAGAAGGACATATCGCATTAATCCACATTAAACACTGAACGATTTGCGCAATCGGCTGACGCAAGAATGGCAGAATATTCCCCAGGCAACCATCAGATGTTGTATTGGAAACAGGAGAGGGCGATGTCAAGCGTGCGTTAATTCTAGGGGCGTACATACGGTTTATTGAACAGCGACATTGACATTCCTTTGAAAGTTGTGAAGTTCAATTTGGACCCTAGCGTACTTCAACGGCGTTGTTGGAAATGGATTTAAAAATTTAACAAAAAAGAAAATAAACAATTGAAAGAACATGTTTACCTCTTTATTTTTATATAATGTTAACATTGTTGCATATATATTATTTGTTGAAATTTATAAAAATATAAGTGTTGCAAAACATTTTTTGGATAGTATATATTTTGAACATATGAAAAAGTTCACCTGTTGAAATAAGAATGCCTTGTATTCAACTAATATTACTTTCTAGCCGATTGTATATTTGGTTCTTCGTGATTTGGTTTTGTTGTTAAATGTGATCAGAAAACAAAATTGCATTGCATATTGTGGATTTGGCCAAGGGGTCGGGTGGCTTAATAGTTCATTATTAAGCAAATTGAATCGGTGCAGCAGTGTTCCAAAGGTCTGAGTTCGAATTCCGCTGAGGGAAGAACAATACAATAATAAATATTACCGTTAAAAATCTAACTCTAATACTGTTGTGTTGAATGTTCAGTAGATACGATAACGTAACCCTCAGTCCGCTTGTGCTCCAGCCAGGGTTACGATTCGGTCCCATTCAACGTAATGGGGCAAATTAAAATTTTCGTTCCGTGAATATTTCAACTTTCTTTTTGCATATATGGTTATAACTTATTATTCCATACAATTTAATTTAAGTAATGGTGATACGAAATAAGTGTTACAATACCTGTTTCTACCTTCACGATCGATTTCGTATTCGAAAATTGTTTTTTGTCCGCCATGGCACCTTACGTAGACTCTCGTGATGGGCGGAGCCTATCCATATATGGATCTGAATGCCAAATATGGAAAACTTTTACTACGATGTTTACGGCAATCGATCCAAATAAAGATATCTCCAAAACGAGGCAAGTGCACGTGAAATAGCAACTTGTAAACAAAATGTCGGACAGAAAGAAGATTTCATGCATTCAAATTTTAGATGGATATAAGTATACCATGGATTGATGCAGCGTTTTCTTAACACCTCAAGCTTTACCTAAATATATTTATCTTTCACCCCCGTTAATTTTTCCAACCACTTCAACGGAATTAGGACAAAAAACCGCCCGATGTGAATCACTCCGGGTGCTGCTCCATTACGTTGAATGGGACCGAATCGTAACCCTCATTGGAGCACAGGCGGACTGAGGGTTACGTTATCGTATCTAAATGTTCAGGTGTTTATATAATAATACTAAATACAGACTGGTATCCTTTGAGGTCCCGCGAGATAGATACATTACTTGGGACGATTAATACTAGCTTGTTAAACATTTTACATACACGACTGTAAATTCAATTTAATAGTGTTAACTTTTCTTTGTAATTTTGTTATTTCCTCACCCCGGCCCATACCGTTGGTACTAGCCCCCAAGTCCAAAACCGCTTTATATGTGTTGCTTTAAATACTTTTCAGATGTTTAAAGTATTTATTAGTGGAAAAAAGACACTGTGCATCACTAAATGGAACATAAAATATTATCAATATATATTTCTTTCATATCAAATATAAACAAGTTTTAATCATACCGGTTGTTTGTCATATACTCGATATAACAGTATGTGATAAAGTTTGTCAATGACTTGCAGTAGGTCGGTGGTTTTCTCCGGGCACTCCGGTTTCCTCCACCAATAAAACACGGTAAGAATATGAGAAAATGTGCATAATGTTTTGTGTTTATATCGTTGTATGTAACATGATATCTGAGTGAGCGAGTATGTGATTGTTGTTTAACGTCAACTCTGCCATTTTTCAGCTATAGCATGGCGAGAACAAGTTAATTTTTCAATGAAATGATGACGAGGTACGCTTTGTACTAGACCAACACGCTTAGTTAGATTTTGTTTAGTGCTAGCTCTAGCTCACTGAAACAACAGTCTGCGAATAGACATGTCGCCTCACTCATTATCCTGCTTCTTCGTCCATCGGTCTTTGCTCTTCTTCTTATTACTGTGTGCTTAGCGGAGAAGCAACAAATACCAATTTTAAAGTTTTTGGTAGATCCGGTCGGGGTTCGAACCCACGATCTATCGCTTTCGAGGCGAGCACCCCAACCACCGATGCGGATTTACATATTTGTATTCTATTGTACCACAAAGGTTTTCAGAATGAAGATATATATTAGATCTACACAGAACGAATTGAATTCCCATAGGCTCTCAACATCGTGAGTATTAATATTTTATTGAGCAATTTATATTTTATTGTGGATCGAAATTGATTTTAGTCAAGTCTCTGTTTTTGATAACAAATCATTATGTAGACCTTACTAGACCGTGACAATATATTTGTATACGATATAAAAAATATAACATTATATAATAATTGGAAAGGGTGAATACTTACGAGATTGAAGTCATTGCAAGGAAAAGCCAAAATCTCAAACGGCTTGCTATCGAACTTGCTTTTTAGTGCATTAAACCCGACATAATGGGGTGTTGTCAACCCTCAGAATGTGGCTACATTAGTTATAACTAAGATTCGTCCTTTGTACTCGGACAAACTGACATTCATAGTCTTGTTAATATTCATTGCTGTAAAGCTGTATACACTCTCCATAGATGATGGTGGCTGTTGACATTCTGTCATCGTCCCTGCTACCACCCACAGACATCCCAGCAGGCTAGCTGCCACAAGTGAACTTCTTGTCTCCATGTCGTTCACCACCACACTAATGAAGTGTCAACTAGATGTGATCACATGATAATCACATTTTAATTCAGTTATCATATCAATATTGTCAAGTCACGCTGTATGTTATCTATATCTGTTTATATTAATTGTACCAAGAGATGCTTTCTTGAGATATATGACACCGCTACTACGGGAAATAACCTGTTCATTTATTATCAAAAACCAATCTAATTAAAATTATATATTTAATCGCTCCAACTACTTATTTCATCTGACCCAAAGGGTCAAGTGAGGTATTGCCATCACTTGGCATCTGTCGTCGTCCGTAAACTTTTTTATTTTAATCTTCTTCTCTGAAACCAGTATTGGGCCAATTGGAACCAAGGTGGGTAGGCATGTTCATTGGACAAAGTTTAAGTTTTTTTGTAGATCAGAAGTATGCCAAAGAAAGAAGAGGCCCAAAGGTGTCAAAAAGTGCATGTCCATATCTATGGATATAAATTATTTATTGTTAATTTTTTTAATAATTTTTTTTACTGCATTCCTTCAAAAAATCACTTTCCGAGACATAACTTTTTTATGCAACTATTACTGTTTTTGACATCAACTGGATCAAAAGGGGCGGGGTTGGGTAAAAAAACCCGTCCAATTTTAATGCAGTTTTTATGCATTGTTAATCTTAATTATTATTGATGGGCCATTAAAAAAATGTTATTTTGTTTCAAAAAGGAGTCCTAATTTCGAAATTTCACATAGAATTTATATTTTTAATCCAATTTTGATTTTTTCCGTTGTTGTTGAATGAATTATCGGTAGTGTGTAGACGGATTCCATCTATTTTCTATAATTTTTTTAAGATAAACTCGTCCGAATTTGAAAGTTTTTATTTTTTCATCCAATTTTAATGCAGTTTTTGTGAAGTGTTCATCCTAATGGATTATTGATGTGCGATAAAGAAAAAATGTTATTTTATTTCGAAAAGAGGTCTAAAAGGAGGCCTAAATTCCGAAATTTCACATATTTCAAAGGTATATAGAATTTTTATTTTTCATCCAATTGTAATGGTTTTTGTTGTTGTTGAATAGACAACAACAATTGAGTGCTTTCGGTAGCATGTCGACATATTTCCTATATCAACGCCCATATTGTTTTATTAACATCCTATTTCAATGGCTTGCAATAGCACATCAGATCCCATGTTAAAATGAATACAATAATTTTTCTTGAAATCTAGACTTCATTCCTCATTGACTACAAACTGCATATGAATAATCAGGTGAGCCTCTTGTCTGATATGTCACACATAAATATCGAACAGAACTCAATAAGAAGTTACATTCAGGTCACCACCTTTTAGAATATAGTCAGAACTGATCAATATAAATGTACCATAATGTGTCATTGAAACCATAGATGGGTTGTGTGGAGTACTTGGTCTTTATCCTCATTTTCAGCAATTTTCCAGCGTTATCATGCCTACCAGGTTTATACAAAGAGAACATCTAGGACAGATATAATGATCCAAATGAACAATGAAAGGTGAAACAGACGCTCTTGGATAAGTATGTACATGTATCTGAAAATCAAAAACAATGGGGTAACCAGAAGAATCAATGAGGTAACCAGAAGAACCAATGAGGTAACCAGAAGAACCAATGAGGTAACCAGAAGAACCAATGAGGTAACCAAAAGAACCAATGGGGTAACCAGAAGAACCAATGAGGTAACCAGAAGAACCAATGGGGTAACCAGAAGAACCAATGGGGTAACCAGATGAATCAATGAGGTAACCAGAAGAACCAATGGGGTAACCAGAAGAATCAATGGGGTAACCAGAAGAACCAATGAGGTAACCAGAAGAATCAATGAGGTAACCAGAAGAACCAATGGGGTAACCAGAAGAACCAATGAGGTAACCAGAAGAATCAATGAGGTAACCAGAAGAACCAATGGGGTAACCAAAAGAACCAATGGGGTAACCAGAAGAACCAATGGGGTAACCAGAAGAACCAATGGGGTAACCAGAAGAACCAATGAGGTAACCAGAAGAACCAATGAGGTAACCAAAAGAACCAATGGGGTAACCAGAAGAACCAATGGGGTAACCAGAAGAACCAATGAGGTAACCAGAAGAACCAATGAGGTAACCAGAAGAACCAATGAGGTAACCAAAAGAACCAATGGGGTAACCAGAAGAATCAATGAGGTAACCAGAAGAACCAATGAGGTAACCAAAAGAACCAATGGGGTAACCAGAAGAACCAATGGGGTAACCAGAAGAACCAATGGGGTAACCAGAAGAATCAATGAGGTAACCAGAAGAACCAATGGGGGTAACCAGAAGAACCAATGGGGTAACCAAAAGAACCAATGAGGTAACCAAAAGAACCAATGGGGTAACCAGAAGAACCAATGAGGTAACCAGAAGAACCAATGAGGTAACCAGAAGAACCAATGAGGTAACCAAAAGAACCAATGGGGTAACCAGAAGAACCAATGGGGTAACCAGAAGAACCAATGAGGTAACCAAAAGAACCAATGGGGTAACCAGAAGAACCAATGGGGTAACCAGAAGAATCAATGAGGTAACCAGAAGAACCAATGGGGGTAACCAGAAGAACCAATGGGGTAACCAGAAGCCATAAATTTAAAGGACAGACAAAACAATAGCCAAAAGAAAAAGGACATCTTTAATCGGTTCTTACAATGATTTATTTTTGATATAATTTAACGTTACAATTTAGGGGAAAACCTATAGTCTGATCATGCTTCAATACTCTCCTCTCATCATGAGCGTGATCAGCCCAGAACCAATGGGGTAACCAGAAGAATCAATGGGGTAACCAGAAGAACCAATGAGGTAACCAGAAGAATCAATGAGGTAACCAGAAGAACCAATGGGGTAACCAGAAGAACCAATGAGGTAACCAGAAGAATCAATGAGGTAACCAGAAGAACCAATGGGGTAACCAAAAGAACCAATGGGGTAACCAGAAGAACCAATGGGGTAACCAGAAGAACCAATGGGGTAACCAGAAGAACCAATGAGGTAACCAGAAGAACCAATGAGGTAACCAAAAGAACCAATGGGGTAACCAGAAGAACCAATGGGGTAACCAGAAGAACCAATGAGGTAACCAGAAGAACCAATGAGGTAACCAGAAGAACCAATGAGGTAACCAAAAGAACCAATGGGGTAACCAGAAGAACCAATGGGGTAACCAGAAGAATCAATGAGGTAACCAGAAGAACCAATGGGGTAACCAGAAGCCATAAATTTAAAGGACAGACAAAACAATAGCCAAAAGAAAAAGGACATCTTTAATCGGTTCTTACAATGATTTATTTTTGATATAATTTAACGTTACAATTTAGGGGAAAACCTATAGTCTGATCATGCTTCAATACTCTCCTCTCATCATGAGCGTGATCAGCCCTGGATTACCAAAAATGAGGTCAACCATACATATAGAACTGTTAAGTCTCTATGCACAGTTTAAATTCAGTTTCAAATGTACCATCATAAAACACGTTGGATAGACAAATACCATGATGAAGACCTAAATTCGGTCATTCAGTTGTCAGTCCTAAATGTAGGCATGTCACCAAGAACTATTATTCTGACCAGTGTGGCGAGTTATGTCACCAAGAACTCCTATTCTGACATGCAGTCCAGTCAGTCCCAAATGTAGTCATGTCACTAAGAACTGTTATTCTGACCTTCAGTCCAGTCAGTCTCAGATGTAGACATGTCACCAAGAAATTCTATTCTGACCTGCAGTCCAGCCAGTCTCAGATGTAGACATGTCACCAAGAACTGTTATTCTGACCTGCAGTCCATCCAGTCTCAGATGTAGACATGTCACCAACAACTGCTATTCTGACCTGCAGTTCAGCCAGTCTCAGATGTAGACATGTCACCAAGAACTCCTATTCTGACCTGCAGTCCAGCCAGTCTCAGATGTAGACATGTCACCAAGAACTGCTATTCTGACCTGCAGTCTAGTCAGTCTCAGATGTAGACATGTCACCAAGAACTCCTATTCTGACCTGCAGTCCAGCCAGTCTCAGATGTAGACATGTCACCAAGAACTGTTATTCTGACCTGCAGTCCATCCAGTCTCAGATGTAGACATGTCACCAACAACTGCTATTCTGACCTGCAGTTCAGCCAGTCTCAGATGTAGACATGTCACCAAGAACTCCTATTCTGACCTGCAGTCCAGCCAGTCTCAGATGTAGACATGTCACCAAGAACTGCTATTCTGACCTGCAGTCTAGTCAGTCTCAGATGTAGACATGTCACCAAGAACTCCTATTCTGACCTGCAGTCCAGCCAGTCTCAGATGTAGACATGTCACCAAGAACTGCTATTCTGACCTGCAGTCCAGCCAGTCTCAGATGTAGACATGTCACCAAGAAATCCTATTCTGACCTGCAGTCCAGTCAGTTTCAGATGTAGACATGTCACCAAGAACTGCTATTCTGACCTGCAGTCCAGCCAGTCTCAGATGTAGACATGTCACCAAGAACTGCTATTCTGACCTGCAGTCCAGCCAGTCTCAGATGTAGACATGTCACCAAGAACTGCTATTCTGACCTGCAGTCTAGTCAGTCTCAGATGTAGACATGTCACCAAGAACTCCTATTCTGACCTGCAGTCCAGCCAGTCTCAGATGTAGACATGTCACCAAGAACTGCTATTCTGACCTGCAGTCCAGCCAGTCTCAGATGTAGACATGTCACCAAGAAATCCTATTCTGACCTGCAGTCCAGTCAGTTTCAGATGTAGACATGTCACCAAGAACTGCTATTCTGACCTGCAGTCCAGCCAGTCTCAGATGTAGACATGTCACCAAGAACTGCTATTCTGACCTGCAGTCCAGCCAGTCTCAGATGTAGACATGTCACCAAGAAATCCTATTCTGACCTGCAGTCCAGTCAGTTTCAGATGTAGACATGTCACCAAGAACTCCTATTCTGACCTGCAGTCCAGCCAGTCTCAGATGTAGACATGTCACCAAGAACTGCTATTCTGACCTGCAGTCCAGCCAGTCTCAGATGTAGACATGTCACCAAGAACTGCTATTCTGACCTGCAGTCCAGTCAGTCGCAGATGTAGACATGTCACCAAGAACTGCTATTCTGACCTGCAGTACAGTCAGTCTCAGATGTAGACATGTCACCAAGAAATCCTATTCTGACCTGCAGTCCAGCCAGTCTCAGATGTAGACATGTCACCAAGAACTGTTATTCTGACCTGCAGTCCAGCCAGTCTCAGATGTAGACATGTCACCAAGAAATCCTATTCTGACCTGCAGTCCAGCCAGTCTCAGATGTAGACATGTCACCAAGAACTGCTAATCTGACCAGCAGTCCAGCCAGTCTCAGATGCATACATGTCACCAAGAAATCCTATTCTGACCTGCAGTCCAGTCAGTCACAGATGGAGACATGTCACCAAGAACTGCTATTCTGACCTGCAATTCAGTCAGTCAGTTAAAATGTATACATGTCATCAAGAACTGTTGACCTGCAGCATGATCATTTTAAAATGTAGATGTGTTACCAAGAACTGTTGACCTGCAGAATGGTCAGTTTAAAATGTAGATGTGTTATCAAGAACTGTTGACCTGCAGAATGGTCAGTTTAAAATGTAGATGTGTTACCAAGAATTGTTGACCTGCAGCATGATCAGTTTAAAATGTAGATGTGTTACCAAGAACTGTTGACCTGCAGAATGGTCAGTTTAAAATGTAGATGTGTTACCAAGAACTGTTGACCTGCAGAATGGTCAGTTTAAAATGTAGATGTGTTACCAAGAACTGTTGACCTGCAGAATGGTCAGTTTAAAATGAAGATGTGTTACCAAGAACTGTTGACCTGCAGAATGGTCAGTTTAAAATGTAGATGTGTTACCAAGAACTGTTGACCTGCAGAATGGTCAGTTTAAAATGTAGATGTTTTACCAAGAACTGTTGACCTGCAGTAATGTCAGTTTAAAATGAAGATGTGTTACCAAGAACTGTTGACCTGCAGAATGGTCAGTTTAAAATGTAGATGTGTTACCAAGAACTGTTGACCTGCAGCATGATCAATTTAAAATGTAGATGTGTTACCAAGAACTGTTGACCTGCAGAATGGTCAGTTTAAAATGAAGATGTGTTACCAAGAACTGTTGACCTGCAGAATGGTCAGTTTAAAATGTAGATGTGTTACCAAGAACTGTTGACCTGCAGTAATGTCAGTTTAAAATGAAGATGTGTTACCAAGAACTGTTGACCTGCAGAATGGTCAGTTTAAAATGTAGATGTGTTACCAAGAACTGCTGACCTGCAGTAATGTCAGTTTAAAATGTAGATGTGTTACCAAGAACTGTTGACCTGCAGAATGGTCAGTTTAAAATGTAGATGTGTTACCAAGAACTGCTGACCTGCAGTAATGTCAGTTTAAAATGAAGATGTGTTACCAAGAACTGTTGACCTGCAGAATGGTCAGTTTAAAATGTAGATGTGTTACCAAGAACTGTTGACCTGCAGAATGGTCAGTTTAAAATGTAGATGTGTTACCAAGAACTGTTGACCTGCAGAATGGTCAGTTTAACATGTAGATGTGTTACCAAGAACTGTTGACCTGCAGAATGGTCAGTTTAAAATGAAGATGTGTTACCAAGAACTGTTGACCTGCAGAATGGTCAGTTTAAAATGTAGATGTGTTACCAAGAACTGCTGACCTGCAGTAATGTCAGTTTAAAATGAAGATGTGTTACCAAGAACTGTTGACCAGCAGAACGGCCAGTTTAAAATGAAGATGTGTTACCAAGAACTGTTGACCTGCAGTAATGTCAGTTTAAAATGAAGATGTGTTACCAAGAACTGTTGACCTGCAGAATGGTCAGTTTAAAATGTAGATGTGTTACCAAGAACTGTTGACCTGCAGAATGGTCAGTTTAAAATGTAGATGTGTTACCAAGAACTGTTGACCTGCAGAATGGTCAGTTTAAAATGTAGATGTGTTACCAAGAACTGTTGACCTGCAGAATGGTCAGTTTAAAATGAAGATGTGTTACCAAGAACTGTTGACCTGCAGAATGGTCAGTTTAAAATGTAGATGTGTTACCAAGAACTGTTGACCTGCAGAATGGTCAGTTTAAAATGTAGATGTGTTACCAAGAACTGTTGACCAGCAGAATGGTCAGTTTAAAATGTAGATGTGTTACCAAGAACTGTTGACCTGCAGAATGGTCAGTTTAAAATGTAGATGTGTTACCAAGAACTGCTGACCTGCAGTATGGTCAGTTTAAAATGAAGATGTGTTACCAAGAACTGTTGACCTGCAGAATGGTCAGTTTAAAATGCATACATGTCATCAAGAACTGTTGAGCTGCAGTACAGTCAGTCTCAGATATAGAAATGTCACAAAGAAACGTTTTGGGGTCTGCAGTAGGTTCAGTTCAGGCTGTAGAAATGTCACTAAGAACTTTTATTCTGACCTGTAGTAGGTTCAGTTCAGGCTGTAGAAATGTCACTAAAAACTGTTTTTCTGACCTGGCGCCACACATGTACAAAATTCATTACATACTGTTACAGCATAGATGATGTTATTTCTATGGACAAAATGCACACATACACTACCAAAGTCACAATTAGATACAGAAACAAGCTAGCCCCTACATGATCAACTGATTTGTCAGTCCTGTAAATAAAAGCATATTTAATAATTTTAATTTATTCAGGTTACATCGTTATTAAATAATGAGAATTCAAACACATCATTTTCTAATATGTCACATGACTTAGACATTTTGTCATGTGATTGTGTGTGGTCATGTGATGATGTTTCTATGTTGTCCTTTATATGATGAGAGTGATTCTTTTTTTCCTTCTGTTGCTTTCTTGCAGTATGTTCTGTTTCTTGTTCAACTGCAGATTTGAAACTTTCAAAAAATCTACAAGACATGTAAAAAACTATTTTGTATAAATATCAAAAAGTACCAAATGCATTCATTTTTACTCAAAAGAATTACACACACTGCATATGTTGAATGTGATCTCTGTCCATCCACTTAACGATTTGCACAAAATATTTATTTTTCAATTGCTACCTATAAATTGATATTCAAAGGGCAATTGACTAACAAAATATAATAGGGTTGACAGTCAACTTACTGTTTTCAATAGGTACTCATACACCTCAACTTATTACCATATCAAGAAGGGAATGATTGACAGAGTAGATAAGGTTCTTGTTAATGTCTAACCTCAAGTCTAACAACACTGTTGTGGGTTCATGCCTTAGGTGTTAAGGTTTCCAGATACCTACCCATGACCAGGAGTATGTTTCCAGATACCTAACCGTGGTCAGGTGTATGCTTCCAGATACCTACCCATGTCCAGGTGTATGTTTCTAGATACCTAACCATGGCCAGGTGTATGCTTCCAGATACCTACCCATGGCCAGGTGTATGTTTCCAGATACCTACCCATGGCCAGGTGTATGCTTCCAGATACCTACCCATGGCCAGGCATATGTTTCCAGATACTTCCCTATGGCCAGGTGTATGTTTCCAGATACCTACCCATGGCCAGGTGTATGTTTCCAGAGACCTACCCATGGCAATGAATATGCTTCCAGATACCTATCCATGGCCAGGTGTTTATTTCCAGATACCTATCCATGGCCAGGTGTATGTTTCCAGATACCTACCCATGGCCAGGTGTATATTTCCAGATACCTACCCATGGCCAGGTGTATATTTCCAGATACCTACCCATGGCCAGGTGTATGTTTCCAGATACCTACCCATGGCCAGATGTATGTTTCCAGATATCTACCCATGGCCAGGTGTATATTTCCAGAAACCTACCCATGGCCAGGTGTATATTTCCAGATACCTACCCATGGCCAGGTGTATGTTTCCAGATACCTACCCATGGCCAGGTGTATGTTTCCAGATACCTACCCATGGCCAGGTGTATATTTCCAGATACCTACCCATGGCCAGGTGTATATTTCCAGATACCTACCCATGGCCAGGTGTATATTTCCAGATACCTACCCATGGCCAGGTGTATGTTTCCAGATACCTACCCATGGCCAGATGTATGTTTCCAGACATCTACCCATGGCCAGGTGTATATTTCCAGAAACCTACCCATGGCCAGGTGTGTGTTTCCAGATACCTACCCATGGCCAGGTGTATCAAAATTCTGTTGTTTATTACAATAAATTGTTAATTCAAGCATTGAATAGATACAAAATAAAACTACTACAATATGTATCAGTCTTATTTCCTCAGAATTTATTGATATCTTGTTAAAATCATGTTTTTCCAGTATTTTGTACTTTATTCAAACCTGACTTTCAATAATTTTCATAAACTTAGTTTCAGTGAAACTAAATCAGAAATGTAGTGTTTAGGGGTATGGTGTTTAAAGCCACTTTCAACAATATTTCAGCTATATCGTGGCAGTCAGTTTTATTGTGGGAGGAAACCCGAGTATCCGAAGAAAACCACCAACCTGTCGTAAGTCACTGACAAACCTTATGACATACATGTATTTCATTTTGTGTACTTTTTACAAAAAATATTCTCAGATTTTTAAACCTATTATTGTCTATTAGAATCCAATTATTCAAAATGGGTATATGTATCATTATGCATGGATTACAACTTCAAAGAGTCACTTGATGGAAATGACTTGCACAGTTAATATAATTGCCTTTTCTATGCATATATAATTAATTTGAATGAAATCCTACACAGAAACTTTTTTATATTCAAAGAAATGACATATCAAAATTAATTTCCCCTTAATGTACGAGTACGTTTGTTTTAAAAATACAAAATATACAATGGGGACGTCATTGCCGTGATCATATGGTAGTTGGATTTACAACTACCTATGCAATCAGTGCCTATCACCACTGATGTTGTGAGTTTGAATCTCAATCAGGGCGAGGTGTACAACATTATGTGATAAAGTTTGTCAGTGACTTGTGAAAGGTCGGTGGTTTTCTCACCATCAAACAAACAAACAAAATATACAAGACTTGAAAAGGGTAAAGCGGGTATAATTCAATCTTTTTGTTATTTTTCAATCTAGAGTAAGTAGTGGTAAAACATAGAGTGTGAACATTAAACAGTACCTTGGACATTAAAAATTGATATTAACACTTATAATGAGAGCAAAGTTAGGTTGTAAAATAATGGGATATCAAAAATGTAAAATATCATTAGTTGAAAGTGCATTTTATGACACAGTGTGGCCTGGTTGATAGTACCAACAGATGCTCATGATAGGGGTTAGCTGGTAGTCACCAACAAAAACAGATGCTCAGGGGCAGGCTGGTTGGATGTGATGGTGGCTACCAGCTGTGACAAATGCTCTGCAGGGTGGGGTGCTGTCACTGTTTACCAACTGTAACAGAAGCAGTCAAGTATGCTTACCTATCAATCCTTCTGAAATTTTCTTCCATTTTCTTATTTGCCAGTTTTATTAAAAAATCAACATACTGAAAAACAAAGATCTTGATTATTATGCTATTCTATTAATTATTGTCAAGTGCTTGTTACATTTACAGAATTTTAGGAATTATGTTCTGTTTGTGTTTTTTAAGTGATAAAAGCTTTCTCTAGGAGGAACCTACTTCATGAAAGGTTCTTATATAATTGGGGTTGATAACAAAATTTGGAATTTACAATTCAAAGAGCTAGACAATAAGATACCGCAGCATTGGTCATCAAAATATAGGAACCTTAAATCTCTATCAATGCAAATCAGATGGAACAAGATGAACTGTGAGCTAATGCTCACCTATGATACCTCCGCTCTTTGGCAAACAGGAAGTGGGAATCTGACGGGTCAAAAAACGCTTCCCACGATATGGGGTATCTATATCAAGCTTGTGACCAAATATCAGATCTCTGCCATCAATAGATGCTGAGAAAAATGCGACGAAAAATGAGCATATGTGTTCAATGTGTAGAAAAATCAACAAAGTCGGCAAACAGGAAGTAGGAATCTGATGGGTCCAGAAACGCTTCCCACGATATGGGGTACCTATATAAAGCTTGTGACCAAATATCCGATCTCTGCCATCAATAGTTGCTGAGAAAAATGCGACGAAAAATGTGCATATATGTTCAATGTGTATAAAAATCAACAAAGTCGGCAAACAGAAAGTAGTGGGTTCAAAAACGTTTCCCACAATATGGGGTACCTATATGAAACTTGTGACCACATATCAGATTTCTGCCATCAATAGTTGCTGAGAAAAATGTGACTAAAAATGTGCATATATGTTCAATGTGTATAAAAACCAACTAAGTCGGCAAACAGGAAGTAGGAATCCTATGGGTTCAAAAACGCTTCCCACGATATGGGGTACCTATATGAAGCTTGTGACCACATATCAGATTTCTACCATCAATAGTTGCTGAGAAAAATGTGACGAAAAATGTGCATATATGTTCAATGTGTATAAAGACCAACTAAGTCGGCAAACAGGAAGTAGGAATCTGACGGGTCCAAAAACGCTACCCACAATATGGTATACCTATATGGTGCTTGTGACCAAATATCAGATTTCTGCCATCAACAGTTACTGAGAAAAATGCGACGAAAAATATCTTGGACGGACGGCCAGACGGACGGACAGACAGACAGAGGTAAAACAGTATACCCCCCTCCGGGGAGCGGGAGGATAAATACAAAAATTTCCATCAACTCCAACTTTGTAAGATCAATACATGAAGTTTCATTTCAATCATGTTTCTAGTTTCTGAGATAATTGTCAATTTATTTTCACATAGGATCCAATATTATAACTTTGTCTTGCAGTGGTGGCCATATTGGATTTACTATAGACAAAAACACAAAATTTACAGAGGGTCATATTAGGAACAATCTAATCTTGTTCCAATTCCATCATTCTTGGGTTAGCATCCATGTTGAATTTCTAAATGAAAAAGGAAAAAAAAATTGAAAACCATCAGCGGAACAATTCTACCAAATTTAGTTTCATTTACTCAGTGATTTCTGAGAAAAAAAATTGAACATAGACAACGACAGACACAATATGATGACAATACCTAACAACAGACACAATGTGATGACAATACCTAACAACAGATACAATATGATGATAATACTTAACAACAGACACAATGTGATGACAATACCTAACAACAGACACAATATGATGACAATACCTAACAACAGACACAATATGATGAAAATACCTAACAACAGACACAATATGATGACAATACCTAACAACAGACACAATATGATGACAATACCTAACAACAGACACAATATGATGACAATACCTAACAACAGACACAATATGATGACAATACTTAACAACAGACACAATATGATGAAAATACCTAACAACAGACACAATATGATGACAATACTTAACAACAGACACAATATGATGACAATACCTAACAACAGACACAATATGATGACAATACCTAACAACAGACACAATATGATGACAATACTTAACAACAGACACAATATGATGACAATACCTAACAACAGACACAATATGATGACAATACCTAACATTGACATTTGGTCTTGGTGAGCTAAATTCTACATGTACATGTAGTATATAAAATCTCATTATTGAAAACAATTTTGGCCAAAAACAAGTTCATGTGTTAACTATTCACACATGCCAAATATTGAATAATATTGGCATAATAGAAAAAATACTATATGTACCTCTATAGAAACTAACAATTGACCCATATGTGACAATGGTACTTCCATAGCATGTGTACTTCTTACTGCCTGAAATAAAATATAAAGCAAAAATAATCGTCATTATATATACAAAAAATGTATCATCTTTGATATGCTTCAGCACCAATCCCTTAGTCTTATGTCCAGCTTCCTAGACTACTGAACCACATCTGCTATATAAAATATAGCGTCAATAGTCAAAGAGTTTGTCTCTTGTAAGGTGAATCAAGGGATAGACATATGACAAGTGCTCAAGCATGTGTAGACATATATACAACATTCAAACCAAGAGTGTTAGAGATAGATTTTAAGCTGACAAATTTCTGTTCTTCCTAAAGTGGATTCTAAAGTGTGATTTGAACCCACACTGTTGGTACACTGCAGCAGCAACTCACATATATGTAGCATAATGACAAACTATTTAGCCCTTTTGGCTAAATCCACTGTAAAATATAGTTTCATTAACAGAAATGATACCTTGCAACATAGGATTAAACAAAAGTTAAAAATCTAACTCTAACATTGTTGGCTTTGGGATTAACACCACTTTCAACAATATTTTAGCAATATTGTGGTTGTCAGGTTCATTGGTTGAGGAAACTGGAGTACAAAGTAGTCAACAAATGTCCTGTGGTGTTTGCTAACTTGGATTTCCGATCCAAATGAAAGGACAATCCAATGACTATTATTGTACGGTTTTGATTCAATCTACCGGTATTCTCTTTTTATTTTAGAAAGGTATTTGTTTTTATTTTCCCATAGGTTCTTCTTTTCAAAACTTCCCTCTGGACATAGTGGACATGTCTTGGCTTTCTGATCAACACAAAAACAGATATTTTGTAAAGGACCATCCAAGGTATATTCTAGCCATGTTTGCTTACTAATATTGGTTCATTAATTTTGAAATATATTTCCTATATGTTCGTTCCTATGTTAAATTTGGCACGCGATGGCAGCCTTCTTAGACTTTAGATCAACACAAAAAATTAAATTATATAAAGGGCCATTCATGTTTAGCAAGTTCAATCAAATTTCTAGTTTCTGTCCAAGTTTGGTCCTATTCTATTTAAACATTAACACATTTCACATTTGTCTGAAACTGGTTGAAATTATCTCCTTTGGGCAGTTTCAAAATAAATGGCTCCTACTGCTATAGCTGTCTAATTTACTCATTTTTATGATTTTATTGGATCTAAATAGTTCAAAAGATCTGTAATGATTTGATGTTTGTTACTACAAAAAATCTTTAAGATATCTAGAATAACAAAAAAAATATGTCCAAAAAACATGTCAAAATTGTCAGGAGTGCAACACTTTTTTGTGACACTTTAAAAAATCCTTAATTTTCAACAACCTACCACAGTGCTAAATCAAACAATATGTTATCAACATCTATTTCATCACAAACTTTGATATGTTGACATACTTTAAGATAGCAATAGATCATGCTTCACATTTATTATTGCATAAAAATATGGCTTTGTAAAAAAGATGTACCTAGTCAAGAGTACAACAAACATTTATACAAGTTTTCCTAAATTACATTGTAGAAATCTTGTCTTTTAGTTTTCAAAGATATGGGGTATAAATAAATCTTAATACATCATTCTGCTTCAAAACCATAGTTAAAGGATACACTAAAATCAGTAGTAAGGCCAAGAATGTCACATTAAAGGCAGCACCCTCAAATGTCAGGAGTGCAACATTTGATATTTTCTTAGACATATTTTCTTTTAAATGTAACTAAAATCACATTTGTCTTTCTATTTCAACAGAGACTGACCAAGAGAACAGATAAAACCCATTTACCTGGTTGAGATACATAAAATATCTCTCACAGAAGCATTTGATTCATGTCAGGAGTGCAACTAGTTTTAAGTGATCTTCTACACAGTCTAAATTATAGCTTTTTATATGGATGATTCAAATAAAAGGAGATTCTGTCAAGTTTAGAATAATGTTTGAAAAAATTAAAAGTGCCAGTAGCATTTTATGTGCTTTTAATTTCATGCAATAAAGCATATTTGTTCATTTTAAATGGTCTCATGCTTTAATATCTATTAGGTATTAATACTAGAGACATTCTCTGATTCTAGGTTCATTAGCTATTGGAGATTAATTGACTTGATAAAGTTTATGATAAATGCATTTATCTATTTTCTTATAGATAATTCATGGTTGATCATGTAAATGTTGCACTCCTGACATAAATATTTAAAAATCATTGAAATTTGGTATAATCAATTTTCTAAGTATCCAAAAAATACTTGTAATTGTACATTAAACATCTATTTTCAATATTAATTTAGATTAATACATGTTTTAAATGTTTTTGTATAGTATATTTCAAAAATAAGTTGGAATTTTCGAGAAGTATGGCTGCAAACAAGTTACAAATAACTAGAAAAATTTTACTTTAAAAAACAATTATCATTAAAACTTGGTAAAACTAATGCTTGAAAGAACACCAACTGATTTTTTCCCCTGTGAATTGTTTTTAAGTTAATAACTCTTCTTTTTCTTGATGGCAATATGTCAGGAGTGCAACATATCCTGATAAAATAGTACCATTGATAAAATAATGATAATTTATAATAAATTGCCTTTTCTAGCCTATAAAAATATTCTAATTATTTCTTTATGATTTATCTTATAAATATATTAGAGTGGTATAATACAAATTTTCAAATGTAACAAGATGAACTGTGAGCATTAGCTCACTTATGATACCCCCGCTCTTCGGCAAACAGGAAGTAGGAATCTGATGGGTCCAAAAATGCTTCCCACGATATGGGGTACCTATATGAAGCTTGTGACCAAATATCCGATTTCTGCCATCAATAGTTGCTGAGAAAAATGTGACGAAAAATGTGCATATATGTTCAATGTGTATAAAAACCAACTAAGTCGGCAAACAGGAAGTAGGAATCTGACGGGTTCAAAAACGCTACCCACGATATGGCATACATATATGAAGCTTGTGACCAAATATCAGATTTCTGCCATCAAGTTACTGAGAAAAGTATGACGAAAAATATCTTGGACGGACGGAAAGACGGACAGAGGTAAAACAGTATACCCCCCTCCCCCTTCGGGGAGCGGGGGTATAATTAAAAATATTGCTGCTAAAACTGGGTATTAAAGAAGTGGTATGGCAAAAAATTGTTACAAATTTCCAAATACTGTCATTTCTGTACAAATATTTCATTGAAACAGGTAAAAATTATTGTATGAGTTAACAGTAACATCACTGTTCAATGTTGGAATTTTAAAATGTGATATTTTCTTCTTTTTTTTTCTTTATTATAAAATGTCAGGAGTGCAACAAAAATAGACAAAATGTTTTTTCTACAACCAATTATTTTGCGATCGTTTAAAGAATCAATGTGATTTTTTTTTTACAAATGGCTACTTATCTTTAAAGTTTGAAAATTTTGCTGTCTTAAGTAAAAATATTCGTTATTATTTTGATAATAAAAACCTTATCAGGTAGATTGGACAAAAATATTGAGAATTCTTCATAAAAAATAGCTTTTAAGAAAAACTACAACTACCAATAACCCAATATTTTGCACAAAAAGTCATTTATATCAGTTGCATTGTTTGAGAAACCATTATACAAAATAATTGAGACTAAAGATTGTTTAACTGATATAGAATAAGTCTGTGTTTTATATGTTTTTCATGCCAATTTGTGTTCAATAAAAGGTTCTTAAAAATTTATTGCTTATCTGTTCATAGTTTCTTTCTTGTTTCATTTACTTCAATGTATACAACATTGAAAATTATCAGCAGAAAGTTTTTAGGAGTGAGTTTAATTTGGACATTTTTTTCACATGTTGGAGCCATTTTTTTTTGAACAGCCCCTTTCCTTATATAGTCTTTTTTCCTTTTTTCCTTTAATAAATTTAACAAATATACTTTTTTTTACAGATTACAAAGTCATTTTGTATTGGTGATATAAAATTAATTTACATACATCTAAAGTATAATGAATGTATAATAAATATACTTTAATAGTGATTTCTGGTTTTATTTTCAATGATTAAAATAAGATACAGGGCGATTTTTTTTCTTCAGTAAATATTTAAATATAGGCTTGAGTTATCTTTCATTCTTCAAGTTCTATTCTTATGAAAATATACCTGTAGGTTAAAGCTATCTTTCTCTCTTTAAAAAAATATCATCAGATAATGATATGGATGTAAATGAATTAATAATTCAGCCCTTGTGACAATTCAGATAAAATAAGGTATTCTCAATATGTGAAAGACATAGTAAGATAATTTTCAACCTTAAATATATCAAAACTGGACCTGGTGTATTTAGGTTGACTATATACTACCTAAAGATCTCTAGAGAAACATTTCTGGAAACTCTGGTGACTTCATATGAAGTAATTTGAAAAAAAGTCACAAATGTCTCGCCTAATCGGAGACATTGGGCAGGCATGCTCGATTTTGAATTGCTTTGAAAAGTAACATCACTTCTTGAGGACACATAGAGGAATATTTCTGGCAAGTCTTGTCACTTCACATGTAGTAGTTCTGAAGAAGTAGAAAGTGTCTCTACCAATCGGGGTCGTCATGGTCGTGATCGTATAGTATTTTGATATACAACTATCTATGCAATCAGTGCCTATCACTACAAAAGTTGTGAGTTCAAATCCCGCTTACGATGAGGTGTACTCGATACAACATTATGTGATAAAGTTACTTGCAGCAGGTCTGTGTTTTTCTCCGGGTACAAACAGAATCAAAATTTCAGTCAGATTGGGGAGATAAATGTATATTTTCAAATAAAAACTCTCAGAGTGCAGGTGTAATGATTTTATTTAATTCAAACTTTGATGATGAAATAGAAGACTATATAAAAGATAACGATGGACGATTTTTGATCTGTATATTAAAAGTCAATAATGAAAAGATATTGTTAGCAAACTATTATGGTTTGAACTCTGATGAAATTCACCTTCTAGAACTAGAAGACTTCTGTAACAGAATAGAACAGTTTAATGATATGCCTATTGTTTGTGGAGGGGACTGGAATCTAATTATGGAAAACATAGATAAAAAAGGGGGTCCTCAGTATTAACACATAAAAAAATAGGGAACATCTACGTCAATTCATGGACAGAAATGACTTGATTGACATTTGGAGAATTTGTAATCTTATGGAAAAAAGATATTCGTGGAGACAAAAATACCCCAATATACAATGTAGACTTGATTCCTTTCTGATTTCTGTTGGACTTGGTAGCATCACAAGAAAAACAGACATAAGCTATGGTTTCAAAAGTGATCATTCTTTTATTCTACTCGAAATTGATAAACAAAATCTGAAAAGAGGGAAAGGATTTTATAAATTTAACACATCTCTTCTGCTTGATGACAAGTTCATTGAGAATCTACAAAAGTTAATACAAGAAAAAGAAACTTTGTACAATAATGAAAATATAAATCCAACTTTAATTTGGGAGCTAATCAAAAGCGATATCAGAGGTTATGCTATCAAATATTCATCGGAAGTTAAAAAACAAGAAACAGAGGTTATTAAAGATAAAGAAAGGGAACTTAACACTCTAGAAGCTTTACAAGAATCACTAAATTATACAGATCAAAAGATTGAGAATAACATATTGACTATTAAAAATGATTTGAAAACATACTTCGAAAAGAAAACAGAGGGGGCTATAATAAGATCAAAAGCATGTTGGCTGAGGGAAGGGAAACGTAACTCAAAATGTTTCTTTAATTTAGAAAGAAGAAACTATATTAATAAATCAATACAAACCCTAGTCACAGATAGTGGGCACACAGTCTCTAAATTTACAGATGTGTTAAATGAGCAAAACAAATTTTACAGCTCACTTTATTCAAATAAAGAAACAGAAGATAATTTAAATGTTCATTTAGTTGACAAATTTTTTCCGGACAATGCCGAAATTCCAAAATTAAATGAAAATGAAAAAGAATCTTGTGAAGGTATGACATCAGAAGAAGAATGTGTTAAAGCTATCAAATCAATGCAGAATGGAATATCACCAGGAACTGATGGTCTTCCAGTCGAATTTTACAATATATTTTGGAAAAACATTAAAAAATTGGTAATGAATTCGCTTTCATATAGTTATGAAAATGAAAACATGTC
The DNA here is from genome assembly GCA_963383655.1 of Bathymodiolus septemdierum. Taxonomy (NCBI): domain Eukaryota; kingdom Metazoa; phylum Mollusca; class Bivalvia; order Mytilida; family Modiolidae; genus Bathymodiolus; species Bathymodiolus septemdierum. The sequence continues at coordinate 30,363,783 of OY726522.1, forward strand.
AATTTCACAAAAACAAAGCATTATTACAGTATTACCCAAAAAAAATAATGATGTAAGATTTCTAAAAAACTGGAGACCTATATCTTTACTAAATACAGACTACAAGATAATGACAAAATGCATTGCGACACGATTAAAAAATAATCTTATTAAAATTATAAACAAAAGTCAGTCCGGTTTTATAAAGGGTCGATATATAGGTGATAATATTAGAAGTCTTCTAGAGGTTATAGATCTTGCAGAGGAAGAGAACCTTTCATGTATTGCTTTGTCAATAGACTTTGAGAAAGCATTTGATACATTCAGTTGGAAATTTAAAAAAAAATGTCTTTCCTTTTTTAATTTTGGTGAATCATTTCAGCAATGGATAAAAGTATTTTTTACTGATATAACTAGCTGTGTATTAAATACTGGATGGACTACGCAATTTGTTTCTGTATCTCGTGGTGTTCGTCAAGGATGTCCGATTTCTCCTTATTTATTTCTTTTATGTGCAGAAATTCTAGGAATAGCCATAAGGCAATCGAAAGATATAAAAGGGTTTTGTTTTAAAAGAAAAGAGATAAAACTGTCTCAATATGCAGATGATACACAAATTTTATTAGACGGTAGTGAAAAATCGGTCCGCAATACAGTAAATTTATTAAATAACTTAACAAAAATTAGTGGGTTGAAAGTTAATTATAATAAATCAGAATTAGCACCACTGGGTCGATCTCGAATGGAAATTTACACACATAATTTCTCACCAGGTATGAAAATTACAGTTGATAAAATGAAAATATTGGGAATCACTATACCAACAAATGGGAAATATGAAGACTTGATAAAGTTAAATTATGATGAGAAAAAGGTAAAAATAAAAAATATCATTCAGTCGTGGAGTAAAAGAAGCTTGACTTTATTTGGAAAGGTAACAATTATAAAAAGTTTAATTGTGCCACAGCTAACATATCTCTTATCTGTATTACCAAATCCAGGACAAAACTACCTTAAAGATATTGATAGCTTAATTTTCAATTTTCTGTGGGATAATAAACCGCCAAAAATAAAGAGGGAAGTAATTCTGCAAAAGGCAAATCAAGGAGGTTTAAACATCACTGATATATATACTTACAGCAAATCTGTGAAATTTCAGTGGGTCAAAAAGCTGTTGGATAGTTCATTTGAAAGCTCTTGGAAGGATATTATAAAATTGCGATATCACATATTTAATCAAAATTTTATTTTTAATTGTGATCTAAAGACATCTGATATTGACAACATAACAATGAAAGATATATTTTGGACAGATTTGTTGAAATTTTTCTTTGAATTAAAAACAAAAGAAAAGATACCTCTTAATGTTGACAGTATTATTTGGTATAACTCATCTCTAAAAATTGAAGGAAAAACACTTTTTTACAAAGAATTGTTTGATAATAATATCATATTTATCAAAGATATCTTAGATGAAGAAAATAAATTTAAAACTTATGATGAATTAAAAAATCAGTTTAATTGCAAACTTAACTTTTTGAAGTACTTTAGTCTAATATCCATGATTAAAAGTAAGAATGTAACCAATATAACAAATGTAGAATATTGAAGCCATTTAATTAACACAATTCTGAATTCCAAGAGCTTATCAAAGGAAATATATAACAAACTTAGCCCACTGGAAGATTTAGAAGTTGATTCAATAAAAGGCATTTCTAAGTGGAAATCAGATATGGAGACAGATATTAATTTCAGTGACGTCTTCTGTAATTTATATCTTGTCACAAATGATTCGAAACTAAAAAATTTCCAGTACAAACTTCTTCATAGAACTTTACCGACAAACACATTCTTGGTTAAAATTGGGATAAAGAATTCGGACCTTTGTAACTTTTGTAAAAATGACTCTGATTCATTATATCTGGCTTTGCCCTGTAGTAAAACTGTTTTGGAATCGGATAAAAACATGGTTAGAAGAAATTTTTGATATTCCTATTGAGTTAAATATGGCAAATATAGTGTTTATTACAAATGTCAATGAATGTCCATTCGAGATCATCGAATTTGTGATGCTATTCACAAAATATTATATCCATTGCTGTAAGTGGTCAAATAATTTGCCAACAATAGAAGTACTTAAAGCAAAATTAAAAAGTAGGGAAAAAATGGAGAGATCAAATTCAATCTTTAAGGATAAGTTGAAAGACCATGAGGATAGGTGGCTGAAATTACTGTAATTTAGCATTGTTATTTCTGTTCTATACTCTTAGCAGAAACAAATTATATAAACTATTTGTAACAGTTTAATCATTCTGATCATTGTAAACTTAATTTTTAGATTAACTTATATATTTATAAATAAATAATGGTTTATTGGGAATAGGATGGTAATTGCAATTAGTTTAAACATATTTTATTAATTAATTCAATATAACATTACAATATTCAGCTATATACATTACATAATAAGAAGAAATTAATAGGATTGGGAAACAAGTTACAAGAACTTATATTAATCCCTATCCATAATTGCAATTACAATTGATTTCAGAAAAAAAGTGGTTATGTGCTGAGCACACAAATAGCAATAACTGTCATTTACACTTGTAATATGTTTTTCTCACTTTTGAGACCGACCAGTACCTATTTTTAGCCATGTGAGATTTTCTTATCTTGCACTAGTGCAAGACAAAAAAATCACGTGCGTTTTACCGGCAAATGCATGCTGTGCAGTTTATGTTAACTGTCCCCCAATATCTCCATGCTTTTCCTTTTTAAAATAAACAATTAACCACGATTCTACTACATAAGTATTTTTAAATTCATTTATGTATTATATTCTGCTAGCTAACGTGCACCTTTCACAGTGTTTGATTCTTTTTTCAGGCTCTCTTCCAGTCAATGTTTGTTTACATCGAGTAAATAATAGAGTGCTCTCCCTTGTTAGTTACTAATGTAAACAAAGAAATTACCTCCCTTTGACCAAATTCAAATATTTTTTTACAGGTATTTATCTCTGTTGTAGTAACATTTATAATATATTTATTAAATACATTGTACTTTATGATGAAATACATTTGAAATACTGCCGAGATACGGTCGCATATGGATAAATCAAATATTTACTTCAGCAATGGAAAAATAAATTGCGGGAAAACGCTCGATGGAATGTAAACAAAAACAATTAGGTGCTTAGTGAGAAATAAAATCAAACATCGGGAAAAGTACAAGATAGGGAAATCTCCGACACCCGAGGGTAAGATTTCAATCGTTCTCTTTACAAGGCTTGCACTCTTGTACTCTCCCCGGTGTTAGATTCTATATGTCTTGTTCTGTGCATGTGATGTGATGAATGTGTTGTCTGTAAAAAAAATGAAAATTTACAAAAACATTAATAAAAAAAAAAAAAAAGTCTTGTCACTTCACATGTAGTAGTTCTGAAGAAGTAGAAAGTGTCTCTACCAATCGGGGTCGTCGTGATCGTATAGTATTTTGATATACAACTACCTATGCAATTAGTGCCTATCACTATTAAAGTTGTGAGTTCGAATCCCGCTCATGATGAGGTGTATTCGATACAACATTATGTGATAAAGTTACTTGCAGCAGGTCTGTGTTTTTCTCCGGGTACATATAGTCAAAGTCATATGTGGTTTCTGATGTTGAATAATTAGGTGGTATCAAAAAGATGTTAAAAGGACCAATTAATTTAGTTCCAATTCAAAAATCTCATGTATTAGAAGACTGAATTAAGAAAAGTTTACTTAGATATAAAAAAAAAATATTTCCCACAGTAGTCTCTGGTAAAATTTCTTTAAATTTCATCCATGTGGTAGGCATCTAACTGAAGACAAATGTGGCCATTTCTGGGGATCACATAAAGTGGCCCATAATCATTTTATGATATAAAACAGTACTAACTAGTTATGATGTATCTGTTTAATAGAAAACAACAATGATGCTTAAAAGAAATGCATTCCTTTAAAACAACAGACACTGCATAACAGAAAAACCTCACATTGCATTTTGATCAGGCAAAAAGACTCAAAACATGAGTTGCATTCTCAAACATCTCTACAATGTGAAGAGCACAAGTATACAATGTGTGTATCAAGTTTGTAAAGTTATAAAATGTGGAGGGAGTTGATTATACAAAATAGGTCCCATATTCTGAAATTTGGAAAAAGAGCCAATGGGCTACTACTATGACTATGCTCACCTGTAAAATATATTAAATGTTGTGCTTTCTTCATAAACAATAGATTAATATTAGTATTATATATTTAGTCCCAACTCTTTGATCTTTAATTTAAACTAATTTGACTCATTACAACGATGCTTAATGAGTGAGTTAATGTTGTTTAACGAAAAGTGGGCAATTTTCCAGCTACAGGTATATCATGGTGAGAACAAGTTACATGCCTTAATGACACCTTTATTGAAATGCATGAACAATGCTTTTAACATATTTATCTACACATATATACAAACTTTGATTCTGCTGTTAAATGTGTAGCCTTCATTTACCACTATATTAAATATACAGTAGATGTATATCAGGATGTCCTCATACATGCTAAGATAGTTTGTGACCTAGTTGTGAGGATGTTTTCATATACTTTTGGCTAATTGTGACTTTGTTGTATTTAACATATTTTTATATTCCCTATTTGAAAGTGTCTCTATCAATTAGGGACTATGACAGCATCATAAATTTGGATTTACTTCAAAAAGTTTTAACACTTGTTCAGGTTTACTCTGGCAACATTCATGACTACTTTAGTGACTTTGTATACAGTAGTTATTGATAAGAAGTCAGAAATGTTTTAGTCAATCAGAGGTCAGGTCAGCCAACTTGAATTTAAAATTGCTCTAAAGGTACAGTAATAACATTTCTGAAAGATATTCCCAGGAAAACATATCTGGCAAATTAAATGACTTGTCATGCAGTTATTCTTGTGGAAGAAGTCAATAATGTCTCAGTTAATTAGAGGTTGTGAGCAGTAAAAATATTCTGAAAAGTAAGCAGTGTCAGGTGTTCATTCTTCTTCAATAGAGAGATAGGAAAAGAACAATAAGTCTGTCTAAAATGTCAGGCGTCCATTAAGACAGTTCATGTCATGTGTATCATGTGACCAACATGTTTCAATAAATTGCTTAGGATGAATAAAACATCAATATTTTTTCAAATTGCTTACATTGTAAACCCATATATCCATAGAAAAGAATTGATTTAGACTTTTTTTAGGAATCTCTTTATGTATCAGTTTACAAAGAAAGAACTGACATTGTTTTCCTTGTCCAAAGTTATTTGTTTTTGGCTTTTTTTAATAAAGTCAGAAACAGGCTAATTTTTTTCAGTAAATATTCATATTTCAGATAGAGTTATCTTTCTTTGTTCATGAAATTAGATGTAAATGAATTGTGATGAGCTGACAAAAAGGTTTTCTCTAATTTTCAACTCAAATATATAAATTAAAAATTGGACATTGTGTTTTTGGTTGACAATACTACTTAAGGATACCAAGAGGACCATATCTGCAAACTCTGGATGCAGATTTTCCTGGAAAAGAAGTCAAAAATGTGTTGTCCAATCAGAGGCAAAGACTATCATTTTGGACACTTCAAAAAGTAACAACACTTTTTCAGAAACCCTAGAGGAACTCATCCACCAAGACTGGTGACTTCATATGAAGAAATTATGGGGGAAAAAGTACAAAATGTCTTGATCAATCAGAGGCCTTGGTGGCCATCTTGAATTTCGAATCACTCTGAAAAGTAGCAACCTTTTTTGAGGACCTATAGAGGAATATTTCTGCCAGGTCTGGTGACTTTTCATGCTGTAGTTCTGGAGAAGAAGTTAAAAATGTATTGCCAATCAGAGGCTAGGACAGCCATATCGGTTTTCGAATCGCTCTGAAAAGTAACAACACCTTTTCATCACCCCTAGAGGAATATTTGTGATTAGTTTGGTGACTGGGCATGCTGTGATCTGAAGAAAAAGTTAAAATTGTACGACATACAGATGGACGCCTGTCACTTTTTAATAAAAAAAATACTCAACCGAGCCTCTGGCTCATGTGAGCTAATAAAAATCAGAATTTTTTTTGTTTTAAATGCTTCTATCATGTGAGCTGCCCTACCTGAATATTCATTAAAGATTCAAAGGTCTGGGTTGATAACTGTTGGGGGATTCTGATTTTCAATCTGTGCAAATCTTCCAAAATTTGTAATGAAAGGAAAGTTTAAACATTGGTGGTCATCAATTCCACCAATATCTACAAAACAAACAATCACCTCTCATCTTAACTGAACTCACTGAACACAAAAAAAGACCACAACACATATGACATTGGAAATCCAGGTCCTGGCTTAGGACAGGCACAACAAATGTGGCAGGGTTGAACTGGTTAATGGGATCCCAACCCTCCCCTCTTGATAACTGAATCCCAATATTTTACATACCACAATGATTTTTCCTTTCTTTCCAAGACTTATACCAGAGTTTCTAAAACCTGACTGCACTGCACACTGAAGCTGAAACATCAAAACAGAAAACATTAAAGCTTTATAAAGAACATATATATACGAAACACTAATAGTCAAAAGCAATATAATATTGGTTTTACAAATTTTCCAAAATATCTTCAATTTGACTCCATCGATCAATGCTGTCATTGCATTTAATATTTACAAGATTAAATAACATAATTTAGTATCTTTATATATCAAGATAATATGATCATAAACTGGAGTTGTTATTGTATTCACCTGATAGATGTAATGGCAGTACAGATGCTAATGAAAGTGACTGCAAGAACAACCATAATTCCGTTGGAGATCAGTTATTGTTGACTCCGTGTCAAATTTTAAGTATATCATTTTATAATACCTGAAATGGCATGTGTTAGACCACGTGAAGAAGCAGACAGTTAAATGTAAAGTAATTTGGCACTGATTGGTTAAGTGCTAATTAAATTAAGCCCCATCCAATCAATGTATATCCTTGTAAATCGAGCAACTGATCAGGTAAGACAACATCGGTTAGTTGTAAGCAATATAGAAGGGCGTGTCAGTTTTAATGACTGTTTTAACTTTGTTTTCCCACACATTCTTTCATTTTTTCTATGTATAATACAAATTGCTTGAATGAATTAATACTTACCATTAATTGAGCATGTTTTATAGTTAAACACTGTACATGTAATACAAATGGTTCAAATTTAAACACACAATCACCAGTTATACCATTAAGGACTGGAATCTGAAACATCAAATAAAAAAATAACATAAGAGCTTTTCATTCTTCTGAAAAAGTAAAACTATGCTATGCCATTCATTTTTTTTCCATTTCTATAAATTCATCTCATTTCATTGAAGGTAAAACATAATATACAAGCATTTGTGAAAAATAGCTACATGACAAAAATATCTAACTGACTGTGTCCCCGATTTAAAATGGTTCTCAGCCAATGGTTGGTTTCCTTGTTACAGAGTAAATAAATTAATGATAATCCAATTCATAATTATATATAAGGAAGGTTTACAGGATTAATTCATAAAATATAATGTGGAGCTGTGTCACGAAAATTAAATATATTATATATAATGTTCAAGATTATGGCGTCCATTAATTTAAACAATATTTATTTAGGAAATAATCAGAATATACAGTACATTAAACATAGTAAATACAGACAGGATTCAGAAACAAGCAATTATTGCTTTTATAAATCTGTCTCCTTTTTAGCCAGGTTATATGTGAGGATTGGCATGTGGAAATCACTTGCATGTCTGAAGAGGGGAGATTTGGGCCCATAAAAATAGCTTAACGCTGATGCTTTTTATTTTTGCCAGGAAAGTGAGATGTCATGAAAGGGTATCAATTTGCTCTTTCTATAATTTTTCTATTGGATTTTGGAACTGTGGTATTTTTTGCTTTTCATTTTATTCTATAAGTTACTTAGTAAATCTCTGAACAAAAATTATGTTCAATTATCAGAGTTCTAATGACAATCAAGTATACTGTTGGTGGTCATCTGTGATCTGCAGTTTGACCATGAGAACTTAAGAAGCATGTAATCGCTCACCCGGTTTTGATAGAATTTGGTTCTAGAACTCATAAAGAAAGCACTTCTGTGATTTTTTATTATCAAAAAAAGCCTAATTTGCATAATAATTTAATCAACATAAACTGCCACATCATGATTTGTAAATAGTCACTAATAATAACTTACAACTAGAGAAGTGTCAACCACATCATGACTTGTTAATAGCTACTAATTATTAGTGATGGGAATTGGTAACATTTTTTAGATTGATGATCATTATACCAACAGCGACCGATGATCGATCATCAGTGACAATTACCTACTAAATGTATTCAGACTATAATTACTCAAATAGTCTTATTTCAAGAGGGGTCGTCGTGGCCGTGATTGTATGGTAGTTGGATTTACAACTACCTATGCAGGGCCCGGGTGGCTCAATGAGTTAGGTAGTTGGATTACCTAACAACTCATACAAGCCTATCACCAATATGACATGGGTTCGCGCCTGGCTTTGTAAATTACAAAAAAGGGTGCACTCGACTTGCAGCCGCAAGTGATAAAGTTTACCAGTTGCTTGTCCATGGTCGGTGGTTCTCTCCGGGTACTCCGGCTTCTTCCACCACTAAAACTGGTAGCCATGATATAGCTAAAATATTGCTGAAAGTGGCATTAAACACCAAAAATCAAATCAAATCAACTACCTATGCAATCAGTGCCTATCATCACTGATGTGTGAGTTCGAATCTCGATCAGGGCGAGGTGCACAACATTATGTGATCAAGTTTGTCAGTGACTTGAGACAGGTTTTCCCCGGGTCCTCCAGTTTCCTCCTCCAATAAACACCATCAACAAACTTATTTCAAGAGTGTGATTGACAAAAGTAAAGAGAAGAATGAAATTGTATGAAATTGCTGTGGTCACTGGTGAGATTTTAAAATATACTGACTGGAATGCTACAAATCTTAGAAAACGTAGTTGTTGAAACATTTCTGTTAAACAGAATATGTTACAGCTTTTCATCTGTCATTCAAGAATATTGAGATTTTATTATTGAATGATTTTCATCAGAATGGACTGTTATAATTTATACACATTAACAAAACATCAGTTTCTGTATGTGTATTGTGTATCACCGACATAAAATGGACTAGTCCGGGCAGTAGATAAATAATTTGGTCCAACAATGTGTCTTGACTGAGTGTCAGAAGTATGCTGGGATAAATTGCAAGATTTTTGTCAGTATGAAGACAAAAACAGAGGATAAAGTTAAACATATATTTTTTTTTCAACATTAGGAACCAGAATCGATCATCGGATCGGATGCTGATGTACGACTGATTAGTCTGTGTTTCTGATGATCGGTGCACCACTACTAATTATAACTTACAACATGAGACGTTTCTACCACATCATGACTTGTAAATAGCCAATGACATTTCTGTTTGTTTGATACCTTCTCACTGTCTTCTGTCTACAAGTAGAAATCAAATAAATTCACTAATCATTTTAATTTTTATTAAATTTAAAGCTGAAGAAATTGCATTTTTTTTCAATAATACTGTGATCACAGTGATCTGTTGTAAATGGGGATTGCTTTTTCTATACATGTATTATGCAAACTGTAGTTTCTTAGCATTTTATATTGAAATATATTTTAAAAACTACATATCTACATGTATTGTGTCTTAACATTGGGAAATTTGCATAGTTTTTGCTCCACATGTTGCAAAACTTAGCTTGACATTTTTTCTTTAAATAGGGATATTATAAAATACAATTCGTACAGCTTACAAGCTTGCCACCTGACTATTTCATGGTTGACCAACATTAGGTAACGTGAATTCTACTTCTACTTCTACCAATTTTTTTACCTACTTCAACAGTTTGAAGATTATTTCAAGGGAATTGTGTTGCGAAAAAGACCCCAAAAAATAATTCCATTAAGAAAATAAGTTTAAAAATATGTACAATCCGGGAGTGAATTTAAAGATTATAAAGGTAATGGCAGCCCTGAAGGACTCGACTGAGTCACTCAGCATTGCAGTATGAGGTAGATGGTTCCAGTCTACAATGTTACGAGGGAAAAATTATGCCTTTCCCTGTTGGGTCCTACATAATGGGACCTGATATCATTGAGAGTGTATGTTTCTGGAGTGTCTCAGGGGTGGTGAAAGTCTGGCACTTTTACTGACTGCCACCTTGTCATGGGAGATTTTATACATCATGACAGAGCATGCATCTCTGTGTCGATCCTCAAGGCTGTGCCATTCAAGATGTTGTAGCATCAAAACTAGATGTATTTCATTATCTGTTGGTGGCATACATTTTTGTAACTCGCAGCCCTCTGTTGAACCATTTCTATTTTGTTGATGTCAGATTTAAGATGGAGATCCCATACAGAACAGGCATACTCTAGTGATGGTCTGACTAATGATTTGTATATGCCTCATCCTGTTCTTTACTGACTTGGGTGCCAATATAATTTAGAAAACATATGAAAATAAAATAGGTCAGTATTTCAACAATTCTAAACGGGATTTATCACAGTTTAGGTTAGCTGCGGAACCGTAGTTCTTATAGTAGTTAGCCAGTTTTCTTATATTTGCTGACCATAGAAGAAAACTTGCCAAGGACCATAAGAGCTACGGTTCTGCAGCTAGGTTTGGGTATTTTGTTTGGCTCAAGTTCCCAAGTAAACATTACCTACATTGTATATACTGTCTTGGCACCGGCGTTCGTGCATCTGCTGAGTTCGCACATACGTATTGTACATGTCAAAATTGCAAAATCATTGGAAAAGTTAAGATGGAAACTACTGGTATGTGAGGATTAACTCTAATTATATTAAAAGATATCAAATGTTTCCAAATTTGAACTTATTTTGAAGGAATAGGTACAAACTTCAATTTCGAAAACTTTCAAAATAAAATCTTTCTTTTATTCATTTTAAGAACCATCCAAAGTATGAATGTGCGATATCACCGGACGTTGCAACATTTGTCAAAAATCGAGGGTTGGTTTGTTCACTGAAATGTTAGAAATTGTAGCGGAATCCGGATAAAGACCATAAAGATAATACTTCAATGTATTTGAGGATGATTTAAATTAATTCAATAAAATTTTGGTAAGCTGTGAAATTAATCACTGAACCATTAGCCTAGGTGCGCGAACACACCCGACGGCTCTGTACATATTTGCTATAAATCCCGATTTGAATGAGAATGATAACGAAATGTCTTAATTGACCGATTTACAGACACATGTGGATATATGTTACAGGATATAATTAATTTTTAATAATAATATTAATGGCATTAATGCCCATTAATAATAATGGCAATGCAAACCTTGTCGTCAAACAAAATAATTCGTCCAGAGCACGAGCTGGTTGTAAAATAATCTTTTTCACTGTTGATAAACAACGATAAATCTACAATTTTAACATCAATTGAGCCTTTCCTACTAAAATCAACCCCTGAAGTTGCTATCCTTTTCTGTTTCTCAAAAATTTCCATTTCATCAATGTCAATTTCTATCTGTGGTTTAATACTTATTTTTCATATATAAGAAACGCTTCAACAACATCGATTAAACCAATATGTGTTGCGTTCGTGATTCTACTAAACTCACCCTGGGTTCACCAATATCGAATAAAAATATTTTCCACTCAATGTCACTTGATTTTAGCATTTGAGTCAGCCAACGATATTACTGATAAAAATGAATTTTAGCCGGACTTATGCTGAAACAAAGAATATTTGAAAAAATAAGTAGCTCATAAAAACTAGAGCAAAATTATATACGGGTCAAGAAAGTCAGGATGTCTGTAAAAAGAAAAAAAGAGAAAGAGTATTTGTTTTAGAAAATACAGACATAAAGGGATCTTTCTTAATACTTTTAGAAGATATGTCATATACTTGATTTAATGGAATTGGAGATCTGCAAACTGGATGACCTGCATTGAGCATGAGAAAGAAAATATTCTTTTTGGCATCGTCCCTTGATGCTCGCTGCTGGTTATCCAAAAGCTCTGATCCCTTTCCATGTTCCAAACAATATTACATGTTGTATATCTCTCCCCTTTCCTTCCACATCAAAATTCTTCTATATCAACATGGCCGGTCTGCACTAGACACAAGTAGGACTTTATTCCTTTTAGCATCGACTCAAGGTGTCTCTTGCAGATTGGTGATGAATCACCTGATATATGTATATGTTCTCTCTCACCCCCAGAGAAAATCTTGCATAACTAGAAATTTATTTTGGTTCAAACTTCTTTACTTATCATCAAATCATAGTTCAAAGAGTGGTACAAGAGGTTGGCACAATTTCGTTCGATTCATAATTAATATGAAATACTTGATAAAATATTAAAGTGTTTATTCTGTGTGAAATATATTGACTCGGGTATAGTTTTATCTCCAGAATAAAATAATTAACATTTTCTTGACCTAGGAGGTGACCTAGAAAAAGAATGTTATATCAGAATTGTTGAAATAGAATATTACTTAATCAAAGTAATTAAATCATATTAATCTAGCAAAATGACCGACTTTACCCCTCGTCTAATATAAAAAGAAAGAATTGTTGGAAAACCCAGTGCGGTTCCAATTTCTTTTCTTTCAAGGTGAGAAAATAATTTAAAACATTTTTCATTTTCTATTTCGGAAATTACTTATATTATTTCTTTTAAATTATTTTCAATAATTAATTTTAATTCAAGTTAACGCAAAAAGATAAATAAAAAACAATGATAATTCATTTTTATGCACAATTTTATTTAAATAAATATTTAATGTTATGTTATAATATTTAGTATAGATGTAGTTATTGGTATATTTTAATAAGTAGAAAAAATTAATAAAAAGGAACTTGTTACTTGTTAAGTGTAATTTAAAGAATTAAATGGAAAAATAAATGCTCAGATTTATTTAATATCCTTGCTAAAGGTTTATTTATAATAAGAAATTTTAAAGACAAGAGAGATATTTGAGCACTTTAGAATAATAAATTTCTATTTGAAATGTTACTTTGATTTATTTTTAGAAACAGAACTATTGAAATTATGTATTTTGTAATTTGCTTTGCATTGTATTTGATATTGAATTTTATCTGTATAATAAAAGTGCGGTTCCAATTTCTTTTCTTTCAAGTCTTCAACGAAGCAGGAGTCTCCCTCGTTCCCGACCTAGCTGTTCTCCGACCAACCTTTCCGAAGTTATCTATTAACAACACGGAACTGGTGAACTTTATCTAAGCAGTAGTTAGCACCGGTACAATAAGTGCCGGAGAAACAAAGCAAAAGAACAACATTTGTGCCAGAATTAACGGCATAATATTTGTTTCGAAATCTAAAAATATACAGTTTTTTTCAAATAAGCTTATTAGAGAAATTATTCCTTCTGTATCTGTATCTGTATCTGTATCTTTACAGTGCAGGAACCGATCGCGGTTATAAATGCTCTGGAAGGAGAGCGGTTGGATTAGTCCAACTGTTGGAGGGCATTACTAAAACCCTCTACTGTCTTTGCGCACACTACGCTGTCCTCAAGGTGGTTCCAATCGACTATAGTCTTTGAAAAGAATGAATTTTTCCTGATGTCTGTCTTGCATTGGACGAGTTCGAAGGATCTAGAGTTGTTCACTGTTTGTCGATCTATTATATTTGATGCTTCAAATCCTTCGTATTGTTTGGCTTTCCTCTTTCTTCTTTTAGACAACTTGTATGCAATTTACAGTGTACAATGTTTTTGAGTTCGAGGATAGCTGCCGTTTGTTGACATCATTTGCTACTAATTTTATTAATTGTGATTTCTTCTTCTGGATTTGACAGTTAGGACATCACGACATGTGCTAATATAATGGGACAGGGGGTGCAAATCCTTTCCAAGCACATGGTCTCACTCTCGGTTTTTTGCTGAATTTCGTGTTGTTCATGCCTTTGTTTTAACTTTTTGCTTGTATCTTTGTAATTATATATCCGGGTTGCACCTTTACTACCTTACATTCCTTTTAAGTTGGGTATCTTGCAGTTGGTATCTCATGGCTACGACTTAACTATCTCGTGGTCACGACTGAGATAATTACAAATTTCCGCATGGGACGTATTTTTGTAAGTAATTATAAATGTAAATTTTCAAGACTGAGAAGGAGATTAGGGTGAATTTTCATTTACCTGTGCATATAACATAAACGACATTGTCATTCTTAAGTAAGTAAATATGCAATTTCTTTATTTCAAGAGGATAACACAGTTGGCAAAAAAAAGCTAATCTTCCCTTAGGCCCTCGGATTAACAAACAATGGGAGCACATTTCCGCCCCTCTTATGAAAAGAAGTAACTAATTACCGCGACTTTTAGAAGTATACATTACCGAGACTTTTTTCCACACGTAAACTAAAAATCAAACCGTTACATTGCCGCGACTATAGTTATAGGGTTAAGGGTTATAGTGTTTAGCACCGCTTTCAACAATATTTCAGTTATATCGTGGCTGTCAGTTTTATCGGTGGAGGAAACCGGAGAAAACCACCGACCTGCCGCTAGTCACTGACAAACTTTATCACATAATGTTGTATCGGGTAACACCTCGCCACGAACGGGGTTCGAAATTTTGAAGGACTGCTATGACCACATTCTAATTTCTACATGTATACACACTGCATGATGTTACATTGCTTATCATTTCATAGATTTTAATAGTGCAGATGGTGGATATATCCATTAAGCGCCAGGAAACCCCAGAATTCAGGATGTTGCACCATTTTACCCCAGAGCTTCTGGGGACCTTGAGTGGCCATGTGAGCGTTTGCCATCACTTGGTGTCTGCCATCTATTAACTTCTCTGAAACCACTTTGCCAAATGAACCGCTGAAAATTGGTAGGAAGCATCTACGGAGGGTCCTCTATAAAGACTGCTCATTTCGTTCATATATAATAAACATGGCCGCCATAGACAATTATTGACTCTGGTTGGTCAAATTCTAGAAAATCTTCGCTGAAACCGCTTGGCCAAATGAACCATATGAGCTTTTGTCATCACTTGGCCTCTGTCGTCCGCCTTCTGTTAACTTTTCACATTTGAATCTCATCTGAAACCGCTTCGCCAAATTGGTTGGAAGGTTCGTTATTAAGATTGCTCATTTCATGCCGATCCGTTAACAACCATAGCCACCATAGGCAAATCTTGCTTCTGAGTGTTTGCGAATACTAGTGGTAGTGTATATTTGCTTTGTTTTTTCGTACACAATATAAGATTGAATTTTCAAATGCATTCAACTCTCAATAGTAGTATACATTATCACTGAGTAAAGCTCGTATCTATTTATTTCAACCATAGATTTCTATTTAAAGACCCCAATTGATTTCTCGAGCTATCTGGAATATAATCGTGCAATAAACTATCATTTTTAATTGGTGATTTTGGACCGGTGTTCAGAGTAATGTGTTGGTTTGGTTTATGACATTTAACGCCACTTTCAACAATATTTCAATTATATCATGGCGGTCAGTTTTATTAATGGAGGAAACCGGAGTACCCGGAGAAAACCACCGACCTGTCGCAAGTCACTCTCAAACTTTATCACATAATGTTTTATCGAGTACACTTCGCCACGAACGGGGTTCGAACTCACAACTTTAGTGGTGATAGACACTGATTGTACAGGTAGTTGTAAATCCAACTACCATACGATCACGACCATGATGGTCCCGAGTAATGTGTTAATTCCTGATCTTCTTCATGGTGTTAACCCTTGATGTGTTTGTTTCTTTGAAAATCCGGGGATAGTTGTCCTTGTAGACACTGGCCCATTGTGATCTTAGTTATCTCATGAATGTTACAAATAGCGATATTTGATCACAACTTCGTTATACAATAATACAATTAAATACAGGATTGTAAAAGAATTTAACAACACATAGTTACAGTACATATAAGGTACAGATAAATTTAACAGAATATATTATAACAATTCATATAATGTGTTGATACATATTGTTCCATATTTGATGTATCAGTTGATGTGCTTTTGTTAGTTACGTAAATCATGACTAACTGTAGGTCTAAGGTTACAGGCTAACTCGAGAGTAAAAATCCTTGATAACAATACTGTCTGAACATTGGCAATTATTTTTACCTTGTGTCGTATTAAGAGTTTTAAGTAT
Organism: Bathymodiolus septemdierum; assembly: GCA_963383655.1. Lineage (NCBI taxonomy): Eukaryota > Metazoa > Mollusca > Bivalvia > Mytilida > Modiolidae > Bathymodiolus > Bathymodiolus septemdierum. Next base: position 30,379,980 of record OY726522.1, read on the forward strand.
AGTTTATCCTGCAAAGAAACACTAATCGTTATACATGTATACATGTAACGCTTAATCCCTTTTAATACAGTTTTCTCCAGTGTTTCTCCTGAATTGGTATTTAATTAAGTTTGTTTAGCAAATAATTATAGCACTATCTTGTATCGTGATCAATTGATACTGGTCAACAAGCAGAAACTGTTACAAGTTTATTTGAGAAAATGTCATTCTTAACTCCAACATCCCCACCGATAATGGCCGAATGTCGTGAATGAATCTCTTTAGGGGTTCCCGAGAGGGACCCGACTAAATTGTTTCGTTTAACTGGAAATGTCACTTGTCTGTTATGTTTACTTTTAAGATCACTAAGACTTCTTACTTTAATTTCAGTAGAATCCAAACTTTTACTTCCGCGTGCTGTGCTTGTGCTTCTCAAAGACATGGCCGTTTTTGGACCATGACAACTCTTTTTCGGTCTTATTATGTTCGTAGATTTAATGGCACAATAAGAGCTACTGATGCTTGCTGGTTGGTCCAATCCGACTTGATTCTTCCAGAACAATAGGCCCTTGTCGTCCTCAGGAAAAGAAGGTTTCGGAAAATACCGTCCAAGCACTTGTCGACTTTGGAGAATAATTGGTCTGGGTTTTGATGATTTTTTATTGGCCATAAAATCGCTAGGACCTAAGGTTCCAATGTCTATTTGAGTACAGACGTGTGGATATTGTTCAGATTTGTTAACGTTGAAATTGCTAAAACCATCAACAACCTTCGGTGGTCCTCTGATTCTGACGAGGGTAGCCAGTGGCAGATTCCGTTTCTTAGTTGTTGTTTTTTCATTTCTATTTTTTTCAAGAAGCTCCCAATTTATTGGAATATTCCTTGTTTCTGTTGATTGAATGAAAGAATTATCCTTTTCCATAGAAATATTCATTAGTTTTTGTCAATACAATAGAAATATTATTCCATTTTTCAAACACTGTTCTTTGCTGGTTTGATGTGTTACCATATAGAACGATTTGAATTAGTTAATCCTTATTAATCCTCTTTATACCCATTCAGATTAAGTTAAACAAATTTTATTCTTTACATATTTATTTGCTACTTAAAAGCTGTTAGTATACAAGGAATAAACAACACATTTTAATTAATTTATTTGAGATTTAACATGGTGTATATTTATATATGTTCATAAACAAGCTAACAAGGTGAAACAGTCCTAGAGCTTTCTCTAACTACGTAATTAAACGTTTTGGCTTAATGAGCAATAAATTATTACTTGTTTTAAATGGAATGGGTTAAATAACATTTTCATTAATAGAAACAAAAATATTTGATGTCAGGGGTCATATTTCTATCTTTTTTTCTAAATTAAATAAATCGCTGGCACAAATAGAATGTAACTTCTCAGAAATACAACCTAGCCCTCTATTTTCGTTTTATTTGGAAATTGAACATGACTGGTTAAACCAATTATGATTGGCTGAAATTTAAAATATGTACCTCTTAGAAAGCACATAGGTGATGTCAATATCTCTAATAATATCAAGATCTGGAAAAGATAATTCTGTCCACACTACCAAAATAAAAGGAGTAGAACGTGTGTGTGTATGATTGACGTTTGTATAATATACTTTATTTGCTGTGAATGTATAATGAATTCTTCGTCATTCTATACAATAAAATTGTTGAGTTAGATTCCTGTCAAATTTTAAAAGAAGACAAGTTACAGTCAATCCTTGTAATTACTAGTGGGTTTAGAAATTACAAGTAATAACTAAAATAATTAGATGATTCTATGCTTATTTACTGATTGCTAATTTTGAATGTTTGGTAACAGACATGACTCGTACAACCAATATATGAAATTCAAATAGAATATACTCTTGAAATAAATTACGCTGATTCTGAAATATATTTATTCTAAAAGACATAAATAAGCAAAACATCAACTACATGTATATTTACATGTAAGACAAGAAATAGTGTTTCCTAAAAATCGATATCTAAAAGTTTATCACTTATTTTGGCACGAGTTACTATTATGACACGTTGGATTACATAACAGATTTGATCACACACATTCACAAGTTTGTTCATGCACAACCCGTTTTGCAAAGCCTTGTCCGTTTCCTATTGATTGTAAGCGAGCTGCCTCATGGATGCTAATTTCAGTGTACTTCGGATTCGGACAATTCATGAAAAGTGGACTGCATGGATTGGTTTCTCGAAAATGTTGAATTTAGTAGTCCATATCAAATTCCTAGCTTATATTGTTCGGTGTCCGGACTAAAATGTGTAATTGGTGATCGCATCTATCCCATTGAGCTTGAAATAACGGATACCACAGAATCAGCTATATGTCTGCTTCATACTTCATAAGTGGCAGAATAATCAACAATTTGATGGCGGCCACTCAGCGGTATAGAAGTACCTTGACCTACACCTCGAAATTAACAATGAGGGCCGGTTAAGAAAGTAAGCTTTACGACAAAAGAGATGAGTGCAATTTTCTAATAGTGAGCTTTCCATTTATATATAGCAACATTCCAGCAGCAGCTGCACATGGAGTAGATATCTCTCAGTTGATGCGATATTCCAGAGCTTGTGGTTCCTACCATGTTTTACCTGATACATGGTCGCTTCTAACAAGGAATCTTCTGAACCAAGGGTTCCTAGTGGTTAAGTTGAAGTCATTACTTCGAAAGTTTTACGGTCGCCACCATGACTTTGTTAACCGTTATGGAGTATCCGTGTCACAAAAGATCACGAATATGTTCCGTTTGTCGTAATCACAATTCGGTCCTTTTCCTCATTCATGACATATCACTGAGTTTATAACACGACGAAATCCACATGTGGAGCAGGAACTGCTTACCCTTCCAGGAATTGTAGTTCACCCTCGGTTTTAGTGGGGTTCGTGTTACTCGATCTTTAGATTTCTGTGTAATGTTTTGTAGATTGTTGTTGACCATTTTGTCCTTTTTCTTTTGGCCATTGTGTTGTCTGTCCTTCGATTTACGGATTCTGGATTATCCCTTTGGTATCTTCAAACTCTTCTAGCAACAGCTTGATGAGAATGTTCGATAGTGGTTCAAACTCTTCTTATACAAGTTACACACCATAACCCCTTAACTCCTTATATAAGTTAAAGTGTTGAAAAGAGCATACAAGCCCGTTCACACGATCAAATTAGTGTTGAAACTTCAATCAACGTGTTGGATATAATAGGAACCTATCCAACTCTCTTCCAATATTTGATGGACCTATCAAACAATGATTATGGAATTTCCCATACACCAGGTACAATTCGTTTAAAAGAAAAGTTGTGTCTAGCTCTAAACTAGTCACAGTTGTCTTGTTCAAAAATTGGTTAAAAATTCAGTGCGTGAAGTGCAATCATCATGATGGAGATTTGTACAAGTCAGCTTATGAATTTATTAAACAAACATGACATAATAACTTCATTTTTCAACATTACAACACGGCTTGTTCTCGACATAAATCTGATATTATTTTAAAATAAAGAGATTTTCTTTGGTTTTCGTTTTTCTTGTGGAGTTTTATTTCATTGTGTTGTGGATGGACATTGCAGCAAGTGGCCAATTGCTGAGTAGACACTGCTACCACCAAAGAACAATAAAAGTAACATGTTCACTACATAATAATTTACAGTACACTACGTTTTTTAAAGAAAGAATTTCTTCACGAAATAACACATTTTAAGGAAAGAATAATTGCACATCAGCGACAAATACCAAATATATTTGACAATTTCGGTACATCTAAATATTTTATTGTGTGGTTATTTGCATTATCTTAAGACTTCATGCACTAATTGGATAGGGTAATTCAGTGGTATATATCCTTCGTTTTACAAAGCATATTCTGATGGATATTAGCTACAAGAAACTTGCATTATTCAATTATAGTTTGCGAAATGTATCAATATACAAAGAGAAATCTTAACCGACATCCTGATGCATCCCTTGAACATTCGCTGAACAACTATCGTAATTTATGGTACTCCACCATCAATTTCCGGTGTACGGGGATACACGGTGATCGGTGTCCATTTCGTAATAAAACATTTTCGGTGGGTGCTTTGAGAACAAAAATAACTGATTTATCTTTTCTATCTCTAACAGAACTTGTAGATCCAGAGCTTGGTTTGGGAGATGTTGCTAGATTAGTATGCAGTAGCCCAGCATTTTCAGACTCGGTTGCACAGGCACTTGTTTCATTCCAAAAATATATGCCCCCTCCTCTTTCTTACTTCAAGATAAACATCTGCCTTTTACCCCTTCCCCACTTCGCCTCAATATTTTTCGCTTATTTGTGATCCTTTCGCTGACCCAATTATATCGTTACACTCCCGAGATATTTCTCTTTTCGACTGCCACATTTAAATATAAATACCGGGCCCCCTCAGACGAATTGGACAAGAATATTCATCGAAAGTCGCATTTTCTATTTTTCAGTCACTGAAACGGATACAACCACTTCCGGTTTGCGCTGGATTTTTCATATGCATTCAGAATTCTCTAGACCGGCCATGTGTAGCAATGCCATCATGATCATCTCCTCTCAAATGTAAAGTAAGCCTTTAAAATACAGATAATTGTTCCAATGCAGATTATAAAAATATGTTCAACTCCAAATTACTAACATTTGATTTTTAAAACACCTTTTTTTTTGTTTCTAAGTCAATTTAGAACGGACCGGAAGTGACTGTATCCGTTTCAGTGACTGAAAATTAGAAAATGCGACTTTTGCTGAATATTCTTGTCCAATTCGTCTGAGGGGGCCCCGGTATTTATATTTAAATGTGGCAGTCGAAAAGAGAAATATCTCGGGAGTGTAACGATATAATTGGGTCAGCGAAAGGTTCACAAATAAGCGAAAAATATTGAGGCGAAATGGGGAAGGGGTAAAGGGCAGATGTTTACCTTGAAGTAAGGAAGAGGAGGGGGCATATATTTTTGGAATGAAACAAGTGCCTGTGCTCGGATGTCGCTGATCCAGTCTGTAACGCTCAAGCCTTGAAGTTTCATATTTTTGTCTTCACGCTTGAAAACTGTTCAAGTTTGTTTCGAACCCATGATAAGAAAAAATAAGCACATCATGTGGTAAAATTTATCAGTGATTTTTCTCTAGGTACTCCAGTTTCCTCCACCAATAAAACTGACCTCCTCGATATGACTGAAATATTGTTGAAAGTGACATTAAACACTATAACCAGCGGCGGATCCAGAGGGGTGTGGAGGGGACGTTCGCCTCCCCACCCCCCTAAAAAAGAAAAGAAAAAGAGAGAGAGGGGGGAGGGGGGGGGGGGGGCGGGAAGGCGATCTTCCGTCCCTCTATTAAGCATATCAGCATTCATTCATTCGCCTGTTAAATGTAATAAATATATTTTTGCCCGTTGCATTGCCCTTTTAGTTTATCTAATTACTTTTGAACTTTTGAAGCAGTCGACGATTAATCAGAAAACAAAGTGATATTATAATCCCTTAGACATTAATTTTATCAAAATCCATCCATTCTACAAACACTTCAATACAAATTACCCCATTTTCAACAGAGAAACATGAGTAAATTGGCTAATATAGCACGCCGTGTATTCGGAAACTCGGTGCAAGCTAGTTATTTTGAACGTTTTCATTGGTCAATTTTGAAATTTTGGACATTACAGACCGCGGAGCATGCTGTTCCGTGTTCCGTTGCCGTCATGCTCCACGGTCTGTAGCGTCCAAAAATTCAAAATTGGCCAATGAAAACGTTCAAAATAACTAGCTTGCACCGAGTTCAAAGTGTCCGCACCTGTTCCGAGTATACGAATACCCGGCGTGATAAGGAAATCAGGGGAGTCACAGCTCCAGATAGATAATTTCAAGTGACATCTCCCTTTAATTTACATTCACTGCTTAGAAATTATTTGAAACTTTTGGAGAAGATTCATGCGTTTTAATACACTTCATCACATTCACAAAATGCTTCAAAATTGTTGACGGAAAAGCTTCCTAAATACTCAAAACTCAGGAGCTCCCGGGGGAAGCCCCGGCCCCTACCACGGCTCTGCCCTGGACCAGCTGGAGACCTTAAGCGGTCCCCAAACCCCTTGCCGACTTTCGTCCCCCTAACACAAAATTCTGGATCCGCCCCTGATAACCCTAACCTTTACCATAATGTCAAACAAGTTAATATTAGCTAGGAGTGGCTCTCCTTCATTTTTTATGAATTCAAAAATGGTAATTTTTTATATTTTAGCCCTTTTCTTTCATTGATAGCACTACATAATATTATTATTAATTGTTTAAATTATTTTTCAATTTTAAAATTTATAGATGGTAATTATAATATGTTTACATTTTTGTAAAAGGAATATTATGAATGTACCATTTATGGAGATATTAAAGTACAAGTAATGATAATCTAAAGCAACAATTTAATGCAAAGTGGAATCCAAAGGTGAATGTTGTTCCATTCAGGGAAATTAAGGTTTTGCTCCTCCTTTGAATATATCAATAAACGTTAATGCAGGAATGTTAGTTTCTACCTGCTCTCTCGGGTCAATTTCGTATCCTACCTTTTATGTACTTACATACAATCTTATTAAATTGTTACATATTTTTTCATAGATTTTTTTAAAGGTAATACATCACTTAAACAAGTATGTCAGTGCCTTTCAATAAAACAGTGCATGACAAATTAAGGAAAGAAGATCCCCAAAGATGTGTATTCAACAGTCTATAGAAAATTTCAAACTCAATGCTATTTCAACCTAATAATCTTAGCGAAAAGCATATTCTGCCATAATCTTATTTGCTTAAATGGTAGGGCATTTGACTGGAAAAGACTTTCCTTTATACAAAACAAAATGTATCATGGGAAGTATTTGCAATTTAATTGAGCCATCCACCATCTACTCTCAGAATGGTCTTATTTTATCAAGAAAAGGAACAATAATTTAACCCAAACACTATAAAATTCAGGCGCGTAGCTCCCTATACGCCAACACGCAGTTGCGTGCACATCGGCGTGCTGAAAAAATAATAAAGAGCAAAAAAAATAAAATAAATAAGGAATAATAAAAATTTAAAAAAAAAGTGGAAAACAAAGTCTCGCTATGGCTTTTTGTGAAAATTCAATGACCCGACATATAATTTAGACGAATTCAAGAGGGATGTCGCTCGATGGCGAACACGCTGGAGTATAATACCTCGCGATCAAATGCCAACTTCACTTTGTGAGATACTTGATGCGGTAAACCCGGTGCTATGTCCTTCTATAGATACCATCTTGTGTATATCATGTTGACAATGCCGGTAACAAGTGCTACCGCAGAGCGATCGTTCAGTGTACTACGTCGGTTGAAGACATATGTACGAACAACAATGAATAACGATAGGTTGTCATCGCTAGCATTAATGCATATCCATCGCGATTTCAGTGTGGATTTAGTCAAAGTTATGGAGAAGTTCGTGTCTGCTAAGACACGAAGAACAGATTTTGGGCAATTCTAAGTAAATTCTGTCCAACAAAATCATGAAATCAATGTGTTGCTTATGTATTCAATTTACCCATGAAAACACCTCAGAACGCACCATTTTGCATCTAGTCAAAAAAAAATTTTGCTTGGTTGTTGCACTGCAAAAAAGGCTAGCTACGCCCCTGAAATTAGTATTTGTTGTTTTTCCCCGCTAAGAACACAGCATTAAGGAATTAGAGTAAAGACTGGCTGGCTCCGAATGGAGATAATAGAACACAGCATTAAGGAATTAGAGTAAAGACTGGCTGGCTCCGAATGGAGATAATAGAACACAGCATTAAGGAATTAGAGTAAAGACTGGCTGGCTCCGAATAGAGATAATGTATCCGAATGGAGATAATGTATCCAAGTGGAGCAACATTAGACAGTGTACCTGTGGACTGTTGTTTCTGTCAGTTAGATTAACACATACAAATCCAGTAAATATATATGTATATAAATATGGTCAATATATATGGTCAATGACAGGGTTTCTGCCACAGAAAACAAAATTGAAGTGTAAACTATAATACTAATAGTATATCGAATTTCTAAGTATGGTTAATAATTGATAAACAATGTCCAATTCTCAAAATTTGAGACTTTTAAGCAAAAAGTATACTTTCTTTAAAAAAATATTACCCTGTTTAGCCTTTCTGGAAACTAATTTATAAATCTGAATTAATAGTAATTTTGCAAATTATTGAACAAACAATGTCTAATTCTCAATATCTTCCATTAACATCAAAACAGGTTTTTTTTCTAAAAACAACAAGTCCTATTTCGTTCTTATTTGAAATTATTGAAGCCACATTGCATTACCTTGATTAGTCTTTCTGTAAAATATTTGTAAAATCTTACAATTATTTTTCAAGGTAGTGGATAAAAAAGAATTTGTGACAGACGTAGAGATAAACTCAAGGACATTATACTAGTATATCCCCCCCCCCCCCCCCCCCCCCCCCCTCCCATCACTGGGAGGCGGTGGAGGAGTAAGGAAGGGAGTAAAATTATTAGTAATAAAACTAATTCAATGAACATTCGGTCTAATTTAAATATAAAATATAATATTCATGTTCATTGTACAGACAGCATGCACTTGATTTCTATAAGAAAAGTGGCAGAGAGAAAATTTCAGAAAAAGGGGAAATAACCCTCAAAATGTCAGTATAGTCACGTGACCTAGCCCTAAAATTTGCATATTTTGATTTCTTGTCCAAAGATCTTTACAACGATATAATATATGACTTGGGGGTACTATACAATTTTGAAAATCCGACAGAGTCCCTACAATATGGCGATAATTGGTACTCGATTAGTATTATTAACAATCATATCTTTTAAACCAAGATTAGAATAGATAGAGTTAACATGTATTTATTAATTTTCTCCATTTCAGACAATTCTATAAATTCAGCATTTTCATCTTTTAGAGTTGAAATAAATTTAAATTTTAATTGTGCTAAAACATGTGATATATTTGTAAATAATTATAGCATACAACACTGTATACACGATCAAATTAGTGTTGAAATGACATTCAACGTATTGGATAAAATATGAACCTATCCAACTCTCTTGATGGACCTATCAAACATGTTTGATGACGTGTTCATATGGTCAAATTTGTGTTTGAAACAGATCGACAGGTAATCTTTGAATGACAAAATTAACCGTGTAAACGCATCTTAACTGATCAGTTACAGTAAATATTCGGTTAATTACTAAACGGTTAACCGAACATTTATTCATTCGTATTTTGGAATTAATAATTGTGTCCAGTGAACACGTTTCTCTTATAATTTTATAAATGATGTCATAAGTGAGCAATCACTTCAATTATCCGTCGATGTACACAGAAACTTGCACTCATGTGTTCCCGTGTATTGTGAAGGAGATGATTTCGGGAAATTCAGTAAAGATCTTAATCCAACTTTATAAAGTCCCTTGGGAAACATGCGTTGCTTACTACTCGTCTACTGCATATGACCAAAGAAAAAAACTGCGTTGTGTGCAATATTACAAAATAAAACTGAGGTTGCAGATAGTACTTATCATTTAGTCAAGCAAGCTATATAGGGCTATACAATGTATTGCATCAACGGTGTATTTCATTGACGGCGATTAGAAATGTAAACAATTCTAACTGGCTACACGTGAAGTACACTTTTGAACAAAAAGATATTAAAAAGTCGTGAGAGATCAACTTGCGTTTTATTCCATGTTTGTATAAATGGTGTGGTCATTTCACTAATTTAAAGTATGTGTTCTTCTGTATGTAGATTTGTCAGCAGTTTTTGTATGGCTACACGACTCCGTTTCGCTTAATGGTGACACATATAGTGTTTTACTAACCGTGACGGCCTTAGCGGGTGCTGTTGGAATGTTTCTGCATATACATTGTAAATGGAAAGTTCACACTGGGAAAATGTATATCATCTCTCTTTTCTCTTTAGAGTGTCGTCTCGATCGGCCCTCACTGTCGATTTATATATGTAGGAAAAGGTATGAAACAGATCTAGCTGTTTGAAAATTTAATGTTTATGTACTTATTCCCCGAAGAACGATCTAACCCAATCTTATTAAAATTCGATCTTTGATTGCTGTCGGTTGTGTCGCACACTTTATGCGCGACATAACAAAACCGGGAGCAATTAAGATATAATTTTAATTAGATTGGATCTAACCCCTCAGACTATATTAGAAGTTTTCTGACCCAATATATTATACATTTATGCAGGAAGAATGTTAGTATCAATAGGTTATTAGGATCAATGTTAGACGTCTAATATTGTATTTCCCCGAGGACATTATAAAACATCAAGTTTATTTTCTACATTAAATTCTCTGTGTATTCATTGATATAGGGAATGGTTTTTGTTTTGGTTCTTTTTAGGAAATGCTATGATTGCCATGGTTTTCTTCTTGCTACAATTCATGAAGACATGCATAGTTACAAGAAAAAAGTGAGTGTTAATAAAAACACAGGGACGTCGTGTAAGTCTTTATATTTTTCTCTATCCTAATTTTACGGTAGAATACTTTGAAATTTTGTGAGTTTCAGGGTAAGGCTTATGGTGTTTAACGCCACTTTCAACAATATTTCAGTTATATCGTGGGGGTCAGTTTTATTGGTGGAGGAAACTGGAGTACCCGGAGAAAACCACCGACCTGTCGCAAGTCACTGACAAACTTTATCACGTAATGTTGTATTGAGTACATCTCGCCTCAGTGGTATTCGAACTCACAACTTTAGGGGTGATAGGCACTGATTGCACAACACTTGTAATAATAAAGCAGTACTTGTGAGTTTCATGTACTGTTCTACAGATAAAATTTGTGATAATAAAGCAGTACTTGTGAGTTTCATGTACTGTTCTACAGATAAAACTTACGATAATAAAGCCGTACTTGTAAGTTTCATGTACTGTTCTACAGATAAAATTTGTGATAATAAAGCAGTACTTGTGAGTTTCATGTACTGTTCTACAGATAAAATTTGTGATAATAAAGCAGTACTTGTGAGTTTCATGTACTGTTCTACAGATAAAATTTGTGATAATAAAGCAGTACTTGTGAGTTTCATGTACTGTTCTACAGATAAAATTTGTGATAATAAAGCAGTACTTGTGAGTTTCATGTACTGTTCTACAGATAAAACTTGTGATAATAAAGCAGTACTTGTGAGTTTCATGTACTGTTCTACAGATAAAACTTGTGATAATAAAGCAGTACTTGTAAGTTTCATGTACTGTTCTACAGATAAAATTTGTGATAATAAAGCAGTACTTGTGAGTTTCATGTACTGTTTTCTTGTCATTAAGTTTTTTCTGTAGAACAACTAAATAATTTCTTGGCAAGTTTTAATATTATGCTACAGTTATATTACAGCTAAATGATTGGTAGACACCATTTTTCTTCTTTATCTTTTTCATCTATTTTGTTTTAATTGGTAAGCTTTATCACTTGCGGCTGCGAGTCGAATGCACCCTTTTTTGTAATATACAAAGCCGGGCGCGAACCCACGACATATCACAGGCATTTGACCGATGGACCTTAATTTCCCCGTGTTTGCCACGGAGGTACGTATTTTCAGGGCTAGTAACGATGTAGGGTCCTGGGTCCACACGAATACTAGAAAAAAACATAGGTACCCGATTTGTGGACCCCGGTCCCCCCTTTTATTTTTTAATTCATCACTTTTGTTTTGTTTTCATTATAAACAGTGTTGAACAACTTCAAACATTACAAAAAACTCAATCCGAGATCGATATAAGCCCATTTCTAAAAACACGTAAACCCTCCTCTACTCTATTCTATTAAAGGTAAGGGACCGACCATTTAACTTGCAAAAGGGGGGGGGGGGGTTATGGTTTTTCGTTTCGTTCAGAAATCTTTTTTCGGACAACACGAGAGTTAGAATATTTATTTTTTTTTGTCGCGCAAATTTTTTTCCAGAATTCAACATTAGGTTATATGACACTTGAAAAACTCTGAATCAGATTTTTTTTTTCCTCCACCAAAATCAGAATATTTTTTTCAGCAACATTGGGAATCAGAATATTTCTTTAGAAGAAAAACCATAATCACTCATCTCGATGTCTATACAAAAACTATATACAAAACGGTCGTTTTTTGCGCAATCTGCGAGGTTTTCCCGACTGGGTGCTTCGCCAACGTTATGCAAGAAAAGATAACTCTGTACTTACCCCGCGCTACTGGTTCCCGATCCTCTTCTCTCTATCTGTCGTTCTGAAATACAAATTACAAGTACCAGTATATTGATCTTAGAAACGCGCCGTTTTCAAACTGAAAAAGATTGAAATATGGAAAAATATGACTGAATCACAGGAAAAACCGTTAGCCACTTGGTTGATGGAAAATATTGTAAAAGGTGATCCAGAGGGGGGGGGGGGGGGGGGGGAGGGGACGTTCGCCCCCCCCCCCCCAAGAGAGAGAGAGGGGCGGTCTTCCGTCCCTCTATTAAGCATATCAGCATTCATGCAATCACCTGTTAAATGTAATAAATCATTATATATTTTTACCCGTTGCATTGTCCTTTTAGTTTATCTAATTACTTTTGAACTTTTGAAGCAGTCGACGATTAATCAGAAAACAAAGTGATATTATAATTCCTTAGACATTAATTTTATCAAAATCCATCCATTCTACAAACACTTCAATACAAATTACCCCGTTTTCAACAGAGAAACATGACAAAATTGGCTAATATAGCACGCCGGGTATTCGGAAACTCGGTGCAAGCTAGTTATTATGAACGTTTTCATTGGTCAATCTTGAATTTTTGGACACTACAGACCGCGGAGCATGCTGTTCCGTGTTCTGTTGCCGTCATGCTCCACGGTCTGTAGCGTCCAAAAATTCAAAATTGGCCAATGAAAACGTTCAAAATAACTAGCTTGCACCGAGTTCAAAGTGTTCTGAGTATACGAATACCCAGCGTGATAAGGAAATCTGGGGAGTCACAGCTCCAGATAGATAATTTCAAGCGACATCCCCCTTTAATTTACACTCACTGCTTAGAAACTATTTGAAACTTTTTGGAGAAGATTCATGCGTTTTAATAGACTTCATCACATTCACAAAATGCTTCAAAATTGTTGACGGAAAAGCTTCCTAAATACTCAAAACCCGGGAGCGGGTTTCTTCCCCGGGGCCCCCTACCAGGGCTCTTCCCTGGACCAGGTGGAGACCTTAAGGGGTCCCCAGACTCCTCGCAGACTTTCGTCCCCCCTAACACAAAATCCTGGATCCGCGTAGGTAGGTAGGTAGGTAGGGATTTTTTTTTTTTTTTTTTTTACATTTATGATTTGAAAGCTTTATATTTTCGGAAACGTTTTTTACAGGAACACAGAGGAAGATATGACATTAAAGAATCAAATTTAATGCAGCATAAAGAACAGCAAAGATCAAATTCTATTTTCATAAAAAAAACATTTTCTGTCTGTCTGGATGCTTTCCACTGCCGGCCTTTTCCAATCGCAACTACTCGGCCATTCTCGCTACCCTGCAAATAACCTCGTATGCATTAGGCGTATAAATCGCACTACTTTTCACATGTCAGTTACATGAAAGTTTGATAAAGTTATATTTTAAACAATTTTCTATATTTCAATTAAAGTTTTAATTAGTTTTGCATGATTAGATATTACTTAGTATGTCTTCCATATTGGATTTTCGTGGACTATATTTGTGTGCGGCTTAGCTTAACTTAACTTCCGGCAAACAATTTAAGAAGAATTTCTACTATGTACGTACGAGGTTATTTGCAGGGTAGCGAGAATGGCCGAGTAGTTACGATTGGGCCTTTTCGACATTATTTTCGTTTCAGCAGACCATTTTCTATTCTATGTCGTTTAAACGTTTGCTCTCAATACAGTGTACATTAAGCGCTTTTATAATCGAGATTTGAAATAAATAGAGCCCGGAACAAACTCCGCGGACACGATCGAAATTCCGGCTCGATTCCGATTTTTAAACAACATTATTATGAAAAAACTGGTGGAACGTGCTAATCTGGGTCACGGGTCACTGTAATCGGGCGGCTGTATCGAGAAACAGATACGGTGTTGAAAAAACTGTTGATACTCATAAAATGTTGATAAATGCAATACAATTTTATGTTTATCTTCAAGAAATATGATACACAAAACCATGTGTGAAATTTTATGACGAAATATCTCCGATTTCTATGTAAATTTACGAGTTGAAGTTGCGGCTGTATCGAGAAACAGATACGGTGTTGAAAAAACTGTTGATACTCATATAAAATATTGATAAATGCAATAACATTTTATGCTTGTCTTCAAGAAATATGATAGACAAAACCATGTGTGAAGTTTTATGACGAAATATCTCCGATTTCTATGTAAATTTACGAGTTGAAGTGGGGAAACACCCACAGGTAATTTTAGCGATGTATTTTTATCTTGGGCAAAAATAATGAGCGTCCTGATTGGACGACAGATTTAAAACACACTGACTCCGCATGGTAAAAAGGTGCATGTAAAAGAAATCTATGTTATATTTATTTATTTGTTTGATTCTGGAATATTGTTGATCATTGATTTAAACAAGAAAAAAGGAAAAAAGGGGGGGGGGGTGAATTTTATTTGTGAATTTTACAGTTAAATAAATGTTATGTTTCGACAGTTTAAAGAGAAAAATAAAAATGTGTTGCGACTGAAGCTTAAATCAGCGTTAAAAATTGAACAAATATCAGTAGTTTTGTAAATGAGATTTATTTTAAATAGAAAATCTGAATTTATTATTTATTAATTTATTATTAATGATACAATTTTATATCCCTTGGGAGGGGGAGGGGGAGGGGGGCTATGATGAAAATTTGAAATAAAAGCACAGGACCGGACTTTAAGCAAAAATAATAATCCAGGATTAGTTTTTTATCCAAAAAATCCAGGACCTCTGTGTCCATGAATTATTTTTTTTTAAAGTTAATAATATGAAATATTGACATCCACACTTGCCTTTTGAAGAACACATTTCTGTGTCCACACTTGTTTTAATAAAAAAAAATTGTTTGAAACGCAAATAAAATAATTTGGGCGGCAAGTTTTTCAGTGGGTCGGGTGGCAATGCCAAACAAATAAACTTTTATTTTAGGCTTAACTGATAGTTTGTACTATTTGTCAATGTATATTAGTTTTATCAGGCAATATTTATTATATATATAATATATTTGACTGGTGCTCCACTATGTTGTTAGATAAAAGAATAATATGCATTTAATCGAAATATAACAAGGATACCAACAATGCACAAAGCACAAAGTACTTAATACATCATACATATGTTGCTGAGGTTCACTTAATCACATTAAACAAATGTCATAACAGCGTATTTAGCGGACTGATGATGGTCCATTGAGTTGTCCACAGGTACGAAGTAGCTGACTGGCAGAAAGCTGACCGTTCTCGTAGAGTTCCCAGACTTCGAAGAACTTGGACTGTAAGTAGCGGGATGACGACCTTTGTTGTCTGGTCAGCTTGGCTTCTGTCACCATCTTTAGTTGTGTAGGCAGAAGTGTTGCTTCTTCGTGAAGAAGTGGGACAAGGAGGTAGAATGGCTTCTTCTCGTCTGTGGCCTTTTTGTTGATGCGGCGGTGCCAAACCTCTACATCATTGTTGGTCCTTGTAGGCTGGTTGTATACGGACCATGACTCGACGGACCAGATAGTGTTGTGGGTCCAGTTGGTTTCAACGTAATCTACCAGACGCTGAAGTGGTGCTGTCTGCAGTTGTCGGAGACACCTAAGGGCAGGCTGGATGTGCTCTGCATGCAGGAAGGGTAGAGCCATCAACTTGCGTATATATTTGAAGACACTGTCTTGTTCACGGTATGCTGACTACAAAACAAAAACAAAATTATAAATAGCGAGTTATGATAAAGGTTAAATTTAAACGTATTGCAGAGTATACAGTAATCATATTTATAACCTATAAATGCAATAACCAATATACAATATCTAATGCTTGTACACTTTCATCTTGTTTTGTGTTATGATACGATTTATTAATGCAATAATCAATGCTTGCACACTTTCATCTTGTTTTGTGTTATGGTACGATTTATTAATGCAATAATCAATGCTTGCACACTTTCATCTTGTGTTGTGTTATGGTGCGATTTATTAATGCAATAATCAATGCTTGCACACTTTCATCTTGTTTTGTGTTATGGTACGATTTATTCATGTAAATTGATTGTTAAAACATTCTAATGTAAAAATAAGTATCTTTAACGGGAACAAGTAATAAAAACGTGATTCTTACCTGTAGGCCAAGTTCTTGAACATGTCTGAAGATAGCCTGTGTGAAATGGAACAGACAAGTTAACAATACAAATTAATATAGTATGCATCTTTATATTGTTGTTTTATTAATTTATTTCAAAATTATAACGACTCCTTTGAAGTAGTAATCAGTTCCAAACAGTAAACAATTATTACGTGATTAGGCAACCATACGTTTTCTCTATGTACAGAAATTAATTATTTTTCAAACAATTTTCAAAGCCTTCTGTTTTAAACAATTACCAAGAAGTCTGCAGTTGTGTATACAACAATTGTATTGTTAAATTCGTTTTTCATAATAATAATAATGATCTGCAGTTGTGTTTACAACAATTTTATTGCTAAAATGGTTATTTATTGAACTTAGACTTGCAGAAATATTACAGAATATATGTGTGATTTTTCTGAAATAAAAACGTACGAGTTTATCATAAACTTCAAAAGTTTATCATATTAAAAATAGGGGACGAGTTGGTAAAAATGGGGTACGAGTTGGTAAAAATGGGGTACGAGTTGGTAAAAATAGGGAACGAGTTGGTAAAAATGGGGTACGAGTTGGTAAAAGTACGAGTTGACATGTACCCCTTTAAAATATTTACCCCACCCCACTCCAATACACTTAGAAAGCTTGCACCCACTTTTCAAGTCCCCTCAAAACCATCAGATAATATGCGAGTGTCAGCGAGCTCTTTATGGTATAAAATGTGTACTTAGGATTTTTTTGGCTGTACATATTGACGAATAAAAAAAAATTCGACGCTTTGTAAACACCGGTTCCGTGTAACACACTACCACACTCAACTAATGAAGATCTTCTTAACATAAAGCGCAAAGGTGATCCTGAAGTCTCGTACCCTCTCTCGTACGTCCGATACCACTGAAACCCGGAACCCGTGTGTAATAAAAGTCATTTTGTTAGCTTGTTATCCCCTCGCCAACCAAGTTGCGAAGGGATATAGTAACGCTACCGTCCGTCCGTCCTTCCGTAACATCCTTGTCAACACTAGGATCAACATCCTTCAATGGATTTTGACCAAACTTGGTACATACTTAGTCCTTATGAGAGTCTGGAACCCTATTGATTTTCAAGGTCAAAGGTCAAGGGGTCAAATTTTTACCTCATAACATCCTTGTGAACACTCTAGAATCAAGATCCTTCAACGGATTTTGACCAAACTTGGTACATACTTAGTCCTTAGGAGAGTCTGGAACCCTAATGATTTTCAAGGTCAAAGGTCAAGGTCACCGGGTCAAATATTTATCGCATAACATCCTTGTGAACACTCTAGAATCAAGATCCTTCAATGGATTTTGACCAAACTTGGTACATACTTAATCCTTAGGAGAGTCTGGAACCCTATTGATTTTCAAGGTCATAGGTCAAATGTCAATGTCACCGGGTCAAATTGTTACTGCGTAACATCCTTGTGAACACTCTAGAATCAACATCCTTCAATGGATTTTGACCAAACTTGGTACATACTTAGATCTTAAGAGAATCTGGAACCCTATTGATTTTCAAGGTCACAGGGTCTAATTTTAAGGCGAGGGGATACGCCACGTTTTGCGTTGCCCTTGTTTTACTTTTATTGATATTTTTTAATTTATTAAATCTCTTCTGACATACTGACAAGAATTTGTGTTTTTACGCGAAAGTTAACTTTTGAGATTTCGTAAGGAACGATAACTCGAATAAAGGAACGACAGCTCAATGAGACTAGATTCGGCCCTAAAAAAAAGTCGTCCCCAATATATCTCGGCCCAAAAAATCTCGACACTTTTTGATGCACTGGATGAGCGTGAAATTGCCAGATGCGCGAGCATTCATGGCCATCCCGGTTTCATATTAAAAATATAGAGCCACTTAAATAATTTTCACAACAGACAGTACAGACGAAAGAAGCAATCGTATCTGTAAATGTACTTGACCATTTTCGTAAAACTAAGAAGAATTGTCTCCCTTATCATACTTCCGACGAAAACAAAATGTTGTCATGCCTATTATCAAATTATTACTTTGAATACACTCGTAATGTTTATAAATGACATGTCATTTTGTAATATAGAAACATGAAGATAGATAACTTGAACAGACATTTACTGCTGAAATATCCAGTTGTTCGAAAGGTTACGATTCATTTATGAAGTTATGTCTGATCATGATGTAAGATCGCTGGTCAACGACAACGGGAATAAACCGGACTGCCATGGGCCCATACATGCATCTTCCCATTGCCCAGCGATCACAAAATCAAAACCCAATGGATATAATTTCAGACTCCTGTGACAAGTTCGAAATGAGAAGCGAGCGATGGATTATCTTGTCTAATTATAAACCGACATCCTGTCCATCCTGTGTCGTATACAGTATGTGGCCAAAACCAAAAGTATTGCCACATGAAAAAAAAAAATCCCTATGTAATCGACCAAAACCATATTTTTTTCAAACCCAGTGCGAATGGACCCGATACCGATACATTGTACTTTCACTTCCTTTAACGTTATTATAATATCATATACAGCATGTGACCAAAAGTATTGCCACATGTAAACAAAATCCCAACCAAATCCATTTTTTTTCAAAAAATTATTGTGAAGTCATTTCTGGATAGATTTTAACAAATTTAACACCAAAACATTCAGAATTGTCTATATTTTGACTGTTTATTTGCTCATTTATGTTTATATGAGTGGTTTTTATTTGTACATAATTTAAACATAACAAATAAAAATTGACTGATTTTCCTATATATTTCAACTAAAAATAAATCCTAAAAATTAACAATCCTGTTTAAATTATGTACAAATAAAAACCACTCATATAAACATAAAAAGCAAATAAACAATCAAAAAATAGACAATTCTGAATGTTTTGGTGTGAAATTTGTTAAAATCTATCCAGAAATGACTTCACAATAATTTTTTTTAAAAATATGGATTTGGTTGGGATTTTGTTTACATGTGGCAATACTTTTGGCCACATGCTGTATATGATATTATAATAACGTTAAAGGAAGTGAAAGTACAATGTATCGGTATCGAGTCCATTCGCCCTGGGTTTGTCCACCCTAAAAGTGGTAGTTTAATGAACATAATGCATATTTGAATTCAAATTCAAATCATTTATTGGATAAAGCATAGTTAAGTACATGTACATCATAATCACAATGTTGCATATTCCAATACATTCACAAGCATCTATAAACATAGAGATAACACATAATATCATAATATTAAGTCTTCAAATAAGACTATAATCTTTAGGGATGAGTACATCAGTTAGATAATAATATCATGTTTATTATCATTTTGGGAGCATAATAATTAGATAAGATTAAAATTATTATTATCATTTGGAAGTTTTTGCCAGTTACTTGAGGAAAGTTAAATATTTTTAAAAGTTGAATCTCTGAGTGAGTAAGATTCTTTTAAATATAAGCAAATGTTATTTAAATCTTGAGATGAACTAGGTTTGAGGAGACGGTTGATTGTCACTTCTGTAGTTTCATTAAATTTCCTATTAAACTAAAGAATTTATCTCTCACTGAATTATATATGGGACACTATTAAAAAATGATGTTCATCTTCAACCTTATCTTTACATGTTTTACAGAATCTCTCATTAGCTGGTATTGTGGGTTTGCAATACCTGCCAGTTTCAATAGCAAGGCTGTGTGCGCTTAATCTAAGTTTTGTTAAGAGAGAGCACACATATGTATTAATATTAAATGTTAAATACTTTTGTAGTTCAAAATTGTGAGGATTTTACTGAAAAATCTCAGTTTTCCTGTTTCGCTATTTCTTATATGTATTAACTGGTTCATAAGTTTACCAGATTAATAGGTACTCATTTCCTTACTAGATTGCACATGAGAGAGATCCAAAGTATCTAAATTAAATATAGTTTTTAGTTGTTTCACAGATTTCCCCCAAGAAAGACAATTTTGAGAGTATTTAAAATAAAGAAGCCAGAAGTACTAATCATATAGAAAAGTATTAATTTAAAGAAAAAATATGACTAAAGTTTTGGAAAATAATGAAGTTCTTTTCAAGTATTTATTATTAAAATGCTTAATTGAAATTAAAGATTGTTGATTAAATCATTACAATTATTGATTGGGGATTATTGTTTATCTTTGATCTCTTTGTTTTCCTTAAATAGTGGCTTTAATTCGGTAATTATGCACTTTCGATGTAAGCTTGGTATGAGTAAAACAACGTTGAAACAAATTGCAAACATAAAATCAAAGAATTTCTCAATTTATTATCTATAAACCATCAAATATCATTTATACTTCATTTATTTTTAATATCCTTCATATAATTATATATAAAATAATCAGGGCGAACGCAGGGGCTGCTCTGGCTCCCAAAAAGTAGGAGCCAGAAAAATTGCCAGGTGCCAGTTTTGAAAGTCAGGAGCCAGTTTAGGAGCCAGCTAAAATTTTTACAAGGAGCTAATTTTTTCAAACTGAAACTGTGGATGATTGCATGTACCTGGCATGTTCAATTTCATGTATAAATGGTCTGGATTTGTTTGTACAAATGTTAATGTCTGTATTGTACTTCTGTTTTTCATTTCGATTTCATCATCAAAAACAAAAAGATTTATATAATTTATTACAATAAATAATCAATAAATAATAACATAGACATCATCATATAACAGTTAACATACAATATGATACAGACATACATTCAGAACTGTCACTAAAAGTTATATAAGAATCCTGCAGGACTTTACTGCAGCCCACTTATCAGAGGCCTTGTTGAACTGAAACGTTGTCTCGTCACTGTCATGCAGACTGACTCATGAGGTTCTCCAGGATGTTGATCGCTAACTTCTTCCTAACATCTGTCTTGATGAGATTCATCCTGGAGAACTCACACTCTACTGTGCTGACAGGTGACACTAACAAGCGCTCAGCAGCCGGAACGGACCCAGGGCGAATGTGTATTAGGGCGAACGGACCCGGAACCCAATGTATCCTCGGGATTTTACCTATATTCCTATGGAATATTTTATTTTTATAATCACAGGAATCTTAAATTTTATCAATAAAAAACATCAATCGTTGTAAATTTTACAAAAATTAAATAAAATTATACAAATTCTTTTATTTCTAATCAAGGAACAAAATGAGTAATTACAAGTAAAAAAAAAGTACATGAAGTCATTTAAAGAGGAAAAGAGTTGCCTGATTGACAAAGAGAGATATAATATACAATATAAACAGACACATAATAATAAACAATAAATTTTAATAGCTTTCATAGTTTGTAAATGGACAGATCAACATGACAAAGTAAAAGTTATGTTTTCCAAAATAGATCTTGTTACTTCCTTATCACTCAGCTCACCACTAAATATCAAAAACACAACTCACAAGTCCTATTTATGTTGTTAAATCCTTACGATATGTCGAAACCCATATATGGTTCAATTACCAAGACATTTATCTTTTCAAAATATATAATGTTCACTTTCTGATGACCATCTTTTAAAAATTGTGGTCGTATTATGTTATGGCACTGTTGTCAGCTGTCTATAGACAAAATGGTTTCCCTGCAATAACATAAGATGAAGTTGACAGATTCTTCTGAATTTTGAACACAATGATCCTTGGCACTAAATAAAGGTTGACATTGATTTTGGGTATTGTGACCCTACCCATTTTCAAATAAGAGTTTTATTCTATAACACCGTTTTTGACATAAAAAGAAGGCCAAAAGTGGAAATTTCAAAATTTTAACTTTTTATTATTTTTCATCCAATTGCAAAATGATCATTTTTATAAGTTATTGATCGACATAAAAATGTTGCTATTTTATTTCGAAAAGTGGTCTTAAAAAGGAGCCCAATTTCTTTTTATTTTGCATATTTGGAAGGCTTTAATATTTAACTCTTGAAATTGCAAAACAAGACAACTGTCCAAGATACAATAGGTCCAGCATATTACTGTGTCCAAGACATTATTATGTCCAGCAATTTCTTGTTTCAAGCAAAATACAGTGTCCACACTTGCTTTTATTATGCACTTGTTCATCTTTCCTTTGTCGACATGGTGCAGTTGTATCATTCTTCTCTCTGCGTATCTCTATCTACAGATTCTACCTTCCTAGCTAGTAGTCAGTAACTACAAACAATCTTTGACCCCTTGCTACTGTACTTTCCATGTTTATTTTGTCTTTCATTTTTGTGATAGTATGTGGTCTTTTGAATGGAAGAGAATCTGTGCAGGTTTTTTATCGTTTGTTTATATATATGTATTATCGTTGGAAACCAGTTGCATTGTATCAAGAGGGGAGTTTTGGGATCCCATTAACAGGTTTCGTTTCACCACGTCACATTTTTGTGCCTATCCCAAGGCAGGACCTGGTTTCCAACGTCATATGATGTGGTCTTATTTGTGTTCAGTAAGTTCAGTTAAGATGAGAGATGATTGTTCGTTTTGTTGATAATGGTGGAATTGACGACTATAACTTTAAACTTTCTTTTCATAACATGTATTTATGTTTTCTTTACAGATGGAACCCTATTTTTCGATGCTGATAATGATATCATTTATGGTTTTGGCATTTATATTAATGAAAATATATAGACGATATCGCTTACAACACTATGAAATACCTGCTAGAGATGTTCGTAAAGGTCATCGCTGGTATATGGTAGATATGTTTCATGAACAAACTTATTGTAGTATTAGTCATGATCGCATCAAACATGGAGCACGCTGTGACTCATGTGGTCTGTGTGTGGACGATGGTCATATGAAAGCAGCCAATAAGAAATTTCCATGTAAACCCTTGACAGAATCAGGACCAGTAACCCATCACCACTGGATACAAGGCAATTTACCATTATATAGTAAATGTTTCGTTTGTGGAGATGATTGTGGTATATTACCACATATTTCGGATGTGAAATGTGCATGGTGTGGTAGATCGGCACATGAACATTGTGTTTATATGAAAGAGGAATGTGATATGGGCGAATACCGATCATCTATTATACCTCCACATTGTATCAAATTGACATGGACTGGAATAAAGGGACGTAGACATTTAGTTGTAGATTCTGTTACACATCCAGGTTACAAAAACTGGTTACCTGTGATAGTAGTTGGGAACAGGAAGAGTGGTAACAATGAAGGGGAGTTAATCTTAAGAGAATTCCGGTCAATTCTTAACCCCACTCAGGTATGATGATTACTAAAATAAGTAAATAAAGGTCATAATTTCTGCTAAAAATATGACAATGAACAGAATAAGAATTTATTGTTCATTATGTTACAATATAAAATGCAGTGCTGGAAAAAGTAAATTGTCCTGGTTTCCATTCTCTTAAATTTTTTGTCCTTTAAGTGATTATTCATATCATTCAGTCTTAAAATCAGTATACATGTAGATCTCATCATTCTTCTGAAATTTTACATTTGATATGATTTTTTAAGGACTTAACTGAATTTTGATTATTTTTAGTTTGCTTCAAGTCCAGTGGCAAATGAATATTCAGGACAATTAGATTTTGAATTAGATTATTATGAAAGTTTAAACAGTCAACAATTCCACTAATATCAACAAAATAAACAAGTATGTCTCACCTTAACTCACTTTTTTATCAGAATTTCCTTAAAAGTAGGGATGATTTTCTGGAAAACTATTTCCTGTTTCAGTTCATGGACCAGTAATCCAGTACAAAAAAATTATGTTCTCTGTCAAAGATTTTGATGTTTGCAAGACTTGAAACTGACTTGGGTATTTGCTGATAATTGACTATTGGAGGTGATTTTTATTGCCAATTTATCTAAAAATCACTTTTGATAAGTGATTTAATTTAACAGGCTTTATAACACTATTCCTAATGTATTATGTAATAACAATCTATTCTCCATCAGCTATATCATGGTGACAACAAGTTAATTTTCAATGAAATGATGATGAGGTCTGCTTTGTACTAGACCAACACACTCAGTTGGATTTTTATAGTGCTAGCTCACTGAAACAAGTCAGTGGGTAGACGTGCCGCTTCACTTGGACACATTATTCTGATTCCGAGCCAACCAGTCTGTGCTCTTTTTCCTTAATGCTGCGTGGTTAGTGGAGAAGCAACAAATACCAATTTTATAGTCTTTGGTTTGACCCGACCAAATCACTGACAAGTCCTAGTGGTCCCGGAATAACATAGAATAAGACAAAATCACTTTGACAGGTACTAGTGATCCCAGAAAAACATAGAATAAGACAAAATCACTTTGACAAGTACTAGTGGTCCCAGAATAACATAGAATAAGACCAAATCATTTTGACAAGTACATGTACTTGTGATCCCAGAATAACATAGAATAAAACAAAATCACTTTGGCAAGTATTAGTGGTCCCAGAATAACATAGAATAAGACCAAATCATTTTGACAAGTGCTAGTGATCCCAGAATAAAATAGAATAAGACAAAATCACTTTGACAAATACTAGTGGTCCCAGAATAACATAGAATCAGACAAAATCACTTTGACAAGTACTAGTGGTCCCAGAATAACATAGAATAAGACAAAATTACTTTGACAAGTACTAGTGGTCCCAGAATAACATAGAATAAGACAAAATCACTTTGACAAATACTAGTGGTCCCAGAATAACATAGAATCAGACAAAATCACTTTGACAAGTGCTAGTGATCCCAGAATAATATAGAATAAGACAAAATCACTTTGACAAGTCCTGGTGATCCCAGAATAACATAGAATAAGACAAATTCACTTTGACAGGTACTAGTGATCCCAGAATAACATAGAATAAGACAAAATCACTTTGACAAGTGCTAGTGATCCCAGAATAGCATAGAATAAAACAAAATCTCATTGACAAGTACTAGTGGTCCCGGAATAACATAGAATAAGACCAAATTACTTTGACAAGTACTAGTAGTCCCAGAAAAACATAGAATAAGACAAAATAACTTTGACAAGTACTAGTGGTCCCAGAATAACATAGAATAAGACAAAATCACTTTGACAAGTACTAGTAGTCCCAGAATAACATAGAATAAGACAAAATCACTTTCACAAGTACTAGTAGTCGCAGAATAACATAGAATAAGACAAAATCAATTTGACAAATACTAGTGATCCCGGAATAACCTAGAATAAGACAAAATTACTTTGACAGGTACTACTACTAGTGATCCCAGAATAACATAGAATAAGACAAAATCACTTTCACAAGTACTAGTAGTCCCAGAATAACATAGAATAAGACAAAATCACTTTCACAAGTACTAGTGATCCCGGAATAACCTAGAATAAGACAAAATTACTTTGACAAGTGCTAGTGATCCCAGAATAACATAGAATAAGACAAAATAACTTTGATAAGTATTAGTGATCCCAGAATAACATAGAATAAGACAAAATCACTTTGACAAGTACTAGTGATCCCAGAATAACATAGAATAAGACAAAATTACTTTGACAGGTACTACTACTAGTGATCCCAGAATAACATAGAATAAGACAAAATCACTTTGACAAGTATTAGTGATCCCAGAATAACATAGAATAAGACAAAATCACTTGTTTTAATTATCACAAATTATCACTTTCTATAGGCAATGTAAGTTGATTAACACTCGCAGAAAAATCCTACTTTTAAAATTATTTTTAAAACGTTACTTTAAAAAGCGATTAAAAAATAACTTGTTCCAGTAGCTCCCCTGATTGTCAAGACATTGAAATTGATGCCACCATTGCACTGGGATATTTGTTTGTGACTTCCTTCAAAAGTAAGACAAACATTAAATGTTTTATACTTATATTGAAAGATGTCACGACTTAAAACTTAAGCTGAAGAGTATGTGGGATTCAAGCCCTTGCTTGTGGTCCATTAAAATGGACTAGTACTATAGTGAGAAAAATTGTCTTCAGAATCTAGAATGTAAACACAATTGTATTTTGCATGAAGCAGGATTGTGATATAAAGATTAAATTTTGTAACAATAGTCCCAGGGTCTATTTGCTTCAAGTCCTGAGTGCATCAAAATAACTACATACATACATGCTACAAAAGGAAATAAAGTGTTTAGGATCAGAGATACAGTCTAGTTATCTGAACGATTGAATATTAATTAATTATGGTCATTTTAACACACCATTGGCTTGTATGGGAATCAACCAGAGTTATCAATGCACCATTTTCTTTCTACGTTTGCAGGTTATTGATTTAAATGATGTCCCACCAGAAAATGGACTTGAATGGTGCCATCTACTGCCTGATTTAACCTTTAGAGTTCTTGTATGTGGAGGTGATGGCTCTGTAGGATGGGTATTAAATGCCATCAACCATTTAAAGTTAAAGGTATATACAAATATACCGGTAAACTAACACATAGAAATTTAAATCACTATAGGTTTTTATTGATTATATACGGCTATATTTGAACTTTATCTTCTGCAAATATTGTCTGAAATTGATAAAGAAAAAAAACATACACACAGGCAGAGATTATTGTACTGTAATATAC
The DNA here is from genome assembly GCA_963383655.1 of Bathymodiolus septemdierum. Classification (NCBI taxonomy): domain Eukaryota; kingdom Metazoa; phylum Mollusca; class Bivalvia; order Mytilida; family Modiolidae; genus Bathymodiolus; species Bathymodiolus septemdierum. The sequence goes on from OY726522.1 coordinate 30,406,839, forward strand.
AGTGTTGGTAATGATTTCTTCAAGTGTGACATTGTCTTTTCCTCATGTTTCATCAGGATTATTACCCTATTGAAGTTAGTGGTCTTAAAATCTTTTCCTCTATGGGCTGTCTTGTATAAAAACATTAAATTATAGAATATTCTTCCTTGTTCTTCTTTATTTCTCCTTTTATCTTTCTTACTTTCAATGTTTATTTCTGTATTATTAATTTTTTTCTTTCTTTAAATTTATTTAAAGGAGGAGTGGTTTTTTTGTGTGAGTTGTAGCAGTCGGTAAGATTGTTGATCATTATTTTTTAACTTCTATTTTCTTCAAAAATTGTGCAACTTTGAAGCTACAGAGGAAGCATATTTGTTTGTGAAGAAATGATAATTATTGTACTTTTACTTGTAGAATCCACCATTAGTAGCAATACTACCATTAGGAACAGGCAATGACTTGTCACGTGTTCTTGGATGGGGTGAAGGTCACACAATGAATGATGTAGCAATACCTACTATAATACACCAAATAGAAAAAGCTGAACCTGATACATTAGACAGGTAAACAATGCATGTTTATAATACATTAGACAGGTAAACAATGAATGTTTATAATACATTAGACAGGTAAACAATACATGTTTATAATACATTAGATAGGTAAACAAAACATGTTTATAATACATTAGACAGGTAAACAATGCATGTTTATAATACATTAGACAGTTAAACAATACATGTTTATAATACATTAGATAGGTAAACAATGCATGTTTATAATACATTAGACAGGTAAACAATGCATGTTTATAATACATTAGACAGGTAAACAATACATGTTTATAATACATTAGACAGGTAAACAAAACATGTTTATAATACATTAGACAGGTAAACAATGCATGTTTATAATACATTAGACAGGTAAACAATACATGTTTATAATACATTAGACAGGTAAGCAAAACATGTTTATAATACATTAGACAGGTAAGCAAAACATGTTTATAATACATTAGACAGGTAAGCAAAACATGTTTATAATACATGAGACAGGTAAGCAAAACATGTTTATAATACATTAGACAGGTAAACAATGCATGTTTATAATACATTAGACAGGTAAACAAAACATGTTTTACAGACTGTAATAAATGTATTGTACACACATGAATTATTCTTTTTATAAATGAAATGTGACACACACAGCTTCACTGTTTCTTGCTGAATATTCTAGCATAAGTGAATGTTTGAATAAAATATCGCTAAAGAGAATGATGTCACAATTGACACAAATGAGAAACTAAGAAGATTTCTGTATGTAAAACAACACTGATTTCTCACACACATATTCTTTTTATGATATTTATGAGTGAGTAAGTGATTGTTGAATGCCAACTCAGCAATTTTTCATCTATATCATGGCGAGAACAAGTTAATTTTCAATGAGATGATGATGAGATCCGCTATGTTCTGGACCAACATGTTTAGTCAGATTTTTGTAGTGCTGCCTCGCTGAAACAACAGTCCGCAGATAGACACTCAAACACATTTTCTTGAATCCGAGCCAACCCGTCATTGCTCTTTCTCCTTAATGTTGCATGCTTAGCGGAGAAGCAACAAATGCCAGTTTTATAGTATTAGGTTTTGACCCGTCGGAGCTCGAACCCAAATTCTACCACACTCGAGGCGATCATGCTAACCATTACACCACCGATGCAATTGTATAATATTTATATGCTCTGAGAAAATCTTTTATTTCCGATATGCTTGCATCATGCATAGTCTCGTTAACTTGAATTGGAAATTTAGACAATACATGTAGCGGTCTAAAAGGTGTGAAAAATATACACTAATATAGTTGGTGGAAAGTGATGAAATTTACATATTAAAAAAAAATTTGGTTGAATATTGATTATTTTAGTGGTTGGAAATGCCCACCGTACACACTTGAAAATGACATTCTGTCCCTTGTATTGAAATGCTTGGCAGACGAAAACAAAAGTAAATGGAAAGAAATTTATGTATATGAATGATGAAAATATCTCATTGGATGGTTCCTTTAAAAGTAGGAATTATTTGTAGGAATAAGAAATCCAAAATGGTTGCCTCAGCAGAAGTTAGTGTTTAACATAGGACCCTAAGGCCTATGTAATAATGAATAGAAACTTCATTTATTGTTAAATGACAAAAATATTGATGAAAATCAGGATAACAGTATAGGCTTTGTGAACCTCTGGTTTGTTTAATGGTTATATGTTAATCTGACATCAAAATTGTTGTCAAAGCTAAAAAAAAAAATGTCTGATTTGCTGGAAAAAAGTCTGATTTGTGAATCACAAATTAAAGTCATTATTTAAAAGTGGTTTTAGTCATTGAGATCAAATCACTGTCGAGAAATAAGTATTATATTCCAGCAGCCTCTGCGACGATGTTAACAGTTTTTGTGATTAGGTTAGTTTCTTTATTACCATACTATCTAGGTTCATCATATTTGGTCCACACATTGATTATGGAGGGTACAGGTACATGTTCATGCATACTTCACCTTAGCTTAATTTCAGTTTCTTGGTACTTTGAATTAGTTTATGTTCTTCACATTTCACACAAATAATTTACCTTGAGCAGAAGAAATAGATTTGTGTGTACATTAAATTATTATACTTGTTTGATAATCTCATTGCAGACAATTGTTAAGTTTTATTACCACATCCTTCATCTTTATTGTATATAATTAATCTTTAAATGAACAACAAAATGTTCAATAGATAGGGCACAACGTGACTGTTTTATATCGAAATATAGTCAATTTGACTTCTATAAATCTTTAGAAAAAAAAATCTTAAAAATCCATTTATTAAATCTATATTTATTTTTCTAGATGTTAATATATGATATTAATGAACTTGGACAATAAATTTCAAAATGTTTGGTTAATTATTTTAAAAAGGGTTAATTAGGTTGTTTTCTGAAGTCTAAACAAATTCATGGAGTGAGTACAAATAGTATAAGAGCCAACTCATCATATTTATTTTTTGCTTTGAATGTCTATTCCATGTACAATATGACTTTAGACATTTAAATATTAAAAGGTCATGAACTTGCTAGCATTCAAACTTGAACTTCACTCAAGCATAATGTTATGAGATGAACAAATTTTATCAATATAATATTTCGTTATGTTGTGGTCTTTTTTTTTGTGTTCAATGATTTTTAGTGAGAGGTAGTTGTGCATTTGTTGATATAAATGGTAAAATTGTTGACCATCATTGTCTAAACTTTCGTTCTGTCATTTTTATAGTATAACTTTTGTCAATTGTAAATACACAATTGATTATCTAATAAGCATTTCTTGTAAATTTATAAAATTTCTTCCTTTTAAGGTGGAATGTCCAAATATCCAGTAAACGTAAATATCCAGTTCTAATGAAAAATAAAAATGTAAGTATATATACTAAAGACTAGAGCTTTGTTACAAATATAAATAATTTAATTTGATTTGAATATTTCAGTCTGATTGGCTAATCCGACTGGAGAAAATTTTGGTTATACTCGATAACCTGGGTTGGTATTATGACGTCACCAACGTGTTCATCTGCCAACGACAAATTCAAATAGTCACATGAAATAATCGTAATTAAAATCGAGGAATCATTAAGTTTTGTTGTAAAAATTAAATTATAAGGAATATTTGAAATTGTAAAACAGGTTATACTTGCATAACCTGGTTTGGGTCAGTTTACGCTTTTCATAAAACGCTTCGTGGTTTACTATGTGTAAACAGACCAAACCAGGTTATGTCGTATAACCTGTTCAACAATTTCAAATATTCCTTAAATAATTTAATTTGATTTGAATATTTCAATCTGATTGGCTAATCTGCCTGGAGAAAATTTTGGCTATACTCGATAACCTGGGTTGGTATTGTGACGTCACCAACGTGTTCATCCGCCAACGACAAATTCAAATAGTCACATGAAATAATCGTAATTAAAATAGAGGAATCATTAAGTTTTGTTAATTTAAAAATTAAAAATTATTAAATCATTGAAATTGTTGAACAGGTTATAACTACATAACCTGGTTCGGGTCAGATTACGCTTTTCATAAACCGCTAAACTGACCCAAACCAGGTTATATCGTATAACCTGTTCAACAATTTCAAATATTCCTTAAATAATTTTTTGTTTATATACCAGTGAGTGATAGCAAGGTCATATTGTAATCATATCCATCTATCTTTTTTCTTCCTAAATGTATCAATTATGTAGAGTTTTGAGGTAAGTTGTACAGGATAAATAGCATGATAAAGCAGAGCTCCAGATAAGCTGCGTATTTGCGTTTTTTACACTATGAAAACGAGTAAAAACGCATGTATTATCAGATCAGAGTGTACAATTACACATACATATTGCTGTGTAAGCAAACTTTCCAAATTCGGAGCGTACGTGTATGCTGTTAACGATAATACAGTCATGTACATTAACAATACATTTTTGTCTGAGAAATTCCCCGTAATTACTTCCCTTTATACTTTTCGAAGGAGAGAGCGTATACATCCGAGGAGTACCGAATGTTTGTCTTTCTAAGCATCGATGTCAAAAGAGATCTGATTGGATGTTTACGATAAATCATCCAATCGCGGTCAATATTACAAATAAATGCGGTGCTCCTTATAAGGAGTGGTTTACGTAATAAGTAAGAACTAAAACGAAAATAAATTTGGGAACACGTTGTTCGTTGAAAATGAGCAAGAACATGTTTTTCTAAACTTCTATTGTATTTTAATGTAGTACTTATGCAAACAGCTTGTCAGGGTATGGTGTCAGTTATATAAAGTAAACACAGAACAAAATATTTACAACATTTTATCAATAAACATGACACAATCGTGTCAAATTAAACAGAGATATACATTTCACTTGCATCCTGCGTTTATTGAATAACACTTGTGTCAAACATAATTTTAAAAGTCTACATGTAAGCAATCTTTTCTGAAGTAGAGAGTACAACAGTGCAAAGGAAATATGCAAATACCCATCATTTTCAAAAGTAGGGGGTAATTACCCTTTGGACTTGAAAATTATCTGCAGCTCTGATAAAGTATCCAGGTGAAGCTACATGTCATGATGAAGTACTCAGGTGAAGCTACATGTCATGATGAAGTGTCCAGGTGAAGCTACATGTCATGATGAAGTGCTCAGGTGAAGCTACATGTCATGATGAAGTGTCCAGGTGAAGCTACATGTCATGATGGAGTGTCCAGGTGAAGCTACATGTCATGATGAAGTGTCCAGGTGAAGCTACATGTCATGATGAAGTTTCCAGTTGAAGCTACATGTCATGATGATGTGTCCAGGTGAAGCTACATGTCATGATGAAGTGTCCAGGTGAAAATACATGTCATGATGAAGTGTCCAGGTGAAGCTACATGTCATGATGAAGTGTCCAGGTGAAGCTACATGTCATGATGAAGTTTCCAGGTGAAGCTACATGTCCTGATGAAGTGTCCAGGTGAAGATACATGTCATGATGAAGTGTCCAAGTGAAGTTACATGTCATGATGAAGTGTCCAGGTGAAGCTACATGACATGATGAAGTGTCCAGGTGAAGCTACATGCCATGATGAAGTGTTCAGATGAAGTTACGTGTCATGATGAAGTGTCCAAGTGAAGCTACATGTCATGATGAAGTGTCCAGGTGAAGTTACATGTCATGATGAAGTGTCCAGGTGAAGCTACATGACATGATGAAATGTCCAGGTGAAGCTACATGTCCATCTGTTGATGGTTGTTACAATGAGCAAGCATTATATAAATCTTTTTATGAGTGCTAGTCTAATACAAAACAGATGTCATAAACATTTGATCAAAAAATAACTTCTGTCTAAGATATAACTAGAAAATTGCAACAATCACTTATTCACTGAATTTTCCATGTTTTGATTGGTGATTGTTGTTTAACGCCCACTCAGCAATTTTTCAGCTATATCAAGGTGAGCACAAGATAATTTTTAATGAGATTATGATGAGGTCCGCTTTGTTCTAGACCAACACGCTTAGTTGGATTTTTATAGTGCTTACTCACTGAAACAATAGTCCGTGGATAGACATGTTGCCCCCACTCTGACACATTATCCTGATTCCTAACGATCCAGTCTTTGCTCTTTCTCATTAATGCTGCGTACAAATACCAATTTTATAGTCTTTTGTTTGACCCGATCAGGGCTTGATACCACGATCTAGCACACTCGAGGTGCACACACTAATCATTACTCCACCGATGCGATTAGTTAATTAATCTCATGATGTACCCTATACTAGAATACTGATTTATTGTAAATTATTTTTTGGATATACAATGTAGCTAATACACTAAGTTACCCTTCCGGAGCACCTGAGTTAATCCCCGGTTTTTAGTGGGGTTCGTGTTACTCGATCTTTAGTTTTATATGTATGTTTTGTAGATCGTTTTTTTGTACTTTTTCTTTTGGCCATTGTGTTGTCTGTTCTTCTTCGATATACAGATTCTGATTGCCCCTTTGGTATCTTCAAACTCGTCTTACACTTAATTAATGGCAATTGTTTTATTTTTCAGTTAATAATGAATAATTATGCATCAGTTGGCGTAGATGCGCTAGTTACTTTGAATTTCCACAAACAAAGAGAGAGTCGGCCATGGTTATTTACACACAGACTCATCAATAAGGTAAAAACATAGAGAGAGTCGGCCATATTTATTTACACACAGACTCATCAATAAGGTAAAAACATAGAGAGTCGGCCATGTTTATTTACACAGACTCATCAATAAGGTATAAACATAGAGAGAGTCGGCCATGTTTATTTACACAGACTCATCAATAAGGTATAAACATAGAGAGAGTCGGCCATGTTTATTTACACACTGACTCATTAATAAGGTAGACATAGAGAGAGTCGGCCATGTTTATTTACACACAGACTCATCAATAAGGTTAAAACATAGAGAGAGTCGGCCATGTTTATGTACACACAGACTCATTAATAAGGTAAAAACATAGAGAGAGTCGGCCATGTTTATTTACACACAGACTCATCAATAAGGTAAATACAAAGAGAGAGTCGGCCATGTTTATTTACACACAGACTCATCAATAAGGTAAATACAAAGAGAGAGTCGGCCATGTTTATTTACATGCAGACTCATCAATAAGGTTAAAACATAGAGAGAGTCGGCCATGTTTATTTACACACAGACTCATCAATAAGGTAAATACAAAGAGAGAGTCGGCCATATTATTTACACACAGACTCATCAATAAGGTAAATACAAAGAGAGAGTCGGCCATGTTTATTAACATGCAGACTCATCAATAAGGTAAATACAAAGAGAGAGTCGGCCATGTTTATTTACACACAGACTCATCAATAAGGTAAATACAAAGAGAGAGTCGGCCATGTTTATTTACATGCAGACTCATCAATAAGGTTAAAACATAGAGAGAGTCGGCCATGTTTATTTACACACAGACTCATCAATAAGGTAAATACAAAGAGAGAGTCGGCCATGTTTATTTACACACAGACTCATCAATAAGGTAAATACAAAGAGAGAGTCAGCCATGTTTATTTACACACAGACTCATCAATAAGGTAAATACAAAGAGAGAGTCGGCCATGTTTATTTACATGCAGACTCATCAATAAGGTAAAAACATAGAGAGAGTCGGCCATGTTTATTTACACACAGACTCATCAATAAGGTAAATGCAAAGAGAGAGTCGACCATGGTTATTTACACATAGACTCATTAATAAGGTAAATACAAAGAGAGAGTCGGCCATTGTTATTTACACACAGACTCATCAATAAGGTAAATACAAAGAGAGAGTCGGCCATTGTTATTTACACACAGACTCATCAATAAGGTAAATACAAAGAGAGAGTCGGCCATGGTTATTTACACACAGACTCATCAATAAGGTAAATACAAAGAGAGAGTCGGCCATTGTTATTTACACACAGACTCATCAATAAGGTAAATACAAAGAGAGAGTCGGCCATTGTTATTTACACACAGACTCATCAATAAGGTAAATACAAAGAGAGAGTCGGCCATGGTTATTTACACACAGACTCATCAATAAGGTAAATACAAAGAGAGTCAGCCATGGTTATTTACACAGAGACTCATCAATAAGGTAAATACAAAGAGAGAGTCGGCCATTGTTATTTACACACAGACTCATCAATAAGGTAAATACAAAGAGAGAGTCGTCCATTGTTATTTACACACAGACTCATCAATAAGGTAAATACAAAGAGAGAGTCGGCCATGTTTATTTACATGCAGACTCATCAATAAGGTAAATACAAAGAGAGAATCGGCCATGGTTATTTACACACAGACTCATCAATAAGGTAAATACAAAGAGAGAGTCGGCCATGTTTATTTACACACAGACTCATCAATAAGGGAAATACAAAGAGAGAGTCGGCCATGGTTATTTACACACAGACTCATCAATAAGGTAAATACAAAGAGAGAGTCGGCCATTGTTATTTACACACAGACTCATCAATAAAGTAAATACAAAGAGAGAGTCGGCCATTGTTATTTACACACAGACTCATCAATAAGGTAAATACAAAGAGAGAGTCAGCCATTGTTATTTACACACAGACTCATCAATAAGGTAAATACAAAGAGAGTCAGCCATTGTTATTTACACACAGACTCATCAATAAGGTAAATACAAAGAGAGAGTCGGCCATGTTTATTTACACACAGATTCATCAATAAGGTAAATACAAAGAGAGAGTCGGCCATGTTTATTTACACACAGACTCATCAATAAGGTAAATACAAAGAGAGATTCGGCCATTGTTATTTACACACAGACTCATCAATAAGGTAAATACAAAGAGAGAGTCGGCCATTGTTATTTACACACAGACTCATCAATAAGGTAAATACAAAGAGAGAGTGGGCCATGGTTATTTACACACAGACTCATCAATAAGGTAAATACATGGAGAGAGTGGGCCATGGTTATTTACACACAGACTCATCAATAAGGTAAAAACGGCCATGGTTATTTACACACAGACTCATCAATAAGGTAAATACAAAGAGAGAGTCGGCCATGGTTATTTACACACAGACTCATCAATAAGGTAAAAACAAAGAGAGAGTCGGCCATGGTTATTTACACACAGACTCATCAATAAGGTAAATACAAAGAGAGAGTCGGCCATTGTTATTTACACACAGACTCATCAATAAGGTAAATACAAAGAGAGAGTCAGCCATGGTTATTTATTCACAGACTCATCAATAAAGTAAATACAAAGAGAGTCTGCCATGGTTATTTACACACAGACTCATCAATAAGGTAAATACAAAGAGAGAGTCTACCATGTTTATTTACGCACAGACTCATCAATAAAGTAGAAACAAAGAGAGAGTTGGTCATGTTTATTTACACACAGACTCATCAATAAAGTAAATACAAAGAGAGAGTCGGCCATGTTTATTTACACAGAGACTCATCAATAAAGTAAATACAAAGAGAGAGTCGGCCATGTTTATTTACACACAGACTCATCAATAAAGTAAATACAAAGAGAGAGTCGGCCATGTAAATACAAAGAGAGAGTCAGCCATGGTTATTTACACACAGACTCATCAATAAAGTAAATACAAAGAGAGTCAGCCATGGTTATTTCACACAGACTCATCAATAAAGTAAAAACATTGAGAGTCGATCATTTGTATTTACAAATTACAAAAATGTATTCTCGAAATGTGTAATTCAAAAATCCACAATGTTCATAAATTTAGTCATCAAATTGTTGAAGAATTTGTTTTATTAGCACTTTCCCTCTTACATCACTCATTACAATAAGAGGACAACACATCAAAGATGACATTATGACAGATTTTCTAGTTTATTTTAGAAGGATGTTTTAATCTCCAGTATCAATATGGCCACAATATTGGTTTTCAATATCTTTGTCTGCAGTTACTGATGTGTAATTAAGACAAGAGACTCACCTGAGCCTGTACTGTTCACCTGATTATTCATTAGCAGTTTGTGTTCATTGTTCAATTAAGTCTAGATTTTAATAATTATTATATTCATTTTTACATAGGATTTGATGTTCAATTGTAACCCATTAAAGTAGGACATCAATATAAAATAAATGAACATTGACAATCTGTTGACATACTACCCAAAGCACTCAACACAATCCATTCAACAACAAAAAACACATAAAAATTGGATGAAAATTAAAAACTTTATATACCTTTCAAAAAAATTGAATTTCGGAATGTTTACCCCTTTTAAACACCTTTTTGAAATAAAATTGCAAATTTTTGTTTAATTAAGAAATAATGCATGGAAGCGGGAGCCATAGTTTTAGCATGGGTAACATTATTTTTGTAAAATGGTAGAGAGGGATAAATGCAATGAAAATAATGCTACCTATGTTAAAACGTTATACAAACTATGGCTTCGATGAATTATTTAGATTCTAGTAAGAAAAATCTAACTTATTTTTTGAAGTGGTAGTCGGTAACGGAAATGCATGTCATAATATACCATTCCTACCACTAACCTTCATGGTTACAGTTGTTTTTCTTATATGGACATTGGATAACTAGATGGTGATGCATTTAAGTTACTGATAATTTCCAATTTAATTGCATTTTAAATTAAGCAACTTAAACAAGTAAAATGCTCACAAAATCATGAAATAAATCAATAACCAGCTTGTGTCAATATGCAATGTCACCAGCGTCCTTGTAAGCACCTAGCTTACCGTGAGACAACAATAACAAAAACCAAAATCAATAAATGGTTGTCTTAAGTATTTGTTCTTGAATTTTTTTATGTTTTATATATGCACCACGGTCCTGTATGAATACATGAATTCACTTAGGAATTATGTTTTGATTTGTTCGTCAATACTCATGTGCGAATTAAAAATATGTCGGGAGTTTTATCACAGGATTATTTATATAGCCAATGAAGGACATCGTATTAGAATGGCCCATCAATAACCCATTAAGAAGAACACTTCGCAAAAAACTGTATTAAAATTGGATGAAAAATAAAAACTTTAAAATTTTGGAAATTTGCAATTTTCGGCCTCTTTCGGTCAAGTTTAACTCGGAAACCGTAAAAGATAGAGGAAATTCGTCAATATACTACCGAAAGCTCTCAACACAATCCATTCAACAAACAAAACACATCACAATTGGATGAACTATTGAAATTCTATATTCCTTTCAAATATGCGAAATTTCGGAATTTGAGCCCCTTTTAGACCCCTTTTCTAAATTAAATAGCAAAGTATGTTTTTATGGCCCATTAATAACTCATAAAAATGAGCAGAACACTTTGCAAAAAACTGAATTAAAATATCCCCCTCCTCCCAGTAATAGTTACATGATAACTTTATGCATGTTTCTGAAAAGGAAATGCATTAAAAAAATCCTCATCAAAAGCAAATGAACAATAATTGATATATACCCATGTATTTGGACAGACACTTTCTGACACATTTGGACCTCTTGTATCTTTTGTGTACTTCTGATCAACAAAAAAAAACATAAACTTTGTGGATCCACTGAACATTCCTACCAAGTTTGGTTCCATATGGCCCAGTGGTTTCAGAGAAGAAGATTAAAATGTAAAAGTTTATGTACAACAACAGACAAGTGATGGCAATACCTCACATGACCCTTTAGGTCAGGTGAGCTAATTAGATCTTTTGTAAGAGTATGATAAATAGGTGTTTCAATATTATCAAAATGAGGTGGAATGCATTTTTGCATCTCAGGGTTGCAAAGTATTCCTTAAATATTTATAAAATCGTTTCTTGTGATGATCTGGTTTGTGTATTTTAGAAGAAAGCCGATGATATCAAAAGGCTTCAATAATCAAAGACCCTTCATGCATATTGAAGGTGTGAAATATATAATGTAATGTCAATCAATTTAGAAAACAGTTCATGTGACCCATTGTTTCTCAAGATCGTTAACAGGTCGTGCACGTTAAGCATGTTTCGGTGTTTGAAACATATTTTACATTTTATTTGTATGCCGTGAGATCTATGTCTATTGTCTGCACAGTTTCGTTGTTGCAATAACCATAATATGTATTGATGCATTTCGTGATATGTTTCCTTATCACATGATATTGTCTAAGAAGATATGCTGTTTGTAATTTTTTAATCAAAGAGAGTTTGCATTCCTTTCGTGGTTTAACAAATTGTCTACTGGATTGTGCAGATATTTTTTCGACTTTCTATTGACTTTACAAAGTTGTTTTGATTAAGAAGGACCATGTGATTCTTAACTCATTTTCTTCTGGAGTTATTGCCCTTTTCCCATACTTTATGTTATAATACACTTCCTCATGACTGGTCTGAAAATAAAATCAAGGTTGCAGTTTGATTTCTATTTCTTTGCAATTTCTTGCACCTATTTTTAAATATTTTTTATATAAATAAATTCATACTCATCAACTATCGATATTACATACAGAGAAAATACATAAATTATCATATGATAATGTAAAAAGTCAGAGAAAATAAAATAACATATTAATCCCACACCATGTTTTGATGTAACATTATTTTAAGATAATAATGCTATACATTACCATCTACAAATCCAAAACCACATTGGTGGGGTAATGGTTAGTGTGCTCACAATGTTTTTTCCGATACATGTATATGAATTTTTTTGGGGTTGATGTACCAATATACAGTTGAAAATGTATGATAAGGTTCTTAGAATATGTGATTTTTTTATATGAAATTTACTCCTGGTTGTTGTATCCAGTTTTGGAAACTAGAAAATCAGACTCTTTTTTTTAGCTCTCCCGTCCCGAAGAGTCATGTCAGCTTGTGCCATCATTCACATCATAGTCATTGTCTGGCATTCATCAGTAGCCTTGTTTATCCTCTGAAACAAATGAACCAAATTAAACCAAACTTGGCAAGGATTGGCCTTTCAAAGTTTTATCTGACAGCCTGGCTCTCCATCCAAGATGGCTACCATTACTATAATATAAATTTCATTGTCCATTATTGCATTCTTTTACATGATAATAAGATCAAATTTTAAGTGCAGTTGTATGTATGATAATGAGTACAATAGTTTAATAGCTTCAACAAAAGTTAAAAGCCACCCAATATTTTTGGAAAGGATGAAAGAAGAATACTTTTTTGGTAATACTTTGTATTTCATTATGGATTAGATCACGGGCTACTTAGTACAATTTGAGTCATATTTGAAGCTGATTATGAAATTGAATTGTTAGTTATTACAAGTGGAAAAAAGGGAGATAACACATACATATTAGAACTTCAAAAAAGTTTTATTTAGTTATTGTTTTCCAACAGTTTAAGAAAATGGACGAGTCATAATTTTTTCAAAACTTTCAAATGAATGTATGGAGAAGCCTTATTGCACACATTTACTTAGTAGCGAATAAAACCATCACTTTTACACCAAATATCCTGCACTCCCCTATTCATTCCACGAACTAGACAGCGAAGCCTATCTTGTGGAAATCACGACCATTCTTCCAGAATTGCGTTTGTTAATTCAGCAATATTTTGACATTGTGGATTATGTTGGTTCACTTTACGGCCAATAAAGTCCCATACATGCTTGATTGTGTTCATATCAAGGGACATGGCAGGCCACTGAAATGTGTCAATCGCCTCTTGCTGCCTGAATTCTCTTACAATGCAAGCTCTGTGCAGTCTGGCCTTATTGTTCATAAAGATCTGCCTGTCAGCCAATGGATGATTATCAAAATGATGTACAATGCCATGGAGGTTACCTTGTATGACATGTAAGTCTAAGAATTTAAAGAAAAGCATCCCAGATGGTTACACCGCCACCACCGAATGCTGTTGTACCCATCAAGTTCCCGTCATGAAATGCAGTGTCTCTATGCCACCAGACTCGAATACGTCCATCCACGTGGTGCAAAAAAAATCGACTTTCTTCTGACCAATGGACTCATTTCCAATTACAAATATTCCAATGGAGATGGCCACGTAGCCAATTCCATCGAGCCCACCAATGACGTAATGACAGTTGCGGTCGTTTTATGGGTCGCCTTGCGTGTAGGCGCTGCTCATTAAGCCGTCTGTTAGCAGTCCTTACAGATACATGACCCCCAAAATTCAATTAATCTGGAATACAAGCTGTTGTAGCAAAACGATTTCTCCTGGCACACCAGGCTATTAGCTTATCCTCTCTAGGTGTAGTTGTGCTGGGCCAGCCACAATACAGACGTTCATCAACCATTCCATTTGCTTGCAAGCGCCCCATAAGACGATCAATTACAGAATGGTGTACCCCCATTTGCCCTGCCACCCTTCTATTGCTAAGACCTGCATGTGACATGCCAACAGCTCTCTGCTAAAGTCAATTTTCGCCTAACCATAATTTAGCGATGAAAACACCCTATATGAAAAACTCTACAACCTCAACTTTCAAACACACTGTGTGTAATTATGTATGACACCAATTGTAAATTGCTTTTAATCGACCACGACTTTATTGATCGATGACATGTTACACATTTAATTAAAACTTTACAGATATTCTTTTCAGCAATCACATTTTAAAAAAGTTAATTTAAAAAAAAGATATTTATGAAATAAATCATGTGGTGCTTTTGTCGAAGTATATATATTCTGAGCTTTTCCATCAAATTTTTTTTCAGCCAATTTACAGATTATGCAACTTAGACTTATTTTCAAAAAGAAACAAATCAAATTCAACCAAACTTAGCTGGCATGATCCTTTGATGGTGCACTTTATGACAACCTTTCATCCAAGGTGTCTGCAATTACTACAAATATCTTCTTTTTTAATTGACCATTGCTTCTTTGTTTTAAGTCATAATTGAAATGCAGCTATATGAAATTGAGTAGCTTTTTCATGAAATGTTTGTACAGCTGATAGCTCGTTTCAAGCTTATTGTGATAAAAAATAAAATCACATTCAGCTCGTCTTTCAGAAATCACAGAACCAATTCTACTAAACTTAGCTTGGATCATCCTGGGATGGTTCCTTTAAAGTCTGTATATAACAGGCCCGTCCACTATCCAAGATAGCTGTCATGGTTAAGAATAGAAATTTCTTTCATTACCCATGCATGGTTTTTTCCAAGTAATAATGAAATGAAATGTGAATGACAATAAGTAGATTAACATTATTTCTGGTTTTCTATGAACATTTTTCGTTCAGCCAATTTTTACCAATTACTGTAAAATATTATTGTTCAATAATTAAAATTTTCTTGGATTCTGTTTTATAGACATTTTTGTGGGCATTGTTTTTAGAGTTTTTTTTCCATTATGAATAAAATAGTTTTGGTATGGATGAGAATAAGATAAACTTATATTATCTGTGTAACATTTGAAGGTAATAAGGAATTGATATATTTATTTCATAACAGTATTGCATTACATATACTGTAATATAAAATTTTAATGTGGTACAATTAACTTGATGGTATTTTCTTCAGATTTTCTATTCTTGTATAGGTTCATAAACATGAAAAAAAAACATATAGGATAATAAACCCAGATTAAAATTACACTTCTTTGTGTTTGAGTTTTCCCAATCTCGTGTAGGTTCATATTTGTGGAGAGTTTTTTCTTGGGTATTGCTTTTTCCGGTTTCTTACTGACCTTGAAAATACTGACCTCAAAAATATTAAAAAAAAACACTGCAAATATTAATACTTCTACAGTATTTATTTTGGGTTATTTTTTATTTTTTTAAATACATTGAGGTTTTCTCTTTAGAAACCACAAATCATGATACATTATTATCTTAAAGAATGTCTTCTACAAGATGAAAAACTCTTGCAGGTGAGCAGTACAGAGTTATCAACCCTGTGAGCCTCTGGTTGTCATTTCTATCAATATACCTCAATACTACAATATTACAAACTGTTGTTTTAATGAATGTCAGACTGTAATAGGTTAACAACAACCTGTCATGTCTATCAGACACACTAAAACAACTGTTACACTAACAAGTAATTGACTTATTATTGTCAATCAAACTGTTTTTATTGCCCACACCTTGTAATACATCTTTCTTAATTACACTACCATGTTTTAAGTTCCTAGACAGACACAGCAGGCTAAGCAAGGATTTACAGTTGATAAAAGTTTTTTGTTTGAATAGTAAAATCATTATAATCACAGTGTTGCTCTCCATCAATACAACACTTTATAACTGTTTATATTTGACCTAATGAAATGTAAATTTTGATCTTCCTGTCTTTGTCAGCTAGTGTCTATACAAGTCTTTTTCAGCTAGTGTTTATGCATTTCTTTGTCAGCTAGTGTTTATGCATTTCTTTGTCAGCTGGTGTCTATACATTTCCTTGTCAGCTAGTGTCTATACATTTCTTTGTCAGCTAGTGTCTATCCATGTCTTTGTCAGCTAGTGTCTATGCATTTCTTTGTCAGCTAGTGTATCCATGTCTTTGTCAGCTAGTGTCTATCCATGTCTTTTTCAGCTAGTGTCTATGCATTTCTTTGGCAGTTAGTGTCTATCCATGTCTTTGTCAGCTAGTGTCTATACATGTCTTTGTCAGCTGGTGTCTATGCATTTCTTTGTCAGCTAGTGTCTATACATTTCTTTGGCAGCTAGTGTCTATCCATATCTTTGTCAGCTAGTGTCTATACATTTCTTTGTCAGCTAGTGTCTATCCATGTCTTTGTCAGCTAGTGTCTATGCATTTCTTTGGCAGTTAGTGTCTATCCATGTCTATGTCAGCTAGTGTCTATACATGTCTTTGTCAGTTGGTGTCTATGCATTTCTTTGTCAGCTAGTGTCTATGCATTTCTTTGGCAGCTAGTGTCTATCCATGTCTTTGTCAGCTAGTGTCTATACATTTCTTTGTCAGCTAGTGTCTATCCATTTCTTTGTCAGCTAGTGTTTTTGCATTTCTTTGTCAGCTAGTGTCTGCATTTCTTTGGCAGTTAGTGTCTATCCATGTCTTTGTCAGCTAGTGTCTTTACATGTCTTTGTCAGCTGGTGTCTATGCATTTCTTTGTCAGCTAGTGTATGCATGTCTTTGGCAACTAGTGTATATCCATGTCTTTGTCAGCTAATGTCTATCCATGTCTTTGTCAGCTAGTGTCTATGCATTTCTTTGTCAGCTAGTGCCTATCCATGTCTTTGTCAGCTAGTGTCTATACATTTCTTTGTCAGCTGGTGTCTATCCATGTCTTTGTCAGCTAGTGCCTATCCATGTCTTTGTCAGCTAGTGTCTATACATTTCTTTGTCAGCTAGTGTCTATCCATGTCTTTGTCAGCTAGTGTTTTTGCATTTCTTTCTCAGCTAGTTCCTATCCATGTCTTTGTCAGCTAGTGTTTATACATTTCTTTATCAGCTAGTGTCTGCATTTCTTTGTCAGCTAGTGTCTATCCATGTCTTTGTCAGCTGATGTCAATGCCTATCACTGTGACGTGAAACTTTTAATTAAAATAATGTTTATGCTTGGGAATGTGTTGGTACTGGTATATTTATCTTATATCTTATATTTTATCAATAATAAATTGCAATCATAGTAATTTCTAAAGTACATCTGAAAAATTAGATTTTACATTTAGAAATCAACTGATTTGATCAGTTGATCTAAACATTTTTTAAGGTCTACTTCTTAAATTCAATATAGTTTTAATTGTTATTTTGTTTTTGATGGCTAAATTTGTGTATTACCTTGACCAAAATCTTCTTACATGTCTTTTTAGCTCACCTGGGCTATTGTCATCACTTTTCGTCCGTCGTCCGTCATCCGTCCGTCAACATTTCACATTTTAATCTTCTCCTCAGAAACCACTGGGTCAATTGCAACCAAACTTTGGTGGAATGGTCCTTGGATGACCCCCTTCCAAAATTGTGTCCGGTGATCCCGACTTCCAACCAAGATGGACGCCAAGCTGAAAATAGAAAAAAGGGAGGATGAAATTTTAATTGTCCAGTGCTGCTTTGGTGTAAGTCAAAATGAGCTCAAATTTTAACTGCAGCTACATGGCAAGGAGTAGTTTAACATATATTCCGGGTTTTTCTGTGAAATTTTTCTTTCAGCCGATATATACCGATTATGCAAATTAGGCATATTTTGATAAAAGATCACATTTAAATCTTCTCTGAAACCGCTGAACCAAATTAAACCAAACCTGGGTGGGCCCCTTTCAAAATTGTGTCCGTCCGCGCCGTCCTGTATCCAAGATGGCCACCGTTACTAAAAATAGAAATTTCTTCAAATGGCCAAAACTGCTCTATTTTAAGCCAGAATGTGCCCAAATTTGAACTGTATAAGCCTAATGATGAGCTTTTTAACATGTATTACAGGATTTTTTATGAACTTTGAACTTTTGCCTATTTTGACCGATTATGCAAATTAGAAAAAGGGGGGATGAAATTTAAAAAAAATCTTCTCCTCGGAAACTACTGAGCCAATCTCAACCAAACTTTGCTGAAATGACTCTTGGATGGCCCCCTTCAAAATAGAAAAAAGGGGGGATGAAATTTTAATTGTCCATTGCTGCTTTATTGCAAGTAAAAATGAGCTCAAATTTTAACTGCAGCTACATGGCAAGAAGTAGTTTAACATATATTCCGGGTTTTTCTGTGAAATTTTTCTTTCAGCCGATATATACCGATTATGCAAATTAGACATATTTTGATAAAAGATCGAATTTAAATCTTCTCCTCTGAAACCACTGAACCAAATTAAACCAAACCTGGCAGGGTGGGTCCCTTTCAAAATTGTGTCCGACAGCCCCGCCCTCCATTCAAGATGGCTGCTGTTACTAAAAATAGAAATTCTTCAATTGTCCATTGCTGCTTTAGTATAAGTCAAAATGAGCTCAAATTTGAACTGCAGCTACATGGCAAGGAGTAGTTTAGCATATGTTCGGGTTTTTTTTGGAAATTTTTCTTTCAGCCGATTTATACCGATTATGCAAATTAGGCATATTTTGATAAAAGATCACATTTAAATCTTCTCCTCTGAAACCGCTGAACCAAATTAAACCAAGCCTGGCAGGGATGGTCCCTGGGTGGGTCCCTCTCAAAATTGTGTCCGTCAGCGCCGTCCTGTATCCAAGATGGCCACCGTTACTAAAAATAGAAATTTCTTCAAATGGCCAAAACTGCTCTATTTTAAGCCAGAATGTGCCCAAATTTGAACTGTATAAGCATGATGAGCCTTTTAACATGTATTACAGGACTTTTTATGAACTTTGAACTTTTGCCTATTTTGACCGATTATGCAAATTAGAAAAAAGGGGGAATGAAATTTAAAAAAAACCTCCTCTGAAACTACTGGGCTAATCTCAACCAAACTTTGCTGAAATGATTCTTGGGTGGTTCTTCTAAAATTGTGTCTGGTGGTCCCGCCCTCTGACCAAGATGGCTGCACAGCTGTACTTAGTTTAACATAGGACCCTATGGGAAATTCACATAAAAACCATCTTGTCTGGAACCAGTAGCTCAATTAAAACCAAACTTTGATGGAATAGTCATCGGATGGTCCTCTTCCAAAATTGTGTCAGGCAGTTGCGCTCTCCCGCCAAGATGGCAACCACAGTGCAGTTGCGTTGTTATTGAAAGCAGCTTTGATCCAGGTGAGCGATTACAGGCTCCTGGGAGCCTCTGGTTTTTAAAAGTCAACACACACAAAAATATAATCAATCAATTTTTGTTTTACTTTCAGCTATGTTATTTAGCCTTTGGTACAAGAGATGTTGTAGGAAGGGAATGTTGTAATCTGCACAAGAAAATAAAGGTGGGTGTGGTTATAATTAAGAAATAAATCATGGAAGCCAGAATGTGTTTTGAGTTTTAACATGGGTTGGCAGATATTAGTAAATTTTATCCCTCTACCAATTTCTGCCAACCCATGTTAAAACTCAAAAACACATTCTGGCTTCCATGATTTATTTCGATTCTGATATGTCTAAGAGTACAAATACGGTAGTATACTTTGATTGGAAGACGGAAATTTATATTTACGTTTGCGGAAAATGTTGCACACAATTTATTCTGCCAATGGAAAGGTCAGTCACATTCACCGGCACATGTGCGAATGAGATTATACCATCGATAAATCGCTCGTTTGTCTACAAAGCGAAAGAAGGACGTCGTGTTAGAATTAAGAAATAAATCATGGAAGCCAGAATGTATTTTGAGTTTTAACATGGGTTGGCAGATATTGGGATAAAATACTAATATCCGCCAACCCATGTTAAAACTCAAAACACATTCTGGCTTCCATGAATTATTTTGATTCTGATATGTCTTAAGAGTACAAATACGGCAGTAAACTTTGATTGGAAGACAGTAATTTATATTTACGTTTGCAGAAAATGTCGCACACAATTTATGCTGCAAAATTCGAGCAGACGATAATTCATCAGCATGTACATTTACGACGGGAAAGTCAGTCACATGAAGCGGCGCATGTGCTAATAAGATTATACCAGCAATCAATCGCTCGTTTGTTTACAAAGCGAAAGAAGGACGTCATGTTAGAATTCATATTAATTTTATTTGAAATTCTGTCTGACATGTCTTAATACCAATGTATAAGAACAACAGACCTTTGCATATTCCTGATATATTTCTTTGTGCAAGTTATTTATCTTACAACATTAAAATTTTGAATGGATTATGGGAAATATATATATGTTTTTTTCATTGAACTTATAATGAAAGGGGACACTTTTGCTCGCTTTAAAAGGAAATAACTCCTGTAGAATATATAATTTTAGATCTAGAATCAAAATTGGAAATGTGCAAAGGTCAATTAATATAGCACCGTAGACAAACTTGCAAGATTTTTTTCAGCTCTTAAAGGTATGACAGAAATAAATATATACTTAGTAAAGCTAAACATCATAGACATTATACATATGTAAATGTGATATTAAATATGATATTAAAACAATACTGATGACAGATACCTCCCCTCCCCCCATTAAATATTGACACATTCCAAGTTGTGCTCTAATCCCTGAAGGACGCCTAATAAAATATGTTATCCTGCAATTGGGTTATTTTTTGTCATAATAAATGGGTTGAAATAAACTATTGCTTTATTATGACACTTTTCACATTACAGGGTTCGACATTAATGGTTGTCTGATTGCCCGGGGCAAGTGAAATGCGTCTTCGGGCAAGTGAAAACGGCACCCAACTTGTCCGATCGGGCAAGTGAAAATGATTCTGTGATATATGTTCAATTCCTGAAGAGCAAAATGATTAATATTGAATTATTCAGTGTTGGAAGTCGCGATGAATTTTACCCAAACATCGCGTCGTATGTATCGTGTATTTTACACCATTTTGTTTTATTTTGTTGACTACGGAATTCCCCTTTCTCAAATAAAGATCGTGTTATTTATATTAGCCAATCGCGAATGCCTAATTAGGCGGTGGCGCTGCATCAACATTGTATTTATTTTCGCCGGCCAATGAAAAGCTAGAGTTATTTGCAGTGTTCTAATTTTAGAAAATTATCCCTGATGTGTATTGCCTTTGCGATCAAAATATTGAAAGCTTGATAGATTACTGGAATAAAAATTCAAACAAACTATACAGTCGTTGTCAGTCTATGATAAGGAACATTTATACTTAAATTTTCTAACAAAAATATTTCAGAAATCCTCATCAATCACCCGTATTTATAAAACTGTCATATTCCCGCAAATTGATAGGTATGTCTACTCAATATCTCAGACTTAGTCCCAGAATTTGGTGCCACTATGGCACAAGTAACCCTCAGGAAATTCTTCCGTGGAGTTCCTCAGAAAAGGAAATCGGATGGTGAATCTAAGAAAATATATGAACTTAAGAGGAAGAGAGGATTTATTGATTCATGGTCAAAAGATTTTGATGGATTACAGGATTCTTCTGATGGAATGATATGCACTTATTGCAAGAAGTTTCCAAATACTGCCATTAATAAGTTTTAACTATTTTTGTTCATCTAGTTTCAATGTTTGAATTAAAACAATAATTGAATTTCAAATTTGTTGATTTGAACTGATCATAAGCATGACTATAATCATAACTTACTGCAATTATGAATAGGAGTATTTTAATTATATAGCCAAATGATGCACTAACACTATGCCCACATCACAAGGTGTAAATAATTAATATGAGGGGTTATTCTACTCTATGAACCGTCATTGTAGATTGCATAGTTCTGCACTACATGCATATATGGCACTTAACAATTCGGGCAAGAAAAATCAATATGGCACTTGCCCAAATGGACAAGTTGGTCAAAAAGTTAATGTCGAACCCTGCATTAGCCTAATAAAGCTATTAAGCCACACCCCTGTCATAATAACTCTTTTCACATTAGCCTAATAAAGCTATTAAGCCATGCCCCTTTCGGAACTACTATTGAGGTATCAATTGGGGTTTCTGTTATCTTTTTTTTATTAAATTAAATAACATTTTTTTGCAAATTTTATTGCAGGATAAATACAGTATTAATGTATTGACGGTAAATATAGAATTTATGTGGCTTGGTATGAAATGGATGGAAAGACTCGCTGTCTAAGCCTCGCCACAAATTCTATATTTACCATCAATACACCAATATTGTATATGAAATTACTTATAAATCATGAAAAAAACCATGATGACCTGTCAGGCTAAGGCACTGAATATTTTAATGATGGCCTGATTTCATGTAAAACTGTGGTAATAAGGGTCAGGACTGATATTTCATGTAAAACTGTGGTAATAAGGGTCAGGACTGATATTTCATGTAAAACTGTGGTAATAAGGGTCAGGACTGATATTTCATGTAAAACTGTGGTAATATGAGTCAGGACTGATATTTCATGTAAAACTGTGGTAATAAGGGTCAGGACTGATATTTCATGTAAAACTGTGGTAATATGAGTCAGGACTGATATTTCATGTAAAACTGTGGTAATAAGGGTCAGGACTGATATTTCATGTAAAACTGTGGTAATATGAGTCAGGACTGATATTTCATGTAAAACTGTGGTAATATGAGTCAGGACTGATATTTCATGTAAAACTGTGGTAATATGAGTCAGGACTGATATTTCATGTAAAACTGTGGTAATAAGGGTCAGGACTGATATTTCATGTAAAACTGTGGTAATAAGGGTCAGGACTGATATTTCATGTAAAACTGTGGTAATATGAGTCAGGACTGATATTTCATGTAAAACTGTGGTAATATGAGTCAGGACTGATATTTCATGTAAAACTGTGGTAATATGAGTCGGGACTGATATTTCATGTAAAACTGTGGTAATATGAGTCGGGACTGATATTTCATGTAAAACTGTGGTAATATGAGTCGGGACTGATATTTCATGTAAAACTGTGGTAATAAGGGTCAGGACTGATATTTCATGTAAAACTGTGGTAATAAGGGTCAGGACTGATATTTCATGTAAAACTGTGGTAATATGAGTCAGGACTGATATTTCATGTAAAACTGTGGTAATATGAGTCAGGACTGATATTTCATGTAAAACTGTGGTAATATGAGTCAGGACTGATATTTCATGTAAAACTGTGGTAATATGAGTCAGGACTGATATTTCATGTAAAACTGTGGTAATATGAGTCAGGACTGATATTTCATGTAAAACTGTGGTAATATGAGTCAGGACTGATATTTCATGTAAAACTGTGGTAATATGAGTCAGGACTGATATTTCATGTAAAACTGTGGTAATATGAGTCAGGACTGATATTTCATGTAAAACTGTGGTAATAAGGGTCAGGACTGATATTTCATGTAAAACTGTGGTAATATGAGTCAGGACTGATATTTCATGTAAAACTGTGGTAATATGAGTCAGGACTGATATTTCATGTAAAACTGTGGTAATATGAGTCAGGACTGATATTTCATGTAAAACTGTGGTAATATGAGTCAGGACTGATATTTCATGTAAAACTGTGGTAATATGAGTCAGGACTGATATTTCATGTAAAACTGTGGTAATATGAGTCAGGACTGATATTTCATGTAAAACTGTGGTAATATGAGTCAGGACTGATATTTCATGTAAAACTGTGGTAATATGAGTCAGGACTGATATTTCATGTAAAACTGTGGTAATATGAGTCAGGACTGATATTTCATGTAAAACTGGTAATATGAGTCAGGACTGATATTTCATGTAAAACTGTGGTAATATGAGTCAGGACTGATATTTCATGTAAAACTGTGGTAATATGAGTCAGGACTGATATTTCATGTAAAACTGTGGTAATATGAGTCAGGACTGATATTTCATGTAAAACTGTGGTAATATGAGTCAGGACTGATATTTCATGTAAAACTGTGGTAATATGAGTCAGGACTGATATTTCATGTAAAACTGTGGTAATATGAGTCAGGACTGATATTTCATGTAAAACTGTGGTAATATGAGTCAGGACTGATATTTCATGTAAAACTGTGGTAATATGAGTCAGGACTGATATTTCATGTAAAACTGTGGTAATATGAGTCAGGACTGATATTTCATGTAAAACTGTGGTAATATGAGTCAGGACTGATATTTCATGTAAAACTGTGGTAATAAGGGTCAGGACTGATATTTCATGTAAAACTGTGGTAATATGAGTCAGGACTGATATTTCATGTAAAACTGTGGTAATATGAGTCAGGACTGATATTTCATGTAAAACTGTGGTAATATGAGTCAGGACTGATATTTCATGTAAAACTGTGGTAATATGAGTCAGGACTGATATTTCATGTAAAACTGTGGTAATATGAGTCAGGACTGATATTTCATGTAAAACTGTGGTAATATGAGTCAGGACTGATATTTCATGTAAAACTGTGGTAATATGAGTCAGGACTGATATTTCATGTAAAACTGTGGTAATATGAGTCAGGACTGATATTTCATGTAAAACTGTGGTAATATGAGTCAGGACTGATATTTCATGTAAATCTGTGGTAATATGAGTCAGGACTGATATTTCATGTAAAACTGTGGTAATATGAGTCAGGACTGATATTTCATGTAAAACTGTGGTAATAAGGGTCAGGACTGATATTTCATGTAAAACTGTGGTAATATGGGTCAGGACTGATATTTCATGTAAAACTGTGGTAATAAGGGTCAGGACTGATATTTCATGTAAAACTGTAACCATTTGAACTATTTTTTTCTTTTTAGTGTAGATATACATTACAATTCATAAAAATTAATAAATTTGGCAAAAAAGTGGTTTTATTTTTTTATTTCCCCAATTTTTATAGTTTATCAATTCTTTATAATACAACAGATTGTTGTTTGTCACAAATTTATTTCCAATTTGACTTTTCATATTCAATAATAAAAGTACAGAACAAATAAAAAAATATGCAGAGAAATGATGATTTCACTGTATCTGTTATTTCATAAACGTATATTTTAATTTCTATTGAAGTGTATTGTATTTTATTATAGTTAGAATTAGATGGGAGAGTAATACATTTACCTGATCTAGAAGGTGTGGTCATACTTAACATACCTAGCTGGGGAGGTGGATGTCTACCATGGGGCACAGAAGTGGACAATGGCAGATTAACTGTACCTAGGTATGTTTAATGTATACTTTATATTGCATGTACTTAGACAGATAATGGGTGTGTTCTAATATCTTGTCATTGTATTATAATATTTTAATGTGTTCTAATATCTTGTCATTGTATTATAATATGTTAATGTGTTCTAATATCTTGTCATTGTATTATAATATTTTAATGTGTTCTAATATCTTGTCATTGTATTATAATATTTTAATGTGTTCTAATATCTTGTCATTGTATTATAATATTTTAATGTGTTCTAATATCTTGTCATTGTATTCAGGGGCGGATCCAGAGACTCTGTTGACGGGGGGGGGGCTCAGTTATGGAGCGATATTTTCAATAATTGATGGAACCAACTGTAGTCCCAAAGCGGTTCTGGCGTGTAGGTCGGTAAAACTTGCTTTCATTTCATTTAGCGTACAGTAGAGAAAAGGTAGTTATTGACTTCCTAAAGTAGTCTTCCGGACTCTCTGCTTCAACATTATCTCTCATTTGTCTCCCGCATATTCTAGGTTTTTTAACCTCTATGTCTAGCGGTTCACATATTTTAGCACTCCTCTCAAAACACTGGTGGTTGAATTGTTCAACATTTGCTGTGCAGTCTAGTGAGCTCTGAATTAAATTTACGCTTTTTAAGGCTCTGCCTATGTCAAGTGATCTCTCTTGTAGTGATCTTGTAGAGGACCTTTGTAAGTTGGAATAACTTGTGTCCGATCCAAATGGTATATAGTTAACAATAAAATAAGTTTATTCTAAATCTAGTGATCTGCTGAGCCCTTTCTTAAAAGCCAGGCACATTTGAACAATAACAATGGTTACGACAAAATCAAAGTTGCAAATGGAATTCAACAAAGAAGATACATCAGCTTCTTCTGGTCTGGTGTATGTGTGTTTTGGCAGTTTTGTAAAGTGCTGAAGGGTTTGAGCAATAGCAGGGAAAAAATCTAATTTAAGTCTATTTTATTTCTAATTAATTTTAATTATATTATATGTATTTATATTTTCATTTAGAGTTTAAAATATGCTGTATTCATATATTTTCAAAACGGAAACTCGTGTATTTTTTTTTTTTTTTTTTTTGTAATACAGCAACATTTGCCTTTAATTTTTTTGTAAGAATAAATGATATTTAAAAAAGAATGTCCTTGAAAAAGCCTCAATTTACAGGTGTTGGTGGTTATACCTATATGAAATTGTGACACTAGACATGTTTATATAACGGTTTAAGACAATACCTGATTAATTGGGTATTTTGACAATATATTCATAAAAACTTGAAAATTTGATTTTGCATAATTACGTATAATTACCTCTTCGAAGATTAATTCAATACAAAGAAATTAATTTGTATTTTCTTTTACTTTCATCACACAGATCGAAACCATTCGATTAAAAGCCATATCGTGACGTTAACTAGCCTTGAAAAGTGTATGTTAATATATGTGCTTGACTTATTCGACGGGGGGGCTGAAGCCCCCAAAGCCCCCCCCTTGAATCCGCCACTGGTATTATAATATTTTAATGTGTTCTAATATCTTGTCATTGTATTATAGTATTTTAATCTTGTAGATATTTTGTATTAACTGATAGATATGTCTTTAGACTTAATAAGATGTAGAATACAGATAGGTTATTTACTTTTTTTTTTTAAATGACAACCCAAACTAATTCTGTTGCATACCTCAAATTACAAAGCAGAACCTGAACAAATTCTTTGGCAAACCTCAAATTACAAACATTATCTAAACCAATTCTCTGACAAACCTCAAATTGCAAACATTATCTAAACCAATTCTCTGACAAACCTCAAATTACAAACATTATCTAAACCAATTCTCCGACAGACCTCAAATTACAAACATTATCTAAACCAATTCTCTGACAAACCTCAAATTACAAACATTATCTAAACCAATTCTCTGACAAACCTCAAATTGCAAACATTATCTAAACCAATTCTCTGACAAACCTCAAATTACAAACATTATCTAAACCAATTCTCTGACAAACCTCAAATTACAAACATTATCTAAACCAATTCTCTGACAAACCTCAAATTACAAACATTATCTAAACCAATTCTCCGACAGACCTCAAATTACAAACATTATCTAAACCAATTCTCTGACAAACCTCAAATTACAAACATTATCTAAACCAATTCTCTGACAAACCTCAAATTACAAACATTATCTAAACCAATTCTCCGACAGACCTCAAATTACAAACATTATCTAAACCAATTCTCTGACAAACCTCAAATTACAAACATTATCTAAACCAATTCTCTGACAAACCTCAAATTACAAACATTATCTAAACCAATTCTCCGACAGACCTCAAATTACAAACATTATCTAAACCAATTCTCCGACAAACCTCAAATTACAAACATTATCTAAACCAATTCTCTGACAAACCTCAAATTACAAAATACAACCTGAACCACTTCACTGACAAACCTCAAATTACAAACATTACCTGAACCAATTCGCTGACACACCTCTAAATACAAACATTACCTGAAACAATTCTCTGACAAACCTCAAATTACAAACATTATCTAAACCAATTCTCCGACAAACCTCAAATTACAAACATTATCTAAACCAATTCTCCGACAAACCTCAAATTACAAACATTATCTAAACCAATTCTCTGACAAACCTCAAATTACAAAATACAACCTGAACCACTTCGCTGACAAACCTCAAATTACAAACATTACCTGAACCAATTCGCTGACACACCTCTAAATACAAATATTACCTGAACCATTTCTCTGACAAACCTGAAAATGCTGTTGTATTATGACATGGCACTGTCGTCATCATAATATGTCTGTAGACACAATGGTTTCCTTGCAAAATCTTTATTTCTAGTTGACCGAACCTTCCGAATTTTTAAAACAAAGATCCTTGGCACAGAATTAAGGCTGGTATATACTTTGGGTATTGTAGTCCTACTCGTTCCCAGACAAGAAGTCCCAAGGTACAAACAATGGTGTTTATGTTTTTGAATGTGGAGAGTTTATTATTCATCAGATTTTGATGTTTTTAGCTCACCTTGCCAAAGGCAATGTGAGCTATTGCCATCACTTGGCATCCGTTGTCTGTTAACTTTTCACATTTTAATCTTCTCCTCTGAAACCCCTCAGCCAGATGAACTGAAACTGGGTAGGAAGCATCTATAGAAGGTCCTCTCTAACGATTGCACATTTTGTCCCGATCCATTAACAAACATGGCCACCACAGGCAATTCTTGTTTCTGGTTGGCCGATTTTTTTTAAAATCTTCTCCTCTGAAACCGCTTGGTCAAATGAACTGAAACTTGGTATGAAGCATCTATGGAAGGTCCTCTATAAAGATTGCTCATTTTGTCCCAATCGGTTAACAAATATGGCCACCACAGGCAATTCTTGTTTCTGATTGGTTGATTTCTAAAAAATCTTCTCCTCTGTTAAAAAAAAGATAACTCGTGCCTAAACTGTTAAAAGAAAGATAACTCTTGTTATTATCTCCCTTAGAAATTAACTAATGCTAAAAATCTTCTCCTCTGAAACTGCTTGGCCAAATGTACCGAAACTTGGTAGGAAGCATCTATGGAAGGTCCTCTATAAAGATTGCTCATTTCGTCCCAATCTGTTAACAAACATGGCTGCCATAGGCAATTCTTGTTTCTGGTTGGTTGATTTCTAAAAATATTCTTCCCTGAAACTGCTTAGCCAAATGAACCAAAACTTGGTGGGAAGCACCTATGGAAGGATCTGTATTAAGTTTCCTCAAAGCAGAATGAAAGGTGAGTGATACAGGCTCAGCTCACTGAGCCTCTAGTTAAATGAATTCCTTGGGAAATTCCATTTCAGAAAAACTCATAGTATTATTATGTAACTATTACCATTCATGACATAAAACAGGGCAAAAATGGGAGGGGGGTCAAAATTTTACCTTTTTAGATTTTTCATCCAAATTTGGTTCAATTTTTGCAAAATAATGATCAGGCTAATGGACAGGCCATCAAAAATTTTGCAATTTCATTTCTAAAAAGAGACAAAATTCTGAAATTCACATATTTGGAAGATATATAGAACTTTTAGTTTACATCCAATATTGATGAGGTTTTTTCCTTGGAAATGACTGTGGTGTGAGCTTTCAGATGTATGTGTCAGGTTTCCTCTATTTCTTATGCTTTCAGAGATAAACTCAACTAAGAAGGTCGAAAAAGTAAACATTCTCAAAATTGTAATGTTTTATTTTTCTATCCAATTTTAATACAGTCAGTGCCGGATTTACGTATAGGCTCGATAGGCTGAAGCCAAGGTTCTCACAATTTAGGGGGCCTCCGTCCAAGGTGTATTATATTTTAAACACTGTTGTTGGACTTTCACACTTATGCAGTCATAGCATACTGCACTTTCTAAACAACCCTTCAGTAAATTTCCTTACACAGTTGCGCTCCATTTCAGAATATTGCAGAATTTTAAACACCCCTCCTCATCTTTTCCTTTATTGAAATTAATTGAACACACTTCCATCTTCCTCCAGTCGTGAAGGTGGGGAATTGGGAGGGGCCTCACAAGTGGATTAGCCTAGGGCCTCTCTTTATCTAGATCCGGCACTAAATGCAATTATCGCAAAATGATTATCTCTATGAAATGAGCTATTTTTTTTATGGAAATGAGGCTAAATAGGGCTCAAATTCGGAATTTCACATGTATGTAAGATAAATACAGGTTATATTTTTCATTTAATTTTGGCATGTTTGATAAAAAAAAAATTCATTGATTGTTTTAATTATTTTCAATTATATTTTTTATCACATTCCCAGACTATGTTTTTTCAATCATATTTTATCTACCTAGTTCTTACGTTTTCAAGATTAAAGGGGGATAAAAGGGACCAACGCTTAAAATAGAAAAAGAGACAAATGCCCAAAATACAATGGGTCCAGTTAAATGACTGTGTTTAACACATTATTGTGTCCATCAATTTACTGTATCTACACCTGCTTTTGATACACTTGTGCTCTGTCTTGTTGACATGCTGTGGTGGCATCATGCTGCACTCTGTCTTGTTGAGATGCTGTGGTGGCATCATGCTGCACTCTGTCTTGTTGACATGCTGTGGTGGCATTATGCTGCACTGTCTTGTTGACATGCTGTGGTGGCATTATGCTGTGCTCTGTCTTGTTGAGATGTTGTGGTGGCATCATGCTGCACTCTGTCTTGTTGACATGCTGTGGTGGCATTATGCTGCACTGTCTTGTTGACATGCTGTGGTGGCATTATGCTGTGCTCTGTCTTGTTGAGATGTTGTGGTGGCATCATGCTGCACTCTGTCTTGTTGACATGCTGTGATGGCATCATGTTGTGCTCTGTCTTGTTGACATGCTGTGGTGGCATCATGCTGCACTCTGTCTTGTTGACATGCTGTGGTGGCATCATGCTGCACTCTGTCTTGTTGACATGCTGTGGTGGCATCATGCTGCACTCTGTCTTGCTGTGGTGGCATCATGCTGCACTCTGTCTTGTTGAGATGCTGTGGTGGCATCATGCTGTGCTCTGTCTTGTTGACATGCTGTGGTGACATCATGCTGTGCTCTGTCTTGTTGTCATGCTGTGGTGGCATCATGCTGTGTTCTGTCTTGACATGCTGTGGGGGCATCATGTGATGCTCTATCTTGTTGACATGCTGTGGTAGCATCATGCTGTGCTGTCTTGTTGACATGCTGTGGTGGCATCATGATGTGCTGTCTTGTTGACATGCTGTGGTGGCATCATGATGTGCTCTGTCTTGTTGTCATGCTGTGGTGGCATCATGCTGTGTTCTGTCTTGACATTCTGTGGGGGCATCATGTGATGCTCTATCTTGTTGACATGCTGTGGTAGCATCATGCTGTGCTGTCTTGTTGACATGCTGTGGTGGCATCATGATGTGCTCTGTCTTGTTGACATGCTGTGGTGGCATCATGCTGTGCTGTCTTGTTGACATGCTGTGGTGGCATCATGCTGCACTGTCTTGTTGACATGCTGTGATGGCATCATGCTGCACTCTGTCTTGTTGACATGCTGTGGGGGCATCATGTGATGGTCTATCTTGTTGACATGCTGTGATGGCATCATGCTGTGCTCTGTCTTGTTGACATGCTGTGGGGGCATCATGTGATGCTCTATCTTGTTGACATGCTGTGGTAGCATCATGCTGTGCTCTGTCTTGTTGACATGTTGTGGTGGCATCATGATGTGCTCTGTCTTGTTGACATGCTGTGGTGGCATCATGCTGCACTGTCTTGTTGACATGCTGTGATGGCATCATGCTGCACTCTCTCTTGTGGACATGCTGTGATGGCATCATGCTGCACTCTGTCTTGTTGACATGCTGTGGTAGCATCATGCTGTGCTCTGTCTTGTTGACATGTTGTGGTGACATCATGATGTGCTCTGTCTTGTTGACATGCTGTGGTGGTCTTGTTGACATGTTGTGGTGACATCATGATGTGCTCTGTCTTGTTGACATGCTGTGGTGGCATCATGATGTGCTCTGTCTTGTTGACATGCTGTGGTGGCATCATGCTGTGCTGTCTTGTTGACATGCTGTGGTGGCATCATGCTGCACTGTCTTGTTGACATGCTGTGGTGGCATCATGCTGCACTGTCTTGTTGACATGCTGTGGTGGCATCATGCTGTACTCTGTGTAGTCCTTTATTTTAAACATAGATTGGACATATATTATATCTAGAATGATTACAAATATTGTAGATTTTTATGACATCAATAACCTTTTTTGTCCATAAATGTAAGAACATTGTTCCTCCAAATATTGTTCTGTGATATATCAGTTGACAAGGAATCATAATTGAATGATTCCAGTGGCTTAAATACATACTTAGTCTCATGAAAAACTGATAAGCCTTGAGGTTATACAATATGTGGTTCCAACATTTTATGCACAACTAAATCTCATGAAAAACAGATAAACCCTCAGGATATACAATACAGTCCATATGGTGTGTATTCAATAAGCTTCTGTAGGTTTTGTTGAAGTATCATTGATTGAACACCAGATATCTGACAATATCAATGTAAAATAGTGTTGAAAGATTAAGTAAATGTCTTCATACAAATTGTCAAAAACACATAAATGCCATGCAATGTGTTTAATTTAATGATAAACAAAATAAAATATATAAACAGTTAGCACCAAAAATCTGCTGTGAGATGTCATTTAATTCATCATATACTTTATGTTGCATTCCCATGAATATAGGGTGAGAAAATGCAATATAAACATTCTTAGTTTTTGTTATGAAGTGATCTTTTCAACATATTTTTTTACTTGAAATTTATATTTAATTGGTTTTCTTCTGGAAAATGACATTAATTACTTTAAACTGAATATTTTTTGTTTCTTTTTGAAGTGTCTGATTAACATTGTTTTACATGATATACATTTAACAGGTACTGTAGTATATATTTTTATATTATGTTTAAAAAGATGCTGTATCTTTATCAATTTTTAGACAGGTCTATTTTTCCTTCAACAATAAAAAGGGTGTTGCCTGTTGGTGATATAATAGTAACATATCCTTAAATCAAGGTCATTTTGTGTAGTTTTTTTTATCAATGTTACATGATGGCTTACTTTAGCATCTAGAATGTAATTGAGATTAGATATATTTTCTCACAAAATTTTCCTCTAATTCACCTAGTCCAAGAGTCACAAAAGAATTGATATAGGTATTTCCCCCTCTCCTGGGGAGACAAACAAATTTTGGTATTTTATTTTTTAAAAAGGGTATAAAAGAGATCCAAATTATGAAATTTTGCATATATATTTGAAAAGTATATAGAATTTTTATTTTTCACTTAATTTTGATGCAGTTTTTTTTGTGCTGAGAGCTTATGGTAGTATGTCAATAGATTCACTCTATCTCTTACGGTTCAGAGATAAACTGAACCAAAAGGGACCCTAAGGTGCAAAAATGGATGTTTCTGTTATTTGTACACAGTATCCAGAGAACTTATTTTTCATCTGATTTTGATGTTTTTTTTTAATGAAGTCCTCAGGGAAATGCCTTTCACAAAAATGCAAATTGGCAATATGTACCTCTTACCTTTTTGACATAAAAAGGGCCCAACACATTATTGTGTCCTGCAATTTACTGTGTTAAGCAAAATACTGTGTCTACACCTGTCTTTAATATATACTTGTTCAACTTTTCCTTGCTGTATCATGCTTTGCTCAGTGTAGCCCTTTATTTTAAATAATTTTAATAGATTTAATTTCAAATAAGTAAGGTTTGGTGATTAAGTGCAGAAAATTGTATGATTCTGGCATTTTCTATCAAAATATAGCAAGAAAAATCTACCTGTGTTTGATACTGTGTAAAATCAACATTTAAAATAAAATAAAAATGTTTTTACTTTAGTTATAATGATGGATTGTTAGAAGTCATGGGATTGTATTCATCATTCCATATAGCACAGCTACAATGTGGTCTAGCACAACCACTTAGACTGGGACAGGCTAGAAAAATAAAGGTTAGTTATATAGCACAGCTACAGTGTGGTCTAGCACAACTACTTAGACTGGGACAGGCTAGAAAAGTAAAGGTTAGTTATATAACACAGCTATAATGTAGTCTAGCACAACCACTTAGACTGGGACAGGCTAGAAAAGTGAAGGTTAGTTATATAACACAGCTACAATGTAGTCTAGCACAACCACTTAGACTGGGACAGGCTAGAAAAGTAAATGTTAGTTATATAGCACAGCTACAATGTAGTCTAGCACAACTACTTAGACTGGGACAGGCTAGAAAAGTAAAGGTTAGTTATATATCACAGCTACAATGTAGTCTAGCACAACTACTTAAACTGGGACAGGCTAGAAAAGTAAAGGTGAGTTATATAACACAGCTACAATGTAGTCTAGCACAACCACTTAGACTGGGACAGGCTAGAAAAGTAAAGGTTAGTTATATAACACAGCTACAATGTAGTCTAGCACAACCACTTAGACTGGGACAGGCTAGAAAAGTAAAGGTTAGTTATATAACACAGCTACAATGTATTCTAGCACAGCTACTTAGACTGGGACAGGCTAGAAAAGTAAAGGTTAGTTATATAACACAGCTACAATGTAGTCTAGCACAACTACTTAGACTGGGACAGGCTAGAAAAGTAAAGGTTAGTTATATAACACAGCTATAATGTAGTCTAGCACAACCACTTAGACTGGGACAGGCTAGAAAAGTAAAGGTGAGTTATATAACACAGCTACAATGTAGTCTAGCACAACCACTTAGACTGGGACAGGCTAGAAAAGTAAAGGTTAGTTATATAACACAGCTATAATGTAGTCTAGCACAACCACTTAGACTGGGACAGGCTAGAAAAGTAAAGGTGAGTTATATAGCACAGCTATAATGTGGTCTAGCACAACCACTTAGACTGGGACAGGCTAGAAAAGTGAAGGTTAGTTATATAACACAGCTACAATGTAGTCTAGCACAACCACTTAGACTGGGACAGGCTAGAAAAGTAAAGGTGAGTTATATAACACAGCTATAATGTGGTCTAGCACAACCACTTAGACTGGGATAGGCTAGAAAAGTAAAGGTTAGTTATATAACACAGCTACAATGTATTCTAGCACAACCACTTAGACTGGGATAGGCTAGAAAAGTAAAGGTTAGTTATATAGCACAACTACAATGTAGTCTAGCACAACTACTTAGACTGGGACAGGCTAGAAAAGTAAAGGTGAGTTATATAACACAGCTATAATGTAGTCTAGCACAACCACTTAGACTGGGACAGGCTAGAAAAGTAAAGGTTAGTTATATATCACAGCTACAATGTAGTCTAGCACAACCACTTAGACTGGGACAGGCTAGAAAAGTAAAGGTTAGTTATATAACACAGCTATAATGTAGTCTAGCACAACCACTTAGACTGGGACAGGCTAGAAAAGTAAAGGTTAGTTATATAACACAGCTATAATGTAGTCTAGCACAACTACTTAGACTGGGACAGGCTAGAAAAGTAAAGGTGAGTTATATAACACAACTACAATGTAGTCTAGCACAACCACTTAGACTGGGACAGGCTAGAAAAGTAAAGGTGAGTTATATAACACAGCTACAATGTAGTCTAGCACAACTACTTAGACTGGGACAGACTAGAAAAGTGAAGGTTAGTTATATAACACAGCTATAATGTAGTCTAGCACAACCACTTAGACTGGGACAGGCCAGAAAAGTAAAGGTGAGCTATATAACACAGCTACAATGTAGTCTAGCACAACTACTTAGACTGGGACAGGCCAGAAAAGTAAAGGTGAGCTATATAACACAGCTACAATGTAGTCTAGCACAACCACTTAGACTGGGACAGGCTAGAAAAGTAAAGGTTAGTTATATAACACAGCTACAATGTATTCTAGCACAACCACTTAGACTGGGACAGGCTAGAAAAGTGAAGGTTAGTTATATAACACAGCTACAATGTATTCTAGCACAACCACTTAGACTGGGACAGGCTAGAAAAGTAAAGGTTAGTTATATAACACAGCTACAATGTAGTCTAGCACAACTACTTAGACTGGGACAGGCTAGAAAAGTAAAGGTGAGCTATATAACACAGCTATAATGTAGTCTAGCACAGCTACTAAGACTGGGACAGGCTAGAAAAGTAAAGGTTAGTTATATAACACAGCTACAATATGGTCATATAGCACAGCAAGAAAATGGTCTAGCACAACCACTGGACTTCAAGCAATTAGTTATAAGGTACCCAAATTCTGAAATATATTGCATATTTGGAATGTTTACACAATTTTTATTTTTCATTTAATTTTGATGCGTCATTATTTATTTTTTAGGTTGGAAGGGGGGGGGGAGTCAGGTATTCCAATGTATTTCCTCTATCCGTCATGGTCAACTTGTTGCGGTTGCATCATATTGCACCCTTTTTTATGCAGTGATCCACTTACATTTAGCAACATCATGTATATGTTCACTTTAAGAAGGTTTTCACTTCACAGGCCTATTTCCTATTTCTAAGGTATCCTTTGAAAATTAGGGGAATATATTTTTCTGCAGTCACATTAAATTATGTGAAGCATGAGTTCTATTCCTGTGCACTTGGGGGCCATTGTGGTCGTGATCATAAGGTAGTTGGATTGTTAGTTGCCTATCACCACTAATGTTGTGAGTTCGAATCCCACTCATGGAGAGGTGTACTAGCTACAACGTTATATGATAAATTTTGTCAGTGGCTTGCTGCAAGTTGGTGATTTTCTCCAGGTAATCTTGTTTACTCCACCAATAAAACTTATCACTACGATATGACTGTAATATTGTTGAAAGTGGCATAAAATACATGACCCTAACCCTGTGCACTTTATAATTACAGATAAGTGTATTGAACGGTAAAGTTCCAATGCAGGTGGATGGTGAACCATGGGAACAGTCTTCACCAGTAGAGATAGAAATTACACATCATAGTATGGTTACAATTTTATCACGGTTAGGCAGGACTAATATTAATGGATAACCTTCACACAATCAATGGTAGAATGCTGCAAGACTTCAGGCAGTCGAATGTATTAGTCATTTGTGATAACTAAGTCATAATTCAGAACAATTGTTTAAATTGAATCCTCTTCCAAGCATATGTGATGTAAGGAGTGAGTGTTATTGTAGGAGGAAGTCAGGAGGCTTGGTGGAATATTATAAACTTTTACTACTTTCCACCTCATGTTAAAGTCTAGTTATTTTGAATACTCCTGTAGAATAAAACCTACTACCTCCATGTAGATCACCTCTATTTCTAGATGAAGAAGCCTAAATAGCTAATTGATAACAAAAACTATATAAATAATAAAAGATGTCAGGTTCATGTAATCAGTGGTTTTCATACTACAAGTCTATTTTAAAATCACTTGACTAGAAAATGCTTGTGCAGTGGGAAAGGTAGTCAAAGTTTATCCCATCAAGCCTTCTTCTGTTTCTGCTTCTGCCGATTAACTGCCTCCTTCGTCGTGTCGAAGATCATGCAGTGATTTAAATAGGTGCTATGCATCAAGGGAAGTCTCGCATCAGAATAAGTTAAAAACAGGTTCAAAGATAAAAGCAGTCGAGGCGGTTTATTGGACACAGATTGAAGCTTTAAGTGTGTCCAGGCTGGCTTTGTCAGGTGGCAGGGCGTTCCAATCTCGGACAGTTCTTGGGAAGAACGACATCTTCCTGACATCAATCCTACAGCGTGGTACTTGATAGGCATTGTCGTGAGATTGTCGTAGTCTTCTTGTTGGTTTTTCGAGGCAGTCTGTCTTGGAGATGGCGACTAGTTCGCGGTCGATCTTATAGAGCATGGTAAGTCTAGCGTCCCTTCTCCTGTCCTCTAATGACCTCCAACCAAGGCATTGGATCATGGCAGTGACGCTAGACCTATTGTGTTGGCTACTTAAGACGAACCTTGCTGCCCTTCGTTGTACACTCTCTAGCTTCCTGATGTCTGTCTGATGATGAGGATCCCATACGGGGCTGGCATACTCTACTTGATCGATATTGATGAGATCTTCAGATTTCTGCATAGGAAGCCTAGAGTCCTATTCGCCTTGTTTTTGATGGAATCGATGTGTTGGCTCCAGTTCACTTTGTCGGTAACCCCCAGGTACTTGACTGATGTCACTGCTGCAAGTAATTGTCCTCGAATGGTATACTCTGTCACGATGGGGTTCTGCTTGTTGGTGATGGTGAGGACTGTACATTTTGCTGGATGGAACTGCATGAACCAGTCTTCTCCCCATTGTGCGAGTTTGTCGAGGTCTTCCTGGAGGTGTTCTGCATCATCCTCCGATGTTATAGTGAGGTAGGTGATAGTGTCGTCCGCAAATAGTCGAACAGTGGATCGTTGCCGGTCATGGAGGTCATTGATGTAAAAGATGAAGAGGGATGGTCCAAGTACTGATCCCTGTAGTATTCCAGAGTCTACATCGACCTGTGATGAGTTCACTCCCTCGACAACGACTGTCTGGTTCCTTCCGGGGAGCCAACTTTTAATCCAGCTGTTTACCTTACCCCGGATGCCATACTGGGGTACCTTGTCAAAAGTCTTGGCGAAATCCATGATGAGCACGTCCGTTTGGAGAACCTGTCAACTGTCTGTTATACTCTTTACAATTGACTGGATAATACTGCCATTATTTATGTGTACAGTGTGCAATTCTTATGAATGATCTCTTATTAATGCTAAAGTCATGATTAAACTTACATAATGCTCAAGTATATTTGTATTATAAATAATCTTATTTTAGGTGTATGACAAGTATTGAGAATTGGTATACATTTTGTACATTTGTATGCGTATATATTTCAATATGGACTGGGTTATACCAAAGTTAAAATGTCAATTAAATGCTGCTAATGATGAAGTGGTCTAATTTAATTGGTTAAATCCAGTTAATGATGAAGTAGTATAATTTGATTGGTTAAATGCAGTCGATGATGAAATGAAGTAATTTGATTGGTTAGATGGTGTTAATGATTAAATGGTATAATTTGATTCGTTAAATGCAGTTAATCATGAAATGGTGCAATTTGATTGGTTAAATGCTGTTAATGATGAAATGGTGTAACTTGATTTGTTAAGTGCTGTTAATTAACCAGTTGAATTTATTGTGATATTTTTTATATTGAAAAGACAATAATTTAATATACTCTTTCAATAATATTTTAGGGTTAAAAAGTCAGTTACTTCCCTTTTATGTATTAATCATCAGCTTTTATCTCCCTTGTTCTTCTTTTGTCTGTAGAAAACATGATAGTGATATGTTTTTTTCTATCTTGAAAAGAAGATAAAGACATAAAAAGTTTTGCTATTTAAGGAAATGCCAAGTGTTGTTAAAAGGTATATATTTGTTGTGACAGAAATAAGAATGTTAGTAAACATTGTCTTTAATGTGCTGTTATGATTGTTTGCTATTTTTTATTTACATTGTATATTTATTATTTATTTTAAATTAGTATAATAGGTTCTTACATACGTTCTTGGGAAAGACCGGGTGATCTTCCACGAATGATAGAAATTTTCTGTCTTTTCGCTAGTGGAGCGCAGCGAAAAGAAACCAAAATTTCTATCACGAGTGGAAGATCACCCTGGCTTTCCCAACAACGCATGTAAGTACCTATTTCTTCCGTAAACCAACAACTTTCACTATCGCGAACTCCTAGAGACCCCCGCCATTGATCAGTAACTAATTTGCATAAATTTTCAGATCAATATCATAAAATTGAGCGTTATGAAATACACATCACATAAAATTGACTTTTGTGACACTGATTGATAAACTAAGTAGCTTTCTACTGATATTTGAGCTTTTCTCACTAATATTTTATTGAAAGTACAGTATTTTCCTTCATGAGACATGACGTGACACATATTTTGACGTCATTGAAGAATAACGTCAAAGGTACGGAAAAGGACATCTAGAAATACGAAAAAATGAAAATAAAAGACACAAATATATTTAATACGGTTGGAGTCTGTATTTGAAAAAAAAACGATGGTTAAATCTGTAATATATCTGTTATTCAGCTAACAGTCAGGGTATATAATGTGACATTCCCGGCTTAGGGTATATATTTAAGCGATTTTTTTTCTTGTTAGAGGCGTTCTGATTGGATGTCACAGCGAGTAAAGATGAGTGCACGTGGACTCGTCTTACCTCGGTCGTCTTCACCCGAAAACGGCCATTTACGGAAAAATAACCATTCTTAATAAACCACATATTACTAAAACAATATTTATTATATGATAAAATCAAAAATTGCTTCCATGTATTGGTTCCATAGTGTAGTCATGTAAGCTTCATATTTAAAATGTCAGTCTAACTTTCTGCCTGAAAATAAGCAGTTTATTTACAATACAGCATGTCTGTGTACTGGGATGACAAAAACATGTATGAGATTTGTAAAGAATCAAATTGTTATCTTAGATTAAAATAGAGATTAGTGATAATCTTTGACTTGTAAATATATAACATTCCATCTGTAACAGGACTCTTAGTGTTTTATCTGATTATGTACTGTTAATGAGTAAAAATCTATCTCTAACATTTCCCAATATAACCCACTTGTCTACGATTGAATTGTCTTATATTCACCATACAGGATATGATATGGAGAAGGGGGAAGGGTATTAAAATTTTACCTCTAATTGAAAAATCAAAGGATTATCATAATCTCCATTGACATTAAGTTGTAATACATATTTGCATCACATTTCAAGAGCTAACACCTAATAAATTTGCACATTTGAAAAAAACACCCCTCTATCCCCCCCAGTGGCATATATATCCTAATGTATCTTGTAGGTAATTTTTTACAGACATTATAACTATCTAACTCTTGGATATTTTAAGTTGATCATAACTACCCAGTTTAATGTCCTAGTTTATTAGCTGAGGAAGCTGTAAAACTGATGAAAGCCATGTTTATATAGATGGTCTTTATAAAAGGTGTTGCTTGATAGAATAGATAGCTACTACATTGTACCACTGGATGTAGTACTCTATCATACAACACAATAGGAAAATATTAAAACAGCTTTCTTCTTATAATCTGTTTAACTGATGCAACACAAACTGGGTTTATTTTGTAGATAATAAACCTTAGACGACTTTTATTACCAGATATACTTTAAAGAGGAAAGAAACCTAATCATAATATAGTGATATAAACGGGTAATTGTTTATTAAATAGATAATAAACTACATTTTATGGTCAACAGAATCACAGAAAGCTATTAATTGGGTATGTTAAAAACAAATATAAACTTTCCTTCAGCAAGGCAACTGTCATATGGACAATGGTAGTGAGATCACTCTAGTGTTAACTCGAGCATCATTTATCAACATAATATACATTATCAACCAATCAAAAAAATGTACATTTACTGAGTTTGGATGAATAGGGAATCAGACAATATGTGTTTATAATTTTGAAATATTCGGTAGAGGAAATTAACAATTGTCAACATGTAATTACCAAAACAACAGTGCAACCATCCCCCTTTTTGTGCCACTCCAGTCATATTCAAGAACGTTAATATCCAAAATATTGTTTTGGCTTTCTTCCAAAAATAGTTTTATGAAAAATTTTGTTGTTTTAGAATTTTGCTCATTTTCAGCTATTTTAGAATCTGTGTCGTCAGCAAGTGTTATTTGGTATAGGTGCAAGAAAACCAGAGAAGACTTTGTGATGTAGAATAATGCATTTTTTTTTTTTGGCTCATCAATACCAAAGAGTTTCACAATGCACAGCTCCCATAAAAATAAAATCGTAATTAACAGTTTTGTGACAATACTATTGGACATTTGAAAAGATAGAAACATCTAAACTATTTTGTTACATCTATTGTTTGAAATAATCGTACATCTTATGTTGGGTTTCTTTCCCCATTTAATGTAAGAT
This sequence comes from Bathymodiolus septemdierum, assembly GCA_963383655.1. Lineage (NCBI taxonomy): Eukaryota > Metazoa > Mollusca > Bivalvia > Mytilida > Modiolidae > Bathymodiolus > Bathymodiolus septemdierum. The sequence goes on from OY726522.1 coordinate 30,448,949, forward strand.
TGTTTGGCGAAAACGTCCACAAATCTTAGAATCTGATTCTCACAAATGATCAACACGGTATTATGTGCATAATATATATATTTTTTCATTCAATAATAAATACGGTGAACGATAATGGCTCCAACGAGATGCATTCTGTAAGTCGGTGACAAAACTTTTATCACGTAAAAAAAACTAACACTGAACCAAGTATAATTCATTACCAGATGGAGTCTAACTCACAGACTGTAATGGTGGTAGGTAGAATTAAACCCAACTACCATTCAGTCACGCTGACCCCTTTTACAAATGTTTTTTTAATTATCTTGTTTTCCCCCTGGCCGTCCGTCATTTTATATTGGATACCATATGAAGATTTGCATATTATTACAGCACTTTAATCATTCAATTTTGTAAAGAGTTATTGCCCTTTTTCACTAAGAATAGATTATACATTCAACTCCTTCTACATTTTAATTGCCATTACAAGGCATCTTTCTTTAAAAATGAAAGTATGGAGCAACAATTTTGTTTTGTGTTAAAAATTATCTTTATTGTCTAAATATTTTATATATTTCATTTTATTATATTTGTTTTGATTAAATCTACTTATTTAATAAAGAATGAGCAAACTAATGTATGTTTTTAACTCACCTGACCCAACGGGTCATATCAGATATTGCCACCACTTGGCATCCATCGTCTGCATCATCATCTGTAATCTTGGACATTTTTATCTTCTCTCTGTTCATTGGATGGTCCTCTAAAAAGTTCATGTTTTTTTGTTGATCGGTATTCGAAGTACACAAAAGATGTGTGTTGTACGTCTGTGGCACCATCTATTGTCAGCTGTTAACTTTACCATTAATCCATTTGGAACCAAACTTGGTAGAGCTGTTACTATGTTGGTCCTGAACATCTTGTATGATTTGTGTTTCATATGGGGATCCAACATTGCTGCTAACGCCAATTATGCTATCTGGTTAAAATTAAAAATTTTAAATCTTCATCTCTGTAATCACACATGGGATGGAACCAATACTGCCGTTGGAGATCCAGTTATCAAGAGGGGAGGGTTGAGATCCAGTTATCAAGAGGGGAGGGTTGAGATCCAGTTATCAAGAGGGGAGGGTTGGGATCCAGTTATCAAGAGGGGATGATTAGGATCCCATTAACTGGTTTAACCCCGCCACATTTTTGTGCCTGTTCCAGTTAAGATGAGATGTGATTGTTTCTTTTGTTGATATTGATGATATTGTTTGAACTTTTTTTCCTAATTGGTAGGAATGTTCCTCATATATCTCTCTAAAAAGTTTCTTTGTCGATCATCTTAGGACAAATTTAACATAGTACCTATGGGAAAAAATACCTGAAAATTCTTCCAACTCGAAACCAATGAAACATTTGAAAGTAAACTTGGTTGAAATGTGCCTTGGGTGTTCCTTTGCAAAATGTGTGTTTTTGTGTTGAAAAAAAACCAAGATGGTTGCCATTGCAGGATGTAATTTTAACATAGGACTATATGGGGAAATTAAAAAATGTTTTTTTTCTCAGAAACTAGAAATTTGATTGAACCCAAACTGAGCATGAATAATCATTGGATGGTCCCTTACACAATTTTATTTCTTTTTTGTGTCAATCGGATATCCAAAATGGCCCCCATTGCAAGAAAAATTAAACATAGGACCCTATGGGGAAAATATTTCCAAATTATTCGTCTCAAACCAATGAATCATTTAAAAGCAAACTTGGCTGGAATGTGTCTTTGATGGTCTATTACAAAATGTGTGTTTTTGCATCGATCGGAAATCCATGATGGTTGCCATCGTAGGACATATAGTTTTAACCTTTGACTATATGGGAAAATGAAAAAACATGTTTTCTCAGAAACTAGAAATTGAATTTAAACTGAAGATGAATAATTATTGAATGGTCCTTTATAATTTTTTCTTGTGTTGATCCGAATTCTAAAATGGCAACCAGCACAGACAAATTCAACATGGAAACCTAGGGGGAAACTATTTTGAAATAACATGTGTATTCTTATCTGAAACCACTAAGCTATTAGTAAGTAAACTTAGAATGTGCCTGAGATGGTCCTATCTGTCTGTTTGTTTTTATTTTGTTGATCAGAAATCCAAGATGGCAGCCTCTATATGACAGTGTTGATATAAGAGCCTTTGGAACAAATATCTTTTTTATGATACTAGAAAATAAATTGAATTGAAATGGTAATCAAGCATACCAAATCTTGAAGCATTATGATGCTGTTGTCCGATTGGTCAATTTATTTAACTGTCTTGCATATTATTGGATGGTGAAAGATGAACAAAGGGGGTGTTGTTAGATGCTAGTGTATCACTGGAAAAAAACGGTACAACAAACATTAAATTTTAATTATAGATTGATTATGGTTTGGGTCTGTTGTCTGTCTGTAGATACTCTAGGGTTTCCAGGTAATAATTGTTGTGCTAGTTGACAGCCTTCTAATATATCAACACAATGATCCATGGCATAGAATTAAGGTTGGCATTGATTTAACCCTATCCAATTCCAAACAAGAGGCATCAAGGTGCTAAAATGGGTGTTGTTATTTGTATGCAGAGCATTTATTTTTTAAGCTTTTCAATTTTTTTTGTTATAGTTTTGGAGTTATGCCCCTTGAAAATGTGCAAAATGACAATCATTATATTGCTGTATGATTACTGAAAATGTAGTACTGTTTACATAACTTGAATAAATATGATTTGATTTCAAAATTGTTTAGCATGAAAATTCATTACACAATAAGTTCGATATCACACGGAAAAAGAGAATACGGTTTAATTTTGTTTTAAAAAAATCTCTTTTTTATTCAAAAATAACCCTTTTTCCAATTTTGGTAAATATCCTAGCTAGAAAATTCGCAATCCTATATTTTTTTTAAGTATCCAGTACATTTCAGGAACCAGAAGAACAAGAGCTGCAGCATTTCAGGAACCAGAAGAATAATAGCTACAGCATTTCAGGAACCAGAAGAACAATAGCTGCAGCATTTCAGGAACCAGAAGAACAATAGCTACAGCATTTCAGGAACCAGAAGAACAATAGCTACAGCATTTCAGGAACCAGACGAACAATAGCTACAGCATTTCAGGAACCAGAAGAACAATAGCTACAGCATTTCAGGAACCAGAAGAACAATAGCTACAGCATTTCAGGAACCAGAAGAACAATAGCTGCAGCATTTCAGGAACCAGAACAATAGCTACAGCATTTCAGGAACCAGAAGAACAATAGCTACAGCATTTCAGGAACCAGAAGAACAATAGCTACAGCATTTCAGGAACCAGAAGAACAATAGCTACAGCATTTCAGGAACCAGAAGAACAATAGCTGCAGCATTTCAGGAACCAGAACAATAGCTACAGCATTTCAGGAACCAGAAGAACAATAGCTACAGCATTTCAGGAACCAGAAGAACAATAGCTACAGCATTTCAGGAACCAGAAGAACAATAGCTGCAGCATTTCAGGAACCAGAAGAACAATAGCTACAGCATTTCAGGAACCAGAAGAACAATAACTACAGCATTTCAGGAACCAGAAGAACAATAGCTACAGCATTTCAGGAACCAGAAGAACAATAACTACAGCATTTCAGGAACCAGAAGAACAATAGCTACAGCATTTCAGGAACCAGAAGAACAATAACTACAGCATTTCAGGAACCAGAAGAACAATAGCTACAGCATTTCAGGAACCAGACGAACAATAGCTACAGCATTTCAGGAACCAGAAGAACAATAGCTACAGCATTTCAGGAACCAGAAGAACAATAACTACAGCATTTCAGGAACCAGAAGAACAATAGCTACAGCATTTCAGGAACCAGAAGAACAATAACTACAGCATTTCAGGAACCAGAAGAACAATAGCTACAGCATTTCAGGAACCAGAAGAACAATAACTACAGCATTTCAGGAACCAGAAGAACAATAGCTGCAGCATTTCAGGAACCAGAAGAACAATAGCTACAGCATTTCAGGAACCAGAAGAACAATAGCTACAGCATTTCAGGAACCAGAAGAACAATAGCTACAGCATTTCAGGAACCAGAAGAACAATAGCTACAGCATTTCAGGAACCAGAAGAACAATAGCTACAGCATTTCAGGAACCAGAAGAACAATAACTACAGCATTTCAGGAACCAGAAGAACAATAGCTACAGCATTTCAGGAACCAGAAGAACAATAGCTACAGCATTTCAGGAACCAGAAGAACAATAGCTACAGCATTTCAGGAACCAGAAGAACAATAGCTACAGCATTTCAGGAACCAGAAGAACAATAGCTGCAGCATTTCAGGAACCAGAACAATAGCTACAGCATTTCAGGAACCAGAAGAACAATAGCTACAGCATTTCAGGAACCAGAAGAACAATAGCTGCAGCATTTCAGGAACCAGAAGAACAATAGTTACAGCATTTCAGGAACCAGAAGAACAATAGCTGCAGCATTTCAGGAACCAGAACAATAGCTACAGCATTTCAGGAACCAGAAGAACAATAGTTACAGCATTTGAGGAACCAGAAGAACAATAGCTGCAGCATTTCAGGAACCAGAAGAACAATAGCTACAGCATTTCAGGAACCAGAAGAACAATAGCTACAGCATTTTAGGAACCAGAAGAACAATAGCTACAGCATTTCAGGAACCAGAAGAACAATAGCTACAGCATTTCAGGAACCAGAAGAACAATAGCTACAGCATTTCAGGAACCAGAAGAACAATAGCTACAGCATTTCAGGAACCAGAAGAACAATAGCTACAGCATTTCAGGAACCAGAAGAACAATAACTACAGCATTTCAGGAACCAGAAGAACAATAGCTACAGCATTTCAGGAACTAGAAGAACAATAGCTACAGCATTTCAGGAACCAGAAGAACAATAGCTGCAGCATTTCAGGAACCAGAAGAACAATAGCTACAGCATTTGAGGAACCAGAACAATAGCTGCAGCATTTCAGGAACCAGAAGAACAATAGCTACAGCATTTCAGGAACCAGAAGAACAATAGCTGCAGCATTTCAGGAACCAGAAGAACAATAGCTACAGCATTTGAGGAACCAGAACAATAGCTGCAGCATTTCAGGAACCAGAAGAACAATAGCTACAGCATTTCAGGAACCAGAAGAACAATAGCTGCAGCATTTCAGGAACCAGAAGAACAATAGCTACAGCATTTCAGGAACCAGAAGAACAATAGCTACAGCATTTCAGGAACCAGAAGAACAATAGCTGCAGCATTTCAGGAACCGGAAGAACAATAGCTGCAGCATTTCAGGAACCAGAAGAACAATAGCTACAGCATTTCAGGAACCAGAAGAACAATAGCTACAGCATTTCAGGAATCAGAAGAACAATAGCTACAGCATTTCAGGAACCAGAAGAACAATAGCTACAGCATTTCAGGAACCAGAAGAACAATAGCTACAGCATTTCAGGAACCAGAAGAACAATAGCTACAGCATTTCAGGAACCAGAAGAACAATAGCTACAGCATTTCAGGAACCAGAAGAACAATAGCTACAGCATTTCAGGAACCAGAAGAACAATAGCTACAGCATTTCAGGAACCAGAAGAACAATAGCTGCAGCATTTCAGGAACCAGAAGAACAATAGCTACAGCATTTCAGGAACCAGAAGAACAATAGCTACAGCATTTCAGGAATCAGAAGAACAATAGCTACAGCATTTCAGGAACCAGAAGAACAATAGCTACAGCATTTCAGGAACCAGAAGAACAATAGCTGCAGCATTTCAGGAACCAGAAGAACAATAGCTACAGCATTTCAGGAACCAGAAGAACAATAGCTACAGCATTTCAGGAACCAGAAGAACAATAGCTACAGCATTTCAGGAACCAGAAGAACAATAGCTACAGCATTTCAGGAATCAGAAGAACAATAGCTACAGCATTTCAGGAACCAGAAGAACAATAGCTACAGCATTTCAGGAACCAGAAGAACAATAGCTACAGCATTTCAGGAACCAGAAGAACAATAGCTACAGCATTTCAGGAACCAGAAGAACAATAGCTACAGCATTTCAGGAACCAGAAGAACAATAGCTACAGCATTTCAAAATATTTGAAAACATCTCTATTGGACTCTTGGTGTTGACAGTTATTACGAAGCATATTGGTAAAAAATAGAAGAAACATCGCAGATTGAAAATTAAACAATATCAGGAAAGCCTTCGAAGATGGTGTTATTTTTTTATCAATGCATTTGAATTTGTCATGATTAGCACCTGTTTGCAGAATAACCATGAGAAAGAAACTTTACGATAATCTTCGACTACTTTTCGTGAAGACCTTATTGCACACTCTGCGTAAAAAATGTTCCTCTGCGTGAAACATCGCTTAGCTTTGCTTTTAAGTGATGTCCTCCATTTCGGAACTTTCGAAAATGATATTAAATCCAGTATTTTATATTGGGAATCATACTTTGCTTTCCTTACAAAACCCCAAAAAGTTATTTTGTAAGAAGTTTAAGAAAAGTAGTTCTGGTTTAATTTCTTACTCAACTGCAACCCTAATCTTCTTCAACCATACCATCTCTCCTATGAGTAATACAATTACTTCCAGATCTCTCAAATCCTGTTCTTTGTTCAACACAGAGCAAACCCATACCGGTGATGTTTCTCCTCGTCGGTCTTTCAATGTCAAACTTTTACTCTAACGGAATTTCCCTTCGTCACACTCTGAATTCTATGGATCACTCCAGAGGCTTCACGTGAACTCTCGGCTCCTTCGATTCCCATTTTCCAGCAAACAGTCTTCACTAATTAATGAAGTCGTCCCCTTGATTAACTTCCACTTATTTTTCAACCTCCATGTTCTTTCCGGATGACGTATCTTCTCAGTAGCTCATTCGACCACTCCTCGTCTACATTCAGTTTTTCAATTTTTTGGTAAGGTTAGCGTAAGTTGTTTCTAAAATATTGGGTGAGATGGAACACAATGACAGGAGCACACAATGTCGAAGAAAATACATATGAAGATAACACCACAATCAGCTTAAACCGGGCATTGCATAATACGACTGTAGAATATCGACAAGGGAGAGTTGACCAAATGTATAATAAAAGCAAGTATGGATATAGTATTTTGATGGACATAGTAACATGCTGGAAACAGTATTTTGGGCATTTATCTCGTTTTAGTTAGGTCAAATCGTATTGAAAAACTATGATAGGTAGGGAATGTTATAAGGAATATAATAGAAAATAATTAAACAATCAATTCAAAGAAAACCCGCATCAAACATGTCAAAATTAGATATAAAATACTAATTGCGTATTCCAAATACATGTATGCGAAAATGTCGGAATTTGGTCCCTTTTACACAGCTTTTCGAGATAAAATACCGGTAACTAAATTTGTATGGACCATCAATAACCCATAAAGATGATAATTTTACAAAAACAAAAAAGGAATTAAAATTGGATGAAAAGTTAAAAAAAAAAATGAAACCTCTCCATTATTGTCTCTTTTTAAAGGGGAATTATCTGCCAAAATCGTAAAAAAAAATTCTCATAAAAACTATCAGATAGGATTGATGCCTTAATAAAACGTGTTTCTGTAACTTATAAATGTTATGAAATGTACGCGCATCAGGGAAAAAAGGTGCAACTGCTCGTGTTTTGAGATCGATCAAAAAATGGACTTATACCTCGAATTTGACGACAGTGGTCAACTCAGTAGTGAAATTTATGATAAACGGGACGACTTCAATTTTAAAATCATAAATTTTCCAAACATGTGCAGCAATATACCAGCTTCTCCTGCATATGATGTTTACATCTCACAATTGATTCGCTATGCAAGGGCCAGTAGCAATTATTCTGATTTCCTGGAACGTCATCTTCATCTGAGAAACAGGCTACTGGACCAGGGCTATAAAAAGATTCGCCTTATTCGATCTCTTAAAAAGTTTATATTCCGATACCAAGATCTTGTCGAAATATATTCCGTCTCTGCAGACACGATTATAAACGATGCATTTCCATATAGTGAAAATGTATAAAGATAAGGAAGCCAAGAAAAATGTCAAAAATATTTTTTTATCAATGTGTGACGTAAGAGTGTCTTTGACATTTACTTCACTGAATATGGTACTGCTTTGACGATTGCTTTACCTATTTTGTTCCTGTATTTAAATACTGTTATAGTGACAGCCGTAACCTTTGAACCGTAATGAGAGCGGGAGGTTTGGCGCTTTAAAATCTGATTCAACCCACCATTTCTTTTGAAATGCCTGTATCAAGTCAGGGTCATTACGCTTTTCACAGTTTTCCGGTTGTTGACTGATTTTGTCTGTTTATATAATTATGAGTTTTGACTTTCCCTTTGTAAGATTGTTCGGAGTTCGGTAATTTTGTTATTACCCTTATTTATTAATTATCGGCATTGTTTACGAAGTTTGCCGAATCGTCATTAAATCAGTACAACAGTGCACTTATTTCTTATTTTCTGTGAATCTGCTTTTAGTCGGCGTTAATTACGAACAAAGAGCCATACAAGTTTGCAGTTAATTAATAAGCGACAAAATACAAATTATTCGTTTTTACCTGTCACTAGTAAGGTCAGTTGCATACGGAGAAAGCGAGGTCAAATTATTTGCTTGCAAGGAAATAATAAATCGATGGTAATTTTCGTTCTCAAAAGTCGAAAAGTGGTACGATAAGCTGCTTAATGTGAAATATTTACCTTTATTTCATCATTTTAAAGCTATTTACCAATTTCCAAAACATATAATTTGTTGATCAAAATCGTAGCCAATGCCCCTTTAAGTTAAAACAATAATAATTGCATAATAAAGCTATCCATGTTCTGAAAGCGATTTTCTTAAGGAATTTATCCAAACAAAAAAGATCCTCATCAAAATCCGATGAACAATGAACAAACAAAAAACAGAAATATCAGTTTTTGCACCTTTGAACCTCTTGTTTGGAAACTTAGGGCTACAATGACAAAATACAATACCAGTCCCAATTCTATATCAATGAATGTTCGTGTTAAAAATTCAGGATTTGTCGACTAGAAATAGTTATCACTCGGAAATCATGGTGTCTACAGGCGCACGTCAACATCAACACCATATCATAATACGCCGTATGAAAGATAAAATATTACGGCAAAGATTACAAATGGAGGAAATCATAAACAAAAAACACTCTAGAAAAAAGACTCATGGTGAAAAAAAAGTTTTGGCAAGAATCAATGACGACTACCAATGGTGAACATAAAAAACACGAGGAGGACTATCAATAGAAATAACCAAATGTCAATCTAGACAAGCCTCCAGGAAGTCTATCAATGGTGATAACAAAACGGTCAATCTCGACAAAATATGTATATGACTGGGACGAATATCAACAGAGATAACCAAGCTGTCAGTCCACACAAGACACAACAGAGTAGACTATTAAGAAGGAAACCCAAGAGGTTGGTCTCGACAAAACGTGAAGACAAATATCAAGAGATAACAAACGGTCAGTCTAGGCAAGATTCAAGGAAGACAACAAATGGTGAAAACCAAAATGTCAGTCTCGACAGGTTGGTCTCAACCACAGGCACTATGTACACTATATCAAAAATCAATTCAGTCAATGATAAGAAAACAGTGTCTTGTGTAATATAAGAAATATCAAACGATCGGTTTCAATAAAAAACAATGAAGACTATTAACAGAGTTAATCCCGATCAAGAATACTAAGGGAACGACCATTTAACTTGAAGGGGAGGGGGGGGGGGGGGATGTTATGGTTTTTTTCTAAAAAAATATTCCGATTCCCAATGTTGCTGAAAAAAATATTCTGATTTTGGTGGAGGAAAAAAAATAATCTGATTCAGAGTTTTTGTCATATAACCTAATGTTAAATTCTGGAAAAAAAAATATTCTAACTCTTGTATTGTCCGAAAAAAAAATTCTGAATGAAACAAAAAACCATAAACCCCCCCTCCCCTTCAAGTTAAATGGTCGGTCCCTAACCACCGTGCCCAATGTCACATTCGGGGACGGAGATGAACAGCGTCCGGGGACAGAGATCCGAAGCGACGAGAACGAGGTTAGTTGGTATAATTTTGCAAATTTCTTGAGCTCTGTAATTAGGTAAGTGTAAAAATATATCCAGCGGAACACTGTGATCATCCACGAAGATATTGAACCTATTTTGCATGCACTGGTTGTCCTGGAAATAGTCAAACACTCAAACACAATGTGGGGACGGTCCTCAAAATCGGAATTCACCGGTATTTTCTGTATGATTACGCCTTACATGCAGCACTACACAGTAGTCACTGTTGTTATATAGTGTGTCCAAAACGGGGGCAATAATGATTTATAGTCATTACGGCAGCATAATGTGTCAATAATCTTTTTCGCACAAAATTACGATGTGACGTAGGGGGACAGAGAAGACCGTGTAGCCAGGGGACAGTGATCAACTTTGCAAAAACGGTTTATTGCAGCTTTTAACGTTCACAATGGTTTACATTTAGTATTTAAACTATATCCTGTTATGTGTATTCCCTTTCCAACACGATAAGATACACCTGGGACTTTTCCATGACACCGAGTGCACACTTCCCTTTCGTCACTATGTTTTTTCATGTGTCTATTAAGAGCGTATGTGTCTTTGAAGTCCTTTTTGCATGTATCGCAAAGTTTACCTGTCTTTTTGTGTTTGAAACGGATATGGGAGTTTAATCCATCAATATAGTTGTACTCCTTCCCGCAGTGGGGACACAGATAGCTTGTTTCATCTGTTGTGTGTCGTCTCATATGAATAGTAAGATAAAGTTTATTTGTAAACTCCTGATCACACATATCACATTTATATGAAGTGTCTGCACTGTGGATGGCCATATGGCGCCTTAAATTTGACATTGTACTGAAATGTTTTCCACATACATCACATGTGTTGCCACTAGCTACCTCCTCTTCGTGTTCAATGAACCTACTGTCCATGATCTCCGTTAGAAAGAAAATATAAAAATAAACATGAATTCAAAACATACCACAACCTTATACATGCGAAGCACCCAATATAAGACTTAACAAAATGCATGATTCAGGCTATTTAAAAGCTGTTTTTGTCTATTTTCATACAAGTATTTCTCAGATGGTGTTTCTTTTGAGAGAAACATTGTTCAATTTCTATTAATCTACCTGAAAGATGAATCTATACAGAGGTCTATAGGGTATCTGTAATCGCTCAGATAAATGTGCCTTTTGAACAGTTTTCTTTCCAAAGGAAACACCTGCTGATGAAGAGCTGTACAAAAAAAAACGATGAAGCAGTCGGAAACGATATGTAATTCCCTCGCTCTGAAAATGTAGTTTAATTTACTATCAGCTGCTTTACTCGCCGAGACGCATCTGCTGACCAAATATCAACGATGTACTACATTTAGTATCCTACCTCTGGATCATAACGCAAAACTTAACCAGTCAGTAATTCTGAAAATATAGGTCAATCTGACCCAACTATCAGCTGCAGCTGTATCACTCCCAAAGACGCAACTATTGACTAATATCATTGACGTATGACATGCAGTATCCTAGCTCTGGACCTTAACGTAAAACTAAACACAAACCTTAAAGCGTTGATCACTGTCCCCTGACTACACGGTATTCTCTGTCCCCCTACGTCACATCGTAATTTTGTGCGAAAAAGATTATTGACGTATTATGCTGCCGTAATGACTATTATTATTGCCCCCGTTTTGGACACACTATAACAACAGTGAACACTGTGTAGTGCTGCATGTAAGGCGTAATCGTACAGAAAACACCGGTGAATTCCGATTTTGAGGACCGTCTCCACATTGTGTTTGAGTGTTTGACTATTTCCAGGACAACTTGTGCATGCAAAATAGGTTCAATATCTTCGTGGATGATCACAGTGTTCCGCTGGATATATTTTTACACTTACCTAATTTCAGAACTCAAGAAATTTGCAAAATTATACCATCTAACCTTGTTCTCGCCGCTTCGGATCTCTGTCCCCGGACTCTGTTCATCTCCGTCACCGAATGTGACATTGGACACGGTGCTAACGGAGACCTCTGAAAGAAACCAAATTTCGGTTTGAACAAAGCACGAAAGAGGTTATTATTGCATTCGAAAATGAAAGTTGATTCATGAAATCGTCGATACTATTGATGAAGCCAACCAGGACACCAGTCTGTTTAAGACGTAGGGAGGAACCATTAATGGATTTATCTGACTCTGAAAGATATTTAAATATTACCAGAGACACTCGTATACACTCTGTGATTTTCGTTATTTCATTAAAATTTAATATTTTCCCGTTTAGTGCCTCTATTCTAACCTTCTCTAATAATATTTATGGTAAAAATGGGTTGTATCAAAATGCGTAAAATACGTCAAAATTAGGTGATTCTGCGTAGAGTGTACACGAGTGCCTGTGAATATTACCACCAGAGTAGAAAATTGTTTAAGAACAAATATTAAACACCAAAATTGGCACCGTGTATGCAGTGTTTACTTGTTAGTGTTTTACATCCTAGACCAGCTGGGGAATAAATACTCAAATTGAAATATTCCTGGAAGTCAATATGTTCAAATGGTGTATAGACAAAATACGATGATTATCCATATTTAAAAAAAAAAAGTATAAAACACAATAAATGTGCAACAAATAAGTGGTACTTGTACATTATTGTACATCTTTGTCTGAAGTCAAGCACTGGAATCTTTCCGGCAAATATGTTTGTCACGGATCATACATTTTATGTGGTAGTTTTGTTTTCAACCTATATTTATTTTCTTTATGTTTCGTCAAAAAAAACAGACAACGTCTATAATTTGTCGATTTACAACCGTGATTTGATTTAACTTAAGAAATTAGAAACTTGTTTTTATCTGTGATGAGCCGTAACGTATCTGCTTTGATCACCAAGAACAAGTGATGTCTTTATCTGTATGTTATCACGATAAAACATGTATTCAGGGTTTAGCTTGTATCGTTTTTTTTAATTGTTAAGTATTTTATCATAGGTGAAATCACACAGAAACATGTGGAACTTTAAACGTAAGATTTGCTGTACATCATTTGACCCTTTATTAGGATCACTTGCCCCTAGGCGTACGCACCACAGAGTATATACAATACACAGCGCACTCTTCATGATAACTGATTGTTAAAATGTCTGTTTATAATCATTCTTTCACGACAGGTGTGCCTTGTTTTTTTTAATCTCCACTTAAACTTTATTTTACCTTGTTTACTAAAAGTAGTAAAATATACATAATGTGGTATAGTTCTTGTCTACGCTATACATTACATGAACCTATTCCTTTATGGGGTTAATATCAGGTTGTATTTGTTGTCTTACACGAGCCTATTCCTTTATGGGGTTAATATCAGGTTATATTTGTTGTCTTACACGAGCCTATTCCTTTATGGGGTTAATATCGGGTTGTATTTGTTGTCTTACACGAGCCTATTCCTTTATGGGGTTAATATCGGGTTGTATTTGTTGTCTTACACGAGCCTATTCCTTTATGGGGTTAATATCAGGTTGTATTTGTTGTCTTACACGAGCCTATTCCTTTATGGGGTTAATATCAGGTTGTATTTGTTGTCTTACACGAGCCTATTCCTTTATGGGGTTAATATCAGGTTGTATTTGTTGTCTTACACGAGCCTATTCCTTTATGGGGTTAATATCAGGTTGTATTTGTTGTCTTACACGAGCCTATTCCTTTATGGGGTTAATATCAGGTTGTATTTGTTGTCTTACACGAGCCTATTCCTTTATGGGGTTAATATCAGGTTGTATTTGTTGTCTTACACGAGCCTATTCCTTTATGGGGTTAATATCAGGTTGTATTTGTTGTCTTACACGAGCCTATTCCTTTATGGGGTTAATATCAGGTTGTATTTGTTGTCTTACACGAGCCTATTCCTTTATGGGGTTAATATCAGGTTGTATTTGTTGTCTTACACGAGCCTATTCCTTTATGGGGTTAATATCAGGTTGTATTTGTTGTCTTAATGTATAGTCTTATTCCAGAACACTTCTCTTTGATTTGATGTTGTTTCTCCTTTATTTTTGGAATGATCGACAGTTAAAATCACCTATAATTAGGTTCTACAGAGAAATCTGGACGGATTCATATAATCATTATATCCCGTTTCATTTCATCGTGTTTCATAGTACCAGTATTATGATTCTTTTGATGGAGCAACATTATCCTGACCTTCTCTTATGTTATCCGTTATAATAGTGGACGAATTATTTCTATATATTCGAAGCTGAACTTATTGTAGACATGTTAGAGATTAATTGGTTGGAATCTGTGTATCCATTGATCTGAAAATCGAGTTTACAAATAAGTACCTTATAAAAGACCTGTGGGATGGAATTCGTATTTTGTCATTGTTTCGTCCTCTTCATTTTGATCTTTTACTGGTTTTGTCTATCATAATTCATACAACCATCCCCCGGATTGTGTTTTGTCTATCATGATTCATACAGCCATCCCCCGGATTGTGTTTTGTCTATCATGATTCATACAACCATCCCCCGGATTGTGTTTTGTCTATCATGATTCATACAACCATCCCCCGGATTGTGTTTTGTTTATCATGATTCATACAACCATCCTCCGGATTGTGTTTTGTCTATCATGATTCATACAACCAACCCCCGGATTGTGTTTTGTCTATCATGATTCATACAACCATCCCCCGGATTGTGTTTTGTCTATCATGATTCATACAACCATCCCCCGGATTGTGTTTTGATACTGTTCCATCACTTTATAATGTATCACAAACAGTCCATGTGTACCATGACCTGACATTTAGACCACAAACCAGTGCAGTAAGTCTCAAGTCGCTCGGGAACAACAATGTATGGTATGGAAACTGAAATATGTTGAAGAAGACTAGCAACGCTATATTGACCCTTGTATGCCTATTTGGACTTCAACATTTTACTATTTTATCTCACCTTTTTAATCATTAAAAAGGGGTCGTCGTGGTCGTGATCGTGTGGTAGTTGGATTTACACTTACCAATGCAATCAGTGTCTATCACCACTAACGCTGCGAGTTCGAATGCCGCTTATGGCGAGGTGTACTCGGTACAACATTTTATATATAAATGTGATAAAGTTTGTCAGTGACTTGCAGCAGGTCGGTGGTTTTCCCGGGTACTTCGGATTCCTCCACCAATCAAATTAATTGCCACAATAAAACTGAAATATTATTGAAACTGGCGTGAAACACCATAACTCTAAACCCCTAATCATTAAAAAAAAACGCGTTATCAATATAATGGTATTTGAGGCCATTGAACACATGCGGCACTTTCCCCGTTAACTTCCATCTTACTAACAGGCCACATTGATCATACAGTAAACTATAACAATATCAACAACTTGTTTATATGAGCAATTCATCATTTTTAAAGTATATTCCTGCAATAAAAATAAACAACAACTAGAGAACCGATCGACAGACAAACAGATCTCATGGGAAATTTGGGAGACTTGAAATCTAACTATCAACAGAACCGAAATCATCGTTTTATATTTTCCCCCATATGTATTTATCTAATTTGGCTTTCTAAACATTAAAAATATTTTTTTTAATATTTGAATAAAAATACTTTTGTAGATGGAAATGTATCAAGTATAAGAATACACCCCAACCTGTAGATTCTTAAAAAGAATGAACTCTTACTGGTCTCTAATTCTGTTTTTCAGAAGCTACAGTCCATCAGTAGATGTGATAGTCAATGCTACAGAACAATCATTAAGAATATTAAGTATGTTATTCCCCAAAATAAACTATTGATTTACCGTATTGAGATAAACAAACATCCTAATAGCATCGGTGGTGTAATGGTTAGCATGTTCGAGTGCAGTAGATCGACTCCAGATCGGATTTAAAATTGGTATTTGTTGCTTCTACGCTAAGCACATGTAGGAGAAAGAGCAAATACTTGTTGGCTCGGAATCGGGACAATGTGTCCAAGTGGAGTGACATGTCAACCCACGGACTGTTGTTTCAGCGAGCTAGCAGTATAACAATCCAATTAAGGGTGTTGGTCTAGTACAAAGTGGACCTCATCATCATCTCATTGATACTTAACTAGTTCTCGCCATGATATAGTTGAAAATTGCTGAGTTGGCGTTAGCAACAATCATTCACTCACTGAAAAAAAATCCTTAACAATACTATATGATTTGTTGATTAATCTTCTTTTATAATATTGAAGTAGACTTGTTTATTGTTAATTTTTACATAAGTTATGAAATTCAAATAGAAAAGCTAAAAAATATTATGCAAACATCTTGCATAAAATCTGCATTTTGAAGGAGTAGGGTCAATAAATTGTATTTGGGTAGATCGAAAACGTGAAAACAATTTGGTAGGTATGGTCTAACCATGCAAATTTTCAAAATAAAATGGCCTTTGGGGATAATAACACTTACCTCACCATTTATAATAGTGATACATGACATATACATAGTGTAGTGTTATTTATATCTACATTTGTATTTCCATTATATTCATTAATTATAGATCATAAAACAAACACATTTTATATCTTGTCTTTATTTCCTATTATATATTTGAACACATAAACTGAATTTGGAGAGATCTCAGTACAAAGTTCATTTATAGTGCATAACACTTATCTGCTTCAATGAACATAATTAAAATGAAATGAGTCTTTTCAGTGTTGAATTATGGGACAACCATTTGTTTTATAGGCATGACTGAACACGTTTAGGATCCCCCCCCTCCCCCCCATTTTAATAGAATTTATCATAATATTTCGTTTCTCATACTACTAGTATATTAATTTACAATAATATTTGGTTGGAGAATAAGTGGGGGAAAAGATACAAGTACCTTCATCAGGTTGTTGTTACTCCCCCCCCCCCCCCCCCCCCCCCCCCACCCCCATTTAATTGTACATGATGATGTCTTGCTTATTGTTCTCCATATTTAAGGTTCAGACCATTTTATTTGATAAAAACTCCCTCCAGTCTCCGGTAAAATTCAAATAGTTGTCCACTTGTTATGATAATGCTCCTATATCATATATTACATATTATATATAGTTAATCAGATACATATTGTAAGACAAGATCATGATATAACCATATCTTCTACATTCCTAACCCACCCTTTACAGAACAAACCACAATGCTGGTTGGTTTGGTACACTGTCTCATTAGTAGCACAGCATTGGTATATTACACACCACAACCTTAACACTGATAATATAAAAGAGTGATTTGGTTACTATTACAATACACTTGTCTTCAGTAATATAATACTGTGTGCAAAATATTTCGTTAAATTCACAGACTATAAAATTTAAGGTTATAATCGGTACATCCAATTATTCTATATTTTATTGTCCCATCCAACAAATACTGAGAAAAAAAAAACTATCAAATGTCATAAATGAAGCTATATATGGTGACAATAGTGAAATGTGAGAGAGATCATAACACAATAAACTCTGAAATTCAATAACAACTTAAAGCATATTTACAATTTCATTGCACCTTTAACAATATCACAGTTCGGCATAACACCTTGCACCCGCTCCCCTCCCCATCCCCCCTTTCCCGACCACTATCTGGTAGAACATCTCATTTGACCAGTGTTTATTGCTCGTTTCAACACTAACATCCAGTCATTATAATATGGAGAACATGTCAGTTTTAGTTGTCCTAAACGCCATTTTCCAGTGAACAAAAATAGGCCTGGTCCATACCCAACATTGCATTGTCTATGTCTGGCTAGATTCTCTTTTAAATATGGACCATTTCTACTATATCCATCTAAAAGTAGTTTTCGTTGACGAATTACCTTGGAGATGTTTACACTTATATCTGTTTGAGCTACATCATCTATATGTGTTACATTAGACATGGTACCAACTATAACTGAAACAGAGAAATATAAAACATTACAATTAGGAATAAACTCCACATTATACACATGTTATACCTTCATTATAATATACACTTTTTAATACCTTAAAATATAGGTCTAAAATTTGACCCACTCCCATGTTTACAATGTTCTCTTTTGATAGCCAAATTACAACCTTTCAATGGTGACTATTTTTCAAGAAACTTATAAAACTGAAAAACTATATTGATATAACCCAGTCTGTAATCCACTGTAAAAATCGTGTTTAAAATATAAACACAGCCCTAAAGATTATATACCTGTATTTGTCCATTTATCAAAAAAATGCATGCAATAATTCTAAGCATATTAAAAGTGAACAGAGGTTAAATTCTAATGTTTAACATTATACATTTAGACTTTACAAAATTGCTTGTGTGATATAGCTACAATATAGCACAGATGCTTGTGACGTGGAATTACCCTCCCCCTTTTTTACTTTCTGTTTACATAATATATTTCTTTATTTTTTCATCTCTTTTTTCCTTTATTTAACTAGTTGGTATCCACATATTCATACAATCTTATGGTAACAATAGCTTTTATGTGCATGCGTTCTCCTCTTATTATATATAGTACCTGCACATGCCATGACCCAAATTTTTAATTTTTATTCTAAGTCCGATTTCGATGATGGTTTTTTTTTGGGGGGGGGGGGGGGGTTCCTTGTGTAATTTTCTGTCTGCATTTTTCAACCAGAATTGGACTAGCTATTGTGGTTTCGGATATAAATGTGTTAAAAGGAGCCAAAGGGAACCAACACCCCAAATGATAACTATTCTATTTTAAGTCCCACTTGTGCTAGTTTTTTTCCAATGAATTCCTTTGAAAAAATCCTTTTTGGAAGGAGCCCCTCAGATTTGTTGTAGCTTTAAAGGTTTCAGATATACGAGAAGACAAAAGTCATATTTTTATTTAATTAAAGATTAACATCGGATCCAATATGAAATTGATAAAATATTTTTTTCTCAGAATCTAGACTTGACGATTTTTTAGTTCTTCCCTTAGTAGAAATATATAGTAGACATTTCAAGCTTCATGTTTATGAATAAGGCTACATTGTCAACATATTTCTTCAAGTATGATTGTTAAAGAGTAAATGTGCACAATATTTCTCATTTATATGAAATTTCATGATGCTTTTTACAATATTCTCCATTAACATGAAAGGATGAAATATTTCCTTGATATGTACACTACTATTACATCAGAAATGTAAGTTTATCAAAGTTTCTAGTCTGATAAGTTTGAAGA
Source organism: Bathymodiolus septemdierum (assembly GCA_963383655.1). Lineage (NCBI taxonomy): Eukaryota > Metazoa > Mollusca > Bivalvia > Mytilida > Modiolidae > Bathymodiolus > Bathymodiolus septemdierum. Next base: position 30,468,205 of record OY726522.1, read on the forward strand.
AAGACATGTCGTATAAATTACTAGCACACGACATTTTCCTATCAATATACTATCTTCCGCCTCAGTTGAATGCAAACCACTTAAATTTCATTCCTGTAGTTTTTTAGTATACAGTCCTGCTTTGCACGCCATTTTAATATTTATTTAAACTTTAAACAAAATATTTATCATGTTATACAGACGCGGATGCAAGAAATTTGTTAAGGGTGAGGCATATTTTATAGACGAGAAGTCAAATGATCCTAACGGGCACAGGACACCGGCCGGTATGTGTGTGTGATTATTTTTTTTTTTTGGGGGGGGGGGGGGGTCATCGCCCCAGTAAGCTCCCTGGGAACATCCGACTCGGGACGTTTGAATAAGTATCTGCTATAGGAGATGAACTTGTGACTTTCTGATAAGATATATGGATAAAAAGGCTTTGTCAGATCGGAAAGCATATTTTCAAATTTCAAAAATAAGTCTCGGGGGAAAAATGATAACACATTCATAATTTGGGAAAATAAAAGAAAGCAATAGTTTGTATTTACAAAATGGTTTCTACATTCTTTAGTGGACAATGTTACCAGTCTGTTTTGTAATATTCGAAAATCAAAAACAAAAATTGTTTACTAGTAATCTGTAGTGGTCCCCTCTAGACTAATTCGCCATGAACTAATTGAAGATTTATGACTTCTTGTATTCTTGTATTCAAATAGACTTACCAACATCATGAAAACAGTATGCATTGACCAGTTCAATGTCTGTGCACGGTCGACATTCTGAAAACAACAATAAAATTTTAGGAGAAAATGCACTACCTTTAAATAACTATCTTATTAATTAATTTTACTTATGCAAATCACGATTTTACTACCATTCATCATACCATAAAATGGATGTTATCACGGGGTTGAACAGTCAATATGAATGATATTGAAATTGAATTCACTTTGTTCAACAATGTTCACGTTCTGCAGAACTTAAAACAACACCATCAAGTCTGACTATTGGAACAGGCTATTATTGTATATGTTTGTTCGTACTTGTCTGTTATTGTACAATTTGTACAATAAGTGCCTCTTTATAGGTAAATCCAACTACCGGGGAATTCCACGTCAGCCTCTGCTTCTAAAAGACGTATAATTTTTCTGTTGCATTAATGATTTACAATTGTGCAATAGGCACGTTAATCAGTCGTGGTTACAGTAACAATATAACAATAGGAACTATTACAACATAGTCCTGTCATGGGATAACACAAATATGTCGCGTGGGATAACCCGGATAATGTGACCCCAACCCTCCTTTCTGATAACTAAATGAGACAGTCATATAATGGGTCATGGCTAGGGTGATGGTGTTTAACGCCACTTTCAACAATATTGCAGTAATATCACGGCGGGCAGTTTTATTTGAGGAGGAAACCGGAGACCTGCCACAGGCCACTGGAAAACTTTAACATAACGTTGTATCGAGTACACCTCGCCATGAGTGGGATTCGAACTCACAACTTTAGTTGTTATAGGCACAGATTGCATATAGGTAGCTGTAAACCAACTCACACACGACCACGACGGCCCCACCATATACTGGAAAAAAAACTCCACAGATTTGCATCAGCTCAAAAAATAATCGTACTTTCACAAAATTGATACTATTATAAACATGGAGAGTCGGAATGTAATAGTTTAACGCGATTTCGCTATGTAATATCAAAATGCTCGGGTCTGAAACCCGTGAAATTTATTTCAATCAATATTGATGTCAAAATGAATAAACAAGATATTTTGTTATTTTCTTTATCTGCAGATACATCTCTCTTGGATGATAGAGTAGTGATACAGTAACCAGATGAGGTAAATAGATACATGTCTCACCTGTAATTTAAAGATATGACGCTTTTGTTAAATTTGTTTAATATTCAGTATCACCTAGGTCATCTTGAAACTTAAACTTATAGAAAAGAACATCGCATGCTCAGTGCATTTAAAACATTTAAAAATTTGATTTATCACTGTGTATCTATTCTATAACCCACAGAATAATAATAATGTTGACTTTCTACGCCTTTGAAACATTTTATGAGGTGAAATCTATGACACCATGCAAGGCTGGCCATGACAAATTATTTAAAAATTTTGTTTTCAAGTTTACATTGAATTATGATAATGACTACAATAAAAGATCCATTTGAATTCTTTATATGACATTGCTTAATGCTAATGAATAGGTTAATGGTTTACAAAAAAAACCATTGTGTTTCCCTTTTTACCCTGTAAAACAGTTGTTACTCGGTATTTGACGTCCACGAGAACCTAATCTCAGATTTTACAATAACGCCAGAGTGCATTTCATGTATAATTCCTTTTGCTAACAAAGGAATCGATGTTATTAACATCAGCAACATTCTTAATAGAAAAGAGGTCGTAAAAGAAATTCCACCATATTTCAAAAATCAATCTGTTCTCATTGTCTCCTATTGCTACACTAACAGCAGTGGCCGTAAAGTTTTCAACTACAAAGAAGCATTGCAAGATATTAGCATAGAAGAGTACCTCAAGAACCCTCTGACTTGTGACTGCTCCCACTCTCCTTTTCAATACAACCCATCTGGACATGTAATCACTGGTGATCTGAATATCATTCAACATGAGTCTCCGAAAGGTGATTTCTCATGGTCCTAAATTCAGGGAACCTCAACACATCCATTGGAAACATAATTTCAAGATAATTACGGATACTGTTGAAGATTATGCCAGAAGGTGGATAAAGAGAGAAGTAGACCAAGATCCTGAGTTAGAGTTCTTGTCAGACTGGGTTAGAACAATCAGGTCTCTAGTACAAGGTCGGATTCGCAAACTAAAAAATTGTGTTAATAGTTGACCCAAGTCTGTATTTAAAGACCAAGAAGCTATTAAGTGTCTTTCCTCTCTTCATGACAAATATGTTATCGTTCCTGCGGACAAGGCTTCCAACAACATCGTGTTTGTATGTAAATCATATTACTACGAATGCCTAATCAAGGAATTAGGCATAAACAACAACACCTCTGGTAATATCACATACAAACAAATTTCGTTCGACAAAGATGAAATCCTAGCTAACCACAGATCCTTCATGACCTCTTTAAACATTCCCTCTGGTAAAAAGTCTGAGGATTTACCCTATTTGTATTGGATACCTAAACTCCATAAGACACCATACAAAGAAAAGTATATAGCGGGATCATCAACTTGTTCGACGAAAGCATTGTCTATTCACCTGACAAAGATTATGTCTGCAGTAAAAGAGGGACAACAGAAATATTGTGAAACTGTTTACTCGCGTAGTGGCATAATCACATGTGGATTTTGAAAAACTCTAAAGATCTTTTGGATAACCTTAAATCAAGATCTTTCTCTCAGGTATCCTCCATCAAAACTTTTGATTTTTCAACTCTGTATACCACCCTACCGCATGACAAATTAAAAACCCGCTTAAAAGAAACCATTCACAAAGCTTTCAGTCATAGAAACGATGGCTCAAAATTTGTTGTATTAGGCTACAATTCCACATATTTTTCAAACAAAATTAAAAAAGGTAAAACATGCTACTCCGAGGAACAAGTGATCAGTATGCTGGAGTTCCTCATCGATAACATATTTGTCTCCTTTGGAGGGGCACTGTTTCAGCTGAGCAGGTCGTCGGCATACCAATGGGTACGAATTGTGCCCCTCTTCTAGCCGATTTATTTTTATACTCATATGAGTCGGAGTTTCTTCAAAATCGTGTAAAAGATAAGAAGATTCATGAAGTCAGAGCCTTTAATTTCACATACAGGTACATTGATGACGTTTTATCTATCAATAATCCTAGATTTGCAGAATTTCTTCCATTGATATATTCTCCAGAGCTGGAAATTAAAGAGACCACAGATACAGCTTCGTCCGCATCATTTTTGGACTTATACCTCGAATTTGACGATAGTGGTCAACTCAGTACTAAAATTTATAATAAACGGGATGACTTAAATCATAAATTTTCCAAATATGTGCAGCAATATACCAGTTTCTCCTGCATATGGTGTTTACATCTCGCAATTGATTCGTTATGCAAGGGCCAGTAGCAATTATTCTGATTTCTTGAAACGTCATCTTTATCTGAGAAACAGGCTACTGGACCAGGGCTATAAAAAGATCCGCCTTATTCGATCTCTTAAAAAGTTTATATTCCGATACCAAGATCTTGTCGAAAAATATTCTGTCTCTGCAGAGACGATAATAAACGATGGATTTTCATAAAGTAAATATGCAAAATGTATAAAGATAAGTTATCTTAAATCGTGGTTTAGACATGACGTCATTCAACATTTTTTTTTAAATCAAATTGTGTATGAAGATGACCGTTTAGTTAAACCGTTCTGCATGCAGAGATGATAATAAACGATGGGTTTTCATAAAGTACTGCGTTGACTACTATTATACCTAATTTGCCACAGTATTGTTAAAAATGTTGTTATAGTGACAACCGGAACCTTTTAACCGTGATGAAAGCGGGAGGTTTGGCGCCGTAAAATCTGATTCAACCCACCATTTCGTTGGAAATGCCTGTACCAAGTCAGGGCCATTGCAGTTTTCCGGTTGTTGACTGATTTTGTCTGTTTGTTGACTTATGAGTTTTGCCTTTCCTTTCGGAAGATTTCTCGTGTTCGGTAATTTTGTTATTACCCTTATTATAATAAAATTAATGTGATTCCAATAACAAATGTGTTATATACCATTTTATTACACAAAGAACATTTATTGAGAATTAAAAATACTTCACATGACTGTGGTGGTCTATAAAAATGAATTAATTTAATTGACCAAACAGAGTTTTCACCATTCTCAGTTTTTGACGGAATATAAGAGATAGTGCTATATTGTTGACAATTAATATCACCAGAGATAATTATTACTTCCATCAGTTTAAATCTGTACATGAATTAAGCAAGTAATACTGTCTCCGTACCTTCAAACAGATTAAGCAGGGTGATTATATATCGTGTGAATCTTCATGAATTTAGTGAATAATATAGCTTCATGTTCCTTGAGTTAGGTTGTAAAACATCGCTACATTAAACATTTATTATATTTTCCAGATTTAGTCGAAATCCGAGACATTTTGGCCGCCTAAAAATTAATGGAAATGATATAAAAATCCATTTATATTGCATTAAGATTTCATTTAAAGAGGAACTTCACGGAGATTGATTTTCTATTAAGGACAGAGATTGTCCATTTAATGTCAGCTGAAATTAAGCACACAACATTTTCTTGTAAAGGCGATTTAAAACCAATTGCTTGTTCTTGTTAAACATAAGGTTCAGATTATGTTAGTCTAGCTAACAATTGGGCTAGTTAAAAACTCATTGAATGCCATCTTGTTATTGTTAGGGCAACAAGTTTAGACACATCCTTACCCCTGTCAATGGGGATTACTTCTTCACTATAAATATGTTCTACAATTTAATTAAACCCTTACTATTGACCTGTTATTATAATATATTTTTCTTTATTACCACACCTGCACGAAACACTGAACTATTCAATTTACTTACTTCAAGAAAAGTCTGTTTTATATGAATGTTTGTTAAATTTTAAACTTAAAGTTGAAGTGCAGCTACTTTAAACCATGTTAGATTATGTTTGCATGTTTCCCGTCAGTCTATAGTGTGTAATTGTTAGAAAGTGTGTCAAGGAATCCAAGTATTTGTATAAAAGAATCGTAAAAGAATTTTATGTCGGTAGAAAATAATCCAATTATTATCTAGATAATGATTGAAAATAATCGTTTAAATCCTTAATTAGTGTCTACGGAATAGGTAATCGTTACCGAGCTGAGAAAAAGTCGATCTGTTTCCCATTAGAAGACCTTTCTCGCTTGTATTAAAAATTTTCTCACAAAATATATAATATATATTTAAATCGGGATTGTTTAATTCCAAACCAAATTCAGTATACATACAGCCTTACAAAATACAGGATGAAATGTTTATTATATTTCCTATTCTATACCTGTAGTAATTGGAGATGACAGACATATGTATGTGATCTGTTATGGTCAACAATTAATTGAGTAATTAAACATTGGAAAGATCATCTGACTGATCAGTGTTTACAAAGAAAATTCTTATTCAAAGTAGACTGATGTTGTTTTTAATTTATTGAAATTAATTGACGATTAGAATTAAACCTTTTTCATAGGGAAGAGCCCGGGTGGCTCAATGAGTTAGGGCGGATTACCTAACAACTCATACAAGCCTATTATCAATACGGCGTGGGTTTGCGCCCGGCTTTGCACATTACAAAAAATGGTGCACTCGACTCGCAGTGATAAAGTTTACCAGTTGCTTGCCAATGATCGGTGGTTCTCTCCGGGTACTCCGGCTTCTTCCACCACTAAAACTGGTTGCCATGATATAGTTGAAGTATTGCTGAAAGTGGCGTTAAACACAATAAATCAAATCGATCAATTTTTCATAGGGAATTAAGAAGTAAATGTAATCATACTATTAATATATAATATGCCAAAAAGAATGTGTATATAGCTGACAATTGAATATATAGTGATGTTATGTCCTGAAAGTAGGCTGGTCATGTTTGCTTATTATATTAAATTTGATTCTATACGATTAGTAGTTCAAATGACCAAAATGCCATGTGACACTTTATTGTAATAGAAGCCCCAAACTGTAAAGGGAATGAAACTATCAACTTGATGATAATATAATATATCATTGGAAAGGAGAAATCAATAGCATTAATTAAAGGTACATTGGGTACTTGAAAAAACCCAAAAGGGCCACACACACAAAACAACGAAAAACACATACATATTAGTAAACCAAGTGAGTGATACAGGCTACAGGGAGCCTCTGGTTTTAATTGATAACAAAAGTCAAAGATACGAACCTTCCATAGAATTGAATATCAACGCATCGTTTTTTCTCTCCATGATGTATTTCATTATTATAAAACTAAATCCTTTAGATTCTACAGTTCTCTCAGGTTCTAGAAATAAATGAATACTATCTGATGTCGACTGTATACATGTCTCTTTAGTTTTGCCATCTGCAGCTACAACTGATTTCAGGGTTGGTGGCATCGATAGTGCCACAGGGGATGATACTTTCTCTGATTGTTCTTCAGAAACTTGTACTCGTACATTTTCAGTTTGTAGAATGAAACACAAATAAAAATCTCCGTGAAATTTTGGTTTAAAGTTTATTCTTAATGCTCCACCATATATATTATACCACTTAAAGCTGCCATCGTTACATGCTGGTTTCACATTTCTTACTGCTCTCACATCTGAAGATTCTTCACTGAAAAAGTTAAAAACGATACTTCATAAGTACATTAAAGAAAATACAAGGAAAACTTACAAACGTTCAAACTCTAGATCTAGATACAAAAAATTACAACAGGATACCATGTTACGTTTTCTGTTTCTACATTCAAATCAGTATACTTTTGTAGGTTTTCACAAAGTTTAACATCTTCAAACTCTTCTTAACATGTTTATCTTATTTGCAACAGTGTTCGTCTTAGTATTTCTGGGAAATATGGGTATGAAAAGTAATATGTCCTAACACGTAATCTGTATGCCACCCCATTGATTGATTGGTTATTGTGTGAAGTGAACAGTATTTCAGCTATATTGTTGTTTAATGTCAAGTGATCAGCATTTCAGCTATATTCTTGCTTAATGTCATGTGAAGATTATTTCAGCTATATTCTTGTTTAATGACATGTGAACATTATTTCACCTATATTCTTGTTTAATGTCATGTGAACATTATTTCAGCTATTTTCTTGTTTAATGTCATGTGAACATTAGTTCAGCTATATTCTTGTTTAACGTCAATTGAGCAGTATTTCACCTATATTCTTGTCAAACGTCAATTGAGCAGTATTTCAGCTATATTCTTGTTTAATGTCATTGAACATTATTTCAGCTATATTCTTGTTTAACGTCAATTGAGCAGTATTTCAATTATATTCTTGCTTAATGTCATGTGAACATTATTTCAGCTATATTCTTGTTTAACGTCAATTGAGCGGTATTTCAGCTATATTCTTGTTTAATGTCATGTGAACATTATTTCAGCTATATTCTTGCTTAATGACATGTGAACATTATTTCAGCTATATTCTTGTCAAACGTCAATTGAGCAGTATTTCAGCTATATTCTTGTTTAACGTCAATTGAGCATTATTTCACCTATATTCTTGTTTAATGTCATTGAACATTATTTCACCTATATTCTTGTTTAATGTCATTGAACATTATTTCAGCTATATTCTTGTCAAACGTCAATTGAGCAGTATTTCACCTATATTCTTGTTTGATGTCATTGAACATTATTTCACCTATATTCTTGTTTAATGTCATTGAACATTATTTCAGCTATATTCTTGTTTAATGTCATTGAACATTATTTCAGCTATATTCTTGTTTAATGACATGTGAACATTATTTCAACTATATTCTTGTTTAACGTCAATTGGGCATTATTTCAGCTATATTGTTGCTTAATGTCACGTGAACATTATCTCAGCTATATTCTTGTTTAATGACATGTGAACATTATTTCAACTATATTCTTGTTTAACGTCAATTGAGCAGTATTTCAGCTATATTGTTGTTTAATGACATGTGAACATTATTTCAGCTATATTCTTGTTTAATGTCATGTGAACATTATTTCAACTATATTCTTGTTTAATGTCATGTGAACATTATTTCAGCTATATTCTTGTTTAATGTCATTGAACATTATTTCAACTATATTCTTGTTTAACGTCAATTGAGCATTATTTCAGCTATATTCTTGTTTAATGTCATGTGAACATTATTTCAACTATATTCTTATTTAATGACATGTGAACATTAGTTCAGCTATATTCTTGTTTAATGACATGTGAACATTATTTCAGCTATATTCACGACCAGAATAAGATTACAACATCTAAAACTTGCAGATGAAAAGGTGGAACTGGAATGGAGTTATATGAGCTGAAATTTAAGTTGTCACAGGATGAAGTGGATATGAAAGATAAAATTGGAAAATTTTGCTTTGAAACAGCATCGACAATATCTAACAAACTGTTGCTCATTATAGTGAGTGAGTGATTGTTGCTTAACGTCAACTTAGCAATTTTTCATCTATATTATGGCGAGAACAAGTTAATTTTCAATGAGATGGAGATGAGGTCCGCTTTGTACTTGATCAACACGCTTAGTGGGATATTTATAGTGCTAGCTCACTGAAACAACAGTCGCCCCACTCGGGTGTCTCGGACACATTATCCTGATTCCGAGTCAACCAGTCTTTGTCCATTCTCATTAATACTGCGTGTTCAGCGGAGAAGCAACAAATACCAATATAATCTTTGGTTTGACCCGATCGGGACTCGAACCCATGATCTACCGAAGTCGAGGCGAGTACGCTAACCATTACACCACCAATGCAGTTTGTTGCTCATTAAAAGCTTCTGCAAGTTGTCTTTAGCATGCAAGAAACGTGACATTGTCAATACAATTAAGGTATACATTTCTATCTCGCCTAAAGGGTAACTTGTGTATTGGATTCCTCCTGCTCGGAATTGTACCCTACAAAGAAATATTATTTCTATGCCCCGGGGTTCCTTCGGCGAGAGTATGCCATCTGTCCATGACACCTACGTTTGATCACTTGCAATATGAAGTACCCATTTCTGGGTGATTACCGATTGCAAAAGAAAGCAATATTTTTTAATTACTCAGATTCATACGCAAGATCTATTTTTATTATTACATCAAATGTTAAAGACAGTGACATACAATCATTTCAATACGTAAAATCTATAAAGAAAAAAAATATGATTGTGTTAATAATCCAATTCCAATATAAACACTGATAATATCACCCTCTACGTGGGATGCACTTAAAGGGATATAAATGATTATTTACATTTTTATGAATATTTATCTGCGACTGTTTATCAAAATTCGTGTAAACGTTGGTATCAAGTGCACTTGAACAAATCCCGGGGTGTACTAGATTCACCAGTTACTGGGGTAGTTTATACCGTAGTCGCATTAGATGATAACATTCATAATAGTAAATAGAGACAAAGTTTACAAGATAACAAAATCCTATACTCGTGCTTACATTCCCTGTCGTGAAAAATAAATTAGATGTAGCCTAAGCATATAGGAGAGCGATCTAAGACTCTTATTCCTTCGTTGTCCAGGAGTTTTAAATAAATCTTTACAATTCACTATCTCTTTCTTTCTGCTGTAAATCCTAGATAACGACGGTTTTAACAAATTACATTCATATCCTGGCTTTTCTTTAATCAAACTATCCTTGAAATTAGTTCTTTTAAAATCGGATTACATTTTAAAGACTCATAACACTTTAATAGAAGAATATAGCTAGGAGCTGGGGTAATAAAGGCGTTAAAATGGTTTTCCCTTGCTTACATAGAGTGTATAGCTGATTGATTGAAGCATTATTACCCAATGTGTTACCCTGGGTGGCCAACACTCTAGAATATGATACCTTAGTCATATCTATAACAAGTATAAACTTTCGTGTTTTCTTATTATTATACGTTATCTCTAGACAATAATAGACGTGTTTTAAACTTTCTATTAAATGTCCTTCTCAATTTCATCGTAGATACCATAGTAGGTTTTTGTCTTGATTTTATATAGATCTAACCATTTCAAAATATCGTTTGATGTGCGTGTTTTCAAACACAAAACATGATTCATGATCATGAAGACCTGCCACGAATGTTGAGGGGACATATTGAGACACTTTCGTGCAATTTGAATATGAAAGTCAATGACATAATTCTGGAAATTTATTATTTTTTAATTTGCTATCGAACTATAGTTGTAATTGAGTATTCATACGATCACTTTTGGTAAGGCTGGGCTCGGGTATGCAGTTGGGGGTTTGACAGACACTTCTATGCATATATTCCTCGGCATGAAAACCCAAAACCACCCGTCGTAATTATATTCGCAATACGAAATCCATACACTCATATCTTTTGCAGTTACTGGTAACTCATTCATATATCAAAATTGAATTAAAAAAAAACATTTCGAGGCCATTTTTTTTTTCGAAGTACGTGTGGACACAGATTTTTCGCAACATTTATAACACATTTGTTCTAATAAAATAATAATTTAGGTGGGTTTGTACCGTTCTAAAAAAAAAGGGTGATTCCTTACAGAAACGAGGAGGGGGTCATTGTTCGAGTACTTGTGGATAATGACACCACAAAAAGGTTCACCATACTCAACCAACACGGTGAAAGTCCTTGCTTAATATTTTACAAACCTGTTTTAACCAATTTGCATCTCCCTCGATAGCATAAATTAAAATTGCCGTTGTTACTTATCTAAACTTAATGTAGCATAAATAAAAAGAGTGCGGTGATTAAAGTGTTAAATTCATCCAGGCATCATCCATTCAATTTCATGCATTACTTCTTTTCTTACAACATTATACAAGCAACAATTACCTCCAAGTAAAACCTGAGATTGGCTGTTACTAGTTCAACATTCCATATATAGACAGAATTCACAATAGTGTGCATTTTACCTATATGTATATCATTGAAATGTTCCTGGTTGCAAGGCCAAGTAGAGTGTGACGCACTGAATACAGTCCAGTATCATGTTTTCATGTTTGTGTTATGATGCATACGTTAATAATAAACAAAAAGCTGACGACTAACAAATGGAAATAAAATCTACTGTTCCACAGCTATGGTTACAAATACTGTAGCATAAACTTTTCAAATATTATCTTGCATTGGGTGTTTTATGCATTATTTTCTACACTATTTTCAATTTCATTGACGGTGAAAGTGCAGAATAGTAATTTATAATTCTCATGTAAATTACAAGGGGGATGGTAGAGATCCCATTAACCGGTTTAACACCACCACATATTTGTAACTGACTTTCTGTCACAAGACATGACATGGATTTCTAACGTCATATGTCGTGGTCTTTTTGTTTATATTGGTGGAGTTAAGCTTGTTGATGTCATCATCACTATTTAAACTATCTTCTTATGATGGGCTAAAGTATTACTTTGTCAATCGCCTGCATTGTACAGATCATCTATATCGATGGTGAGAATATATTTACAGCAATCTAATAAAAATATGAATGAAATTTACAGTAAATCACTATGTATGTGAGATGGTGGTACAGTAGTATGGGTATATGGCGATTTTTTAATGAATGATCTTTATTCTCATAAACTATTCATAGTTTACAGAGAAGATATACAACAATCAACATATATATACACAAATTTACATGTACATGTACAGGAACAAAATATCTTTCCTAATCAGGAGAGGGCAGAGACTTTCACAGTTATTACTTTGATAAATTTACACAATTTTTCTAGTACAACAATATTATGAGATGAAAACAATTGATTAAATTTAAGAATATTTGTATATTTTTTTTACAATAATATGGCAAGTAATATTTTCTTTCATTATTGAAAAAGAAAATATTACTTGCCATATTATTTTAATTGACAGGTATAAAAAGAGGAGGTATTAGATCGAGCAAAATAATTCATCATAAGGGAAATATAAGTAGTACAACGGTAAAATCTTTAACATTTAAAAAATACTGGGATCTTGAATTAAGTTTTGTAATAAATAAAATTGTTCTGAATTTTAAAAGAATTCGGATAACGCCCGATAATTTATAGTCATAGACCTCTCCATTACCTTGCACTCTTTGTTGTTCTTTTCTTAATTATGAAACATAACACACGTATTAAATAATGCATACCATTTTACACTGTATAATTAAAAGAGGTTAACCGTTTAAAGGGATATTAAAGCTCGTTTTAACATATATGTTTTCAACTCATGACGAAGGTTGTTTCTTTTCAATTTAATTGTATAAAAACAATCCAAAAATAATTTGCACCCTCCATATAATCCCTAATATCGTTAAAATATCACTTAAAAGGGTTGAAATGAATTTTTGTCCAGGAAACAAAAATTCAATTATTGGAAAAACCCCGAGAAAACCGGAAGATATGACAGAATTATCAACGAATTTTGTCACTTTTACAAAGTTTCATTGATAAAAACCGGGTTAATATTTCATAAATATCATTTATTGAACCAATTGCAAGTTTTCATGAGATACAAAAAATTACCAAAATAGCTTTAATATCCCTTTAACAACTTCAATTCATAGGTACCCGATTTGTGGACCCCCCCCCAAAAACTCAATCCGAGATCGATATAAGCCCATTTCTAAAAAACACAAAAACCCTCCTCTAGAATAGAATAGGGTTCACAAATCGGGAACCTATGCTTCAATTTTGAATTTAAGGTAATAAAATAAAAACAAAAAGTGTTATTTTTGTTCAAATATTGCAGGGAAACAAATAAAAACTAACTGTATGATATATAATGTAAATGCTATAGGGTTTTCTTTAAAAGAATTTTTATCCAATTACCTTTAATGTGAAAGGTTGTATATTGTATACGTTTTTCACATAAAATCTTTTGAAAGTTCTTTTCACTAAATATGTTATGACATTTTTACATTTAGGTATATATACGTTTATATGTACATGTATTTACTTACCCGATTGTACAATCACATTGGTCACAAATATTTTGTGTATTCACTACTAAAACTAACTGAAGAAGAAATATATTCCAGATGGTAGCCCACAAGGCCATCATTTCTAACATCTACGGTTTTTCATGGTTCTACGATAGTACACTTAAAAGAAAATCCTTATTTTTGGCATAGTAGAATGTGTTTACTCAATACGAGTGACAAGTGGTTGAACATCAACCCATGAACCAATAGCTGTCGAGAATGACACGCGTAATCACGCAAGTGTAAACAACACAGTTCACGTGACTAGATTGTCGTCTGCCAAGGAAAAGTTTCTTTTTAATATTTATGTACAACAACGGTATTCTAAACCTGCTCAAGGATATCATGGTGATTAGAAAATCTTGTCATGATATAAATAATGAATTTAATGGATTTTTCAACAGGCCTTTAAAAATGTTTGATCAAGAGTGATTATATATAACGGTTCTTACATGCTTTCAAGTGTAACGTTCGCTATTTTAAGATCAGATCCATTTAAGTGGAAATAAAACCACCAAATAAACATTATATAAATGAAATCGCTGTACGTATGAAACAGATATATATACATACATTGTCTGAGAATACAATTTATATTCAAATAGAATAAATATTCGTGTACTATACGTATATTGTGTTTAACCAACAATCAGGACCGTGTTAACATTATAGGCCCCCGGGCAAAACAGTGCACTGAGGCCCCTCCCTGCACAACAACTCGCAGGAATAAAAATGTAATGGTCTATAAAATTGAACATATATTTATTGTATTGGTACTTCCAACAAACTCAGTGTTTAAACATTAAATAGCATGCCATACACAAACACAACATACCTAGATTAGCATGGGGCGCCTATGCTCGTGGGGCCCCCGGGCAACTGCCCATCGTGCCCATGTGTTAAAACGGCACTGCCAACAATGTCAAAATAGTCGTTGCATCGTCAAATTAATGGGGAAAACAAAGGCACAAAAGACAACACAATTCTACACCACTCCAACACGGTTTAACGCGAACTTGGAAGAGGACACTTCAACACGGCTTAACGCGAACGTGGAAGAGGACATCATTTAAAACAAGTCTTTTAGCCTCCACTCGACATGAGAACAAGGTACCAGGATATTGTTTTTCTTTTGGGGGGGGGGGGGGGGGGGGGGGGGGAGGTTTATCGCGAAGCGACGAAATAATTTTCTCAAAATACACCATTATTTGCTTACGAAAAAATCTTGAACCAGAACTATTTTTTCTTTGAATTTTCTTGCCAAAATATTTCTACTCAGAAATTCAACATACTATTTTGGGAGGAATTCTAGTTAAATGGGCGGGATAGAAATATCTGCACAAAGACTTAATAATTAAGCATCTAAATATCTATGGGAATGAAAATAAGTCACAAATACAGTTGCATAGTATCTGGATGTGTTTGTGTGAGTCTGTCTATATTTTGTCTTATATTTCATACTAAAATGTGGTCGATTCCGCTGATATATAACTGTTTTTGATGGAGACAAAATGCAAAAAAAAATTCTAACTCGTTGAGTCATTTGACTGTACCGGTATTATAGGGTCTATAGACTTATCAAACCTTGTTCCAAAATATTTTTCTAAATTGCCATTAGAAAATGAAATACAGACATTAAAATCATGTTCAAGTTTAAGATGGAAGAAATAATTTGCTGCTTGTAAAGACATGCACTCGGTTTTGCGAAGTCAATTTTGGTCATGAATATCGTCACGATTCTTAGAAATGGGTAGACCGAATAATCTGTCTTTTGTATATCTATATTTGTCATTATATATTTCCTTTTTATAATTTGGACATATTTTGTTTTCAGTGTGTCAAAAAAAAAAAAAAAAATGTCCAAATATTGAAAAGGAAATGTATAATGACAAATATAGACATACAAAAGACAGATTATTCGGTCTACCCAATTCTAAGAATAAAGCAGACTTTGGGATATTCATATTGGTGTTTAGAATCAACTTGGCGACTTTAAATTGCCACGATTCTAAAGATGCTATACTTGCATTGGAAGGCGGAATCCAAACTGCACAGCCATGAGCAATTGATGGACGAATAATAGATTTCCATAAAGTGTCACCAAAAATACGATTGAAGGAACCACGTTAAGTTTATATGAAGTTTTCTGAAATTTGTTCTATACGACTGGACACGCCACACTCAGTTTCATATAATAGATAAACACATTTGATTTGTTTTATTTCCTTTTTTCTATGTGTGTTTATTGTGAAAATAAATTTTCATCTGAAGGGGAAAATCAGTAATGGAGACTAACGATTGTTTTATTGATATACTGGTAAAGTCTGGTGCCTGTGGTTTCTGTTGACATTCGTGTATTGCAATATCTTACATGGGTTATTTTATCATTTAGTAGGGATAGGAGTGTTGGCACACCTCAGAACACACCGGACTTGACAGTCAGTCTAAATTCAAATTCAAATTCAAATTTTTATTTAAAGTCGATATAAAACATACATATAACACAAGCTCTAATGAGCCTTTATAATCGACTATAGTATATAACAAAACAACACATACAATCATGCATACAAACCACATATTAAATAAAAATATACATTAATTTATGCAATTCAATATACACACAAAGATACAGAAGCAGATATCAACTGAACAAGAAGCAAACTAAAAATAAGAAGCTCATGCATTTAAGCAACAATAACAAATAATAAAAATATTTAGAAAAGCATAAAAATTTAGATATAAAAATTTAAAGGTCATCTGCATGTACTGCACTGGCATGAGCTGCCGTTCCATGTGTGAATTATATTTTTAAAATGTTCTAATGATGTTTCTTGTCTGAAGTGATTAGGCAGCTCATTCCAGATTTGTGCAGCATTATACCTAAAAGAATTTAAACCATACCGTGTTGTGCGTACTCTGGGTAAAACTGCTTTATCTTGATGCCTAAAATTATATTTTTGATCTTTAATTGAAATTAAATCATGAAGATAGCTTGGACTTTGTTTATGGATAATTTTGAATGTTTCAACTGCAATAGTTCTTAATCTTCGAATTTTTAAAGGATGGCAAGTATTTTCATAGTCTTCATAAATGAAACGGAGAGCTCTTTCCTGGATTTTTTCAATTTTTTTAGTATTTTTTTCGCTGCAAAAGTGCCATGATACCGGACAGTAATTAAAGTTTGAAAGAATAAATGAGTAGTAAATGGTAAGGCGACCTACCGTAATCTGTTTAAATATATACCTATTCGTTTAAGGATATTTAATTGTTGGGATGCTATTTTACAAATTTATGATATATGTTTATCAAAATTTAGCTGGGAATCAACGGTTACACCTAAAAGTTTAACATTTTCTTCACATGTATATTTTTATTTCCTTTTAAATCAAAATATAAATTGTGTCTTTTTGTTTTTAGGACCAATGACAAAAGGAAAAAGAAGAAAAGTAGAAGAGCAGCGAAGAAAATTATTAAAGAATCACCACAAAGTTCTGTTCTTCACAGAGACTCGCACGCGCAATTGCTAATCGTCTGGAGAAATTTGTTTAAATATATATAGTTTTTTTTTTTTTTTTTTTTTATCAAAATGATTATTTAATCCATAATTTCATGATAAATAACACTTAAAGATTATGTAAATCATATTTTATGACTTCCATCTATTCTTCACAGGAACTTGCAATTAAAAATCGCAGCGATCGGGAAAAGAATAACAAGTCAGTGGCTGGTATATATTTCACTATTAGCTAAGAAGAGCTTAGCCACTGTGTTTTCTGTCCTTCGATTTACGGATTCTGATTACCCTTTTGATAAAAATGTATCTTCAAACTCTTCTTACTCCCAGGCGAAAATAAATTTTTTAACGAAATAAATGAGTAGTTAAAACGATTATTAAATACATCATTTTATTTTAAATAACACTTAAAACAACACAATTTTTTTCTTTACTGTACTTCCTCTTTTCTCTTCTTTTATATCACCAGATTTGTAGTACCGGCGTAGGAATTCATTTTGTATTTACACTACATCCTTTTGACTGGTGTTCGGTAAAAAGTGTAACCCGAACCCGAACCGGAAATTGACGGAAATGTCCCGAACCGGATATCTTTTATTGTTGATATCTTCTTTAATTTTACGATGTTTTTCAAAAACTTTTTCATTTATTGTGTATTTTTATATACTTGAAACACATAGATTATAATAAGATGTCGAAATATATTCAAAAAGTTGAAAGGTGCAGTTTTCTGATTTCAAGGTCGGTAAAATGTGTAACCCGAATCACAAAGGTAGATAACTCTGTTCTTCCCGAACCGGAAATCTTTTCTTTTATTACGAGATTTTTATTGGAAAACCGTGTATTTTTACACTTAAAACATATAAATCATAATAATTTCTATTAATACATTTTTTTTTACCTTACTGGAATTTAATCAATATATATTGTAATTCAATGCACTATCATGACAGTTAGAAGCCTTAGAATATACGAAACATGAAGGCGCCCAAGTCAACAGGGCAATTAATCTTGACAGTTGAATGTATTCATCTTGTGTATTTTTAGCATGATAAAAAGTTTCAAAAATGATAATTGACAAGCTATGTGTTTATTATTTCATTATTTCTTTCCTTTTTTTTTTTTTTTTGAAAAGGGGTGTATATTCATTTTTATTCCGAAATACAGAGGAAGATAACTCTATTCTTCCCGAACCGGAAATTTTCATTAGGTACACTTATTAAATTGATAAGTTCACTGTGCAAATAAATTGTAATAAACAAGTAATAGTTCATTTCAAATATATTCATCTGCAGAATTTAAGTGTGTTAAAATCATACTTGTTGTAGTTTATTAGAAAATTATAATAAATATTTAAAAAGATTTATTTTAATTTCGGGAAAATTTTGAATTTATCCTTTTTTTTGGTCAATTTACATCATGTATATCTTATTTTTATTTGAGATATTCATCTGCAGAATTACTTGTTGTATTTTATTAGAAAATTATAATAAAATATTTAGTTTTATTTTGATTTCAGGAATATTTTTTTATTTATCTGTTTTGGTCAATTTATAAAACCGATAACTTACTTTTTATTAAAGATATTTATCTGGTGCACCTATTTATCTGTAGAATTTTTATGGTGTTAGATTCAAACTTGTTGTATTATAAGTAAATTGTAATAGAATTTTCAAATAATTTCAATTTAATATCAGGAAAATTGTTTATTCTGTTTGGTTTTTTTTTCTCTCTTCTTTTTTTAAATTTACAAAATGTACATCTTATCTATGGTAAGGTCATCACATGCTCAGTAAAAATGTAGCTCTTTATTTAATTGAAATTCTGATCAAAATCTAAAGAAAATTATCATGGCTGAAGTAATTGTCTGACTTTAAATATTTTATTATTTCAACTATATAGAACAAGAATAAGAATATTTATTATTCCAATCAATGGGCCCACAATAGGGGCAGGAAAATTGCATACATTGATTATTGTCATTGGAGGCAATTATACATATATATATATAAATACAATGTTTCTTGTTGGGTTCAGAGCCTTAAAAAATAATTAATAATATAAACAGAAGGAGAAAAAATATTTCAGCATCATAAATCCTGTTTCAGTTTTCTTGTCTCAAGGCACTCTATGCAGTTTCCAAAAATATTGATTATTGAAAGATCTTCTTTGGTAAATAAATAATAGAATTTTGTTTTATCTGACATATTATTGAAATTAAAACATAATTCTGAAATTTTCTGATAACAAATCTTTCTACTATTATTATATATGGGGCAATCGATTAAAAAATGATATTCATCCTCAATTTTTAGTGTTATGCACAGTTTACATAATCGTTCTTCGGTTTCCAAGTTTTTATATCTACCAATTTCAATCATAAGAGGATGTGCACTAATTCTGATTTTACAAATTGCCTGTCTTACTTTGAAATCATTAAGAAATGTATATTTTTCTCTAATAAAATGTTCCTTCAATGTAAAATATGTACGGACTTTTCCCTTTTTGTCTTCATTTATACATTTTTTTTAACTTATACCAATAACTAAGAAAACTATCACATACTTTTTTTTTCACATTGTTACATAGAGTGCCTACATAGACATTAACATTTGATATATTCATCTTATTTAATATTAGTAATATACTAGAATACCATGTATTTGTTTGACATGAATTCAATTCCTTATTGTATACATGAGCTTATGTTTTATACTAATGTCTATGCATGCATGTTTTTTGGGGTTTTTTTTGTTGTTGCTTTGTGATGACAAGTAATATGTGCTTATAAAGTTATTTTATACTTGCAGTGGCGGATTTAGAGGGGGGCGTGCGGGGCGTGCGCCCCCCCCCCTAAAATTCGCAAAGCATATGTTATACAACGTTAACTAAGCAGTTCAATAAATAACTTGTTCATGAATGGTTAACTCGTGACCTGTAGTAAAATATTCTTACACATTGTAAATACACGATGGATGTGTTCGCTGATTCATATATGTATTCGCCGTCAGTAGTTCAAAGATTATTCCATTCTGATTGGTTCCGAGGTACCAGACATCAACTATTTTCTCACGCTAATTAAACATTATTTCTGCAGTCAATTTTACAACTACATGTACACGTGCTATTTAGAAATTATAAAATGGACGAAAATTCTAGGCCAAGAAAACAAGCAAGATTGGATACATTTCTAATTCCTCACAAGTCGAGAAAAGTCAAAGGTAAACTAAAAAGTAAATTCAATCAATACTTCGAATAATTAATTTAACAATTGATCTCATTTATAAAACATACAACGAAAACCTATAACGAGAGAATCAGATGATGAAACTGAGACAGTGTGGAGAAACTTGAGTGTCCCATGAAAATGATCACTTCTCTTTAAATAATGGTTCAAATAGTTCTTGAATTCGAAATTCTGCAAGTTCATATGAAAAAAAATATAAGTTTGATTTGTATACAAATACCCGAAAATGTTGCCTTTTACTTTTCAAGTAAAGATCAGTAAAAATACCCGTTGGTATATTGTACATTAAAATACAAAAGTAACATATTAATAAAAAAAAAAAAAATTAGCGGCAATTTATTTGTAACAATCTCTGCATCTGCCCGAGGTATCTGCACAAGAAAGTGTGAACAAATCCTTTGTCCGGGTACGTTTATATTATTTATATCTACCAATGGATGTCTGTACAATTTTTTTTACACATTTTTAACAAAAAATTCTGACTACAATTTATTTGTAATAAATTAATATCTACAACTGCACATGAAAGTGTGAAAATAATATCGACAAAATGGTTTATGCATATCTCACACCTGATTTCCGTAAACATATTTCTCGAGAACTTTGATACATTTTTTTTGTTTGATCTTTTAGTGTAATGAGGTTTTTACACCCGTTGCTCAAACACTTGATGTCCGTCCGTCCGTCCGTCCGTCTGTAAGATTTCTGCAATCCGCAACTCCCCTGACTGTAACCACGCAATTGATTGACGTTAAACTATATAATGTACTTGAAATACATTGTAGTTGTCCACAATGGTTTTTAGATTTTTCATTGAAGGCCGGGTGGAGGGGGTAGGAGGTTGATTCTGCAACCCGCAACTCCTAAATCAGGGGCGGATCCAGGGGCGGGGGGGGGGGGGGGGGGGGCGAACACGGCGCGCTCCCCCCTAAAATTGGAAAAGATATGATTTTTTTTACCTAAAATGGTGATTTTTCACACGAAATACCCCAAAAATTTTCGCGCCTCCTTCCGCTCGGCGCAATTTTTTAAAGTGCCCCCCCCCCCCCTAATTTGAAATCCTGGAACCGCCCCTGACTTGTATGTGCTTTTTATGTAATAGTCGATTCAAAAGCTCACTAGAGCTTATGTTATGTGCTATAGATATTTCGACTTTAAATAAAACTTATTTGATTTGATATTTGATATTTGATTACAAATAAAAGCATCATAAAGTATATATGAATTATTTCACCATTTTCTATCCATTGCAAGTTCATTTATATTTATTAAATTCCAATAAGGTAAACAAAAATATGCAGTAATGGAAATTATTATGATTTATACGTTTTAAGTGTAAAAATACACGGTTTTCCAATAAAAATCTCGTAATAAAAGAAAAGATTTCCGGTTCGGGAAGAACAGAGTTATCTACCTTTGTGGTTCGGGTTACACATTTTACCGACCTTGAAATCAGAAAACTGCATTTTTCAACTTTTTGAATATATTTCGACATCTTATTATAATCTATGTGTTTCAAGGATATAAAAACACACAATAAATGAAAAAGTTTTTGCAAAACATCGTAAAATTAAAGAAGATATCAACAATAAAAGATTTCCGGTTCGGGTTACACATTTTACCGACCTTGAAATCAGAAAACTGCACCTTTCAACTTTTTGAATATATTTCGACATCTTATTATAATCTATGTGTTTCAAGTATGTAAAAATACACAATAAATGAAAAAGTTTTTGCAAAACATCGTAAAATTAAAGGAGATATCAACAATAAAAGATTTCCGGTTCGGGACATTTCCGTCAATTTCCGGTTCGGGTTCGGGTTCGAGTTACACTTTTTACCGACCACCCTTTTGACTGGTTTCCGGATTTAGCGCTATTACACTTTTAGAACCAGATAAGACTATTTTCAAAATCCCCTGAAAAGTAAAACTCACTGGTCAAAATGGCAACAGACTGTAGTTTTATTGTAAGTATGATTTTGATGTAGGTACGATGCCAGTTTATCATCTCTGTTTGATTTAGTTCTGTTCACGAAATCCAGCATTTCCTGTTCATGTTCCTGTATTTGTATAGCTTCAGCTTGTAGCATCGTGTGATGGGTTTTCGTACTATTATCGATTTTCCGATATAGCGATTAACAGTATTAACCCTTCATTCATATGACGATTGGAATTTTCAAAAGAAGGGCTAGTTAAATATTTCTTTGTACATAGATAAGATTGTTTTAAAAGCCATTCTTGTATTTTAATATACTCTCGATTATCTGGCAACTTTTGCTGTCAGTAAAATGGCGTCATATGTTTTCGTATGAAGTAAAAACAAGGCCGATATATGGGATGGAAACAAATATAAAATCCGGAAATGGCTGGTTTTAAAATTTCATGGTTCTGGCTTAATCCCTTTTGGGATTCGAAGCCAGAGTTGTTTTCTGATATTGCCTGCCTCCAATTCCCTTATCAACCATGCATAGTTCTATTCGGGATTTTTTTTTCAGGTACTCCCGCCTCGAACCGGCGTGATTACACCTGCACCTCAATGTCGTCCCAACCGCCGCTGGAGTATGTAAATAGAATCATGATCACCTACCTATGATGCCAGATACAGCTCATCATTCCCAGCCGCCGCTTGAGATCCATTGAATGTCGTCATTTTGACTTGTTTTGAAAGTATGTCACGTGATCGCTTTTTCCACGAATTATGTGGTATAGTCTATTCCATACTTCTTGTTCAATCGGTATTCAACTGTCGATGTTATGTTCTACAGCCGAGTTGGTTTAATACAATATCTATATCTGTCATTTGTCAACTTGACTAACTAGTTATTTAAATATTAACAGAAGAAGTTCCTCGTGCAAAAAGAAAAGAATGCTTCAATACCGAATAGACTATACCACGTAATGGAAAAAGCAATCACGTGACATACTTTCAAAACAAGTCAAAATGGCGATGGATCTGAAGTGGCAGCTGGGAATGATGAGCTGTATCTGGCGTCTTAGGTAGGTGATCATGATTCTATTTACATATTTATGCAGCAAAATATGTCTACTTTTGAATACTCCAGCGCCGGTTGGCACGACATTGAGGTGCAGGCGTAATTCACGCCAGTTCGAGGCGGGGGTACCTGAAATAAAAATCCCGAATAGAACTATGCATGGTTGATAAGGTATTTGGAGGCAGACAATATAAGAAAACAACTCTGGCTTCGAATCACAAAAGGGATTAGGTTCTGGCCATCTACAAATCATACTACATCTAAATAAAATAGCAGAATGTTTGAAAATGACCACTTTCAAAATTGTGTTTACTTTTGATGTTTTTTTTTAGTGCTGAAACCACATGCACTGCAAGGTGACATGTATTTTATATAAGAAACAGGCACATTTCAGTCAGCTCTTTTGTTTACAAGTACGATCAGTGACCCCATGACAAGAAGAGCCAGTTTCTAAGAGGCAGACGACATAGTTCAATTTTATATAGCCCTTCTGGATTTTTTTCCAGCTGCTTTATAAATGAAGTAAATTTTTAGCATTACAAAAAGTATGGTTCAGTAGGTAGGTTCACTATTTTTGGTACTTGCGTAGCTGCAATAATGTAGCTCCTGTGACAAACTTGTGTCTCGGCAGAGCTACAATGCGGTCCCATTCGTCACAATGGAGGGAAAAAAAAGTTGCAGTTGAAACATAAAAACTCACTATTTACGCTTCAAACATTTCATTATAACTATTACTGATGATCCCAGTCCTTGTTGAATCGGTTTGGCTGAGAAATATATGCTTTTCAAAGGTAGCAACAACCTTGTTCAAATTTATCGATCGTTTTCCATAACCGGAAACTATGGAAGGCGGAGCTTTTCTAAATATGGTATTTCTTACTACACGCATTCACGTCTAAATCGCCAAATATGGTATCGACATCCAAATAGTGAGGCCGGAAATGACGAAATTCAAAATGTTCAAGATTTTTATTTTGTGGGAATTACATTCTAAAATACTGGTAGGTGATAAAAAGTTGTTATAATAATGGACAAAAGGAAAGGTTATGTCTTATTATTGATAAATGCAGGCGTCAGAAGCTCTGTAAGCGAGCGCAAAAAATCTTGGCGGCTGCTCCATTACGTGTAATGGCATCCCGTTATAACCCTTGCGAGTAAGCGAGCATTTAGGGTTTTATTATTAGAACTAGTACTTACGTCTTTAAAAGCAACCTTGAACATTTTTTACAGATGTCACGTTAGAGTCCTGTTTACGTTCCAGAAATAGAAACTGGAAGACACGTCAAAAATAATGTGTGCACTGGAAATCAAAATAAAATGGATGATGCGAAAACATATGACACACGAAAACACATACCGTGACGATATTTTTTCTTTTTGTCTAATAATTTTTATTTTTTTCTCTTATAGTTATCTGTAATTCACCATTGCTGTTAAGATCATTACCAATCAGTGTAATCAATTATATTAAATTTTATGTTAATTGTTCTGCCTTAACAGGCACCTATGCATATGATTGACAATAAAAATATTTGTTTGTTTGTTTATTCGTTTTTAATACATTTTAGTCATACTATCCATTAATCTCGTTGAGATTATATGCTTCCGAAGAAATTTTCAATCTATATCTTCATCCTAATCTCGTCACAAGCCCTATCAAAGGTATTCTGGAAATTTCAAATTTGACACCCTGTGTATTCCGATGCATATTTTGTCATGGACAGATTGTGTCAGATCAATTGCAGGTAAGGTTTCATAGACATATTTTCTAGTTCAAATCTGCAAAAATAATGATAATTTCTTACTGTTTTAAGTACTAGTTAAAGATCCATATTTTATGTGTGTACCGTGTAATCAATTTAGGGACGTAGATTTTTTGTATTTATGCTTTTTGTCCGTTTCCCGATGTCAGAATTTATATAGGTGTTAAATAATTTTCACATTTATTGACATCGAGAAACGGACTAGCTAAAATCATCACGAAGTTGATCACATGGTACACACATTAAAAATTCAATCTAAATTTTGGATTTATGGATATTATAAAGATTATCGATAAAATCCGGTCGAACCAAGTATTAATTTGAATGGTAAAAGTATAAATTTTACGGTGTCACACTTAATCTCTCGGGGTCATCCTAATCTCTGCGATTCAGTATTAATCCCTTAGGGTCTCACTGAATTTCAGCGGAAAATTATTAAAATTTAATACGTTACCCCGGAAATTAATAATGTGCCTATGAAATTAATAATTTGATGGCCCTAGTGTACATGTAAGGCTCCCAGATTACACTTCCGGTAAAACATAAATGATCTAAAAGCCAATGTTAAATTTCATATAACACTTAAATGAAGCCTCTATATATGAAATGATTAAAGAGAAGGGTAAATCATTGTTCAAATTAATTGATACCAGATTAATTTTTTTAGATGCATTTAGCTCAACACAGTGCAGTTTTCATTTCCAGATTGTTGTAGCTGATATGTCTTCACGCAGTGTAGTTCCTTCAACTCATTAAGATTAGCTATGCTGCTAACTAGTTCATTGTAATAATGGAAAACATGTTGAAAGTGATATCATAAGTTTGTTTTAAACACTTTTTTATATTGTTTTATTGAATTTTTTCAGTCAGTTATAATTCCTGTCTATAATGGTTCTAAATGGATTGATGAATGTTTGCAGTCAGTTGTCAGTCAGACATTTCAAGACAAATTCCAAGTTTGTATTTACAATGATGGAAGTCAGGTAGGAAAATAATTCATGTCTATTAAAGTTGTTCCTCTTGATTAACTATAATTAGTCTATGTCAATCAAATGAAGTTTATCCTCCATGAGGAGGGCCTATTGGGAGTCTTGAAATTGGATATTAAAGTTACTCTTTCGTCTTGAATCCCAGTATCTTCATATTTGGTATTGTATTAAGACAAAGTGAAGGGAGTATCCAAGTAAACTGTACATGTGAATTTGCTCTTAAATATCAACTTCAGATATGTTAATTTTGATATTTTGTATATTGTCCAGACCCAAGACAAGTTTGTGATAGCTTGAGTAAAAATGATTTAATTTCAAATTTTCATTGTATAAAGGCAGTGACTATGTATATCTTGGACAAGTTCCAAGATAGAAGAGATTGAATGAATTGTTTTGAAAAAATAACTTTTAATCATTTAGTCTTGTTTACAGGATGACTTGACTTTTCTAATTTCTTTCTTCTTCTTTTTTGCATGAAGATTATGATTAGCCTATATGAGTTCTGGTATTGCAAATCCAAATTTGGTAAATTTTTTGAAAAATAAAAAAAAATGTACCTTTCACGATATATTTCTGGATCAGAAGAACAGAAGTTATAACATGATTTCAAAAACTGGCTCTAAACGTGCAAAGAAAACAAGGAATGGCAATGTATTTGTCTATTAGGTTAGAGTCCTGGGTGAAAATAAAAATAATGTTACTTGTACGTGTACATGATGTATGATGTGTATATGGCCAAAAAAATAATGTGTGTTTACGGTCACCCGACCGACCCTAATTTTTGCAAGCGACCCTATGAATTTTTACACAGAATTCGGATAACCATTTTTGTTGTTTAACCAGCAGCAATGTTTTATTTATTCAACTGCTAGCTTTTTGTCGAAATTGAGAGCAAAGAAGGTAGAAAAACTGCATAATTCGTCTTTTTACCAGAAATTTCGAAAATGAAATGCCGGAATCGGATTCCGGAACCGGGAACGACTATTTCCAGTTTTGTCGATAATAAAAAAAAGAAAAAAAATTAATCCCGACCGACCGACCCTAGATTTTTTTGACATGTGACAGTAAACACACATATTTTTTTTTGGCCTAATCTTCTTTACCTGGTGAGGGATACAGTCTCATGTGAGCCTCTTGTTTTTTGTATTATATTATTTATTTATATTTCTTTGTCTGCCATTGACAAACATAGTTTTTAAAGATATAAATCTTTGGGATATGCCTAAAATACCATGGAACTGTATGTAGTTGAATGATCAATGAATAGTCCTTTAAGAATCAGTGGTCAATTACTAAAATGTAAATCGTCTCTATAAAAACATGGGGCCGTCATGGACGTGATTGTATGGTAGTTGGATTTACAACTATCTATCACCACTAACATTGTGAGTTCGAACCTTGCTCAGACGAGGTGAACTCGAAACAATATTATGTGACAAGGTTTGTCAGTGACTTGCAGCAGGTTGGTGGTTTTCTGTGAGTACTCCGGTTTCTTCCACCAATAAAACTGACCGCCACGATATAACTGAAATATTGTTGAAAGTGGTGTCAAACCAAACCAATAAAAACACTCTTTTTTGATAACAGACTTTGTGAATATGTTTATTCATATTCCAGTTTTGAATTAGGGCACTGATGCAGCCTCTAATAGAAAGCCTCTGATTTTGATAATCAAGATTTCCAAATACAGTGGAACCTGTGCAATCTGAAACCTGAGTTTTTCGACATTCTGTGACATCCGACAAAACTTTGTGGTCCCAAAGTATTTCTTTAGCATTCTTTGTTAAAAAACCTTGTGTATTCCAAAACCTGTCACTTCCAACATCCGACACTGTTTTCCGGTCCCAGTGTTATTAGTTACACTTAATTAATCCGACCCTTTGATATTCTAATTATATAGGATATATACAATGTAGGTGTATAGGAATCACCCTGTCCGTCCGTCCATGTACCTTGTAAGTGCAACTCCTCCTAAACGACTTATTGGATTTTGATGAAACTTTACACATTTGTAATACACTACCTGCAGATGTGCATGAAGGAATATGGTTGCTGTCCAAAATTTAAAAGGGGAGATAATTCAACTTATACTTTCACGAAAAGGGGGGGGGGGCATGTACCTTGTAAGCGCAACTCCTACTAAGCTGCTTATTGAATTTTTATGAAACTTTGCACAGTTGTAGTACACTACCTGCAGATATGCATGAAGGAATATGGTTGCTGTCCAAAATTTAAAAGGGGAGATAATTCAACTTATACTTTCATGAAAAGGGGGGCATGTACCTTGTAAGCGCAACTCCTACCTTATTGAATTTTTATGAAACTTTACACAGTTGTAGTACACAACCTGCAGATCTGCATGAAGGAATACCGTTGCTGTCTAAAATTTAGAAGGGGAGATAATTCAACTTTTATTGGATTTTTTCCTAGGTAACTTGCTAATATACCTGTATTCCAAAGTTTGAACATCATAGTATTGCAAGCTGGGGGTATCACTCAGTGAGGTCACTCACAGTTCTAGTTATTTAATTACCATCCTTCTATGTGTATCATTAAATATAAATCATTAACAAATTGACAGGCTTGTGTACACAAATAAATTATGATTGAACTTATTTTTAACCCTTATGTAATCTGCATATTTCCTTGCATTTCATTGGAAAAATCAGCAAAACTGTATCAATAATTCCATTCTGCTAAGGTGTATTTATAAGCTTGTTTCATAGTTTGGAAATTTTTTTTAAACCAGTATTTATTTTATCAAGTCAATTTAAAATTTAAAATACAAAAAAAAACGTCACTCAAATAAATAACCTGCACAGTAGACTAGAAACATACCTGTAGGTACATTGTATCTGTCATTTTTAAACATTTCACACACTTTCAAGTCTGGATTAAATTTCTAAAAATGTAAATTTTCTGTTTTTCACACTTCAATTAAGACAGGAATATTATTTTTATACTGAAGTGAATGTATTTGTGAAAATAGTACCAGAATCAACATGGCGGACTATTAAGCATCGTCATTCATTGAAGTTGTTTAAAGAGTGTTATTAGGAGACAGATTTATAAAAGCAATAATTGCTTGTTTCTGAATCCTATCTGTATTTACTATGTTTGATGTACTGTATATTCTGATTATTTTCTAAATAAATATTGTTTAAATTAAAGAGTGTTATTGTTACTCTTAAATGGAATTCTAAGATGAGTATATCAATGTGTAAACTCAGCCTTTCACTCACAAACTTTAGATCAAGTCCTTTGGATTTTATCTAGTTTGTGAGTTATGCAGCCATGTTTTAATACAAAATCTTATTTAATCCAATAAATGAAACAAAAAATGTTAATATCATGGCATGTTGGGTAAACCGGTATTGTCAAAATGTTGTATGCATAAATAAAACAATCAATTGATGTGAGGTGTTCTTCTGTAACCAGCATTCATGAAATTATCTATTTATCATGTATTTAAAGGATGACTCAATAAAAATTATAGAAAAATGGAGGACAGCAATGTTAGAAAGAGATATAGAATTTTGTATAAATGGACACGACCTTTCACCCAAGGGAGGTAAGTCATACATGAAATTTGATTTTTTAGAAAATAATTATATAAGAGCTTGATACAATTAAATATAAAAAAAATGCCATAGCTAGAATCTAGCTAGGTGTGCATTGTACATACAAATTTTTTAGATGAACTCACTACAGTGGTGATCTATATGTATTGTCATCACTCTACATACAAAATGTATATTGCAACCGCATCGGTGGTGTAATGGTTATCGTGCTCACCTCGAATGTGGTAGATCATAGGTTCGAGCCCTGGTCGGTTCAAACCAAAGACTATAAAATTGGTATTTGTTGCTTCTCCGCTAAGCACGCAGCACTAAGGAGAAAGAGCAAAGACTGGTTGGCTCGGAATCAGAATGATGTGTCCGAGTGGAGCTACATATCTACTCGCGGACTGTTTTTCAGTGAACTAGCACTATAAATATCCAACTCAGGATGTTGGTCTAGTACAAAGCGGACATCATCATCATCTCATTGAGTCATTTGAAAGATAACTTTGAAAGAATAATCTTTGGATAGTTCTTGAAAAAAAATTTCCTGTTTCTCCTGACCAGAAATCCAATATGACCCAGTGAGCATAATAATTTCTGATTTAATGAATATTACATGTATATAAAAAAAAATCTCCTCATAAACCACTGGGTTATTTTAATTGTAAATCGTCGGGAATGATCAATATATTGTCTTCAGAAAAATGTTTCTTGATTTCTTATAGAAATAACATCATATAAATATGGCCACCATAAGTAATATAATGGTTTATATAATTTGTCTTAAACATGGAGAATTGTTCATCTTTGAAAACAGTTGAGCATTTGAACAGAAACCTTTCAGGAATGATGAATGTACATGTAGTGTACACTCCTGACAAAAGAAGAAGATTCCTGGTTTTGTTATGACATAAAATCTAATATTACCACTAATTGGTATAATAGTTTCTATTTGACTACTATATGAAGTATTGCCTGTTAATCAGGTTAATAGTTATTACAATCTTTATGATATTTTTTAACCAGTAATCATTATATTATATATATTGTAGTTGGTTATGCAAAAAACAGAGCAGTAGAGATGAGTGTTGGCAAGTTCTTATGTTTTCTTGATATTGTAAGTATAGTTGTAAGTAATTAATGTTTCACAATTATTAGTTTGCCTGGACAATAGTTTTTTCATCAATCATAAATATTGAATG
This sequence comes from Bathymodiolus septemdierum, assembly GCA_963383655.1. Lineage (NCBI taxonomy): Eukaryota > Metazoa > Mollusca > Bivalvia > Mytilida > Modiolidae > Bathymodiolus > Bathymodiolus septemdierum. The sequence goes on from OY726522.1 coordinate 30,499,142, forward strand.
CATATTTTTTTTCCATTTTAGTTTTTGATCAGTAAAAAAGCAAAATTTGTAATGAAAAAAAACCAATGGGGTCATTAAGAAAAGATATATTTTGGGGTTAAGCAGTACTTATACCTCATTAAGACACACCTGTTATTTGTTTATAAATACAGTCAATCCTGCTTTTTGGTGACCACCTCTATTAAGCAATATCTTGTATTATGTGACCATAATTTTTATTTCCCTCCATAGTGCATTTCATATCAATTAAACCTGTATTAACTGACCACCTGTCTTATGTGACTTTATTTCACTGTTCCCTTGGAAGGTCACATAAGACAGGTTTTACCTTTAAGAGGCATATTTTTCTATTTGGAACCAGGAGGACACAATTTTTGAGATAAGATGTCGCATACTCCATTAAACTTCTGGTTCTATTACTTATGTACTCGTTCAGTTCGCATATATTTACTCAAAGTGTATCAGTATTGTAAGTGTGTTATTTGAAATTCAAGTATTACAAAATAGCTAGTCTAATTCTCAAAATTTCTGTAAGCAAATAAAAAAATCTTTTGCTAGGTCAGAACGAACAAGAAGGACATTTATTCTATGTAGGTATGTGAGGTGAAAGAATCCTTATAATTGATATATGGAATTCAAATACTACATTGTGCAATATTGTAATTTACCAACAATCAGAAATTATTTACATATCATGAAAATTACTTGGTTTTCTTGATGTCTCACTTGTCTTTGATGAGTGTAGAATGATCTTCCTTATACATCTGTCATAGATGAGTGTGGAATGATCTTCCGTGTACACTTGTCATAGATGAGTGTGGAATGATCTTCCCTGTATATCTGTCATAGATGAGTGTGGAATGATCTTCCCTGTACATCTGTCATAGATGAGTGTGGAATGATCTTCCCTGTACATTTCATAGATGAGTGTGGAATAATCTTCCCTATACACTTGTTATAAATGAGTGTGGAATGATCTTCCCTGTACATCTGTCATAGATGAGTGTGGAATGATCTTCCCTGTACATCTGTCATAGATGAGTGTGGAATGATCTTCCCTGTACATCTGTCATAGATGAGTGTGGAATGATCTTCCCTATACACTTGTCATAGATGAGTGTGGAATGATCTTCCCTATACACTTGTCATAGATGAGTGTGGAATGATCTTCCCTGTACACCTGTCATAAATGAGTGTGGAATGATCTTCCCTATACACTTGTCATAGATGAGTGTGGAATGATCTTCCCTATACACTTGTCATAGATGAGTGTGGAATGATCTTCCCTATACACTTGTCATAGATGAGTATGGAATGATCTTCCCTGTACACCTGTCATAAATGAGTGTGGAATGATCTTCCCTATACACTTGTCATAGATGAGTGTGGAATGATCTTCCCTATACATTTGTCATAGATGAGTGTGGAATGATCTTCCCTGTACACCTGTCATAAATGAGTGTGGAATGATCTTCCCTGTACACTTGTCATAGATGAGTGTGGAATGATCTTCCCTGTACACTTGTCATAGATGAGTGTGGAATGATCTTCCCTGTACACTTGTCATGGATGGGTATTGAATTATCTTCCCTGTACACTTGTCATAGATGAGTATTGAATGATCTTCCCTATACACTTGTCATAGATGAGTGTAGTACTAGTATGATCTTCCCTATACACTTGTCATTGATGAGTGTGGAATAATCTTCCCTGTACATCTCATGGATGAGTGTGGAATGATCTTCCCTGTACATCTGTCATGGATGAGTGTGGAATGATCTTCCCTGTACACTTGTCAAGGATGAGTGTGGATTAGGAATGATCTTCCCTGTACACTTGTCATGGATGAGTGTGGAATGATCTTCCCTGTACGCTTGTCATGAATGAATGTGGAATGATCTTCCCTGTACACTTGTCATGAATGAATGTGGAATGATCTTCCCTGTACACTTTTCATGAATGAGTGGAATGATCTTCCCTGTACACCTGTCATAAATGAGTGTGGAATGATCTTCCCTGTACACTTGTCATAGATGAGTGTGGAATGATCTTCCCTGTACACTTGTCATAGATGAGTGTGGAATGATCTTCCCTGTACACTTGTCATGGATGGGTATTGAATTATCTTCCCTGTACACTTGTCATAGATGAGTATTGAATGATCTTCCCTATACACTTGTCATAGATGAGTGTAGTACTAGTATGATCTTCCCTATACACTTGTCATTGATGAGTGTGGAATAATCTTCCCTGTACATCTCATGGATGAGTGTGGAATGATCTTCCCTGTACATCTGTCATGGATGAGTGTGGAATGATCTTCCCTGTACACTTGTCAAGGATGAGTGTGGATTAGGAATGATCTTCCCTGTACACTTGTCATGGATGAGTGTGGAATGATCTTCCCTGTACACTTGTCATGAATGAATGTGGAATGATCTTCCCTGTACACTTGTCATGAATGAATGTGGAATGATCTTCCCTGTACACTTTTCATGAATGAGTGTGGAATGATCTTCTCTGTACTTTAATGTTGTTTTAACACCTTACTGTAGATGTCAATGGTCTAAAATATTATTGACATTTTTTGTCAAAGGAAAGTGTGATATTTTAAAAAGCAGATCTCTATTTGTTTTGTTTTTTTATGTAGGATGATATAATGGACAAGAACAGGCTCCAGAGACAATATCAAACAGCTCTGTCACAGGAAAATGTGGTTGGTAGAAGATATTTAAAATTATAGCATCTGTCTTTGCTCATATGTGTTTTCTGAAGTCATATTAGATTGACTGAAAGATTAAATACGTCCTCAGTGGTTGACCCAATAAACAACCATTAGATAGATCTTATATTGACTTGCTCTGCTTTCATATCATATCAGTTGTCTTATATTGACTTGCTCTAGGTTCCCCATACTTGGTTCATATTTTAGCTTGATGTGTATATGTCAGCCAGGCATGTGTCACCTGATCTTGACCTTAAGCTTGTTCATGTGATCTACTGACCAGTTTTCATAATTAGTTCAGTTTCCTCATTACCATACAGCTCAGACACACCATATTTGGTCCACACAGTTGGTACATATCAGTCAGGTATATGTCACCTGACCTTGATCTCATTTTTGTAATCAACTGACTTCTTTAGTTTTATAATGGTGTTTTTGTTATTGGGACAGTTTCTCCATTACCATACAACCTAGGTTTACCGTATTTGGTCCAAACACTGATGATGTGTTTATTTATGCATATGTCACATTAAAAGTTTATTTCCAGTTTCATGTTAGTTTAATTTAGTTTATTTTCTGAAAAAATCACACACACAATTTGCAGGTGAAAACATGTCTACACTTGTTGCAGTTTTACCTAGTTTTTCAAGGAATTCTCGGTGTATATCTTTGAAACTACCTGCAATCAAGCAAAACATACCGTCATTTCTATTAGACTTTCAGTGGTAGATATTTTTTACCTACGAAAAAAAAAACCACTGGGGTCAATATTTTTTACATGCACAGAAAAACGCAAAGGAGATATTTTGCTGCGTGCAATAAAAAAAAGATGTTTTGCTGTGTGCTCTAATGTTCAACTGAATGCATCACGACCAGGTCTCGCATCTGTGTACACATCATCCCAACTGAGTAAAGGTAGCACATAGAGTTATATTTAGTAACAAGTATGACATTTTAACTGGTATTCAATTAATTCATTAGTACGTGAACATGCGCATCAACATAGTAGTTTACAGTCTGTTCATTGGATAATTGATTGTCTCAAAGGAAATTTTAAATCCATAATGTGTGAGAAAAATTGAGACGAGGAGACATGACGATTGTTGTACAGCACCGTTGTCAAATGGAAATGAAAGTGCACAAAATAGACGACGACAGACCTGAAGCTCATTACATCATTTGTCATTGAATTGCAATATTCGCCATTCTTTTGGTTTGGTCAGATTTATCATTGTTTTCAGTATCACTCTCGTTTTGAAATGGTCCCTCATTTTTGCACGTTTATTGACATTTTTATCGGATGATTCTAGTCGTTTTACAAACGTCTACATCAACGTCTGCAATGTTATTTTTTGCAATGGCTGCTTTGTTTTTTATGTTCAAAGGAAGACATAATTATCTTATGATTTCTGATTGTAAATATATTAATCGATCATCGATGATTAATTATCAATATGGGAATCCCTTCTATAATCATATAGGGAATTTGCGAGTTATGAATGACATAAATCATTACACAAACATGAGAACAGATTGTGTATGCATTTTATTTCACAAAGAGACTCAATCTATTTTTACATTACGTCTTTATTGTAGTCTATATGCAAATTGCTAAATTTTCTTGCCATTCTTGCGTGCATTTTATGCCAGTGTCCGTTAGATCTGTGTGGCAATCTCAAAATTTTGTGTGAATTTCACTACCTCTGCTGATTTTAAATAAAGTGTTTTTATTATTAAGGTTTCATTGAGCATCTATTTCCCTTAATCCGAGATATCATTTTTTACAGTTTGAAAAGTTGTTATTTTACTGTCTTAAAAAAGTTGTTGTTTTAGACTGAAGTTTGTTTCTACAATCCTGCATCTTATGTCTGGTTTAAATCCTGTTAGATCTTCTACAATCCTGCATCTTATGTCTGGTTTAAATCCTGTTAGATCTTCTACAATCCTGCATCTTATGTCTGGTTTAAATCCTGTTAGATCTTCTTCACTCTGTAGTATACTATATATATATACCTTGTGTTGCTTAGGTCAGTAACGTTTGTTAGTATATTTTATGTTTAACATGATTTCAGAATCTAAATGGTTTTTTTAGATAATAGGAGCACAATTTCATAGAGAACCCAAGGGATCTACAGAAAGATACACAAGATGGGCCAATAATCTGTCACAGGACAAACTTACCACTCAGGTTAATATTAAAATATATATTTGAAAAATATTGTAATTAAGGTTATATATTATCAAACTTTGAATGGTATAGCAGTTCTTAACTTATTATACAACATTTTATATGAATGTTTTCTATTGGATCATTAATAGTCACATGACATTTGACAGCTATTGGGGAATTCTGTTACAACCCCAGCCTTAATTATTTTCACCTACTTGCCCGAAGCCAAATTGAGAAAAAATTTCTATTTTTAATATTCAAACAAATTTTTTCATAATTTTCACATGTCTGAATCCAGTTTTACTTGTCCCTTGCTTCCCGCAAGTGGGTTAGCGCGAAGACTGCAACCCTGAAATTTCCCCTACACTGGTAGACGACCCCAATTTTGTTTTGACAGATGTTTGACAATAGTATTTTCACCCTCGACAATCCCTGTTTTGTTTCAACGGATGTGTAACAACAGTATTATCACCTTTGACAACTCTGATTTTTATACGTCAGCAAAACATATGCAGTTGTATTACCATCTGCTGTTGTCGTCCGTCTGTAGATACAATAGTTTCCTTGTAGTTGTAGTTGACTGATCCTTTTGAATTTTAAGCACAAGGTTCTTGGCACAGAATTAAAAAAGGTATTTAATTTGTGTATAGTAACCCCTAGCTGCAAAAATAGATATTTATGTGATTTATACTTGGAGAGTTTATATTGTTTACCTGATTCTAATTTGTGAATTTTTTACATAATTTATGTAAAAATGAATAATTACTGAAATTACATGAAATTCATGAGAACAGCAAAAATTCCTAACCAAAATCTCGAAAAATATGTAGCATTGTTATGTATTACTGTTTTTGACATAAAAGGGACCAAAAAGGAGTGAATTTCAAAATTAGAATTTTTTAATTTATTCATTCAATTTTAATGCATCTTTTTCCAAAATTATCATATTTATGGGTTATTAATCGGTCATAAAATTTGCTTCGTTTTTCGAAAGGGGTCTAAAATTCCATTGTTTGGAATATTTGTAAGGTACATAGAATTTGTATCCCTTCGCCAACGAAGTTGCGAAAGGATATAGTAACGCTACCTTCCGTAACATCCTTGTGAACACTCTAGAATCAACATCCTTCAATGAATTTTGACCAAACTTGGTACATACTTAGTCCTTAAGAGAATCTGAAACCCTATTGATTTTCAAGGTCAAAGGTCAAGGTCACTGGGTCAAATTTTTTACCGTGTAACATTCTTGTGAACACTAGAATCAACATCCTTCAATGGATTTTGACCAAACTTGGTACATACCTAATCCTTAGGTGAGTCTGGAACCTTATTGATTTTCAAGGTCATAGGTCAAGATCACAGGGTCTAATTTTTACCTTGTAACATCCTTGTGAACACTCTAGAATCAACATCCTTCAATGGATTTTGACCAAACTTAGTACATACTCAGTCCTTAAGAGAATCTGAAACCCAATTGATTTTCAAGGTCATAAGTCAATGGTCAAGGTCACTGGGTTAAATTATTTACTGCATAACATCCTTGTGAACACTCTAGAATCAACATCCTTCAATGGATTTTGACCAAACTTGGTACATACTTAGTCCTTATGTGAGTTTGGAACCCTATTGATTTTCAAGGTCAAAGATCAAGATCACAGGGTCTAATTTTTACCCTGTAACATCCTTGTGAACACTCTAGAATCAACATCCTTCAATGGATTTTGACCAACCTTGGTACATACTTAGTCCTTAAGAGTATCTGGAACCCTATTGATTTTCAAGGTCAAAGGTCAAATTTTTAGGCGAGGGGATACGCCACGCTTTGCGTTGCCCTTGTTATTTTTCATCCAGTTTTGATGTGGAATTATTCTTTGAATTATTTGTGCTGAGCTAGAGGTTGCAGTAGTATGTTAACAAAAGGCCAACCAGTTCCAAATTCTGAAATTTTAACTTTTTTATATTTCATTCTTTTTTTTTGCAAAATGCTCATCTTTATGTGCTACACTTGAGTCAATATAGTAAATGAACTATTTTTAGTGGGGGCCTGAATTTTGAAAATTTTAAAGATATACAAAACTTGTTTTTTCATCTAATTTTGACATATTTGATGTGTTTTCTTCTTCATTTAAATTGATTGTTTAATTATTTCCCATCATATTCCTTATAGCATTCCCTTTCTATGTTTTTCAGTCAGATTTGTCATATGATATGAAATAGTTAAATATATCGTCTTTCCCAGGAGAGAGATATTCTGTATGCTCATGTGTGAGCCCCTAATTATGTATCAGATATTATCTATTTCAGCTACTAGACACAAAATAATGTGTTGTTGGTTGTTCACTAACACTCACTAACTCTGCAAACCTTCATATTGAAGCTAATGGTTGATATTTGACAATAACAACCAGGTATATAAAGAACTCTATAATAAGTTTACTTCTAAAGTTTGACTCATTTGACTTGTATAGAACAAGTTAAAGACCTCTCTGTCTACACTTATTCAGTCATATGACTTGTATTAGATAAGTAACTATATCTCAGTGTGTACACACTCATGCAGTACTTAGAACTAATGATAATTTTTTTTTCTAGATATATACTTCTCATGGTCCCACAGTCATCATGCCTACATGGTTTTGTTCCAGAGAAGTTTATGATCAAGTAGGAGGGTTTGATGAGGGGGGTCAGGTAAATATTTTCAACTATCTTTTACTCCATTAAGTTGTAGATCCATATTGATACACACCGCATCGGTGCCATAATGGATAGCGTGCTTGCCTCGAGTGCGGTAAATCATGGGTGCGAGCCTTGGTCGGGCAAACCAAAAGACTATAAAATTAATATTTGTTGCTTCTCCGATAAGCACGTAGCATTAAGGACAAAGAGTAAAGACTGGTTGGCTCGGAATCAGAATAATGTGTCCAAGTGGAGCGACATGTCTACCCACATACTGTTGTTTCAGTGAGATAGCACTATAAAAATCCAACTCAGCATGTTGGTATAGAAACGGACCTCATCATCATTTGTTCTCACCATGATATAGCTGAAAAATTGCTGAATTGGCATTAAACAACAATCACTCACCCACTCATATTGATACACTTACATCTTATCATCTTTACTGAGTCTCTGGATCTCCAAGGTAATCATGACTGTGTTGACCAAAAATCATTCATTTGTTTAAATTTATTAATTAACATTAAACAGTAAGTTACCAAAGGAAAGGGGAATTCTTAGCTTTACATACTCTTGCCTACTACTGATGATACTGAATCTACCTGCTACCACTGAATACATTTGTTTATATAAAAAAATCAACATATGAGACTTTTTATTTTATTGTATAACAGGTAAAGTTCTACCAGTTTAACACACATAATGACATATCACATCCACACATGAATATAAATAAGGGTACAAATTTAAAAAAAACTGAAAACTGAGATCATATTAACCAGTTTAACCTTAGTCAGGATCTGAATTTAGTCTTCTTTTTGTGTGGTCTCTGATCTGAGGTTAGAGGTAGTTGTTCTATCTTTTCAGGGTGTCCCAGAAGATCTGATATTTTTCTATAAACATCTAGAGCTTGGTAGATCTGTGACCAGTTGTATCTTTTCAGGGTGTCCCAGAAGATCTGATATTTTTCTATAAACATCTAGTTTGGTGTATCTGTAACCAGTTGTATCTTTTCAGGGTGTCCCAGAAGATCTGATATTTTTCTATAAACATCTAGAGCTTGGTAGATCTGTGACCAGTTGTATCTTTTCAGGGTGTCCCAGAAGATCTGATATTTTTCTATAAACATCTAGTTTGGTGTATCTGTAACCAGTTGTATCTTTTCAGGGTGTCCCAGGGGTTTCAAAGTTTTTTATAATAGGAGGTACTTCTTAAATTTTAGGAGGTACCTAAAAAATTAGGCTGAGGGCCGTAAGGGGTCCAGGGGGCAGAAGCTCCTGAAATCTAGCATTTTGTGGACCAAAAAATGTACTTCAGAGACTGCAAAACATTAAGTGTTTTTGAAATAAAAATCCCATTAACTTTAGAGTTCAGATTTCACCAAGAGTGAAGACCATGCATAATGTCTGGATTTCCTCCCCCCCCCCCCCCCCCCCCCCCCCCCCAATTTCTTTATTGAATATTTCAGTTTACAGACTGCAGCCAACATTATTCATAGATAGTCTGCCATATCTTAAAAAAAATTCAAAAGGACCATAAAGAGCTACGGTTCCGCAGCTAGGCTTGACCAAGCCATTGTTATCAAAGCTTAAACTTCTCAAAATTCTTTTGTTGGCTTTGTCCTTTTCTATTTCACAATACCTTGGCTTGTGTGTTTTTTTTACTTTATTACCAGTAATTAAACTCATCAAAGACCATTGGCAGGATCAAGACATATAAGTGTCATAATTAATTAAACCAAGGACGTATATAGAATACGTCCTTGATGAAACATATAAATTTAATTTGTAATCATTAATCTTTAATAAAATTTAGAATTTTTTAATAGATGAATACAAATATAATTAAACAAAAACAATATATATTGTTACTTTCACGACTCATGTGCAAAAAAAATGTTCGAACAAAAACGATTCGCGGTAAGACATTTATTAACATTTGAATCACAAAAGTTAAATTATTTTGGAAAAAAAGGGGGGCCGACGTTTTGACATTACAATGTAATTCGTATTTGAGCCATGTCCGGTCCTTTTTCAAGATTTCTAGTAATTTTCTATCCCTTATCTCCTCGTACCTTCTTTTAAAAATGTTTTTCAGCACACTTTCATTTCTGTGAACAACCGCGGTAGGGCCCCGTCAAAATATGTAAATGAATTAGCCATAGGTTTTTATTTTTTTATACCGGAAGTTAAACAATATGGACGGAGTTAAGCAACAAGACAGTACGCCCCAGAATGATTCGACCCTGGGTTTTAAATGGATAAAAAAATCGCACAAAATATTGTGTAGTCATATATTCATAATACATAATGATCATACTTATATTACTGGAGATTACACTAAATTGTGTTTGAACATAATTTGTAATCGGTCATTTTTTTTATTTTGAAATGATAGTCAGCTTTGTTCCGGTCCGAGTTTTACACAAGGATGAAAAGATATTGGGGCGAAAACATATCTATTTACCGCATGCGCAAACTGCTATTTACGATTCTAAGATAAAGTTATTTTTAAAACAGGGAATATCCCATCAACTTGGTCGTGACGCAGTTGTTCGATTTGAATGCGAGAATTCAGCAATTGACGTGATCATTAATTTTTTATGAAAAATATTCCACAAGCCTATCGACCATCGTACTTGTGGTTTTGACCACCGTTAATTTTGGGGGGTTCAGTAATTTCTGCCGGTACTATGCACGATCTCAGGCGGGTAAAAGTACCGGGTACCGGCCCACTTTGAAACCCCTGGTGTCCCAGAAGATCTGATATTTTTCTATAAACATCTAGAGCTTGGTGGATCTGTGACAAATTCTATCTTTTCAGGGTGTCCCAGAAGATCTGATATTTTTCTATAAACATCTAGAGCTTGGTGGATCTGTGACCAGTTGTATCTTTTCAGGGTGTCCCAGAAGATCTGATATTTTTCTATAAGCATCTAGTTTGGTGGATCTGTGACCAGTTGTATCTTTTCAGGGTGTCCCAGAAGATCTGATATTTTTCTATAAGCATCTAGAGCTTGGTGGATCTGTGACCAGTTGTATCTTTTCAGGGTGTCCCAGAAGATCTGATATTTTTCTATAAACATCGAGAGCTTGGTGGATCTGTGACCAGTTGTATCTTTTCAGGGTGTCCCAGAAGATCTGATATTTTTCTATAAACATCGAGAGCTTGGTAGATCTGTGACCAGTTGTATCTTTTCAGGGTGTCCCAGAAGATCTGATATTTTTTTATAAATATCGAGAGCTTGGTAGATCTGTGACCAGTTGTATCTTTTCAGGGTGTCCCAGAAGATCTGATATTTTTCTATTAACATCGAGAGCTTGGTAGATCTGTGACCAGTTGTATCTTTTCAGGATGTCCCAGAAGATCTGATATTTTTCTATAAACATCTAGAGCTTGGTGGATCTGTGACCAGTTCTATCTTTTCAGGGTGTCCCAGAAGATCTGATATTTTTTCTATAAACATCTAGAGCTTGGTGGATCTGTGACCAGTTCTATCTTTTCAGGGTGTCCCAGAAGTTCTGATATTTTTCTATAAACATCTAGAGCTTGGTGGATCTGTGACCAGTTGTATCTTTTCAGGGTGTCCCAGAAGATCTGATATTTTTCTATAAACATCTAGAGCTTGGTGGATCTGTGACCAGTTGTATCTTTTCAGGATGTCTCAGAAGATCTGATATTTTTCTATAAACATCTAGTTTGGTGGATCTGTAACCAGTTGTATCTTTTCATGGTGTCCCAGAAGATCTGATATTTTTCTATAAGCATCTAGAGCTTGGTAGATCTGTGACAAGTTCTATCTTTTCAGAGTGTCCCAGAAGATCTGATATTTTTCTATAAACATCTAGAGCTTGGTGGATCTGTGACCAGTTGTATCTTTTCATGGTGTCCCAGAAGATCTGATATTTTTCTATAAACATCGAGAGCTTGGTAGATCTGTGACCAGTTGTATCTTTTCAGGGTGTCCCAGAAGATCTGATATTTTTCTATAAACATCGAGAGCTTGGTAGATCTGACCAGTTGTATCTTTTCAGGATGTCCCAGAAGATCTGATATTTTTCTATAAACATCTAGAGCTTGGTGGATCTGTGACCAGTTCTATCTTTTCAGGGTGTCCCAGAAGATCTGATATTTTTTCTATAAACATCTAGAGCTTGGTGGATCTGTGACCAGTTCTATCTTTTCAGGGTGTCCCAGAAGATCTGATATTTTTCTATAAACATCTAGAGCTTGGTGGATCTGTGACAAGCTATATCTTTTCATGGTGTCCCAGAAGATCTGATATTTTTCTATAAACATCAAGAGCTTGGTGGATCTGTGACAAGCTCTATCTTGTGAGGGGTGTCCCAGAAGATCTGATATTTTTCTATAAACATCGAGAGCTTGGTGGATCTGTGACAAGCTCTATCTTGTGAGGGGTGTCCCAGAAGTTCTGATATTTTTCTATAAACATCTAGAGCTTTGCGGATCTGTAACCAATTCTATCTTTTCAGGGTGTCCCAGAAGATCTGATATTTTTCTATAAACATCTAGAGCTTGGTGGATCTGTGATGAGGATTGATGAAGATCTTCTGATGTATCGTTATCACCAAACATCAGCCACGTTCTCTGTTAAAGAGTATGTGTTCAACTTTTACTTATGTTTAACCCTGTTATCACCAAACATCAGCCACGTTCTCTGTTAAAGAGTATGTGTTCAACTTTTACTTATGTTTAACCCTGTTATCACCAAACATCAGCCACGTTCTCTGTTAAAGAGTATGTGTTAAACATTTACATATGTTTAACCCTTTTGGTTTTTTTGTTTAAGCATGATACCTATTGTGACAACCAGAACTCAATGGTATTGTAGTTTTAATGATTTGTAAGTTGTCATTAATCAGGTAACATAATTTTGTCATTAATTTTATATAACACAGTTTTAAAGCAAACAAACATATATGTTATTTTTATGCCTATGGACATTTTAAGGTTCCTTGTTATTTAATTTGTATTTGCACAGAAACATTACTTTTGTGGACTTTATTCTTCTGCTTGTGCTGCATGTTTGACAATGAGGATCACATTGGATCGTGTAAGTTCACCTGACCCAAAGGGTCATGTGTGTGAGCTATTGCCATCCCTTGGTGTTGATCGTCTGTCTTCCGGCAACTATCCTATCCTCTATCGTCCAACCATAAACTTTGATAATTTTGATTTCTACTGTTAACCCACTGGGCCAATTTCAACCAAACTTGACCAAAAGGGTCTTTGCATGATCATCTTTTATATTTGTGTTTGACAGTTCTGACAGCTAAAATAGAAATACCAACTTTCATCATCTCTGAAACCACTGAACCAATTTTTACCAAACTTGGCTAGAAGAATCGTTGGATGGTTCTCTTTCAAAACTGTGTCTGACAGACCCAAGATGGATGATTTTATTGCAAATAGAAATTTCCTTAAAATAACAATTGCGTCTACTTTTTGTATTGGAATGAGTTATCGATATATCGTTATGTAAACGTTTGAATCAAAGAGGGATGCAGGCATCCTATAACAAATTCTTGTTGGAAAAGAAATTGAAGTGTAGTTTCGTCAAAATGAAAAAAAATCTGTTTTTCTTTTTATAGCTTAAAAAAATGATTTCTTGAACAGTTTTACAACACATGTTTACCTGGGTCAGTTACTGTAACTGCTTTTTGAATACACAAGGACACATAAATAATCCCCAGTGAATGAATCTATAAAGACACATTTTTATTTCCTTTAAAAACATCAATTATATTTAGATCTGTGATTTTTCTGCAGGATAAACACAATATTAATGCAGTGTCTAAAAATACATAGTTTATGTGTATTCGACGCAAAACCAGGGAAAAACTCTGTGAACCTCGACTTTATCCCAGTTGTTAAGCCTCATACACATAAACTTTATATTTTAAGACACTGTACTAATATTATCTATTTCCGACCTTTACCTTTCAATAGTACCAGTACATGTTTCTCTTAAAATTTTATATAATAAACTTATGTGGTTCAATTTATTTGCAGAGATACTATATGGAACATTAGAATGGAACGTTTTCAGAAACATGTGCTTTCTAAGTTATCATTGTTCACAATATGGAATGCTGGGAAACAAGGGAGAAAATTCTTTAGGACATTGTCACCAGAAAATCAAGCAAAGGTAAATAACTAATTGTATTTAATGATCTTTTTATATGCTGGTCTTCAGATATATTATGGCATCGTGTTGTCTGTATGCTTTGTAAGCATGGCACCTGCTAACTCTACTTACCTTGACTGATCTTCTTAAAGCTTTAAGAAATTATTCGGAATGGTGGTCTGAGATTCTGTACACTTAGTAATGATCTTCATGCCAGAGTTATAGGACGAAAATGTTCTGTTGTGAACATGTCACACACTAACCTCCACTTTGTGTTGACCAATTTACTTCAAACTATACAAGATAATTCAGAATGGTGGGTTGATGATTTTTAATATTTTGCGGTGTATATTGTATATCTGTAGACAAAATTGAATTTGTGTGATAACTTAAGTTGTAGTTGACAGATCCTTTTGATCATTGTCAATGATTTGGGGTATTGATAACTGTGACCGTTCTCAAACAATAGGTGCAAAAATGGATGTTTCTGTTATTAGTATAACGGAAAGCTTAATTTTCCTCCGATTTTGTTGGGGTTTTTTTTTAATGTATTTTTCTTTTCAGGAAAATCCCTTTTAGAAAAAATGCATAGCATTATTATGTATCTTTTACTTTTTTGACATAAAAAGGGCCTAAAAGAGAGAAATTTCAAATTTTAACTTTTTTTTCATTTTTCATCCGATTTTTTTTTTAATCCATTTTTTAGCTCGCCATCACTTAGCGTCCGTCTTCCGTTAACTTTTCACATTTTAATCTTCTCCTCTGAAACCGCAAAGCCAATTGATCTGAAATTTGGTAGGAAGCATCTATGGAAGATCCTCTATAAAGATTGCTCATTTCGTCCCGATCCATTAACAAACATGGCTGCCACAGGTAATTCTTGTTTCTGATTGACCTATTTTTTTAAATCTTCTCCTCTTAAACCACTTGGCCAAATGAACCGAAACTTGGTAGGAAGCATCTATGGAAGGTTCTCTATAAAAACTGCTCATTTCGTCCCGATCCGTTAACAAACATGGCCACCACAGGCAATTCTTCTTTCTGATTGGTTGATTTCTAAAAAAAACTTCTCCTCTGTTAAAAGAAAGATAACTCTTGCTGCCTAGACTGTTAAAAGAAAGATAACTCTTGCCATTATCTCCCTTAGAAATTAACTAATGCTGATTGGTGTAGCATGTTTATTCTATACATTGCAAGTAGGTATTCACATTTTAATATTCTTTTTAGCAAACCTTGCCAAAGGCAATATGAGCTTTTGCCATCACTTGGTGTCAGTCGTCTGTCATCCGTTTACTTTTCACATTTTAATCTTCTCCTCTGAAAACCCTCAGCCAAATGAATTGAAACTTGGTAGGAAGCATCTATGGAAGGTCCTCTCTAAAGAATGCACATTTTGTTATGATCCATTACCAAACATGGCCACCACAGGCAATTCTTGTTTCTGATTGGCCATTTTTTTTAAATCTTCTCCTCTGAAACCGTTTGGCCAAATGAACCGAATCTTGGTAGGAAGCATCTATTGAATGTTCTCTATGAAGATTGCTATTTCGTCTCGATCGGTTAACAAACATGGCTACCACTCAAACTTGGTAGGAATCATCTATGGAATGTCCTCTATGAAGATTGCTCATTTCGTTCTGATCTGTTAACAAACATGGCTACCACCGAAACTTGGTAGGAAGCATCTATGGAATGTCCTCTATGAAGATTGCTCCTTTCGTCCCGATCGGTTAGCAAGCATGGCCACCACATGCAATTCTTGTTTCTGATTGGTCGATTTCTAAAAAATCTTTTACTGCTTAGCCATATGAACCGAAACTTGGTAGGAAGCATCTACATGTATGGAAGGTTCTGTATTAAGTTTCCTCAAAGCAGAATGAAAGATGAGTGACACAGGCTCAACCCACTGAGCCTCTAGTTTTTTTTGTTGCAAAATGATCATCTTAATGTGTTATTTATGGACCATAAAAAAAATTGGTATTATTTTTTTTCCTGAAAATGATCTAAAAGGGACATTTGGAAATTTTGCATATTTGAAAGGCATATAGAATTTTTATTTTTCATCCAATTTTGATGCATTTAAAAAATAAATTGAGTTGAGAGCTTCCAATAAAGTTCTACAGATTTCTTCTATTTCTTATGGTTTCTGAGATAACGTCAAAAAAAAGGGGCCAACAACTTTCAAATTCCAAAATTTTAACATGCATATTTCTAACACTTAAGATAGTAAATGAGACAAATGTCCAAAATACGATGGGTCCAGCAAATTACTGTTTCCAGCATATTATTGTGTCCAACACATTATTGTGATCAGCAGTTTACTGTTTACACATATTTTTTTATGAGTATGGACTTTTCTATTTATTGTTTATACTGTAGGTTAAGGCATTCTGTGATGTAGATGAAAAGAAGATTACAAAGGGATTCTATACGTTTGAAGAATCAAAGGTATTATTGAAGATTAAATAATTTTAAAATAAGATGTCAGAAATTAAAGTGAAAGCAACAGAGTATTTCCAAAATCATCTTAATTTCTTAATTGAGTTTTATGATGGAAAAGTTCAGTTATTTACTATAGGTTGAGTGGGGTTATGGTGTTTAACACCACTTTCAACAATATTTCAGTTATATCGTGGTTGTCAGTTTTATTTGTGGAGGAAACCGGAGTACCCTGGAAAAACCACCTACCTGTCACGGGATTCTAACTCACAACTTTAGTGGTGATAGGCACTGATTGCTATATATTTTTTTTTTAAAGGAATCATTTGGAAATTTTGTATATTTGAAAGGCATATAGAATTTTTATTTTTCATCCAATTTGATGCATTTTTGTTTAAATTTAATTGAGCCGATAGTTTCTACAGATATCTTCTATTTTTTATGGTTTTGAGATAAAGTCAAACAAAAGGGGCCAACAACTTTCAAATTCCAAAATTTTAACTTATATATTTTTAACACTTAAAATAGTAAAAAGACAAATGTCCAGCAAATTACTTTTAACAATACATTATTGTGACCAGCAGTTTACTCTCTCAAGCAAAATACTGTGTACACTTGCTTTTAATATACCGTATTTAGGGTTGCATAATGCGCACCCCCTCTTGGCCTTGAAAATCTCCAGAAAAAAACTAGTTCGTGTCTATAATGCGCATGGACTTTTGAAAAAATCGTCGTCGGAAATATAAGAATTAAATATCTGTCGTATATATTTTTCAGTCCTTTGAACATGTTTCATTTGCTGGGAGAATTTTAGAACCATTTATCTCTTTTCATCTTCAATAAACATAGTAGATGCAATTAATTATTTTGTGGAATAGTGTCCAAACAATTCAAGAAATATTTAACTTTGCATGTTGACAATAGTAAACAAAAAAGCAAAAAAACATGGCAGACATGTGATTTCCCGGTCTGGGAAAGAGTGAAACACATTGTTCCTGTTTATAATGCGCACACCTCCTACCAAATAAAGAATCTGGGCAAAATCCTGCACATTATACAACCCTAAATACGGTACACTTGTTCAACTTTCCTTGTCGACAGGCTGCACTTGACGCATCTCTTTAGTATTTTTCAAATTTAGCCACGCGAGTAGATATTTTCATCTTTGGGATGGTTATTCATAGAAATGTATATGTTGTACATGAAAATTAAGAAATAAATCACAGTAGATTTGTAAGAAATAAATCACAGTAGATTTGTAAGAAATAAATCACAGTAGATTTGTGAGAAATAAATCACAGTAGATTTGTGAGAAATAAATCACAGTAGATTTGTGAGAAAATGATGTCGTAAATTCTGTTATCAGTGGAATTGTTTTCTATTATGGAAGACAGACATCTTTTATGAGAATAATTTGAAATGTATTATTCATTATTTACATTTACACACAATTCTTTGTGTATTGGTGTTAACGTTTGTCTAATAATTACTGTCCTTTATAACTGTCATGATATTTTATCTTACAGACCAAACCCAAACCGAAGATTCCAGTTGTTAACTACAAGAATGCCATTCCACCATTTGTCATCTGTGTAAAACTGGTATGTACATACAATTGATATCTTAATTCTTTAATATCACTGTTGTGTTAGCGGTTGACTGAAATCTTCATTAGCCAAAGTGGCCACTCGTTATTTTGCCACCATTTGGTGTCTGTCATCCACTCCTCCGTCTGTTCGTCCGTTTCATCGTAAATTATTTCAAGCAAATTTCCTGAAGTTATTGGACCAATACCAACCAAAGTTTAGATCCGATTCATCCTAAGGTGTCTACTTTCAAAATTGGCTGATGTTACTATTAATAGAACATAGGGGTAAAATACACTTGCCGACACAATAAACTAAAACCCAATTTTTTTCATCAAATGAGTTGAAATTTGAATGCTAGACCCATTCTACTGAAAGATATGACATATGTTTTATCTAAAAATTTTGCTTTTTTTAAATTTTTGACACAAATATGCATATTAAGACCGATTTTGACCAAAAAAATCATGTAAAAATCTTGAGGATGATGCATGGTTGGTCCCCTTACAAATTAATATCTGACAGCTCAGACCATCCAAGATGGCCACATGTACTAAAATTAGAAATTTCTTAAAATAGCCAAAACTGTTATATTTTATTTTGTAGTTTTATACTAACGAGTATAATATATTTGGAGATTTTTAGAAGACATTTGTATTTTTGACGATGTTTTTAGCAGAATATGCAAATATTAGAGTATGAGTTATGCTCATTATTGAAGCCTCGACTGTTACTGAAATGTAAAACAGCAATAAAAACACTGTTCTTTTACTTTAATTTGTGTCTATAGTATAAGTGTATAATTGGATAGTATCTCATTTACATCCATAGCCCTTCTTACTAAATATTGTCATGTTGATATTTTGTATGGGAACTGACGTGAGAGGTTTATTAGAAGAAAAAAAAACTACATTGTATAAACAAATATTTATTGGGGAATCAAGGTGAACATCTTTTAGTATTAAAGATTTCCTTAATAATATAGTACGAAAAAGAAATTCAACCAGATTTAAATGTTCCAAGTCCAGATTTATTCATCTTTTGTAGGACTTGACTGCTGGAAACTTTGAGAAAAATTTGACATCCATGAATCTAAATGAGGGTACAGATTATTTCCTATTCAGCTGAGAGATGTACAATTAACTTGTGGTATGACATGTTGATCTCTACAACTGCTACAGGGAACTAGCCATCCTGCAAAATCACATTGGAAAATATACCATGGCAACTGAGTGAATGGAAAACAGAGATTTATTGGAGAGAAAAAAAACAAACAAGAAACAGATATGAAAGGGATATTGATTTGTTCCAAGTTCACATTAATAGATCTTTTGTAGGACTTGACGAAGGGTTCAAACAATCAAACAAGACTTCTTTATTATACCGGGAGTCTTAAATTAATAGACCTTTTACATATTCTGGATTTGTTTCTAAAATTATATATTTTATACAAGTTATTTTCCTTATGATGGGCAAATTGTACCCTGTCTAGCAAGAGCAATGGTAAGGATATCAAATTTGAGTATTACTTTCTTATAATTTGTAGTCTGTAGATATTTGAATCAATTTTATAACTAAAGTATACAAAATTGACAAGCTGTTATAACATTAAAATTTTGAACAGATTATGGGGAAAAAATGGATGCTATTTTCATTGAACATTTACATGAAAGAGGACCCTTTTACCGGCCTTAAAAGAAAATAATTCCTATGTAACACATAATTTTAGAATCAAAGTAGGAAATGTGTTAATGGTCTATTAATTCATAGGTTTTCATGTGCAGTGAAACCTTCAAAATTAAGATAATTACCCCAGAAATAATGATGTACAGTGAAATCAGAAATATTTGTTATACATTGTATATCAATAAAAAGGAGAAAAGAATTAGTATGATGAGTTTTTGTACTTCTAATTTATACATGGTTTTCATACTGAGTGAATATATGAATTTGAGGTGTTTTTTTTAAACCCCAGCGGCACAACTGTACCCAATGTTACCTTAAGTAATCCCCTTGGACTGATATAAGGAACATTTTTACTATTTAGTAATTTATATTCTATCACACGTGTGGTTTCTGAGCAGAAGATTTTTGAAATTTTAGTCAACGAGAAGGCAACCAAGTAACACTTCTACAAACTTTACGTTTGAATCATGAAAAGTTAAAAATGGATGCAGACAAAGTGGCGACAATACCTTGCATGTAATTTAGATCAAGTTGAGCTCATAAGAAAATCTGCCCAAATGGTTTTCATAGAACCCAAGTTGTGTGTACATGTGCAGCATATGGAAAATTTACCATATATGGTTGATATTATACATGTTCCATGGAGAATTAATTTGAGCACTTTAAAAGGGTTAGGTTTATGGTGTTTAACACCACTTTCAACAATATTTCAGTTATATCGTGGCGGTCAGTGTTATTTGTGGAGGAAACCAGAGTACCTGGAAAAAATCACTGACTTGCCGTTAGTCACTGGCAAACTTCATCACATAATGTTGTATTGAGTACACCTCGCCATGAATTGGAATGGAACTCACAACTTTAGTGGTGATAGGCACGAATGCACAGGTAGTTATAAATCCAACTACCATACGATTACGGCCCCCGAGCATTAATATATATTTATTGTCAAATCAACATAATATTGAGTTGAACTTTTCAGAAATAAACTATAAATAGTCCTACTACTTCCATATACTAAATTATGCTTCAGTTATAATATTTATTGCAAAAAGAAATATACAATATGCGTACATTGTCAGAAAATATCAAATTTATTTGTACAATCTTTAGAAACAGGTAGACAAGCAAGTCTAGGGCGAGCTTTTTTAGCCTGTTTCACAGCAAGTGCAAATCAATTTTATTTTTAGCGAGAATGTACATATATTGCGTTTATCTTGCAATATCAGAAAGTCCAAAACAACAGCTCAATTGTCTGAAATAGCTGAAACAAGCATCATTCTAATCATTTTCATCATCTGTGACATCAGTACTTATACTGTTACAGTTTCTTTCTGTAGCTCTACATGAATCAGGTACCAGAAATGCTTTATTAGGTTCATTACCTAATAACACTGAGTTTGTTAGTACTAAAAATCATAGAATTGCAGGATAAATATTGATTTTTATCTGATGAAATCTTACAATGTTACTTAATGTAAAATTATTGTATACGTTTCAATTCAATGCCCAGTCCCTAAACCTTGCCCGACACAAGAAAATAATGTGACATGTTGGATCAGTTTAAACGGTTTATTTTTTTATGTATATTTACATTGAACATATTATCCTTATGACGTCTTCATATGTGAGCGAGTGATTGTTGTTGTTTAATGCCAAATAAGCAATTATTAAATTATATCGTGGCAAGAACAAGTTTCATTGGATGATATGATGTCTGCTTTGTACTAGACTAACATGCTCTGTTGGACTTTTATATAGCTAGTTTACTGAAACAAGTCTGTGTTTATATCGAAAAAACACATAAACTCTGTAGAGAACCTTTCAATGAACATTCATAATAAATTTCAAATTTAGTTCTAATAGGCCCATGGTTTCAGAGAAGAAGATGATAATGTAAAACTTTACGGACAATGGCGACAACGACGATGGATGCCAAGTGACAACAATACCTCACATGACCCTTTGGTTCAGGCAAGCTAAAAGGGGGATGAATACCTTGGTTAGATTTTGATGATATACAATTTTTTGTACATACTCAAATACATTAAATGAAATTTTAATGTCCATTGGTTCAAAATGAAAGGTAAAAATAGACAAGGAAATGAGTGAAAAGGATTAAAAAGTGTGCTTTTCTATCAAGATACAAAAAATTAATGTAACATCTTTATCTGAAGGAAATGTAACATGTTTTCATGGACTGAAACACAATTTTATTTAAGAATAACTCAGTAGAGTAGTTTTTATTTGATAATTCAGATGAACAATATTTTACATGCACATGCTCTATGATGTCGAATTATATATATTGAAATGTTCAATTAAAAAAAAAAATTGAAATAAAATACACTAAAAAATAACCATCTATCAACTTGGACTTTTGTAAATTGTCTTCCAGTGATATAGTTTCCAAGGAACACTGGTAATCTTGACCCAAGCTGGTTACTGATATTTTTTTTTAGCATTTTATTTGTTTCTAAAATCAAAATGCCATCAAATTGGAAAATGTCAAGTACAGTCTATATAGAAAAGAGGCTGTCATAGTCGTATAGTAGTTGGATTTACAACTACCTGTGCTATCACCACTAAAGTTGGTTGTTCGAACCCCGTTCATGGTGAGGTGTACTTGATACAACATTATGTGATAAAAGTTTGTCAGTGACTTGTGACAAGTTTGTAGTTTTCTCCAGATACTCTTATGACTGACTGCTACGATACAACTGAAATACATGTAGTGCAGCAAGTGGCGTTAAACACTATAATTCTAACCTTATATAAAATAAACAACTAAACATGAAGATTAGTCAATTTTATAATGACATGCATTTTCTTTACCATGATACATACTTTCATTTCAAAAAATAAGTTTTCCTATATCAAAATAATTCATGGAAGTCATAGTTTGTTTTGTTGCATTTTATCGAGAAAAAATTTACAAAAATAATGTTATCCATGTTAAAACTACATATAAATTATGGCTTCCATGAATGATTTCTTCACACTATAGCTTCATTTTATACGTACAACAAACATAAATAATAAAGCATTATTCACAAAAAAAATGTACATCTTAAATCAAAATTTAGCTTGCTATAAAAGTTCATTGATTATTATTGTTTTTTTTTGTAAATCACATTAACCTAACCATACATAACAACATAAACATGATGTACATCATCTAAAGCAGTTAGTAGAAATTAACATATAATATATATCTTTTATCAAAATAACAAACCATTGTCACAATATTCAACAAAACATTATTAGGACTGTTATATCCATGTACAGTGGAACTTGTGCAATCCGACACCTGAGTTTTCCGACGTCCTGTGATATCCGACAAAAATATATGGTCCTAAAGTATATCTGTTAACTAAAATAAAACCAGAGTATTCCGACATCCTGTACAATCCAACACATTTCCCTGGTCCCTTGGTGTGTCGGATTAGACAGGTTCCACTGTATATACATATGTTGATATAAACATATCATTCTAGTGATATATCACTCGTTTCCATTCGTGGTTCTTGAGAATACTATTTTTTATAATCTAGGCCTAAAGTAGACCATTATTTGATTCCTACAGCTATGACCCCATATACCCTGGCATTGTCATTGGTTCAAGATTGAATATGTGTATCAAAATGATCAGTCATGCTATTCATACTTGCATTTCTATTATTAGATCTTAATTTTTTTTTTAATTTCCCATTAAAAAATGTGTTGCACTCTCTACCCCCAGGGCTTGCATGGGCTCATCATTTATACAAATTTCATTCTACATATAACAATGATGCTACACAGCAAACATTTTGGTGTTTCTATTGCTGGTTCTTGAGAAGTAAAACTTTTTAAAGATTAACCTAATTTCCTTCTTTCAGATCCCATACTATTCCCTCTCCACAAATTATCAAATTCTTTTGTATAAATCTGAATCTCGTCTTCCCAATGATCATCTCTGATGAGTTTGGTTGAGCAGTTTCACACCGAGAATATTAAACTGTGCAGAAGTTAACGATGAAAAACAATACATAAACAACAATCTTTATAAGTGACCATCCTATTATCATTAATGTACAATATGGATTCAGACAGCAGTGATTTATAAGTTCTTATATTAAATCATATGGTGGTCATTTTTGATTTACAACCAACACAACAAAATGTTTGGTTCAATTGGCTCAGAGAATCTAAGAAAATTTTTTACACACAGCAGTAGTGATCAATTTGAACTTCCAATCAGCATATAAATCATTAACAAAGGGTCATCCAATGATTGTTCTCCTATAGTTTTGGGTATCTTTTTTACCATTTACCTATAGGGTGTTAAGTCAGTGGAAATTATCTTGGATTGAGTGAGTGAGTGATTATGCCAACTCGGCAATTTTTTAGCTATATCATTACAAGAACATGTTACATTTTTGATGTGATGATGATGTCCGCTCTGTAATAGACCAACACGCTTAGTTGGATTTTTAATAGTGCTTGCTCGCTGAAACAACAGTGTCTGTGGGTAGACATGTCGCTCCACTGGGACACATTTTTTCTGATTCCTAGCCAATGAGTCTTTGCTATCATTCCTTAGTGCTGCATGCTTACGAAGAAGCAGCAAATACAAATGTTGTAGCTTTAATCAATTTTGGACCATCAAAGAAATAATTCTGACAACTTTGGTTTTAAATGTACAGAAAGACAATGATAATGATGATATTGGAGGAAGAGTGATGACAATAGGAAATCTGGCCATTTAAACAAAAGATTAATGAAACAATTGTGATGTTGATTATTCTGTTATAGATGCTTGTTGCTATTGAATTCTTGTCTAGAAATATTTTCTTTCTATAGAAATTACAAATCTGAAATAGTTGCACAATTCCTTTATAGATATAAATATTAAAATGTTGCTTACTTCATACTACAGATTTTTTCTGTGCCTATGGTTTATCGTATATCACTCTTCTGCCTCTAAAACTATACTAAAACCATACTACAGATTATTTCTGCGTCAGTATGGTTTATTTTATACCACTCTTCTGTCTCTAACTACCAACCAAAAAATAACTTATTACACTGCTTTATAACCTCTGATAAACGAGTCTTCTACCCTGTAAATATTGGAACTTCTTAATCCATTTTGACTAAAAAAAAATTAATGTATTCTACAGTGACATATACATATATTGTTTGAATGTAAATTAGTATCTGAATTATTACATAAAAATACAGGAGCTGCTGCTGTTCTCTTATGTGTAAGGAGTGTGATCTTCTCACAACATAAGATGATTGATTTGATTTATTGAGTTTAATGCCACTTTTAGCAATATTTCAGCTATATCATGGCCACCAGTTTTAGTGGTGGAGGAAGCCGGAGTACTCAGAGAGAACCACCAACCATGGGCAAGCAACTGGTCAACTTTATCACTTGCGAGTCGAGTGCACCCTTTTTTGTAATATACGAAGCTGGGTGTCAACCCAGCCATATTGGTGATAGGCTTGTATGAGTTGTTAGGTAATCCAACTACCTAACTCATTGAACCACCCTGGCCCCTCACAACATAAGACAAGTTGTGTATACCTATACAACAAACAGTTTTCTTAAAGGGATGCACAGCAGAAGAATTAAGTTCTATTTCTATACCCAAGGTTTCCTCATGAAAAAAGATAAGTTTGTTCATCCACTCTTATTTTGTCTTGCCATACCTGCACATATTTGTCTTGCCATACCTGCACATATTTAAATAACCAAGAATGTTGTTTAAAATTCCAATACATCAAAATGTACAAACTAAATATACAATGACACTAACGACAATACACAAAAATAAACACAAACTTTTAGTACTTACCCATTTACAAGTTTCCATTTGTAGTTTTTATTTTTATCCATTTCCTTCATCATTTTATTTTAAAGATTAAATGAAAAAAATATATGTATAATTTAGAGATATTTCTGTTTGATTAGTTGTCTTAATAATAAAAAAAATAGACTTTACTATTGAACCAGCCAACTCTAATTACAAGTATGATATGTGACAACTTTGGCCAAGTTTACCAGTTATTTTCAAGGGACCTAGTCTTGAAGCAATTTAAATGGTAGATTTCTTTTACATAGTATACTAACATTCTACATTTTAGACCTCTATGTACAGGTACTGTCAGAGAAAGCTAATTCAATACTAATTTTAACAAATTTCATAATATCAAGGGGAATTACTCCAGAACTTCTTAGAAGATCCCCCAAGTTCTGTATAGGAATTCCATAGGATGCTAAATTCAAAATAGATTTAGGCATTTTTTGTTATTGAATTTGAGATACATACGATATTTATCAAAAGTACAAGTGTGAACGAATTGATAAGTTAAAGGATACATGATATTTACAAGTGGGGACTTATTAAGGATACATGATACTTACAAGTGGGAACTTGTTAATGGTCAACTACTATTAGCACTAATGGATTGGAAAAAAAAACAACATGCAAATTCATACTCTACATAATTATATGAGAAGTTTGCATACAAAATAAATACATTCATGAAAATAAATGAATTAACAGTTTAGTAAATTGAATATGAAATCCAGCATATTAGTTTGATATACAGATAATTAGTGATCAACCATCTAAAGGTATATCAAATCTGGCTGCCAATCTAGGTTTCCTTGGTGATTTCTTAGGAGAATCTTGGGACACATCACTAAGTGTACTGGTATCAGATCTGACAGAGCTTGTTTCAAATGGGAAATCTCTACGGAACAATGATTCATAGGAAATAGAGTCTGTACCTACACATTGTTTCTGGGTTTGTGATTCCATATTTATCCCTGCCTGTTTAAGTTGTGTATGAGCTGATTCTTCATTAGACGTTGATGAATGGGACAACACATGCTTGAATTTGTCTTTCTCTTCTGATAAATGTGTATTCATTTTACTGTCTTTTTTGTTCATAGCTTGCTTAACAGTGTTACATAGTGAATCCTGATCAGATATTTTAGATGTACATGCACCATCTTGGTCTTCAGTATGCCTCTGATCTTTCTCATTAGAAGAGGTCTGCTGAGGCATTTCTGTCTTTGCCATCTTCCACCAACCATTTTTAATGATGTCAGTCAAGTTTTCAGCTTTTGGACTTTCATTTGTTTTTAGATCTGGAGGACGGTTTACCAAACATTTAGCTGCCAACTGTAAAAGTTCAGAGGTAGGTGTCATACAAAGAGGTGTTTTCTGACCTGTTTTCTCCTCTTCACTCAAACGCCATAATTGATCTGCAAGTTCTGAAAATAAAAATGAATATTAGTTTAGCAACCACAATCTATTTGCACATTTTTTTTTATTAAAAGTACACAGGTAAGAAATTTTTAAAATCACCAAAATGTAATGCATTTGCACAATTTTTCATCCTATGAAATTGAAAATTAATTGAGGAATTTATAGTAAGGGAGATAACTCAAATATAAATAGAACTGATCTTTTTTTCAAGTAATAAAAATTAAAATTATTCTGTTAAATAGAAAAGAAATAATTATGATGGTCATAAAATCTTCATGTTTTTACATTGGTTTAAACTTAATTTTGCTGACCTGAATAAACATACCAATTATTAGTCACTGAGGACCAACATTTTATAACATAGTACAATACAGACATCCAAAGAGTGAGCGAGTGATAGTTGCTCAACACCAAATGAGCAATATTTCAGCAATATCATAGTGAGAACAATGTATATTTCAACGAGGTGATAATGATCACCACCCTTAGTTAAGATTTTTATAGTGCTAACTCACTGAAACAACAGCTACGGGTATAGACATGTCGTTGACCCAGAACAATTCAGATATCCAAAGAAAATCAAGATCCAGTATAAAAATACAAACATAGGAGGAAAATCTAAATCTTAAATAAGATCCTAATCAATAATACAGTATGCTTGTATTTAGATATCAATACATTTCTTGTTTCAGTTATATTATTACCAATGAAATGTTTATATCGAACCATCGACCTGTCGCAAGTCATTGACAAACTTTATCACATAATATTGTATCAAGTACACTTTGCCATGAGCAGGATTCGAACTCACAACTTTAGTAGTTATAAGCACTGATTGCACAGGTAGTTGTAAATCCAACTACCATATGATCACTACCATGACTGCCCCTAGTTAGATTTTTAAAAGTATAAAAATACAAACATAGGAAGAAAATCTAAATCTTAAATAAGATCCTAATCAATAATACAGTATGTTTATATTTAGATATCAATACATCTCTTGTATCAGTTATATTATTACCAATGAAATGTTCATATTAGACACCTGTATTACCTTAGACACCTGTATTACCTGAGTATGTACTTAAATCAAATGAGATAAGATCTCTAGGTGATTCTTCTCTAGGCTGAAGGTCTGGTGATGGTACTGAGGACGGTACTGGGTCATTCAGTAGGTCTAATCTAGAAGGTAGTAACTTCTTCATGTTCTGTGAATCTGAAAAAAATCAAAAGAAAGTCAAATATAATTTTATGTTTGATTGAATAGAATCTGCACAATTACTTCCAATCAAAAATCTAATAAAAAAGTCAAACTAAACTCTAAAATCTATGTAAAGCAGTTGTACTTTTGGAACTGATGTGACTAAAAAGGATAAAATTTTAGGCATGTTATTTTGATTTTTTTCATCTTAGGTAAAGAAACAGGACTTTTAAATTGGGGGTGGGAGAATAAGATAAAAATGTTTATTGACAATGAATACCTAATACAGCAAGGCTCTCAAGAGCATGTATCGCTCATCTGATTCATACAGTATATAGTCCCCTTCTCATAAAGCCACCCCTTTTGCAATAATAAAATCTACTTATAAGAGGGGTAGTTTTTCTTGATGGGAACAATTTAGTAGTATTTTACTATCTCAGTGCATCTGAAATCTAGCATTATAAGAGGAGTGTGGCCTTTGGTGGGAGGGACATTACAAGAGGAGTGTGGCCTTTGTTGGGATGGACATTATAACAGGAGTGGCCTTTGGTGGGACGGACATTACAAGAGGAGTGTGGCCTTTGGTGGGATGGACATTATAACAGGAGTGTGGCCTTTGGTGGGAGGGACATTATTACAGGAGTGTGGCCTTTGGTGGGACGGACATTATAACATGAGTGAGGCCTTTGATGGGATGGACATTATAAGAGGAGTGTGGCCTTTGGTGGGAGAGACATTATAAGAGGAGTGTGGCCTTTGGTGGGAGAGACATTATAACAGGAGTGTGGCCTTTGGTGGGACGGACATTATAACAGGAGTGTGGCCTTTGGTGGGAGGGACATTATAAGAGGAGTGTGGCCTTTGGTGGGAGGGACATTATAACAGGAGTGCGGCCTTTGGTGGGACGGACATTATAACAGGAGTGTGGCCTTTGGTGGGACGGACATTATAACAGGAGTGTGGCCTTTGGTGGGACGGACATTATAACAGGAGTGTGGCCTTTGGTGGGACGGACATTATAACAGGAGTGTGGCCTTTGGTGGGAGGGACATTATAACAGGAGTGCGGCCTTTGGTGGGAGGGACATTATAACAGGAGTGTGGCCTTTGGTGGGAGAGACATTATAACAGGAGTGTGGCCTTTGGTGGGAGAGACATTATAACAGGAGTGTGGCCTTTGGTGGGAGAGACATTATAACAGGAGTGTGGCCTTTGGTGGGACGAACATTATAAGAGGAGTGTGGCCTTTGGTGGGACAAACATTATTACAGGAGTGTGGCCTTTGGTGGGAGGGACATTATAACAGGAGTGTGGCCTTTGGTGGGAGGGACATTATTACAGGAGTGTGGCCTTTGGTGGGAGAGACATTATAACAGGAGTGTGGCCTTTGGTGGGAGGGACATTATAAGAGGAGTGTGGCCTTTGGTGGGAGGGACATTATAACAGGAGTGTGGCCTTTGGTGGGAGAGACATTATAACAGGAGTGTGGCCTTTGGTGGGAGAGACATTATAACAGGAGTGTGGCCTTTGGTGGGAGAGACATTATAACAGGAGTGTGGCCTTTGGTGGGACGAACATTATAAGAGGAGTGTGGCCTTTGGTGGGACAAACATTATTACAGGAGTGTGGCCTTTGGTGGGAGGGACATTATAACAGGAGTGTGGCCTTTGGTGGGAGAGACATTATAACAGGAGTGTGGCCTTTGGTGGGAGGGACCTTATAACAGGAGTGCGGCCTTTGGTGGGAGGGACATTATAACAGGAGTGTGGCCTTTGGTGGGACGGACATTATAACAGGAGTGTGGCCTTTGGTGGGATGGACATTATAACAGGAGTGTGGCCTTTGGTGGGAGAGACATTATAACAGGAGTGTGGCCTTTGGTGGGACGGACATTATAACAGGAGTGTGGCCTTTGGTGGGACGGACATTATAACAGGAGTGTGGCCTTTGGTGGGACGAACATTATAAGAGGAGTGTGGCCTTTGGTGGGACAAACATTATTACAGGAGTGTGGCCTTTGGTGAGAGAGACATTATAAGAGGAGTGTGGCCTTTGGTGGGATGGACATTATTACAGGAGTGTGGCCTTTGGTGAGAGAGACATTATAAGAGGAGTGTGGCCTTTGGTGGGACGGACATTATAAGAGGAGTGTGGCCTTTGGTGGGACGGACATTATAACAGGAGTGTGGCCTTTGGTGGAAGGGACATTATAACAGGAGTGTGGCCTTTGGTGGGATGGACATTATTACAGGAGTGTGGCCTTTGATGGGATGGACATTATAAGAGGAGTGTGGCCTTTGGTGGGACGAACATTATAACAGGAGTGTGGCCTTTGGTGGGAGGGACATTATAACAGGAGTGTGGCCTTTGGTGGGATGGACATTATAACAGGAGTGTGGCCTTTGGTGGGACGGACACTACAAGAAGAGTGTGGCCTTTGGTGGGATGGACATTATTACAGGAGTGTGGCCTTTGGTGGGAGAGACATTATAACAGGAGTGTGGCCTTTAATGGGATGGACAATATAAGAGGAGTGTGGCCTTTGGTGGGACGGACATTATAAGAGGAGTGTGGCCTTTGGTGGTACGGACATTATAAGAGGAGTGTGGCCTTTGGTGGGATGGACATTATTACAGGAGTGTGGCCTTTGATGGGATGGACATTATAAGAGGAGTGTGGCCTTTGGTGGGAGGGACATTATAACAGGAGTGTGGCCTTTGGTGGGACGGACATTATAACAGGATTGTGGCCTTTGGTGGGACGGACATTATAAGAGGAGTGTGGCCTTTGGTGGGAGGGACATTATAACAGGAGTGTGGCCTTTGGTGGGATGGACATTATAAGAGGAGTGTGGCCTTTGGTGGGACAGACATTACAACAGGAGTGTGGCCTTTGGTGGGATGGACATAACAGGAGTGTGGCCTTTGGTGGGAGGGACATTATAACAGGAGTGTGGCCTTTGGTGGGAGGGACATTATAACAGGAGTGTGGCCTTTGGTGGGAGGGACCTTATAACAGTAGTGTGGCCTTTGGTGGGAGGGACATTATAACAGGAGTGTGGCCTTTGGTGGGAGGGACATTATAACAGGAGTGTGGCCTTTGGTGGGATGGACATTATAACAGGAGTGCGGCCTTTGTTGGGATGGACATTACAACAGGAGTGTGGCCTTTGGTGGGAGGGACATTATAACAGGAGTGTGGCCTTTGGTGGGACAGACATTATAACAGGAGTGCGGCCTTTGTTGGGATGGACATTACAACAGGAGTGTGGCCTTTGGTGGGAGGGACATTATAACAGGAGTGTGGCCTTTGGTGGGAGGGACATTAAAAGAGGAGTGTGGCCTTTGGTGGGAGGGACATTATAACAGGAGTGTGGTCTTTGGTGGGATGGACATTATAAGAGGAGTGTGGCCTTTGTTGGGATGGACATTATTACAGGAGTGTGGCCTTTGGTGGGAGAGACATTATAACAGGAGTGTGGCCTTTGGTGGGATGGACAATATAAGAGGAGTGTGGCCTTTGGTGGGACGGACATTATAAGAGGAGTGTGGCCTTTGGTGGTACGGA
This sequence comes from Bathymodiolus septemdierum, assembly GCA_963383655.1. Taxonomy (NCBI): domain Eukaryota; kingdom Metazoa; phylum Mollusca; class Bivalvia; order Mytilida; family Modiolidae; genus Bathymodiolus; species Bathymodiolus septemdierum. Next base: position 30,530,604 of record OY726522.1, read on the forward strand.
CATTATAAGAGGAGTGTGGCCTTTGGTGGGATGGACATTATTACAGGAGTGTGGCCTTTGATGGGATGGACATTATAAGAGGAGTGTGGCCTTTGGTGGGACGAACATTATAACAGGAGTGTGGCCTTTGATGGGATGGACATTATAAGAGGAGTGTGGCCTTTGGTGGGAGGGACATTATAACAGGAGTGTGGCCTTTGGTGGGACGGACATTATAACAGGATTGTGGCCTTTGGTGGGACGGACATTATAAGAGGAGTGTGGCCTTTGGTGGGAGGGACATTATAACAGGAGTGTGGCCTTTGGTGGAATGGACATAACAGGAGTGTGGCCTTTGGTGGGAGGGACATTATAACAGGAGTGTGGCCTTTGGTGGGAGGGACATTATAACAGGAGTGTGGCCTTTGGTGGGAGGGACCTTATAACAGTAGTGTGGCCTTTGGTGGGAGGGACATTATAACAGGAGTGTGGCCTTTGGTGGGAGGGACATTATAACAGGAGTGTGGCCTTTGGTGGGACAGACATTATAACAGGAGTGCGGCCTTTGTTGGGATGGACATTACAACAGGAGTGTGGCCTTTGGTGGGAGGGACATTATAACAGGAGTGTGGCCTTTGGTGGGAGGGACATTATAACAGGAGTGTGGCCTTTGGTGGGACGAACATTATAACAGGAGTGCGGCCTTTGTTGGGATGGACATTACAACAGGAGTGTGGCCTTTGGTGGGAGGGACATTATAACAGGAGTGTGGCCTTTGGTGGGAGGGACATTAAAAGAGGAGTGTGGCCTTTGGTGGGAGGGACATTATAACAGGAGTGTGGCCTTTGGTGGGAGGGACATTATAACAGGAGTGTGGCCTTTGGTGGAAGGGACATTATAACAGGAGTGTGGCCTTTGGTGGGAGGGACATTATAACACGAGTGTGGCCTTTGGTGGGAGGGACATTATAAGAGGAGTGTGGCCTTTGTTGGGATGGACATTATAACAGGAGTGTGGCCTTTGGTGGAAGGGACATTATAACAGGAGTGTGGCCTTTGGTGGGAGAGACATTATAAGAGGAGTGTGGCCTTTGGTGGGAGGGACATTATAACAGGAGTGTGGCCTTTGGTGGGAGGGACATTATAACAGGAGTGTGGCCTTTGGTGGGAGGGACATTATAAGAGGAGTGTGGCCTTTGTTGGGATGGACATTATAACAGGAGTGTGGCCTTTGGTGGGAGGGACATTAAAAGAGGAGTGTGGCCTTTGGTGGGAGGGACATTATAACTGGAGTGTGGCCTTTGGTGGGAGGGACATTATAACAGGAGTGTGGCCTTTGGTGGGAGGGACATTATAACAGGAGTGTGGCCTTTGGTGGGACAGACATTATAACAGGAGTGTGGCCTTTGGTGGGAGGGACATTATAACAGGAGTGTGGCCTTTGGTGGGAGGGACATTATAACAGGAAGACTACTGTATAAAACTGAAAATGATTATTGATCAGCAAATATCATTATTAGGTAGAATCTGATAGAAAAATGCAGGAATGCAGTTTATAAGGAAATTAGAGAAATAAAAACCCATTAAAATCAGACTTTAAATTATAAATTCAAAATTTTAGATGTTGTTTTCTTTGGGACCTTCATATATTTTGAAACAGTATGGGCTACAACAAATCTGTTGCAATACTACAGAAAAGATTAGTTCAAACGAATTTAATAAAAAAAAATGTATGCAAAAAGAACTTCAAATAAAAAACCTTTTGGCCCCCATTGACACATTTTATCTCGGAAACCATAAGACCTAGGTCAAATCTGTTTGAAAAGCTGTCAGGAAATTTTATAACGAATCTGCAGAAAAAAACCTATAAAAATCAGACTTGAAATAAAAATTGGGTGTTTATCCCATTTTGACCCTTTTATATCTTGAAAACAGTAAGGGTGATACAAAAATTTGGCATTATTCATACAATTTTGACACGTTTGGGCCTCTTGTTCCTTTTGTGGATTTCTATTCAAAAACAAAATAAACTTTTTGGAAGAATCATCAAGTGAACATTCCTACCAAGCTTGGCTCCAATTGGCCCATTGGTTTTGGACTGACAGATTTTATGTGTGATGTAATCTAACCTACCATTGGTTGGAATAAGAGAGGGCTGACAGATTATATATGTGATGTAATCTAACCTACCATTGGTTGGAATAAGAGAGGACTGACAGATTATATATGTGATGTAATCTAACCTACCATTGGTTGGAGTAAGAGAAGACTAACAGATTTTATATGTGATGTAATCTAACCTACCATTGGTTGGAATAAGAGAGGACTGACAGATTTTATATGTGATGTAATCTAACCTACCATTGGTTGGAATAAGAGAGGACTGACAGATTTTATATGTGATGTAATCTAACCTACCATTGGTTGGAATAAGAGAGGACTGACAGATTTTATATGTGATGTAATCTAACCTACCATTGATTGGAATAAGAGAGGACTGACAGATTTTATGTGTGATGTAATCTAACCTACCATTGGTTGGAGTAAGAGAGGACTAACAGATGTTATGTGTGATGTAATCTAACCTACCATTGGTTGGAATAAGAGAGGACTGACAGATTTTATGTGTGATGTAATCTAACCTACCATTGGTTGGAGTAAGAGAGGACTAACAGATGTTATGTGTGATGTAATCTAACCTACCATTGGTTGGAGTAAGAGAGGACTAACAGATGTTATGTGTGATGTAATCTAACCTACCATTGGTTGGAGTGTTACTTAGTAGTAAAAGAGGACTGACAGATTTTGCATTTGATGATGCCAGAGTATTACCTGAAATAGAACAAATTATGTGATGGTAAACTTGTCTTAACTTTTTACCAATATGTACCTGATATAAAACAAATTACAATATATGTGCATAGTCAACATTGAATTAACCTCTTCTCACCAAGTGTTAATTACCTAAGAGCATTTTGTTGGTTTTCGGTAAATACACAAGCCTTTCAATAAGAGGCAGTACCAGGTACTTTTACCCACCTAAAATGGTCTTTGGTACCTCCTGATTTTGAAGAAGGTTGTATAAGATAATCATGAAGATTGTTCAAATTTTAATAAAAAGTACTGCCTGTAACTAGTGAAGTACTGGTAGACTTGAAAAATACTGAAAGCTCTGAAATACACCAGTTTTATTTTTAAACTCAAGAGGGTGTAGCCAACTTAGTTTGTAAACTATGGTGTCATTTGCCGAAAACCAAACAATGCTATTTGGTAAGTAGCTTGTATCATAGTTGCTAATTAGTCATTGTCTATTAAAATGTAGACATATTACTTTCCTAAGCAGCAGATGTTTGGTTTTGGTTTATGGTATTTAACGCCACTTCCAACAATATTTCAGCTATATTGTGGCAGTCGCTTTTATTGATGGAGGAAACCAGAGTACCCGGAGGAAACCACTGACCTGTCGAAAGTCACTGACAAACTTTATCACATAATGTTGAATCGAGTCGGTTATTATGTTAGATGGCGAGTAAGCTTACTACAATGATCACAACAACAAAAGTTAGTTTTGGACAAGCAAATTTATCAAAACAAATTTCTATCACAGCTTAATTAATCATACAAAATTTTTCTGGTGCATTTTTTAAGGTAAATATAAACAGTTTTATTAAGTTTTATTTTTAATGTTATACATGCAAGTAAGAATATATGTTAAAGCAATTTTGATATATGTAATTTGCCAGGTTCAATATTGATTCATGCTTTTGTTCAACAGGAACTTTGTAATTCAAATACCTCACATATTACAGAGATTTTCACTTTACTATTGTATAAATACTTGAAATAGAAAAAAAATAAGTTCATTATGAACATTTTCTTAATCTCTTTTCACTAAGATATAATTTTTGCTTGAAATATACACATAATGGGATGTTAAATTTTGCAGCAGACACATTAAACATGTTAATGGGATGTTAAACTTGGCAGCAGACACATTAAACATGTTACTTGGATGTTAAATTTTGCAGTGAACACATTAAACATGTTAATGGGATGTTAAATTTTGCAGCAGACACACATAAAATATATTATTGGGAAGTTAAAAATTTTGCAGCAGCTTAATACCCCTGATACTGAGTAAAACTACAAGTTTAATTACCAGTAACAAGTATAAATATCATATATACAAACATCCCTACTGATTAAAAATTTAGCTTTGACATGTTTTAAAACGTTCTTTCTTGTGACCCTGCCTATACCACCCATTTATAAATCAACAGAAGATGAATGTTTCCTTAAAAGAAATATGTTACCATCAAGGTCGGGAGCTAGCTGTACATATCTCCTGGGAGGTTTGCCATGGAACTGAACAACATGAGGAATAGCTTCTAATAAACTTTCTACAGAGGTATGACCAAATAAAGCTGGTTTTAATTCCACACCAAAGCGATCGTTATAAACCCTCTCAAAGTCAGAAACATAGACTTGTAGACCATTCTGTAATAATATTCTTACATCTCTAGCAAATACTTGGAGGGAGGTGAGACTGATAATACCAGATTCATCATCTCCAGTGATCTGAAATATACATCATTATCATATAGATTCTCTGTGATCTCAAATACATTATGAAATTACCCACAAAAAAAACCCAATAAATGTCAGTTTTGAAGGTCTAGACATACATTATCACTAGTGTCACAGCTCGTCCTATTATACTCTCTGCAATACAAGAAAAATATGTCCATCTGTATCTTTTAACTATGTTATTCTACATAATATATTTTATCTGATAAAACCCAGGAAATAAATAGTTTTACAAACCTGTACGTAATCCAATAGCTCATCTTTGAGTTGTCTAATATCACATTCTGTTCCAAATATAGATTTATATCTACTACTGAGTTCCATTAAGGGAAGTGAACCACTACTCTGGTCCATCAATAGTTGTAAAACCTGTCTAGCTAATTCTGGTGTACCTTGTCGTTCAACAAGTCTGATATATTTACACCTGTTAACCATTTCTATCTAAAATGATAAAAATAATCGTTAAATTTCAATAAATTAACTAACTACTCATCAGTTGTCTTTTTGTTGAAATTTAAATCAACTAAGCAATAAGTTTTTTTTAAACATTTTCCCTTAGGGTCTAATGTAACTATGTCATGTAGTGGTGGCAGTCATATTGGATTTTAAATCCATTCAAGCACTTTACATACTTTAAAAGTACCATGCATCCAATGATTATTCATGTACACTTTGAGCATGAAAACCACAAAAATTGTGATATTTTATAATTTAAATTGATTGTGGGGCTTGACCTCTATATTGTGGTCAAAAATCATTGTGTAAAAATTTCAGAATGTTTTTAAGACAGCTAGAGCACAAAAACACCCATTTGTCATTTTTCAATATCCTTGAACCCACAGGAACTCGCAGTTATATTTTCCCATCACCAGGTATGTGTTAAAAGAAGAAGGGAGGACACTTTTTTTGCTGCCCAAAGTGAAAGAAGAATTTCTGCACCTTTTTTCGCTTCAAAAATGGTTTAGTCTTTGTTCTTCCCATAAAATTAATGCAAATATCGTTGTTTTTTGCTGATTGACTGGTTTACAGTGGAATAACACTCTTTTTTAAATTCCAAGCGGTCTGGACAACTTCTTATCATACTCAATTCCGGTTTATACGGACTTAATATTAAGGTGAGTTTTCATTGGTCGAAATAAAAAAATCGAAATATAATCTTTCTAAAATCGGAAAGCAACAGAAAGCGGGAAATACAAATCGAAAGTAACATATACAAATAAACATATTCTATAAGAAGAATTTCTAGCATTTTAACCAAGGATGGCTCAAGCAAAGATTAAACACAATGTTTCATGGTAATTATACAATGAGAAGTTAAAATGTCTTAAAAATAGAGTAGTATTTCCAAAAATAAGACCCTAATTTTAAATTTTCAAAAAATTCTTCAACCAATGAAAACTCGCCTTAATAATAAGTCCGTATAAACCGGAATTGAGTATAATAAGAAGTTGTCCAGACCGCTTGGAACTTAAAAACGAGTGCTATTCCATTGTAGACCAGTCAATCAGCAAAAAACAACGATATTTGCATTAATTTTATAGGAAGAACAAAGACTAAACCTTTTTTGAAGCGAAAAAAGGTGCAGAAATTCTACTTTCACTTTGGGCAGCAAAAAAAGTGTCCTCTCTTCTTATAACACATATCTGGTGATGTGAAAATATAACTGCGAGCCCCTGTGCTTGAACCATCATAAAAGCAATATTAACCAAATTCTAACTTGATTTATATATTGTGGTCAAGAACATTGTGTAAAAAATATCAAAACATTCTAGAGAAACTGAAAGACTGCAAAGGGTAACACTGGATGCCTGGTCACCTTTTAGCAGGGACATATAAAAACACAAATTTTGCAGAAAACTATTCATAGCCGATTATTGTTAAGTTTCTTCTAAGCATACATTAGTACCATAATATCCAATCAGAAATCAATAATGCTGTTTGTGCCCCTACTGGATATCATATCAGAACATATAGAATGTTTTTGGAGGATCGTCCATTGATGATTCTTGTAGGACTTCAATTAAATCAGCCTTGTGAAGCTTTCCTTAATATGATGAGTCAAGAATTATTATTTCCCATTGTGGCCATATTTAAAATAAATTCAGGAAATTCAGAACCTCTGTCTCACATACAAGAAAGGTTTTATATTATGCCAACTAGAGGTATTGTACACAAAGCCCTTGACAAAGTATGATAAAAAATTATTATTATTGGTCAAATATTAAGGTCACCATGACTTTATTCTTATATGCAACACTCCCAAATGTCCTATTGCATATATACCTACAAAACATGAAGGCACTCTGCCTTAAGAAAATAATTGGTTCCTTTTAGGTACCTTTAATCCCTTTTAATCTTGGAAACCATAAGAGCAAGCTAGGTCAGAAATGATTTAAAATCAAAGACATGGAATGTTATAAAGAATATAAAATTTGGGTTCTTACCCTAACTACATGTTTTAACTTCTTCATTAGTTCCTCCTCGGAGTCAACATGAAAATCATACAATGGAATATTGAATCCAAAATGGCAGGTAAAGGCAGACATTAAATGATGTAGAGCCATACAATTGTTTTTCTGGATTTTTAATAGTTCTACAATCTGATCAGACATGACTTTACGTAATTCTGATTCTGTCAAGTGAATCAATCTCTCCTCTCCATCTTCTTCTATCTACAACAAAATCATAATTATATAGTGAGCGAGTGAGAGATTGTTGTTTAACACCAATTCAGCAATTTTTCAGCTATATCATGGCGAGAACAAGTTAATTATCAATGAGATGGTGATGTGGTCCGCTTTGTACTAGACCAATACGCTGAGTTGGATTTTTATAGTGCTAGTTCACTGAAACAACAGTCCGTGGGTAGACTTGTCGCTCCACTCAGACACATTATTCTGATTCCGAGTCAACCAGTCTTTGCTTTTTCTCCTTAATGCTGTGTGCTTAGCAGAGAAGCAACAAATACCAATTTCATAGTATTGGTTCGACCTGACCGGGGCTCGAACCCACGATCTATCGCACTTGAGGCGAGCCACTAACCATTATGCCACAGATGCAGTTAATTATATTTAGTACCTAACATATTTTACAGTACACTTGACAACGGGTGAGTATACCTAGCGACGGGAACTATACCAGTTTCAAACGATTTCCCGCTGGGACTATACCTGTGACATAGATTTTCCCACGTAATTTTTATATATTTTTGTCAAGATTTATCTCCCCTAAAATAGACTCACACTGTAGTCTGCTGTCAACATGGCCAGGTTTGGCAATACAAATATAATTTTACATTGTAAATTTTATTATTATTATTATTATATTGAATTTGAATGTGTTTTTCTTTTATATCTGGAATAGTTATGTACTAAATATATTATTGTCTTCTCCCTCGAGAACAGTTTTCCTATAATGTTGTCTGGTGAGGTATAGGAGAACAGTTCCCTCAGGAGTAGACAATAATAGAATAATAGATATAAATCATCTAGAATCTAGTCAACAATCAATATTACAGGACGTTGGATTGCCAAAGAATATGACTATACTGCAGAAATAAAAAATATTATTACATGACTGTAATTTAGCTTGCATATGATTAGCTTAAAACTGATTAAGAGGTTTTGAATACTTGCGATATCAACCCTTCGGCTAAAAATAGATCCCGACAGGTGTCCGGAAAGTGATATCACCCTCACAAGGTATAAAAATAGATGTGGAAAAACAAGACTTTTACTATCCTATCAAATTAGTTCTTTCGTTGTTCAATAACCAATGAGGTCACTTTTAACATGTTTTTCGGCTGAATCATAAACACACGCTCAAAATTTTCTTTGTATGACGATGAATTAAGTTGTTAGTAGATAACAATAAAACATTTTCCTGCGGCTCAGTGAATATTACATTTTTTCAGGTTGATAAATTCAGATAGCAATCTATTCCAAGGTCAATAATTGTATAATATATACCTCTAAAAAGTTTGTGCAACAACACCAAATGCATAACTAAAGAAGTAACATAGTTACTGATTTAAAATGAGCAAATATTCATCTCCCCGAGAAACTTTTTATATGTCAAAGTTCAATGTCAAAGAATGATTGCTGCTTCCTTTTTTTATAATTGAAATTTTCATGTTTTTATTTGTTTTCAAAAGATGATAATTAAATAAAACAATCAATCAATATAAACATATCACAAATTATAAACACAAATACTTGTCACCATGGGGACCAGGACAATATTAAAGTCTCGTTGAACTTGACAACGGAGGCAATTAGTTCAAGCAGGGAGAGGAAGAAAGTAGTACCAATCCCCTGCCAGTCTACTGAAGACAAGAACCATATGGAAGAAGCAAATCTTACAATATCAAAGTCAAAACAACACATAATGGAATAATGGAAAAGCAAGACATAAAAAAGTACAGAAAGGCACATCAAATATCAAATTTAAGCCAAACAAGTTATGCCAAATAAAGACTGTATAGCACTTGCAGTAGTGAAGAAGGATATTTTACAAAGAACCCATGATAAACACCTCCAGAAAGTGCTCGAGAGTTGGTGCAGAAGTAATAAACCATACAATAGTGTATAAACACCTCCAGAAAGTGCTCGAGAGTTGGTGCAGAAGTAATAAACCATACAATATTGTATTCAAGTGTAATATTTGTGAGAGTAGTCAATCACACTCAATAAACAAACTAACTGCAGCATGATGAGTAGAAAAATTGAGGAATGGATCAAAGATGATAGAGCACCACTCTCAACATTATTTCAGTTATATTTTGAGAACAGGATGCCAAAACAAAAGCAGAGCTTCCATAAGTCTCGGAAAATCTTTTGTGAAGGCAACAGTAATTATCCTAAAGAAAGGAAGATATTTCAAAAGTCTATGACAAACTTTATTACATGACAATGTAATTATTGTATACCTTAACAGGCAGAAGCAAAACCTACAAACTTCATATGGATAGACGCATTAATTTTGAAGATGTAATTAGCATACCTTGACGGTCAAATTACTGGTGGAAAAAACCGGAGTATCCGAAGAAAACCACCGACTTGTCGCAAGTCACTGACAAACTATCACATAATGTTGTATCGAGTATACCTCACTATGAGCGGGATTCAAACTTACAACATTAGTGAAGATAGGCACTGATTGCATAGGTAGTTGTAAATCCAACTACCATACAATCACGACCACGATGGCCCCCTTTTTCCTTTTTGAAGGGAAATGGTTAGTTCTAGCTATTCTTATTTGTATGATCACAGAAAACTGGGGTCTGACCTATAATCTGATAGTCCGACGGTCCGATAGTCCGATAGTCCGATAGTCCGACAAATGCTTTATTTCTTTGAAAGTTAACACTAACATGTGTAATATGGGGCCAGAAACCGAACAGTTTACTCACCTAAGAAATGTCCAGAACATCGGAAACACGATATCATAGACGGACAAACAATTGGCAGGGACACACAAGAACTCAAAAAAACATATATGAACAACATGGACTCCATAAAAACCTGGATCCAGTCGTGATGAACCGGTAGTGTAAGTATCCCGTATATTTTTTAGTAGCGACTACTTCAGGCTTTATTCAAGTAGCGTGTATCCGAGTCCAGCCAAGAAAAATCATTATTGAAAAGAAAGATAAAATAAATGAATACAAAAAAAAGGAAGACAAAAAGAAGAGCGTACCAGTGTCCCCCGCCCTTTATCATGGAATATTTATGTTAAAAAGCAATGTCGACACATCAATAGAGTTGGATACAATAATGTGTGCGAATTGATTGATTGATTGATTGCTTAAGGTCCAGCAAGCAATATTTCAGTCATATTCAGGATGAGAAAAGTTTGTAAACAAAAAATAAGAAAGAGGGGACTCTGGGATGGGTCAACATGGGCAACAACTTAACACGAGAACATGTTTTTTTGTCTCTTCCGACGACAAGTTGGTCCTATTTTTATTCCCCGGATTCCGACGGGTGACCCTGCTATAGTCGCCTTCTACGACAAGCGCATATATAAAAAGTTACGATTGAAGGAATTGTCCCTAAGTGACCTCTTATATCACGGAAAGAAACAGCATCGGAATATGACAAAATAAACAACTGTGCCATGATACGCCCCCTCCCCTCTTTGTGACAATTGAAGATCAGATGCTCAGCGTGAGAACAGTAATTAATATGCTGCATTTTTTAAATCAATTAATTGTATATACCATAAGAAAACTGGCGTTTTCCAAACTGATTAAAATCACACCTCTCACTTGCTCCCCCTTTTATCAATACAATGTATGTCACGACGTGACCTATCAGTAAAAGGGGGAACAAGTGAGAGATGTTATCGTACGAGGCGTGGATGGATGGACGAACAGCAGTATGCCATAATAAGCCGGTATTTTGACGGGCGTATAAAAATGAATGGCCCATATCCTGAAATTACGAATATATCATCTTTGGCCAAATTATTTTTCAAAACTTTCATCAGTTTAAAGCATTTGTCGGACTATCGGACTGTCGGACTATCAAACCGTTGGACTATCGGATTGTCGGAATATCGGACTGTCGGACTGTCGGATTATAGCTACGGCCCCCAGAAAACTAGCCTCTACATAAATTTGTTACATTATTAATGTATGTCAGATAAAATGTCAAGCAACTTACATCTACCACATGTGGTACTGATTCAAACAAATCTAGTAACTTTGTAAATCCATAGTCAGAAACTCTACACTGTCTACCAAAATGGTGGTGATAAGAAGGTATAAACTTATTGAATGGCATTCTACACTGAGGATTATGTTTCAGTAAGTCTACAACTTCTAAACAAAACAGTTTTGTTCTCTCTATCTCCTCAGGGGTCTGATCTGTAAACCAAGAAGACATTTAAATGTTTAATGAAATTAGAAACACTTAATAGTATTTGATAATATATCTATGCCATAAATAAGAGAGGATGTGTACGTGTTTGAACAAAAAACTAAATCCATCAAAACTCTGTCATTAAAGATCTTCAATGATGACTTTACCTAGCTCCTACCTTAAAATTAGTCATAGATGGCCCCTAGGCTTGAGATAAGTCAGAGATGGTCCCTACCCTGACGATAAGTCAGAGATGGCCCCTAGCCTGAAGATAAGTCAGAGATGGCCCCTAGCCTGAAGACAAGTCAGAGATGGCCCCTAGCCTGAAGACAAGTCAGAGATAGCCCCTAGCCAGGAGATACGTTAGAAATGGCCCCTAGCCTATAGATAAGCGAGACATTGTCCCCTAGCCTGAAGATAAGTGAGAGATGGACCCTATCCTGAAGATAAGTGAGATATTGCACCTAGCATGGAGATGAGTCAGAGATGGCCAAAACCAGAAGATAAGTGAGAGATGACCACTAGCCTGAAGATAAGTCAGATGGCCCCTTGCCTGAAGATAAGTGAGACATTGCCCCCTAGCCTGACGATAGGTGAGAGATGGCCCTAGCCTGAAGATAAGTCAGAGATGGCCCCTAGCCTGAAGATAAGTCAGAGATGGCCCCTAGCCTGGAGATAAGCGAGACATTGCCCCCTAATCTGTGGATAAGTGAGAGATGGCCCCTAGCCTGAAGATAAGTGAGATAGCCTCTAACCTGGAGATAAGTGAGAGATAACCCCTAGCCTGGAGATAAGTAAGAAATGGCCCCTAGCCTATAGATAAGCGAGACATTGCCCCCTAGCCTGAAGATAAGTGAGGGATGGCCCTAGCCTGGAGATGAGTCAGATATGGCCAAAACCAGAAGATAAGTGAGAGATGGCCCCTAGCCTGAAGATAAGTCAGAGATGGCCCCTAGCCTGAAGATAAGTCAGAGATGGCCCCCGAGCCTGAAGATAAGCGAGACATTTCCCCCTAGCCTGAAGATATGTGATAGATTGCCCCCTTGCCTGAAGATAATCAGAAATGGCCCCTAGCCTGAAAATAAGTGAGAGATGGCCCCTAGCCTGAAAATAAGTGAGAGGTGGCCCCTAGCCTGAAAATAAGTGAGAGATGGCCCCTAGCCTGAAAATAAGTGAGAGGTGGCCCCTAGCCTGAAAATAAGTGAGAGGTGGCCCCTAGCCTGAAAATAAGTGAGAGATGGCCCCTAGCCTGAAAATAAGTGAGAGGTGGCCCCTAGCCTGAAAATAAGCAAGAGATGGCCCACTAGCCTGGAGATAAGTCAGAAATGACCCCTAGCCTGGAGATAAGTGAGACATTGCTCCCTAGCCTGAAGATAAGTGAGACATTGCCCCCTAGCCTGAAGATAAATGAGAGATGGTCCCTAGCCTGAAGATAAGTGAGATATTGCTCCCCCCCTAGCCCGACGATAAGTGAGAGATGGCCCCTAGCCTGAAGATAAGCGAGACATTTCCCCCTAGCCTGAAGATCAGTGATGGATTGCTCCCTTGCCTGAAGATAAATCAGAGATGGCCTCTAGCCTGAAAATAAATCAGAGGTGGCCCCTAGCCTGAAAATAAGTCAAAGATGGCCCCTAGCCTGAAAATAAGTGAATGATGGCCCCTAGTCTGAAGGTAAGCGAGAGATGGCCCCTAGCCTGAAAATAAGTGAGAGATGGCCCGAGCCTGAAGATAAGTCAGAGATGGCCCCTAGCCTGAAGATAAGTGATAGATTGCCCCCTTGCCTGAAGATAAGTCAGAGATGGACCCTAGCCTGAAAATAAGTGAATGATGGCCCCTAGTCTGAAGGTAAGTGAGAGATGGCCCCCTAGCCTGAAGATAATGCAGACATTGCCCCTAGCCTGAAAATAAGTCAGATGGCCCCTAGCCTGAAAATAAGTCAGAGATGGCCCCTAGCCTGAAAATAAGCGAGAGATGGCCCCTAGTCTGAAAATAAGTGAGAGATGGTCCCTAGTCTGAAAATAAGGCAGACATTGCCCCTAAATGTTAACCAAAAAGGTCTGAAAATTTACCAATAATTCCAAACGTTTTGTATTGCATTACATGCTTTTCTTGCTGAAATTCAAGCTGTATTTATTGTCCTCACAAAAAGGTCAAAAGTTGATGCGGATTATACACCTGAACTTGTGACGGAATACAAGTTCTACCATAATGTTTGTTCCTCAGAAATTTTATTATGTAGAAAATGTTCCATTAGGTACTATCCTTATATAATATTTCATCCAATGCCATAAGGAATCTTCCATGGAACTGGATAAAATATTATATAAGGAAAGTTCCCTCCGGAACTTTTATAATTACACAATAAAATTTCCAACAGAGGAAAAATACATCCAAAGAGATTTTTTAACTTGACTGGAATAATTATTATGTAGTAGAGTTTCCAAGTGGAATAAATGCTATGTAATAGAGTTTCCGTGTGGAATAAATATTATGTAGTATAGTTTCCAGGTAGAAAAATTCTTATATAATGAATGATTATCATATTATGATATTTGCAAGTGGTATGTATGATTATAATAATAATAAAATTTCCGTGTGAAATAATTATTTTACATATTTATGACAGGAATAAATATTACATAATAGAAGTTCCAGATATTAAGGGAACACAATAACTGCTTAGATGATAATAATCTTATCAAATACAGCAATGAAAAATTACTAGCAGTAATGTTAGAATTTTTGTCAATATGTTTTTTTTTTAAGTTAAATACTGGCCATTCATTGACTGAAAAATTATTATGATATTCAACATTCTTTTTTTAAATATTTGAACAGGAATAAAGGAACATAATACTAATATTGGTAAATAAATAGAAAGTCCTTACCTTTTATGTAAGAGCCATCTGATAAATATGAGAAAATCTTTTCATACTCATCTGCTTCCATGTTTTTAATGCATTAAAGTAAACAAGTCACAGATGGATGATTTAAAAACTGATTACATGTATCACATGACCTTACCTATACATGTACCATAATATTATTTCCATCAATAGATGGAACAAATATTATGAAGATTTATTCCTGGAAATTCTTTTATAAACGTAAAAACAAATATTATATAACATTTGTTCTGGAGAACTTTTATTATACAGTTTGGTTCCTGTTGGAACTTATATTATGTGGAACAAATAGACAGTCACAAACTGAACTATACTTTGGTACCCGACAATAGAAGCCTCATAGACTCTTGTATTTCTATTTGTACATGCTTGAATCTTCATATTAGTATGATATCTGTAATAATAATGTTGCATGGTATCATCTTAATTGTTACAAGATCATTTTAAAGATATCAATTAACTTCATTATTCAGGAATCTTGAACAATAAACTGTTGAACGAGTTGTTAATAGACATTTTATAATTGATAAAGTAAACATACATGTAAATACAAATTTCTTGTTATTATTCTAGACTTGGGCAGTTTACATGTGTAATCTTACCTTTCCTAGGAATAGCTATAATGGTATCTGTGTCTTCCGGTAGTACCTAGAATGTTACATAAATATATGATATATACAGTCCGACAAAAGTTAAGCACCACCTGACTTGTTTCAATAATATTTTTTCTAATAATGAACTTATTTCAAATCGGTTTGCTGTTTTCGTTACCTGTACACACATACTTACTTACCTGTGAAACAGGTTATTGATCGATTTTTATTTATGTGTATATGACAGTGTGTGTAAAGTGCCACGTGTACTTTTCAACATTTGTGTTTGCGAACGAAAGCTTACTTTTTTTTGTGTAGAGTTTTAAGTTTCATTTTCTATTGGTTTGGTATGGTGCGGTGAAAATTAACCATACCAGAAAGGTGGCAAGCTGTTGGCATGCATAAGGGTGGTTTTAGCCATAGAAGGGTGGCAGACCACTTCAGGGTTAACCATTCCATCATTGTACGACTGATGCAGCTTTTTCGTCAAACGGGGAATGCTACTGACCGTCCACGTCCACGTGCGGGTAGACCTCGCAAAACAACGCCGAGAGAGGACCAGCTCATATCCAGATGGGTGCGGCAATGGCCGTTCAGTACAGCTGGTGCACTTTGTGGTAATTTAGCGCTTGGAGGCCACATTAGCACACACACTGTAATCAGATGTCTCCACCATCAGGGAATGCGAACGCGACGACCCATAAAATGTCCACAGTTGACATTATGTCATCGACATGCTCGATTTGACTGGTCACATGATCATTTGGGGTGGACTATTCGCACATGGAGACGGGTCCACTGGTCTGATGAAAGTCGGTTTTTGTTACGCCCTACCGACGGTCGTGCAAGGGTTTGGCACCAACAAAAAACACTTCATTTCAGGACAACCACATTTTGGGCACAACTGCTTTTGGGGGTGGGGGTGTAACTGTCTGGGGTTGTTTTTCCTTTGACTGTAAGTTGGACTTGTACGTTCTTGATGGTAATCTGACAGGCCAAAAACACTGTGACAATGTGCTCGTTCCACGCGTAGTCTCCCATTTCGACAATCATGCGTTGGCTGACAGGCCAATGTTCATGGACGACAACGCTAGGCCACATAGAGCCCGAATTATACAACATTTTTTACAGCAAGAGGCTGTTCAGACCATTCCATGGCCTGCGATGTCGCCAGACATGAACCCTATAGAGCATGTATGGGACTTTATTGGCCGAAAAATTAACCAACGCAATCCAAAATGTCAAAATATTGACGAATTAAGAACTGCTATCTTACAGGAGTGGCAACAGTTCCCCCAAGAACGGCTTAGGCATCTTGTGCGAAGCATGATGAGGCGTGTTACACCACAATTTCACAATAAACGCTGTGGATATACTCATTATTGATTTTTATGCCTTACACATATGCACAATAGATGCATTTAAAAGTTCTTAAAATCTGAAAACTCTGCATTTTAATGCAATGTTAAAAACTTCCATCAAAGACAAACTGGTTTTATGTTTTTCCAGTGCTGTTTTGAACCCCATTTTTGCCATGTCAAAGTCACGTCTTTCAGGATGATAAATACTTCGTAGATTGGTAATTTTAGAGCCCTTGGTGTAGTCTTTTAAGAAGTGTAAGAAAAATGGTGATATTTATTTTATTGTTTTAACTTTATTGTTTTAACAGTATTGATGTAAAAAAATATATCGATAAAAATATAGGGTGGTGCTTAACTTTTGTCGGAGTGTATATATCAACTGGCATTATAAACATCTAGTCAATCCTGCTTTAGTGACCACCTCTATTAAGTTAGTCAAACCTGCTTTAGTGACCTCTATTAAGCTACAGTCAAACCTGCTTTAGTGACCACCTTTATTAAGTTACAGTCAAACCTGTTTTAGTGACCACCTCTATTAAGTTACAGTCAAACCTGCTTTAGTGACCACCTCTATTAAGTTACAGTCAAACCTGCTTTAGTGACCACCTTTATTAAGTTAGTCAAACCTGCTTTAGTGACCACCTCTAATAAGTTACAGTCAAACCTGCTTTAGTGACCACCTCTATTAAGTTAGTCAAATCTGCTTTAGTGACAACCTCTATTAAGTTAGTCAAACCTGCTTTAGTGACCACCTCTATTAAGTTACAATCAAACCTGCTTTAGTGACCACCTCTATTAAGCTACAGTCAAACCTGCTTTAGTGACCACCTCTATTAAGTTACAGTCAAACCTGCTTTAGTGACCACCTCTATTAAGCTAGTCAAACCTGCTTTAGTGACCACCTCTATTAAGTTAGTCAAACCTGCTTTAGTGACCACCTCTAATAAGTTAGTCAAACCTGCTTTAGTGACCACCTCTATTAAGTTACAGTCAAACCTGCTATAGTGACCACCTCTATTAAGTTAGTCAAACCTGTTTTAGTAAACACCTCTATTAAATTAGTCAAATCTGCTTTAGTGACCACCTCTATTAAGTTACAGTCAAACCTG
Source organism: Bathymodiolus septemdierum (assembly GCA_963383655.1). NCBI lineage: Eukaryota > Metazoa > Mollusca > Bivalvia > Mytilida > Modiolidae > Bathymodiolus > Bathymodiolus septemdierum. Next base: position 30,548,001 of record OY726522.1, read on the forward strand.
CTTTAGTGACCACCTCTATTAAGTTACAGTCAAACCTGCTTTAGTGACCACCTCTATTAAGATACAGTCAAACCTGCTTTAGTGACCACCTCTATTAAGTTAGTCAAACCTACTTTAGTGACCACCTCTATTAAGTTAGTCAAACCTGCTTTAGTGACCACCTCTATTAAGTTACAGTCAAACCTGCTTTAGTTGACCACCTCTATTAAGTTAGTCAAACCTGCTTTAGTGACCACCTCTATTAAGATACAGTCAAACCTGCTTTAGTGACCACCTCTATTAAGTTAGTCAAACCTGGTTTAGTGACCACCTCTATTAAGTTACAGTCAAACCTGCTTTAGTGACCACCTCTTAAGTTACAGTCAAACCTGCTTTAGTGACCACCTCTATTAAGCTACAGTCAAACCTGCTTTAGTGACCACCTCTATTAAGTTACAGTCAAACCTGCTTTAGTGACCACCTCTATTAAGATACAGTCAAACCTGCTTTAGTGACCACCTCTATTAAGTTACAGTCAAACCTGCTTTAGTGACCACCTCTATTAAGTTACAGTCAAACCTGCTTTAGTGACCACCTCTTTTAAGTTACAGTCAAACCTGCTTTAGTGACCACCTCTATTAAGCAATAACTTGTATTATGTGACCTTACTTTTATTTCCCTTCACAGTGCATTTTATATCAATTAAACCTGTATTAAGCGACCACCTGTCTTGTGTGACCATATTTCACTGTTCCCTTGGATGGTCACATAAGACAGGTTTGACTGCATATATGTCAAGGTAACATTTTACATGGTTATCTTAAAGATGAGTAACCATGTACCCAGATTATTATGAAAAAGAAAAGTATATTGTCTTACATGATGCTATGGTGTTGTCTATCAAGAAAGTTATTTATATTCCCATTCTTTATCAATACAGAAAGTTTTAGAAATATTGAAGTCAGCGTCCTGAACTTTGTAAATATAGATATGTGACTACATGGATCAATCATTGTCCTCTATCTCCAACAAACAAAACAGCATTTAATAAAAAAAATTGTAATTATTTTATTAAATTTAGGAACACAATGATGTAAACAGCTAAACAAGATAATGGACAACAATGTTTTACATAATTTATAAAGAATGACTTACAATAACAGAGATTGGTGATACATCAGTTAGTAAAGAATGACTTACAATAACAGAGGCTGGTGATACATCAGTTAGTAAAGAATGACTTACAATAACAGAGGCTGGTGATACATCAGTTAGTAAAGAATGACTTACAATGACTGAGACTGATGATACATCAGTTAGTAAAGAATGACTTACAATAACAGAGACTGGTGATACATCAGTTAGTAAAGAATGACTTACAATAACAGAGGCTTGTGATACATCAGTTAGTAAAGAATGACTTACAATAACAGAGGTGTGTGATACATCAGTTAGTAAAGAATGACTTACAATAACAGAGACTGATGATACATCAGTTAGTAAAGAATGACTTACAATAACAGAGACTGGTGATACATCAGTTAATAAAGAATGACTTACGATAACAGAGGCTGGTGATACATCAGTTAGTAAAGAATGACTTACAATATTAACAGAGGCTGGTGATACATCAGTTAGTAAAGAATGACTTACAACAACAGAGGCTGATGAAACATCAGTTAGTAAAGAATGACTTACAATAACAGAGGCTGGTAATACATCAGTTAGTAAAGAATGACTTACAATAACAGAGGGTGGTGATACATCAGTTAGTAAAGAATGACTTACAATAACAGAGACTGGTGATACATCAGTTAGTAAAGAATGATTTACAATAACAGGCTGGTTTTATCAGTTAGTAAAGAATGACTTACAATAACAGAGACTGCTGATACATCAGTTAGTAAAGAATGACTTACAATAACAGAGACTGGTGATACATCAGTTAGTAAAGAATGACTTACAATATTAACAGAGGCTGGTGATACATCAGTTAGTAAAGGATGACTTACGATAACAGAGGCTGGTGATACATCAGTTAGTAAAGAATGACTTACAATAACAGAGGCTTGTGATACATCAGTTAGTAAGGAATGATTTACAATAACAGAGGCTGGTGATACATCAATTAGTAAAGAATGATTTACAATAACAGAGGCTGGTGATACATCAGTTAGTAAAGAATGACTTACAATAACAGAGGCTGATGATACATCAGTTAGTAAAGAATGACTTACAATAACAGAGACTGGTGATACATCAGTTAGTAAAGAATGACTTACAATAACAGAGGGTGGTGATACATCAGTTAGTAAAGAATGACTTACAATAACAGAGGCTGGTGATACATCAGTTAGTAAAGAATGACTTACAATAACAGAGACTGATGATACATCAGTTAGTAAAGAATGACTTACAATAACAGAGACTGGTGATACATCAGTTAGTAAAGAATGACTTACAATAACAGAGACTGGTGATACATCAGTTAGTAAAGAATGACTTACAATAACAGAGGCTGATGATACATCAGTTAGTAAAGAATGACTTACGATAACAGAGGCTGATGATACATCAGTTAGTAAAGAATGACTTACAATAACAGAGACTGGTGATACATCAGTTAATAAAGAATGACTTACGATAACAGAGGCTGGTGATACATCAGTTAGTAAAGAATGACTTACAATATTAACAGAGGCTGGTGATACATCAGTTAGTAAAGAATGACTTACAACAACAGAGGCTGGTAATACATCAGTTAGTAAAGAATGACTTACAATAACAGGCTGGTGATACATCAGTTAGTAAAGAATGACTTACAACAACAGAGGCTGATGAAACATCAGTTAGTAAAGAATGACTTACAATAACAGAGGCTGGTAATACATCAGTTAGTAAAGAATGACTTACAATAACAGAGGGTGGTGATACATCAGTTAGTAAAGAATGACTTACAATAACAGAGACTGGTGATACATCAGTTAGTAAAGAATGATTTACAATAACAGGCTGGTTTTATCAGTTAGTAAAGAATGACTTACAATAACAGAGACTGCTGATACATCAGTTAGTAAAGAATGACTTACAATAACAGAGACTGGTGATACATCAGTTAGTAAAGAATGACTTACAATATTAACAGAGGCTGGTGATACATCAGTTAGTAAAGGATGACTTACGATAACAGAGGCTGGTGATACATCAGTTAGTAAAGAATGACTTACAATAACAGAGGCTTGTGATACATCAGTTAGTAAGGAATGATTTACAATAACAGAGGCTGGTGATACATCAATTAGTAAAGAATGATTTACAATAACAGAGGCTGGTGATACATCAGTTAGTAAAGAATGACTTACAATAACAGAGGCTGATGATACATCAGTTAGTAAAGAATGACTTACAATAACAGAGACTGGTGATACATCAGTTAGTAAAGAATGACTTACAATAACAGAGGGTGGTGATACATCAGTTAGTAAAGAATGACTTACAATAACAGAGGCTGGTGATACATCAGTTAGTAAAGAATGACTTACAATAACAGAGACTGATGATACATCAGTTAGTAAAGAATGACTTACAATAACAGAGACTGGTGATACATCAGTTAGTAAAGAATGACTTACAATAACAGAGACTGGTGATACATCAGTTAGTAAAGAATGACTTACAATAACAGAGGCTGATGATACATCAGTTAGTAAAGAATGACTTACGATAACAGAGGCTGATGATACATCAGTTAGTAAAGAATGACTTACAATAACAGAGACTGGTGATACATCAGTTAATAAAGAATGACTTACGATAACAGAGGCTGGTGATACATCAGTTAGTAAAGAATGACTTACAATATTAACAGAGGCTGGTGATACATCAGTTAGTAAAGAATGACTTACAACAACAGAGGCTGGTAATACATCAGTTAGTAAAGAATGACTTACAATAACAGGCTGGTGATACATCAGTTAGTAAAGAATGACTTACAACAACAGAGGCTGATGAAACATCAGTTAGTAAAGAATGACTTACAATAACAGAGGCTGGTAATACATCAGTTAGTAAAGAATGACTTACAATAACAGAGGGTGGTGATACATCAGTTAGTAAAGAATGACTTACAATAACAGAGACTGGTGATACATCAGTTAGTAAAGAATGATTTACAATAACAGGCTGGTTTTATCAGTTAGTAAAGAATGACTTACAATAACAGAGACTGCTGATACATCAGTTAGTAAAGAATGACTTACAATAACAGAGACTGGTGATACATCAGTTAGTAAAGAATGACTTACAATATTAACAGAGGCTGGTGATACATCAGTTAGTAAAGGATGACTTACGATAACAGAGGCTGGTGATACATCAGTTAGTAAAGAATGACTTACAATAACAGAGGCTTGTGATACATCAGTTAGTAAGGAATGATTTACAATAACAGAGGCTGATGATACATCAGTTAGTAAAGAATGACTTACAATAACAGAGACTGGTGATACATCAGTTAGTAAAGAATGACTTACAATAACAGAGGCTGGCGATACATCAGTTAGTAAAGAATGACTTGCAATGACTGAGACTGATGATACATCAGTTAGTAAAGAATGACTTACAATAACAGGCTGGTGATACATCAGTTAGTAAAGAATGACTTACAATAACAGAGGCTGGTGATACATCAGTTAGTAAAGAATGACTTACAATAACAGAGGCTGGTGACACATCAGTTAGTAAAGAATGACTTACAATAACAGAGGCTGATGATACATCAGTTAGTAAAGAATGACTTACAATAACAGAGACTGGTGATACATCAGTTAGTAAAGAATGACTTACAATAACAGAGGCTGATGATACATCAGTTAGTAAAGAATGACTTACAATGACTGAGACTGATGATACATCAGTTAGTAAAGAATGACTTACAATAACAGAGACTGGTGATACATCAGTTAGTAAAGAATGACTTACAATAACAGAGGGTGGTGATACATCAGTTAGTAAAGAATGACTTACAATAACAGAGGCTGATGATACATCAGTTAGTAAAGAATGACTTACGATAACAGAGGCTGATGATACATCAGTTAGTAAAGAATGACTTACAATAACAGAGACTGGTGATACATCAGTTAATAAAGAATGACTTACGATAACAGAGGCTGGTGATACATCAGTTAGTAAAGAATGACTTACAATATTAACAGAGGCTGGTGATACATCAGTTAGTAAAGAATGACTTACAACAACAGAGGCTGGTAATACATCAGTTAGTAAAGAATGACTTACAATAACAGGCTGGTGATACATCAGTTAGTAAAGAATGACTTACAACAACAGAGGCTGATGAAACATCAGTTAGTAAAGAATGACTTACAATAACAGAGGCTGGTAATACATCAGTTAGTAAAGAATGACTTACAATAACAGAGGGTGGTGATACATCAGTTAGTAAAGAATGACTTACAATAACAGAGACTGGTGATACATCAGTTAGTAAAGAATGATTTACAATAACAGGCTGGTTTTATCAGTTAGTAAAGAATGACTTACAATAACAGAGACTGCTGATACATCAGTTAGTAAAGAATGACTTACAATAACAGAGACTGGTGATACATCAGTTAGTAAAGAATGACTTACAATATTAACAGAGGCTGGTGATACATCAGTTAGTAAAGGATGACTTACGATAACAGAGGCTGGTGATACATCAGTTAGTAAAGAATGACTTACAATAACAGAGGCTTGTGATACATCAGTTAGTAAGGAATGATTTACAATAACAGAGGCTGGTGATACATCAATTAGTAAAGAATGATTTACAATAACAGAGGCTGGTGATACATCAGTTAGTAAAGAATGACTTACAATAACAGAGGCTGATGATACATCAGTTAGTAAAGAATGACTTACAATAACAGAGACTGGTGATACATCAGTTAGTAAAGAATGACTTACAATAACAGAGGGTGGTGATACATCAGTTAGTAAAGAATGACTTACAATAACAGAGGCTGGTGATACATCAGTTAGTAAAGAATGACTTACAATAACAGAGACTGATGATACATCAGTTAGTAAAGAATGACTTACAATAACAGAGACTGGTGATACATCAGTTAGTAAAGAATGACTTACAATAACAGAGACTGGTGATACATCAGTTAGTAAAGAATGACTTACAATAACAGAGGCTGATGATACATCAGTTAGTAAAGAATGACTTACGATAACAGAGGCTGATGATACATCAGTTAGTAAAGAATGACTTACAATAACAGAGACTGGTGATACATCAGTTAATAAAGAATGACTTACGATAACAGAGGCTGGTGATACATCAGTTAGTAAAGAATGACTTACAATATTAACAGAGGCTGGTGATACATCAGTTAGTAAAGAATGACTTACAACAACAGAGGCTGGTAATACATCAGTTAGTAAAGAATGACTTACAATAACAGGCTGGTGATACATCAGTTAGTAAAGAATGACTTACAACAACAGAGGCTGATGAAACATCAGTTAGTAAAGAATGACTTACAATAACAGAGGCTGGTAATACATCAGTTAGTAAAGAATGACTTACAATAACAGAGGGTGGTGATACATCAGTTAGTAAAGAATGACTTACAATAACAGAGACTGGTGATACATCAGTTAGTAAAGAATGATTTACAATAACAGGCTGGTTTTATCAGTTAGTAAAGAATGACTTACAATAACAGAGACTGCTGATACATCAGTTAGTAAAGAATGACTTACAATAACAGAGACTGGTGATACATCAGTTAGTAAAGAATGACTTACAATATTAACAGAGGCTGGTGATACATCAGTTAGTAAAGGATGACTTACGATAACAGAGGCTGGTGATACATCAGTTAGTAAAGAATGACTTACAATAACAGAGGCTTGTGATACATCAGTTAGTAAGGAATGATTTACAATAACAGAGGCTGATGATACATCAGTTAGTAAAGAATGACTTACAATAACAGAGACTGGTGATACATCAGTTAGTAAAGAATGACTTACAATAACAGAGGCTGGCGATACATCAGTTAGTAAAGAATGACTTGCAATGACTGAGACTGATGATACATCAGTTAGTAAAGAATGACTTACAATAACAGGCTGGTGATACATCAGTTAGTAAAGAATGACTTACAATAACAGAGGCTGGTGATACATCAGTTAGTAAAGAATGACTTACAATAACAGAGGCTGGTGACACATCAGTTAGTAAAGAATGACTTACAATAACAGAGGCTGATGATACATCAGTTAGTAAAGAATGACTTACAATAACAGAGACTGGTGATACATCAGTTAGTAAAGAATGACTTACAATAACAGAGGCTGATGATACATCAGTTAGTAAAGAATGACTTACAATGACTGAGACTGATGATACATCAGTTAGTAAAGAATGACTTACAATAACAGAGACTGGTGATACATCAGTTAGTAAAGAATGACTTACAATAACAGAGACTGGTGATACATCAGTTAGTAAAGAATGACTTACAATAACAGAGACTGGTGATACATCAGTTAGTAAAGAATGACTTACAATAACAGAGGCTGATGATACATCAGTTAGTAAAGAATGACTTACGATAACAGAGGCTGATGATACATCAGTTAGTAAAGAATGACTTACAATAACAGAGACTGGTGATACATCAGTTAATAAAGAATGACTTACGATAACAGAGGCTGGTGATACATCAGTTAGTAAAGAATGACTTACAATATTAACAGAGGCTGGTGATACATCAGTTAGTAAAGAATGACTTACAACAACAGAGGCTGGTAATACATCAGTTAGTAAAGAATGACTTACAATAACAGGCTGGTGATACATCAGTTAGTAAAGAATGACTTACAACAACAGAGGCTGATGAAACATCAGTTAGTAAAGAATGACTTACAATAACAGAGGCTGGTAATACATCAGTTAGTAAAGAATGACTTACAATAACAGAGGGTGGTGATACATCAGTTAGTAAAGAATGACTTACAATAACAGAGACTGGTGATACATCAGTTAGTAAAGAATGATTTACAATAACAGGCTGGTTTTATCAGTTAGTAAAGAATGACTTACAATAACAGAGACTGCTGATACATCAGTTAGTAAAGAATGACTTACAATAACAGAGACTGGTGATACATCAGTTAGTAAAGAATGACTTACAATATTAACAGAGGCTGGTGATACATCAGTTAGTAAAGGATGACTTACGATAACAGAGGCTGGTGATACATCAGTTAGTAAAGAATGACTTACAATAACAGAGGCTTGTGATACATCAGTTAGTAAGGAATGATTTACAATAACAGAGGCTGATGATACATCAGTTAGTAAAGAATGACTTACAATAACAGAGACTGGTGATACATCAGTTAGTAAAGAATGACTTACAATAACAGAGGCTGGCGATACATCAGTTAGTAAAGAATGACTTGCAATGACTGAGACTGATGATACATCAGTTAGTAAAGAATGACTTACAATAACAGGCTGGTGATACATCAGTTAGTAAAGAATGACTTACAATAACAGAGGCTGGTGATACATCAGTTAGTAAAGAATGACTTACAATAACAGAGGCTGGTGACACATCAGTTAGTAAAGAATGACTTACAATAACAGAGGCTGATGATACATCAGTTAGTAAAGAATGACTTACAATAACAGAGACTGGTGATACATCAGTTAGTAAAGAATGACTTACAATAACAGAGGCTGATGATACATCAGTTAGTAAAGAATGACTTACAATGACTGAGACTGATGATACATCAGTTAGTAAAGAATGACTTACAATAACAGAGACTGGTGATACATCAGTTAGTAAAGAATGACTTACAACAACAGAGACTGGTGATACATCAGTTAGTAAAGAATGACTTACACTAACAGAGGCTGGTGATACATCAGTTAGTAAATCCTCTACACATGCCATACCATACTCCAAAACATCAAAACATTTATTCATAACTACACCTGAAAACAAACAAAAATATACCTTCACACTCATGTTCCATAAATATTTGAACTTGTTTCCTATTGCAATTTGAAACAAATGGGTTAAGGCTATAGACCAGAATACTCTCCTGACAATCCAAGTACAAAATTGTGGCTATGCCTAAGTGGGGAGTTCCTAAGCCTCATACATATAAATCTTATATTCAAAGACAGGGTATGTGTATTCTCCTTCAAAAGATTGTATTGCCAATCCTCTGCCTTTTAAAGGTCAATAACACATTTTCAAAATTGATTATTTTTTGCATTCAATGGTGGCTTACCATAGCAATCTGAAAAGGCACTTAATGCCAGCTGTTTACCATACTGAGCTTTCAGTACTTTCTGTAAATCTGCAGTAAATCGTCTTATCTGAGCATGGTGACTTAAAGTTAAAACTTTTCTCTCTCCTGTTCCAAGAACCTGACCAGAAAAAAAAATAACAATTATGTCAAGGATGATATATCATTCAAACAGCAAAGAAAAAATAAATTTAAACTGTAGAACATGAGGTATACCATCAACTAAATCCTTAAGTCTACTGTATCTATAATTACCTGTAGAACATGAGGTATACCATCAAATAAATCCTTAAGTCTGCTGTATCTATAATTACCTGTAGAACATGAGGTATACCATCAAATAAATCCTTAAGTCTACTGTATCTATAATTACCTGTAGAACATGAGGTATACCATCAAATAAATCCTTAAGTCTATTGTATCTATAATTACCTGTAAAACATGAGGTATACCATCAAATAAATCCTTAAGTCTACTGTATCTATAATTACCTGTAGAACATGAGGTATATCATCAAATAAATCCTTAAGTCTACTGTATCTATAATTACCTGTAGAACATGAGGTATACCATCAAATAAATCCTTAAGTCTACTGTATCTATAATTACCTGTAGAACATGAGGTATACCATCAAATAAATCCTTAAGTCTACTGTATCTATAATTACCTGTAGAACATGAGGTATACCATCAAATAAATCCTTAAATCTACTGTATCTATAATTACCTGTAGACCATGAGGTATACCATCAAATAAATCCTTAAATCTACTGTATCTATAATTACCTGTAGAACATGAGGTATACCATCAAATAAATCCTTAAGTCTGCTGTATCTATAATTACCTGTAGAACATGAGGTATACCATCAAATAAATCCTTAAGTCTACTGTATCTATAATTACCTGTAGAACATGAGGTATACCATCAAATAAATCCTTAAGTCTACTGTATCTATAATTACCTGTAGAACATGAGGTATACCATCAAATAAATCCTTAAGTCTACTGTATCTATAATTACTTGTAGAACATGAGGTATACCATCAAATAAATCCTTAAGTCTGCTGTATCTATAATTACCTGTAGAACATGAGGTATACCATCAAATAAATCCTTAAGTCTACTGTATCTATAATTACCTGTAGAACATGAGGTATACCATCAAATAAATCCTTAAGTCTGCTGTATCTATAATTACCTGTAGAACATGAGGTATACCATCAAATAAATCCTTAAGTCTACTGTATCTATAATTACCTGTAGAACATGAGGTATACCATCAAATAAATCCTTAAGTCTATTGTATCTATAATTACCTGTAAAACATGAGGTATACCATCAAATAAATCCTTAAGTCTACTGTATCTATAATTACCTGTAGAACATGAGGTATATCATCAAATAAATCCTTAAGTCTACTGTATCTATAATTACCTGTAGAACATGAGGTATACCATCAAATAAATCCTTAAGTCTATTGTATCTATAATTACCTGTAGAACATGAGGTATACCATCAAATAAATCCTTAAGTCTACTGTATCTATAATTACCTGTAGAACATGAGGTATACCATCAAATAAATCCTTAAATCTACTGTATCTATAATTACCTGTAAAACATGAGGTATACCATCAAATAAATCCTTAAGTCTACTGTATCTATAATTACCTGTAGAACATGAGGTATACCATCAAATAAATCCTTAAGTCTACTGTATCTATAATTACCTGTAGAACATGAGGTATACCATCAAATAAATCCTTAAATCTACTGTATCTATAATTACCTGTAGAACATGAGGTATACCATCAAATAAATCCTTAAGTCTACTGTATCTATAATTACCTGTAGAACATGAGGTATATCATCAAATAAATCCTTAAGTCTACTGTATCTATAATTACCTGTAGAACATGAGGTATACCATCAAATAAATCCTTAAGTCTACTGTATCTATAATTACCTGTAGAACATGAGGTATACCATCAAATATATCCTTAAGTCTACTGTATCTATAATTACCTGTAGAACATGAGGTATACCATCAAATAAATCCTTAAGTCTACTGTATCTATAATTGCCTGTAGAACATGAGGTATACCATCAAATAAATCCTTAAGTATGCTGTATCTATAATTACCTGTAGAACATGAGGTATACCATCAAATAAATCCTTAAGTATGCTGTATCTATAATTAGCTGTAGAACATGAGGTATACCATCAAATAAATCCTTAAGTCTACTGTATCTATAATTACCTGTAGAACATGAGGTATACCATCAAATAAATCCTTAAGTCTACTGTATCTATAATTACCTGTAGAACATGAGGTATACCATCAAATAAATCCTTAAGTCTACTGTATCTATAATTGCCTGTAGAACATGAGGTATACCATCAAATAAATCCTTAAGTATGCTGTATCTATAATTACCTGTAGAACATGAGGTATACCATCAAATAAATCCTTAAGTATGCTGTATCTATAATTAGCTGTAGAACATGAGGTATACCATCAAATAAATCCTTAAGTCTACTGTATCTATAATTACCTGTAGAACATGAGGTATACCATCAAATAAATCCTTAAGTCTACTGTATCTATAATTACCTGTAGAACATGAGGTATACCATCAAATAAATCCTTAAGTCTACTGTATCTATAATTACCTGTAGAACATGAGGTATACCATCAAATAAATCCTTAAGTCTACTGTATCTATAATTACCTGTAGAACATGAGGTATACCATCAAATAAATCCTTAAGTCTACTGTATCTATAATTACCTGTAGAACATGAGGTATAGCATCAAATAAATCCTTAAGTCTACTGTATCTATAATTACCTGTAGAACATGAGGTATAGCATCAAATAAATCCTTAAGTCTACTGCATCTATAATTACCTGTAGAACATGAGGTATAGCATCAAATAAATCCTTAAGTCTACTGTATCTATAATTACCTGTAGAACATGAGGTATACCATCAAATAAATCCTTAAGTCTACTGTATCTATAATTACCTGTAGAACATGAGGTATACCATCAAATAAATCCTTAAGTCTACTGTATTTATAATTACCTGTAGAACATGAGGTATACCATCAAATAAATCCTTAAATCTACTGTATCTATAATTACCTGTAGAACATGAGGTATAGCATCAAATAAATCCTTAAGTCTACTGTATCTATAATTACCTGTAGAACATGAGGTATATCATCAAATAAATCCTTAAATCTACTGTATCTATAATTACCTGTAGAACATGAGGTATAGCATCAAATAAATCCTTAAGTCTACTGTATCTATAATTACCTGTAGAACATGAGGTATACCATCAAATAAATCCTTAAGTCTACTGTATCTATAATTACCTGTAGAACATGAGGTATACCATCAAATAAATCCTTAAGTCTACTGTATCTATAATTACCTGTAGAACATGAGGTATAGCATCAAATAAATCCTTAAGTCTACTGTATCTATAATTACCTGTAGAACATGAGGTATACCATCAAATAAATCCTTAAGTCTGCTGTATCTATAATTACCTGTAGAACATGAGGTATACCATCAAATAAATCCTTAAGTATGCTGTATCTATAATTACCTGTAGAACATGAGGTATACCATCAAATAAATCCTTAAGTCTACTGTATCCATAATCAGCCACTCTACACTGTCTGCTGAAGTAATGATGGTAGAACGGTATAAACTTGCTGAAGGGCATTCTACATTTAGGACAAGACTTTAGCAACTCTACAATCTCCCTACTGAATTGATTTAATTGTTGACTTAACAGTGGATTACTGCCACCTCTCGGAGAATCTGAAAAGAGACTGAGTGATTAGTGTTGAACGCCAAATGAGCAATTTTTCAGTTATATCATGTCGAGAACAAGGTACATTTTGAGAAGATGACAATGATTATTTAGTGTCCGCTTTGTACTAGACCAACACACTGAGTTGGATTTTTATAGTGTTAGCTCACTGAAAAATCAGTCAGCGTGTAGACATGCTCCAAGACACATTATTCTGATTCTGAGCCAACCTGTATTTCCTCTTACTCCTTAGTGCTGTGTGCTTGGCGGAGAAGCAACAAATACCAATTTCATAGTCTTATGTTCGACCCGACCGGGGCTCAAACCCAGGATCATTAAACATGTGATGTTTTCACTTGTTATAAGTTATAAATTCACAGATCATGCTGGTGTGTTTAATTTAAATTAACATACTTTATTAGAATATGTACATCTTTCTGTTTTACGTCAGAGTTACTTAATACCTGGAGGGGATAATGGTTTATTTTCTGCCCACTGTACTTTTTTCACACCAGATGGAGAAACTTGTATCTGTATACCCTGTACACAGCTAATCAGATGTTCCAATGGTATACCATTATCTCCCACTATAGGCAGACAACCAAATTCTGCACTGAAGCATATAGCAAAGCTGGAAGTATAAACAATCTTATACATGTATACTAAAATATACTAAAGGATGATCTTTATTTCATCTTCCACATTTAAGACTTCTCCACATGACCATGAAAGGATTCCAGCATTGTAACAGAAAAAAATGCATTTGCAACAATAAATTACAGATCGTCATCTGTCATACCTGCCAACCTGTGCAAGTACAAAAGTTGGTGAAGAGCGAACCTTTTGAAAACAAAGAAATTTGATTTGATTTATTGTGCTTAATGCCATTTTCAGCAATATTTCAGCTATATCATGGCGATCAGTTTTAGTGGTGGAAGAAGCCGGGAGTACCCAGAGAGAACCATCGACCATGGGCAAGCAACTGGTAAACTTCATCACTTACGACTGCGAGTCGAGTGCACCCTTTTTTGTAATTTACAAAGCCGGGCACGAAACCATGCCGTATTGGTGATAGGCTTGTACGAGTTGTTAGGTAATCCGACTACCTAACTCATTGAGCCACCCGGGCCCCCTATAGTTGGTTGACAAGATCTATTTTTGACAAAAATCGGCATAATCATTATATTTCAGAGTAAAATGTGAAATACCATTCATTTAAATGGAACTACTAATGTTCAAATTTTAGTTCATTTGGTGGAAAAATGTGGAGTTACAGGCTCTGTAGATGTTTTATCTCTATGGTCTATTAATAGTAACAGCAGTCATATTGTACAATTGGTGGGATCATTCAATATAATTTTGAAAGGATACACCAAAAGGATGATACAGGCCAACTTTGGTTGAAATTTGGTCTGAGTTTTCAAAGAAGCTTACAGCATATGACGGAATGACTACAGACGATGAGAGATGGCAAAGTCACATGACCCTTTGGGTCAGGTCAGCTAAAAATGAAATAAAACTCTTTGGATGATCTTACCTCATTAAAGGCATATTACCATCATGTGACTGTAGTAATGAGTGTACTTGAGGACCAAACATTTTAATGGTCATCATGACGTTAGGTAACATACAATTGTTGACAGCCTCTGCATACATGATACTACCTTCAGGGCAATGTATAGTACATGCTGGTTGTTCTAAAACTTCTGGTATATGGTGTATACTTAACTGAAAGAGGACAGTGAGAGAGCAACATGTATCTTTATAAAATCATATGAACATGATTGATTAGCACTATTATCACTACTTTCAACAATATTTCAGTTATATCATGGGGGTCAGTTTTATTGTTAGAGAAAATTGGAAGTACATGGAGGAAAACAACAGCAAAACAACTTGTTTATTCAGAATAGACGAGTTAAAATGTACAACAAAACATTACATTAGGGAAGTTGTCAATGATATATATACTTTATATCTTATTCAAAGATATGTTTTGTTTTAAACATTTGATCAATGTAATAGGATTGTAAACTTATTGCCTATGTTTAAAACTTGCAATCCAACCCCCTTTTTGTATGTTTCAACTAATTTTTATATTTTCACTTACCATGTTGTGAGAACAATAAATATCATGGTCTTGATTGGTTATTATTGGTGTATGCTCTATAGGGAAGGGAGTATTACAGACTAAATAGACCATCCTACCAGCCCCTCCCTGTTCTCTGATCTCCACAGTATCTCTAATTGTATATAGTTCTGAAACACTTATTGATCTGTGGTACCTATAATGATTACAAATACAAAACAAAATATTAATTCATCAATTCATGTCCTTCCTTGGCTATATAAACAATGACATATCACTAGTGATGGGAATCGGTCACATTTTCAAGATCGATGAACATTATACCAACATCGATCGATGATCGATCATCAATGACAATTACCTACTAAATGCATTTATGGACTATAATTACTCAAATGGTCTTATTTCAAGAGTATGTTTGACAAATGCTAAGAGAAGAATGAAACTGTATCATATAAGAACACAGATTACAATTTATTTCATTTGCTGTGTTGCTGGTGATTTTAAAATCTATCGATCAGAACACTACAAATCTTAGAAAACGTAGCAATGACAGAACTTTTGTGAAATAGAATATGTTATAACTTTTTATCTTTTATTCAAGAATATTGAGATTTTATTACTGGTGATTGTCATTAGAATGGACTGTTACAATCTATATATATATATATATATATATATATATATATATATATATATATATATATATATATATATATATATACACATTAACTTAGAACAAAACAAAACAAAACATCGGCCTGAGTAGTCTGGGGAGTAGATAAATAATAGACTAGTCCAAATACAGTCAAACCTGTATTAAGAGGTCACCTTTGGGACAAAGAAAAAGTGACCTTATAAGACAGATGACCTCTTATAAGAGGTTCAATTCATATGAAACTTTCTATGATAGAGCAAGAAAAAGGTGACCTTTTAATACAGGGGACTGCTTAATAGAGGTGACTGCTTAATAGAGATGACCGTATGGACAGGTTCGACTGTGTGTGTACATGTATTGACTGAGAGTCAGAAGTGTACTGGGATAAATTGCAAGATGTATGTCAGTATGAAGACAAAAACAAAGAGTAAAGTTAAACATATTTGTTTTCAATACTAGGAATCAGAATCGATCATTGTATCAAACGCTGGTGTCCGACTGATTAGTCGATGTTTCCAATGTTCGGTGCTCCATTACATATCACACACGTATATTACTGGACAAACTATGGTCATCAATACCAAGTGATTTCATGTATTTATACGTTATTATGTATATACATTAAAAGTCTTCTATAAATGTTTGTGTTGTTTCTCGAAAATTTACTAAGATAACTAGAGTTAACTTTTGATTTTTGTAAATTGACATTGTTGAACATTTGTGACATTGACATTGTTGAACAATTGTGACATTGACATTGTTGCATTTTACTTGTTTTAACCTCTAAAATCAAAATGCCATCAAATTGGAAAATGTCAGCAACTTAATTGCAACTTAACATCTATATATAAAAAGGCTATAAACATGAAGGTAGGGGAATTTTGTTATGAGATGCATTTCCCATACTGCCTTCAACTTCAAAATATAAGATATTTCCTACTTGAATCAAAATGATTCATGGTAACCATGACATTTAACATGGGTAACATCATTCCTATCACATTTTATCATGGCTATCACTCTAAATAATATTTTGATGAAAATAATGCCACCTACATTGTATGTTAAAATCTTCAATAAACTATAGATTCCATTATAATTTCTTTAAAATCCAATTTTGATGTCTACCTTTGGCAAGTTAAACATATTTTAGTTAACTATCCATGTTTAATTATTGTTCAACAAAACTAATCAACCTGGTATGTACTACAAGAGGAAATAAGATGCAATGTTGTTCATGTCAAGTGAATATTATTCATGATGGATTATTGGATTATTATTTAGTGTTTGATTTATTGAGCTTAACACCACTTTCAGCAATATTTCAGCTACATCATTGCAACCAGTTTTAGTGGTGGAAGAAGCATGGAGTATCCGGAGAAACCACCAACCATGGGCAAGCAACTGGTAAACTTTATCACTTGTGGCTGCGAGTTGAGTGCACCCTTTCTTGTAATTTACAAAGTCAGGCACGAACCCACGCCGTATTGGTGATAGGCTTGTATGAGTTGTTAGGTAATCCAACTACCTAACTCATTGGGCCCTATATTTAGTGTTTAATGCCACTTTCAACAATATTACAGTTATATCATGTTGGTGAGTTTTGCTGGTAGAGGACACTGGCATGAAATGTTGGTGGCTTTTATTGGTCTTTTAACAACAAATAATACTTCTTTATAAGCTTATACTAATAAAACAGTCAATATTACAACAAATTACCTCCCTTTAGAAATAATGATGTGTAATTTATTTATCAATTTAGAAACATGTTACCTTTTATCAAATAGCTCTATGAATTTAAACAATGGTAAAACATGATCTTTTGCCTCTGTCAGTAATGCTACAGCTTCTGCCCTGAAATATAAAACATTTATATCTGGTATATTTTGGAATTTGGATCACTTTAGACCCCTTTTGCAAATAAAAATGCATAATTTTTTTATGGTCTATTAATAACACATAAAGATGAAAACTGAATTAAAATTGGATGACAAATAAGAAAGTACAAATTTTATAATACTGCTTTTGTTGGCAACTCTGTTGAGTGACTGAGTGTAACGCCAATGCAGCAATTTTTCAGCTATATTATGGAGAGAACAAGTTAATTTTCAATGAGATGATGATGAGGTCCACTTTGTACCAGACCACAGAGATGATAGGATTGTGACAGATGATAGCAAGGCCATGACAATAATTATAAAGTTATACTTTGTGTCATAGATGCTGTACAGGTCTTACCTAGTACTGCTAGAAGGTCTTTGAGTCTCCTCTTGTTTCAGAGTTACATGAATCCTTTTATATCCAATCTTTTTCCTGTGAAACTGAGAAATAGCAAATCTAGCTTCTTCAATGTTAGGTACTTTAACCATACCAATACTGGTGTTGTCTGGTTGTGTTTTTACATATACATTCAAGACCTATAAATGAAACATGTTTTACTTTTGAGAATCTTGCCATAAACATTGTAAATAAAGTACAACATTCTTGCCTGTTCCCCTTTGTGGTTAAATTTTTGCTTAAACAATGTGTATTCCTTGGATTCTTTCAATAGTATCTCTCCTTTTTTATTCATTCACGAGTATTATTCATAAACACGCTTGCAACAAAATTTAATATTTTAAAATTTGAAGCACAAATACTAAATCTTTTTCCCTATACCATAAAATGAAAAACAAAAAAATACCAAGCTAAAACTGTTCCAAATCCAATAGAAAAATCGTAGAAAAAGGCAAAATCAATACTCCTAGTTCTAACACAAATACATTTACTTCTAATGGCAAAACTCTTGAATTAACTTATTCCATTAAAATTACTCCATTTTCAATCAAATTTTTTTTTAATGCAATTTATCTGCTCAACTCTTCTCTAAGAAATTAATGAGAAATTTTGAAATAATCTATAAAAGATTTGAATCACTAACTACAGGGGCAGATCCAGGATTTCAAGTTGGGGGGGGGGAGGTGCACTTAAAAAAATTGCGCCGAGTGGAAGGAGGCGCGAAAATTTTTGGGGTAATTCGTGTGAAAAATCATGATTTTACACCCAAATATCTTATTTTTTTCAATTGCGGAGGGAGGCGCGAAAATTTCTGGGATATTTCATGTGAAAAATCATGATTTTACACCAAAAATCGTATTTTTTCCAATTGCGGAGGGAGGCGCGAAAATTTTTGGGATATTTCGTGTGAAAAATCACGTTTTACGCCAAAAAATCTTATTTTTTTCAATTTTACGGGGGGCGCGTGCCGGGTGCGCCCCCCTCTGGATCCGCCCCTGAACTATAGCTTACCTTGACATGTGGGTGAAAAGTAGTAAATAATATCTTCCTCCATTCCTTAGCACTAATATTATAATCCAAATTAGACACTAGTAATTCTACTGGACCAACTATACCATCCCATTCAAGGTCCTCATCATCCATATCTGGATTATTACAGGCCCCAGGGACTGAAGATGGTTCATTAATTGGTCTAAACATGTTGACAGGGCTCTGTCTGGACATGCATGGGCCCTCGTCTACCCTATCATATGGGCCAATTCTATGAGACCATTTTTGTTGGACCACAGTAGAGCACATAGTTGTACAGTTACTGGGAGGTGGTGGAGTGGAACAAACAATTGGTCTCTGATATCTATACGGATTGTTACCATGACAACCATATTGGTTATTATAGCCATTGTTCTGTCCATAAGAAAACGGCCTGTAATCGTAATTATTTCCACCAAAATGTTGATATGTGGGATAAGCACAATCAAAAGACATATCATGCTGGTGTGCAGGGTAGTCATAATTGTTCCAAGGTGTAGAGTATGGTGGAGGGCTATAACAGGGATTGTAGAAACTGCCATGATTCAATGGTTTCCTGTTTTGGTAATCTTGTTGTTGTTGATCTTCTTGGTACATTTGTTGTTGTAACATCAACACGTGTCGGCTTGACCCCTTCCCATCCTTGCTAAACTTATTGACCGTGTCATGCAGATTTGATTTCTCTTCCTGATTAGTTTGGCTTGTCTCTGTTGTAAATCCTTCACTTGTAATATCAAAGCTAGATTGGTCCATGTCACTTTGTGTGTTTGGACTGATTGTACTCTTTCGTTTTGGTCCAGTGTAATTTGGGCTATTTGATTGTCTGTTATTACTTGTAGAGTGGCTACCAGTCTTTTTAACTGTATCAGGACTAGTGTTTTTATGAAGTGTTGGACTGGTATTTTTGTTAACTGTTGGACTATTACTTCTGGAAACAGTTGGACTAGTATTTCTTAAGGTATTCTGAGTGATTTTGTTATTTTCATTTTCATTATTTTTTCTCTGTCTGTTGTTATTAGTCAAAATCTGAATCCCCGATACATTATTTTTTTGATTTTCTGTACCCTTATTTTCAACATTACTCCGATTTGAAGAGAATAGTTTTGAACTGAAGCTTTCGAGTGTTTTAGCATACATACTGGCAGGATTATTGTAAAATGATTGATAATATGGATTCCTACTGTAACCACCAGGGGGAGCTGGTGTCCTGTTATTACTACAGCTTTTACCATTATTAGCAGGAGTTTTAATTTGTGTGGATTTCTCACCAGGATTTTTATTTTGTGGAGAAGAAGACTTTTTTATTTCCTGTTTTGAATTATTTTGTAATTCTGATGATGATTTGGTAGTATTTTTCTGTCCAGTATCTGACCACATCTGTTGCTGTCCAGCTGTTGTATCTTTAGGTCTTTTGAAACCTTTACAACCTGAAAGAAAAGAACACTTACAGCTATATACACAATAATCACAAATATTAATCATTAAGTATATATTCTTTCTTGAGAAGATAAACATGTATCCAAGATAAATGAGTCACAAAAAGATTTAAAAATAATATTTACAAAATGTTCTTAGTGTTCTTCTATCTTAGCTTCAAAGTAGCATTGCTAAATCCTTATAGGTGGTGTCATGTGTTAATATAGCAAGGTAATTTGATATACAGTCTCATGGACCTCCTGGACTTGAACAGTGTCACTCTATAAATGTAAAAGAAAATATAGAAGATCCTTCAATTCTAGCTTAGATGAGATTTCAGTCTAATTATTTTACAACCGACAATATATATTATATTAAGTGAAACGATCAAATTGAAAAATGGAAGTCCAGTGGCAAAGAGTTGTCTCCCATTTTTATCAGAATAAATTGACAGTAGGTAGTGAGAATATCCAACATTTGAATATTGTCATAAAAATATAATGAATTGGTAGCAATATCGGTGACTAGGTTGATTTTAGAATTACATAATAGTTACTGATATGGAGGGTAATATCAGGATATACAGACTGCCCAAGGGTCGTGGTAGACCAGTGGAAATGATATAACCCGCACCAGAGGCGAGTACTATATCAGTTTCACGGTCTGTACCATGACACAATATACATTTTTAACAATATAATTTACACACTACTAAGTATGAACAGAACATTTAAAATACAACTAATTTATGCAAAATTGTTGACCATACGTTATTTTCAAATCAAATCAAATATGTTTATTAACAGATTTATTATGTCCATATTTCAGAGTAAATCACAGATACTTAACTGTCAAACACATTGATATTAGAGTAGTTGTTTATATGAAATAATAGATAAATGACACTAATCAATTACAATCAAATTGTGTATTTGTTATTATTTTGGTACTCCAAAGTGAAAAAAAAACTGATTTATTGCAAGTTTAACCTGTTTTTTAAAAAAACATTCCTCAAGATATTGTTTTATTGTTATCAGTTGCAATTGTTTATATTCTTAGCTTTTCATTGATTATAGCAAGTTGTGGTTTTTATTAGTCGTGAAAAAACAGACAGTGTTTTTACCAACATTAATTAAAAGACATCTCCCCTTTTTATGGAAACAAGTTATAGAATCTCCTAAATATATATATATATATATATATATATATATATATATATATATATATATATATATATATATATATATATAAGGTGTATCTTGTATCAAATGGGTGTGGGTATTGTGAACATCTTAACAGTAAAAAATCTTTGCCCATGCTCAATGTAAACCCAAAATATTTTTGTGATTTACCATTTCATTGTGTTATTGGTTATCCCGAGCAACTAACAATTCAAGTACACCTGTGTAGTGGACCGTATCAATGACTTGTTGTTA
Organism: Bathymodiolus septemdierum; assembly: GCA_963383655.1. Taxonomy (NCBI): domain Eukaryota; kingdom Metazoa; phylum Mollusca; class Bivalvia; order Mytilida; family Modiolidae; genus Bathymodiolus; species Bathymodiolus septemdierum. The sequence continues at coordinate 30,570,061 of OY726522.1, forward strand.
ATGCATGGGAGAAAATGGACAATAAATACCAGGTCAGTTTTCTTAGCAATTTTTATTAAAATATATTATGAAAAATGTGTATCTTGGTACTGCTATTCTTTAAAATTCCAAACTTTCTATAGTTTTTGCTCTCCTTAGTGTAAAAATTAGGTCAAATTCAGGGTCATTTTAGGCAATATATCTAGATGATTTTTACAATTATTTTTTGTTCTGAAATTAATTTCATTATACTAATCTCTTAGGTATGTTTTACCTTGTTTTTCTGATTTCTGTGAGGAACTTCTAGTTGAGAATTCTATTTTAATTTTGTTTCCAAACACATTTTCACCTTCCATTCTGATCTTGGCACTGAAAACACATGCACACTTTCATGATGTCAAGAAAGAAAGGAAGAGGTTCCACTTCACTAAATCAGGGACAAATCATTTCTCATTGGCTAACAATTGTTACACACTATAACTCATTTAAATATCAATAACAATTCATCTACAAAGACTAACTGTAACTGTCTAAAATTAAAAAACCATTCAATATACAGGTAATTAATCAATCACAAGAAAAAAGTAATTAGAATAATGTTTTCCCTTTTGTTTCTATCAGGCATATATAGTCAATGATCTGTTTTGTCAGTGTCATATTTATTTTAAAAAAAATTGTCATTTCCTCTGTTCTCTGATTTCCTCCACCAATAAAACTGACCACCATGATATTGTTGAAAGTTGTGTAAATTACGTAATGGAGAATACACTTAGATTGTAGATTCTTAAAAATAATCAACGAGACATATATTCACTTACATAATACATTTCCATCTGCAAAGGTGTTTTCATTTTATATTTTTACACTTTTAATGTTTAGAAAGCCAAATAAGACAACAATTAACAAAAATAAAACGATAATATTTTTCGATTCTCGGTTATATTTAGAGAGTTTAAGGTCTTTCTCAAGTGTACCAAATGTTCAATGGTCTGTCTGATTTGTAATTACTTTCGGTCGGTTAGTTAGGTTTTTTTGTGTTGGTTGGTTTTTTTTGTGTGTTTTTTGTATTGCAAGAATACATTTTAAAAGTTCACGTACTCGTCAGTTCTGAACACAAATCATACCAGATTTGAAATACTTTTGTATATATTGATCAATTATTCATTTAAACAAGTTATCGATATTTTTTTTAAATAAAGTTTACTGTCAAAAGTCATATATATTAATTATATACTTAAATTGTAGCCGTGTGATTAGACGGAAGTTTTGAAGCAGACTATAAAATGCACAGCAGGGGTTCGATACCCGCAAGCCCCATAATATTCACAAGACGTTTTTAAGCATAAAATGGTAAAAGGTTAAAGTTCATATACGCAAGAACAAAAGGATAAACTAGATTCTTAAAAATAATACATAATTGTCCGTACAATAGTGTGATGTCAGAGAAATGTACTATAACCTTATAATATACGAAACAACATTGAAAACGCACCACTCTTATGTTTCATTTAAAAAAATAATAAAGTGAATGTATAGGCCTGTTTATTTAATTCTTATCCATTAACCTGGTTTTAAGCTTTTTTATGGTCGAGTGTTTTTTTACGGTGTGGTTTTACCATGCGGTTAAATGGTTAAAGAACATCTTTGCCGGGATCGAAGCACGGTTGAATATGTTTGAACCTTGTTAATTACCATTATATGTTTATAATAGGAACATCTGTGTATTATAGACCCATTTCCAAGTTGTTTATTGACATTCTGCATTGTTGTAATTGTTTATAAAAAATGAAATTATTTTATTTGTTGTTTTTTGTGTTGTTTTTGTTTTGTTTGTGTGTTTAAGAGTTGAATTGTTTTATTTGTTAATGAAGAATTAATTTTACTTTGTTAAAAAATGAACTGGAAAATTTCTCTTAAATATTGTTCTTCAACCATTGTGTTTTTTATCTATCTTAAACATGTTTATGGTTCATGATTTAAACATGTTTCAGGTTGTTTTCAACCATAAACAAGTTTGAGAATAAAAAAAACAGGCCTTATTTTGTGTCAGTAATATATTTGTATAACACCTAATAGGCTAGCTAATCAATTACAGGTAAGTTTTCGCCTGTGTTCAATCAACCGACGCGCTAGGCAAACAGGTTCAAAAACTGGGTTTTTTTGCACGTGCAGTCAATGGTGATAAGTTTTTCAAAATGTTTTGACTGTTTTTATCAAGCTATTGACACCAGGCACAGAAGGTAACTTCAACTTCTGTGTTCGCTTAATTCTCAAAGGTAAATTTCCAGGGCGATATATGCCACGAATCGCAGCCTAGACTGTTCTGCGTCGTCTCAGAGAAAACGGTCTCCGAGCTGGTCGTCCATTCAAAGGTCCAATACTTACCCAGCGTCATCGACGTCAACGATTGGAATGGTCAAGAGGGCATTTACCTTGGACTCGTCAGCGATGGCAGGAAGTTCTGTTTTCAGACGAATCGCGCTTTATCCTGTCTCATGTTGATGGCCGTATTCGTGTGTGGAGGCGAACTGGTGAACGATATGTTGCTTGCTGCATGCAGGAAGTCGTTCGTTGGGGCGGAGGTAGTGTTATGGTCTGGGCAGGAGTTTCATACCGATACAAGACTGCCTTGCATTTTTTTGACCGATCTCTGAATGCACTTGAAGATGTTACGCACGCTATTGGTGATACTTTGACTAAATAGAAGATGAAATAGTAAAACGAATGTAGATTTTTTTTTTAAACTGATGGATTTTGATTTCCGATACATGCTTGTATAAGGAATTATACGAATAATTGTTTTATTATATTAGATTAGGTTTATTTTTGCTCTTGAAAACGAATTTATTGGAAGAAAACGTCGTTAGCGCACAATTTTCTCATGTAACGCGTTACAAAATATCCGTATGTCTTTTACATTTTTCTCAGTAAAATTACTAAAAACACGTACTCTGATCTATGACCTCATTAACGATTTCTGGATAAAGCAATGCTTGAAGGAAAAAATCGGTATGTTCATGGAAAGAAAAGAATGTAAAGCTGAAGGAAAAACATCTGCATGCCAAAAAAAAAACAAGCTTTATTTCAGCTATGTTTTACAAAATTTTCACAAAAAAAAGTATACATATCAAATGTGATTAGAAATCTTTTCAAAAATGATTTTTTTTTAAGAAAGTCAAAAAATATTCCTAAAGGTGCAAGGTCAACAAAAATGTCCAGTTGCAACTTGATGTAAAAAAATCACGAAGTATAAAACTTTACACATTCGAAACTATGTTTTTCGCTCATAATTTTCGTACTAAATCAAAATAGCAAAAATGTGCATTTTCAGTGGAAGAGAATGAACTTAAACTTAATTTCGGATAAAAATTACGATTTCTACGTAAAATTGTAGAAGTTCAACCAATTTGTCCAGTAAACGTTTTATCTTATCGACGACAAAATAACGTCGCTCTATATTTTTCAAAGTTTCTATTAAAATGAAAACAAATAAACAACAACAACAAAAAGCGAAGCAAAAAACAAACAAACGATATCAAAACTTGAAAAACAACAAACAGAAAAGCGAAAACAAAATACAAAAATATACCAAACCTGAAAAAATAATGTCTTTCCCCTTACTCGAGCGACCTAATTAAAAACCTTAATTTTTGTGTGTGTCATTTTTGAACAAGCATTACAAGAAAGAATGTGTGCATTGTAGAAACTATAATTATATAATAGTTAAACAATTCGCGAAATATAATTGATTTATATGAAAATTAAAAATGTGAACTGAATTATTTTAATTATAATTTCACTGGATTATACATACGATATTACGATAAATTTTCAAGAATACAACGTATACAATCAATCAATAAACAAACAGAATATGATAATTTCATTTTAGAGTAACATATACTTTCAAAGAAAAAGTGATAAAGTACAGTCACATAACATAAACAATAAATAAATACAAAAAGGATATAAAAACGAAATAAAACAACAAAACAAATAAGTAAACAAACAAACATTGAAACAAACACCGTAAAAGAAAACACCAACAACACATATATAGATAGACAAGCAAGCGAAAATAAAATAAAAATCAATAAAAACAAAAAGTGAAATTCCGAAATGAAGAACAATACATCAAAACACACCCACACCACCTCCACCCTAACCTAACCCAAGTTATGCAAACACAAATAAGGAAGAACAAAATGAAAAAGAAGACGCGAAACGTTCTTTTCAACGTTAATTATGTGTAACGTCAAGTGTCACCAACATCGCGCGTAACGTCACAACGAAACGGAGATAATATTTTGACTCCACTTGTAACACCAATGTTTCAAACACATCCGGATTTGCGAGTGTACCAGCAAGATAACGCATGGACGCACACGGCAAGAATACCCATGGACTTTCTAAACAGTGTAAACATTCGTGTGATGCCATGGCCCGCTTTATCTCCGGACTTAGCACCAATTGAACATGCTTGGGATGAGTTAGGAAGGCGTGTCTACAGTCGTCCCAATAAACCTACCACTGTCGACGGTTTACGTCGTGTACTGACTGAGGAATGGAACAACATACCACAGACAGTTATTATGCATTATCTTGTCAATGCGTCGTCGCTGCACTGCATGCATCAATGCTAGAGGTGAACATACCAGGTACTGACTTTTCGATTTGAGGGGTACCTTTGTTGAAGTTGTTGTGTGACGTCATTATTTAAAATTGTGGTACCCAATGTGACATGAATTTTTTCTACGGTTATTATTGTTAACTTATATGTTATTAATTATATTATTGTTAAATAAATTATAAGAATATTTTCCAAAATATAAGTGGTGCATTTCTTTTGTTGTTGAGTATAGTACAGAATATATATAATGCCTTTTTCTATATATTTTAAAAGAGGAAAATGACTGCTTCCAAGTAAATATGCCCTGAGTATATTAAGTTTTTTTTTACATTATACCTTTTTATTTCTGTTCAAATCTCATTTTCTACTAATTGTCGCTACACTTTTATTTTAACACCAATTGCACACAAAAACATTTTTTAAAGTTTTGGACAGGTGTGTTATTTAATAATTGATCTTGTGCAAATTATAGTTGCAATCAAATATTTACATAATAGTTACTCAGGGGCCGTCGTGATCGTGATCGTATGGTAGTTGGATTTACAACTATTTGTGCAATCAGAGTCTATCACCACTAAAGTTGTGAGTTCGAACCCTGTTCATGGCGAGGTGTACTCGATACATTATGTGATAAACTGATAAATTTCATATTTCAGCTGTTTCCAACTTAAAAGTAGCCTATTTTTTCCATTTAAAGAAGTTTAGATTTTCCATAAAAATAGCTTTCTTGGCTGTCACACACAATTTTGATAGTTGACAAACCAAAGATCATCTCTGCCGAATTTGATTTAATTTGCAAAGTATCGAAATAAGCTTAATTTGCATAACCAGTGTAAATTGGCTGAAATAAAATTTCACACAAAAAAAACCCAGAAAATATGTTGAACTGCTCATTGATATACTGCTGCTATTTAAATTTGATTTAATTTTGACTTAAAATAAAGCAATAATGGTCAATTAAAGAAATTTCTATATTTAGTAACAGTGACCATCTTGGGTGGAGGACATGACTGTTGAATATAATTTTGTAAGTAGATCACCAGATTATCCCAATCCAATTTAGGTTTACGATTTCTGAGTAGAAGATTTTTATGTGATTTTTTTTTATCAAAATAAGCCTACTAAATCTAATGTGCATAATCGACCGAAAGAAAATTTCACAGAAAATCCGAGAATATATGTTGAACAAGGCATTGTCATCCAGCTACTGTTTAAATTTGACCTCATTTTGGCATACGATAATAAAGGTAATAACAAAATTACCGAACACCGAGCAATCTTCCAAAGGGAAAGGCAAAACTCATAAGTCAACAACTGGAAAACTGGGAAAACCGCAATGGCCCTGACTTGGTACAGGCATTTCCAAAGAAATGGTGGATTGAATCAGATTTTACGGCGCCAAACCTCCCGCTTCCATTACGGTTAAAAGGTTCCGGTTGTCACTATAACAGCATTTTTAACAATACTGAGACAAAATAGGTATAATAGTAGTCAACGCAGTACTTTATGAAAATCTATCGTTTAAAGCAGTGATTGATCAATTAAAAAAGAATCGTTTTTAGTAAAGGGAATTTTTTTTTATGTAAATAAGCATAATTTGCATAATCTGCATAAATCGAGTCGACTGAAATAAAAAATTCACAGAAAAACACAGAAGGTATGGTAAACAATTCATAAATTGTCGGCGGTCAAAACTGGACTTCAAAGTTACTGTGACACTAGCTACTTGAGGGTGGTGTGAATCAGATGTGGATTCTGAAGAACTCTAAAGTTCTGTTAGAGTACATACAATCTAGGCCCCTCTCCTCCTGCAATAGCATTAAAACATTTGACTTCTCTACCCTCTACACAACTATTCCCAGTGCCGGATTTACCTATAGGCTTAGCAGGCTGAAGCCTAGGGCCCCAATATCTAGGAGGCCTCCGGCCAAGGTGTATAATATTCTTGACATTGTCATAGATCTGTCTTACACATGCTGCCATGACTCTTCTGTGGTTTTTCTTGCACTCCATTTCAGAATAATACTGTCTGAAGCAAATAACTAGAATTGATTTCTGTATTAATTTTGTCCTTCCATGAAAGCAGTGAGATAGATAAGTTGAAAACACAAGGTGTAGTCAGACATCACACGACGTGGTGTCTTATGTCCTTAAATTAGGGGAGAAATTGTGAATTGCTGAATTTAAAACACCCGTCATCATCCTCGGCTTCACTGAATTTTGCTTAAAATACTCTTCCATCTTCCTCTAGTCGCAATGGTGGGGATTGGGAGGGTCATTCTCTGATATCTTTTACAAGTGTGATGGTAAAGACTACAATTGTGTCTTATTAATATTACAGAAAAACAATAAGATTAAATTATAATAAAAGTTGATATGTCGGTTGTTCATGTTAAATTGGAGTTATTTCATTAAAAGATTTATAAAAACAACATGAAGTGATACGCCGAATAATGAATTTTCAAATTCTATTTTTTACCGTCACATATAGAATAATACACGTGATAGTAATGTCCCATAGCAGGGATGATTATAGAAGAAAAGAATTAAAACTTTTTAAAAATATTGTCTCGTTATGTTTTAAATGTTTAATCATTAAAGTAATATGAAATGCCAAAATCATTATTTTCAGTTTTCTAAAAATTTCTGATATATGTAAAGATTAAATATATAAAGAACGTAAACCATTCACTTTTTGAGAGCTACGATGTATAATTCAGGAGAAAACGTCATTTTGTTCTGTCTTCGATAATTCTTGCTACCCGGACAATAATGCAAATCATATGCTATTGACCTCAGATTTGAACTCATTCGGTAGAGATGAAAATGTCGGAGGCAAAGAAATTGAAGCCAGGTCCGAAGCGTAAATTGAGCGATTCTGCCAGAAAAAGAAACAAAAAGCAGTGAATGCTTAAGTTAAACATGAATATGATCGTTGAATGGAAATAAAGACCGCTTTTCGTCTGGAAACGAACTCTGAAGTGGCCAAGATTCTTCTTGACAGGTAACATCATTTTCGTTTCGATTTACATTCCATTATTTTTCATTCAATCCACGATTAAAAATAATTTTCCCTTAGCGAAACGTTAAACAAGGATCTCTTTACATGGAAAATAAATATATATCACCATCTATGATCTAAACCGCCGTAAATGTCTTTTAACGGCATTGTGTATAATTCAGCAAATTTCGCGGGGCCCAGTAAGGGGGCACTGCATACGCAACTTGTAATTATGTTAAAACATTGGGGTTTTTTTTAATCAAAAATGAATACTACTTTGCTTCAAATCCTTCAAATTATACAGTTAAAAGTAATTTCCTATTTAGACTCGGACCATTTGCCTTTCCTGGAAAATAAATAAATTTTTTTACCATCTTCACTAGGAATTTTAAAGAAATATCTGAGAATGTAAAATAAATTATGAAATTGAAACAAAAAACAATGGGGTGGGAGGGGATGAGAATCTAAATATAAAATTTATTTGGCCTAAGAGACAAGAATGTGAAAGAAAGCACACATTTTTTATCTCATAATAGTATAGGCAAATAATTTTCAGAAATAATTTGATTCTGAGGGGGCCTGGCAAGTTTAGTCAGGTTTAGTTAGAATATTTGACAGAAAATTCATTCGGCACATAGTGCAGGACAGGTTATAACATTGTTTACTCAGTTCAGGCCAGATTATTTTTTTTATTTACAAAAACTGCCAGACCCTCCCGCGGAATCAATTGGTTGTCCCCAAAATAACCCAGGAAATAAACGAACCAAGTTATGAAATGGTGTCAAAATAGCGGTGACATTTAATGAACAAAATAATCGTATTTTTGGCATTTTTTTCCTTGTTGATTTTTTATTTTCTTCTCTGACAACTCCAAATGTTTTCATCGTAATGGTTTTGAAATGTACATGTATACTAATAATAATTTACACAGTTTGTACATGCGATACGTTAGTTCCCACGAGGATTTTAAATTCTGAGATTTCTTGGTTCTGTTTCGATTTCCCCAAATGGGGCCCCGTGTCATTCATTATTACCGATTTCAATGTTTTTGTCCAGTTTTTCGAATAAACTGATTAAGTCAAGAGTGAAATTCATTGCAGTTGATAATCTTTAAGGTAAAACATACATGAAAGAATTTCTTTGCAAGGCAAGAAATGCAAGAAATTTAACTTCTTTCAAAACCAGAATGATACATGTGTTCACCTCACCTCACCTCATCGTTGTTTACGTTGGTGATGAAATTTCATGATCGGCAATCATCGGTACGGTGAATCCGAAAGTTAATTACCCGCCATTGTCTTGAAAAAACACGTACGAGTTGGAATGATTTTCTGTTCTTAATCACAGATGATCGCGATTTTCGTCCTCAAACATGCACGAATGGTTTAGTTTTTAGAGAATGTAAACATATCAAGAATATTTTTGAAGATGTTTATTTCACCAAAAACTCGTTTCATATTACTTTAAAGTAAACATTAAGTAATAATATACTTAAAGATTTATATATTTTTTTATGTAAGATATTCCCTTTAAGCTGGAATGTTTGTCCTATAAATTTCTATCTTAACCGTCAAGAACTTTTAATGTTACAGAACGTCTATATATAGATTCTAACATGGTGTCCTTCTTTCGCTTTGTAGACAAACGAGCGATTTATCGATGGTATAATCTCATTCGCACATGCGCCGGTGAATGTGACTGACTTTTCCATTGGCAGCATAAATTGTGTGCGACATTTTCCGCAAACGTAAATAAAAATTACCGTCTTCCAATCAAAGTATACTACTGTATTTGCACTCTTAGACATATCAGAATCGAGCTATATCATGGAAGCCAAAATGTGTTTTGAGTTTTAACATGGATTAACGGATATTAGTAAATTTTGGCTCGGGATAAAATACTAATATTCGCCAATCCATGTTAAAACTCCCAACACATTCTGGCTTCCATGATTTATTTCTTAAATATACAAATGATTCTGAGACCGTAGTCACGTCGGTACTCTCCTTTTTACGTGGATCGACTCTCAGCAGGATTCAAATAAATAAACCAGCAAAAATATATACATCCGGGATCTCAACTTTGAAATTATGACACACAAACCTTTTCAATACTTCATAGATATAAGAAAAAATATATATGTAATTCCATATAATTATATCAACAGAACAATTTATTCGTTTATACTCAGATCAGTGTTATGGTTTATGTTGAAGAAAAAGTAAGAAAATATGCGTTTAAGGTATTGTGACGGTAAAGACAAATATTTCCACCACAAGACAGTAAAAGACATAGATTTTTTTTTTTTTTTTTTGATAAAGCAGCTTGCCAAACACTTAATTCAGTCTCAAGAATGATTAATTAAATAAACTGTATCAAATGAAACGTTTGCGACAAATTTTCTTTTCATATTGACAAAGCTCGGCAATTGGAAAAGTTGTCGGAGAATGATCCGGGAGGGGCCTCGCGAGTGGAATAGCCTAGGGTCTCTCTTCATCTAAATCCGGCCCTGGTCAGATTATTTCTATATCATTCAATACATTCTTTTAAATTCCCAGTTAATGTCTAATGTTACCCCAAGACTAACCTCCGATGCAAACATTTAAATTTTTCTGTGCACATGCATAAAAGTGACTCTTTGTAAAGTTGTTGGTTTTTGGCATTTAATCGGAAGGAGACTGTACCAATTATCACCATCATATTTGATGTAGAAAATGATGTCTAAAGTAGCAGTGTAGGTAAAGGAATAAGGTCTTAAAATAAAAACTTATGGTGTCATCATAAGTTTTTATTTTAAGACCTTATTCCATTTTCCTTTTAAAGGAGACAAAAATGCAGAGATTCCAATTACCCGGTACCAGAAAAACGATAATTAATTAGATATAGAAACCATGAATCAAGTGTAAGGACTTGTGCATATTCAGGATACATGTGTTAATTTACTGCTTATATTTGGAAGAGATGATTTTGAAATGTTCCTCGGGTGTCAAGGTAAGGTTTCACTTCCAACATGTCCATTTTTTATTTTTAGATTTTATGTTCTATATTATATATATAATAATCGGATTTTATTTGATTTCTTTGGAATATGCAGATACAAACATATAATTTTGTGGTCTAGCTCTAAACTTGTCACAGTTGTGCTGAGTGTGGGGTCCAGAAATCTATGCTTGCATTAACCTGCTTTTTATATGTATATATACATCTATGTGTTGTAATCGGCGATGGGCAATTTAGCGCTTTGGTAGGACAATTTAGCGCCAGATTTTTAACCCATTTTAGCGCAAATAGGAAAATGCATAGCTCTGCCCCCTGCTCACCACCGGGAAGTGGAAGTAGGATTTTGAGCAGGATATGTTTTAATGTTGTAAGATAGTCAAGAAAGTGTTATATTCCAAAGCACTAAAATCCGTGGGAGCACTAAATACAAAGTTAAGAAACGGAGTAAAAGCTATTTACACGTTAAATCGTACCAAGATTCTAAAAAAAGGTAAATTCTAGCTTGACACTTGAACCCAGATGCACGTGTATAATAGTGATCTCTGGACATTTCTCCGTTGACATAACTTTGGTGATATTTTATCAACAACTGTACCCTTTCCGTCTCAAATCGATACTGATGCGCATTTTGTTTCTAATTTTGATGTAATTCGCACTTTGTAATTTCAACACATTGTCAATGAATACATAAATGGACGGATGGCTGCAATAAAATTGCTCATTGAAGTGGGCGTGAAAAGATTCTGGTTCATTATTGGTGCGTTTCGCGAGTGATGGTGCTTCTGCCCATAACACTGGAGGAAAGAGAGATTCCTCAGTGACATATCAATTTGTCAGATAATCAGCAAATTTTACACATTTTTCAATTGGGGCGCAACAGACATAAAATCCTCCATAAATGAGTCCGATACATAAGAAAATGTAGGTTAAGTAAATTGTCCTTTCTAATATACATGTGAACGGCGCTATTTTTAATTGTCCTATGATGTCGGCGTTAAGATGTCCACGCCATTTTTTTCCGCGGCGCTAAAATGTCCATTGCCGTTGTAATAAGCCTAAATGTCTTATTTTTATGTTTTATGACTTTTTTCTATACCTCGAAAGGCACAACACATAAAGGATCTTGCCACATATGTTCTGACTTTTGACTGATTATATTAACATTTGCATGCAGGTTTATTTTCACCATGTGTTTTTATGTATGTTTTAAACATATTTTATTCACAACTAAATGAATAGGATTGAGCAACAGGCTATACATATACAAGCTCTCTCCTTTTACATGTACAAGGCATATATTCAGTATATATAACAATTATATCAATAATATAAGATAATTATGTTCCTTCAATACATGTAATTGTGAACACCATTAATATTTCATATATAATAAATTTACGAGTGAAGTGAAATTTGTAGACTTTCTAAATATTTTAAATACTTTTTTATGTATGTCTTACCTTTATTATTTTGTTATTCACATCGGTTTTAAAATCTCACAAGAGCTTGTGTTATTATGTAATATTTATTAATGTACCAACTATGAATAAAGCTTTGAACTTGAACTTGTTGTCTTTTTAAACAAGTTGGTTGAAAATTCCTAGGCGTTCACATTGGATGTGCAATTCGGCGAAAAAAATTGGTCCTCAACCAGTATCTGTCGATTCTATACCAGTATCTGTATGACTGGAGATAGAGAGTAGAACATAGCTTCGGAAGTCAGATCTCAACAAGATTAACTATTGAATAGTGCATGTCTACAAGCTACCCAACTCGTCTATACAATATATTTTAGCCAGTTTAATGATACTGTTGAAGGGCCTTATAGTAATTGACCATCAGGGGGTTCGTAGCTCTTATGGTCTTTAATTCTTTTTTTTTTTTTTTTTTTTTTTTTTTTGTGACCATAATAGCTACGGTTCCGCTGCTAAGTAATCGACACGACACAATTTACAAGGAACCATGGGGTTTTTAATTATGACTCATGTTTTTTTTATAATTCCTATTCCATTTTCTTTGTCATCTATAAAAGATCGATATACTTATTTTCAATGTAAATAATTAAACCATAATGAAGACCTGACAGAACCATACTTCAAATCCCTGCTCCGTGAAATTCGTCTTCTCGCTTTCCGAGAGAGCACATTCACTTAGGAAATAAATCATGGAAGCTAGAATGTGTTGGGAGTTTTAACATGGATTGGCAGATATTAGTATTTTATCCCGCGCCAGAAGCGAGGGATAAAATTTACTAATATCCGCCAATCCATGTTAAAACTCAAAACACATTCTGGCTTCCATGGTTTAGTTCGATTCTGATATGTCTAAGAGTACAAATACGGTAGTATACTTTGATTGGAAGACGGTAATTTATATTTACGTTTGCGGAAAATGTCGCACGCAATTTATGCTGCCAATGGAAAAGTCAGTCACATTCACCGGCGCATGTGCTAATGAGATTATACCGAATGGATAACTCGCGCAATCGGCAAACCTCGGGTGAGTCCGCTTCGCTTCCTCAATCCATCGGTTGTAATACGGTATTTGATATGCGTCTACGCGTCACATTTCTTTGCCAGAAGACCGTATCACTTCAATCAAACATTGCGCACCGCGAATAAGTTCTAAAATGGCGACAATTAGATGAGTGTATAGTTTGCTTTGAAAAATATTGGTCTTTGATGAAGGTACGGAATCAGTCGACATTGCGACGAATGAAAATATATTATTATTGGACGAATATTCGAAAGTGAAATTATTTTAATACCTCCTTCATTGAAGATTTCCGAAAGTAGTTCCAATGGGAATTATTGTAATACGGACGAGGCAATCGGCAAACCTCGGGTGAGTCCGCTTCTCTCCCTCAATACCTCGGCTGTAATACGGTATTTGATATGCGTCTACGCGTCACATTTCTTTGCCGGAAGACCGTATCACTTCAATCAAACATTGCGCACCGCGAATAAGTTCTTAAATGGCGACAATAGATGAGTTTGCTTTGAAAAATATTGGTACGGAATCAGCCGACATTGCGACGAATGAAAATATATTATTATTGGACGAATATTCGAAAGTGAAATTATTTTAATTCCTCTTTCATTGAAGATTTCCGAAAGTAGTTCCAATGGAAGCTATCGTAATACGGACGAGGTATGATGAAGGTACGGAATCAGTCGAAGTTGCGACGAGTGTTTGGAAGAGGTTATGACTATATGGCGGAACAAGTAACAAAGATATGGTTTTAAATAAAAATCGCAGTATGTGTTGATGCTGTTGTTATATTATCATATTTTTTTAACTTATTTTTTTTTTTAATTTATTTATTTATTTTTATATCATTATTATTATTTAAATTTGAATGTAACAACACACACTTTCCTAGTATATATGGGTATACCAAATTACAGGGTCATTTCTAGTGTGATGAATTGTTACTGCACTGGTCCAAGTCTTGAAGTGATCACCAGACTATCGGGTACTGCGTACGTACGTATCTCTGCATATTTAACTTGCATTTTCTCGGCATTCGGTTATGCGATGTTAGCGGTTAAAAATTGTTAACACAGATAGAGTGGAAGCATGTTCCTCCCCTTTTATCTTGATTTTTTTTAAAGATTTCTGTGATCCTCCCCCTTAATACATGTATATACATAAAACGTGTAGCGTATGTCATTCAGCGTGTGTAACAGAGAGAGTATCGGTGGCCAGTTGGAATAGACATTTTCTACTTCGAACTGGCTATCAAAGTGTACCGAACACTTTTTCTCCGGGTTCGTCAACAGGGATCCGAGTCTCCGTTTGACCTTTCCCTTGGTATATAAAGTAAAAGCTAAAATAAGAACACATTTATTATGGTTAAAGTTATTTAAAACAGTATTGCAGATATATTTATAAAACATCCTATGTTTGTGTCTTACACAAGCTGCGAATAAATGTTCGTTTTTAAAAAAAAGCATCGATTTAGATGTATTGCTTATTTAATAAATGCGTACTAATGTTAACTATTGTGATAACAACAATTTGGTAGTAATAGGCCTTTTTCTAAATTTAGGGTCAATGGGTCTATAAGCACTCGCACAACATCAGTGTTTATAGACTCAAATGTTGCTAAACACCTGTCTCACCTCCATGACAAATATGTTGTTATTCCTGCCAATAAGGCCCCTGAAAATATTGTTTTTGTATGTATGTAAAAGAACTGGATCTACGGACACTCTAACGGATTCCTAAATAATACATGTGTCCTTACAAACAGCGTTATTTTACTGGGTCTGCCAAATGCTCCACGAAACGTCTTTCCAAATTATTAACATCTATTCTATCTCTTCAATCTGTTGGGGTCACTAGATTTAATGCAGCCCTCTTTATTATCTTATAATGTTTTGAATTATTTCTTTACTAAGTACATTTTGTTGTCTTTTGATATAATAGGAGAGCAGTCATCAGCAATGCAATATTCAAACAAATGAACAAGGCAACATCCACATGTCAGACACTATCAAATGGTGGCAGTAATTAAGGTTGTGGAATACATGTATGAAAATAAAATCCGTGAAATAAGTTTTGATGATTTATCAAAGTGTTTGTTGTAAATAAATCACGATACAACATTATGTGATACATTTTGTCAGTGACTTGTGACAGGTCGGTGGTTTTCTCTTGGTACTCCGGTTTCTTCCACCAATAAAACTGTTCGCCACGGTATAACTGAAATATTGTTGAAAGTGGCGTTAAATATCATAACCATAGCCATAACCCCTTAATAAATTTAAAAAATATTTTAATTTATTCTACTCTTGTAAACTGTGATACCAAGTTTTAGCTTTGTCATTAAACTATTTATGTCTAAA
This sequence comes from Bathymodiolus septemdierum, assembly GCA_963383655.1. NCBI lineage: Eukaryota > Metazoa > Mollusca > Bivalvia > Mytilida > Modiolidae > Bathymodiolus > Bathymodiolus septemdierum. The sequence goes on from OY726522.1 coordinate 30,585,521, forward strand.
ACAGCTGATCTTGATAACTTAGTTTATATTCTGTCAGTTTTATGTGTAATATTTTATGTTGATCTCTATTTGTTCCTTGTATGTTGATACTTTTCAAATGAGTCGTAGATCTTTAGCCTTAGATCAAACTAAATTTAATTTTGTTACCCAACTCTATTCATACCAAAGTATCAAGAATATACATGTATGTCATGTTGCCATTTAATAGTGTGATACAGTCTTTGTTATGTTCGACGTGATTAATTCAAACCAGGGGCGGATCCAGGATTTCAAGTTAGGGGGGCGCACTTAAAAAAAATTGCGCCGAGCGGAGGGAGGTGCAAAATTTTTTGGGGTATTTCGTGTGAAAAATCATATTTTTTCCAATTTTAGGGGGGGGGCGCCGGATTTGCGGCGCGCCCCCTGGATCCGCCCCTGCAAACGTCCTGTTGTGTGTTAGAGGATCGTAGTAATTTGATGTGTTCAGTTCATAGATGTGGAAGGTGAATGTTGTGACATTAATGCTTTCACATTTGCAGTATAGTCATTGTACATTTGGTCGTTGTAGAAGATCGCAATTTGCAAAACATAGTTCGATACATGGTCTATGGTGCCATATATTGCGAGCATCGCAACATATTCCTTCGCAGTTCCATGTGACCGGATGTTCGTATTACCCACATGGGTATATGTTTTGTTGTTTTGTTTTTCGGTTCGGGATTTTGCTCTATGTCGCCTGCTAATAGGAGGATCAGCATTGTCATTGAGGGTTTTTATTTGGTTTAATTGACAACGTCATATGTTTACACCCTGCTGATGTCCATTTGTAATTTATTAATAACTAGTAGGCTTGTTAATAAGTAACGATATATATGATGTCCCACGATTTCACACTGGTGATGAATTTTCCAATGTGGTATAAGAGTGTCACTGGTATTGTTGTAAGTGTTCTCATTTTGTGGATCAGATTCTTTGTAGTGTGGATTCAAACTGTTTGTTTGTTGGTCCTAACTCTTGACGATTTCAGCTTTGTTCGGTAGAGGCCGTGCTGACTGAAAACGACGACAGCTATGTTCCAACAATTTATTTGTGCTATGTCCGTGATTGTCTTCAGTCACGTCTTTATCAGTAGGTTTTCTGGCCTGATTCCGTCAGCGTATAATCTGAAATTATATTGTGTTATTGTAGTAGATGTTCTATGGTCCTTTTTATATATTTTTCTAGTTTAATAATATTTTATTGTACATAAAAATTAGGATTGGACAGAAAGTTATACCAACTTATATGAAATCCTCTCCTTACAAAATATACACATGTAATAATGACAGTAAAGCAAAACACTAACAATAAGCGTTTAACATTTTGACACTGATAAGAAGAAAGTAAGAAGTTTAGATGATAAACAAGTGTAAGCCGCTATACCAGGACTTGGAGACCATGATATCGTCCTAATTGACGCAAACATAGAGGCTACAAGATTGAAGACTCCAAAGCGCAAGATATTTATCTGGAAATCAGCTAACCTGGAACACTTACAACGAAAAGTGTGTATAAAGATCAATGACTTTATGACAACTAAATTTTCCACAATAGACGACATGTGGATTAACTTCAAAAACACACTATTAAATGCCATGGAAAAATCCGTACCATCCAAATTATCAAGATCAAAACCTACATATCCATGGATCCCCACTGAAGCCAGAAGATCTATTAACAGGAAAAATAATGTCCGGGAATAAAGCACGGAAAACCAACAATCAATAAGACCGTGATCGATACAGAAAGCTAAAAGCACTAGCACAAAAAACAGATAGGAGAGCATATAACGACTATATATAAATACTATTATTAGCCCAGAACAAACGACCAACCCTTCTGGTCATTTATAAGATCCAAGAAACAGGATAACTCTGGAGTAGCACCCCTAAGAGCCAACAATGGAATTATACACAGCGACAGTAATAACAAAGCTGAAATACTGAACGACCAATTTAAATCTGCATATACACAGGAGGATACTACCAAATTGCTTGATCTTGGGGAAAGCTCGATACCATTAATGCCACACATTACCATCAAAGAGAAAGAGGTCCACAAATTATTATCTAACCTGAACTATCACAAAGCATCTGGTCCCGACTCAATTCCAACTAGATTACTTAGACTTCTAGCTAGTACAATAGCGCCTCCACCTACAAAAAATTTCCAAGATTCATTAGACATGGGAATCGTTCCAAAAGACTGGAGAACAGCAAGCATTGTACCAGTATTCAAAAAAGGAGATAAATCCAACGCAGCAAATTATAGACCGGTTTCCCTAAAAGCCATCTGTTGTAAAATGCAAGAACATATGATATGTAACAACATAATGGACCATCTATCGACATATCAGATTCTATCAGACTGTCAGCATGGTTTCAGAGCACGAAGATCCTGCGAAACCCAGCTGATTACCACAATTCAAGACCTAGCAAAGATTTTGTCTGAGGGAAAGCAGATCGATGCTGTATTATTAGATTTTTCAAAAGCCTTCGACAAAGTTCCACACCAGCGACTACTCCTCAAACTAAAACTGTATGGTATACGAGACAACACACTACAGTGGATACAACACTTCTTACAGGACCGCACTTAACAGGTACTTCTAGATGGAACTCACTCTAGCTCTGTAGACTCTGAAGTACCTCAAGGAACGGTTTTGGGTCCGCTACTGTTTCTGTTTTTCATTAATGACCTCCCAGATATTATAAAATCCAATGCACGCTTATTTGCGGATGACTGCTTATTATATCGTGTCATTAACACCAAAACCGACCAACTGCAGTTACAGGAAGATCTAGAAATGGGAGAAAACATGGCAAATGTCTTTCAATGCTGATAAGTGCTTCACATTACATATTACTAGAAAGCGAAAAACAGTTGAATACAATTACATGCTGCATGACCATAAACTTAAAGAAACAACAGACAGCAAGTACTTGGGAGTCATCATCAGTAATGACCTGAGCTGGGCCACTCACATCAGAAACATCTCTGCCAAAGCCAATCGTACCATCGGCGTTCTCAGGCGCAACATACATTCATGTCCCAAAGTAGTGAAGGCAGCAGCATACACAACCCTTGTTAGACCATCAATTGAATACGTTAGCGCTATATGGGACCCCTATGCCAAAAACCAGACTATGCAGCTTGATGCCATCCAGCGCAGAGCTGCTAGATTTGTTAATAACAACTGCTATGACAGGGAACCTGGTTCAGTAAAAGCTATGATCTCCGACTTAAGCTGGGAATCTCTAGAACAAAGACGAGCAAAGACCAGAGCCGTATTAATGTACCAGATTGTAAACAATCTTGTTGATATACCATCAACATTACTTATACCAGCAGATGCAAGAACTAGTGGAAACACCGTATTTAAAACCATCTACACAAGGTCAGATGTATACAAGTACTCTTACTTTCCCCATACCATCATTACTTGGAGCTACATACCACAGTTACTACGTAAGGTCTCCACCATCGACCAGTTCTGTACAGGGTTGTGGACGCTTACCCTCTCGGTGCAGTCCGAGATGTAAATACTTTGTTCAATTTTAATTGTAAATATGACTGGATTTTAGCTGTACAGTTTGGACATACACGGAGTATTAACACTCAACCTAGAGTAAACTTCAGACGGGAAGAAGAAGAAGAAGAGTCCATTTCCATCAATGACGAACATAAACATCACCGAACACGGAGTCTACAAACTATTAAAGAACCAGAAACCACATAAGGCTACAGGCCCAGACGAAGTCCCTGCATTTATATTTATATCCGCAGCACAACAACTGGGACCTATTTTAACTCAGATCTACCGGCACTCCCTCGACATTGGAGCAGTTCCCCAAGACTGGAGAGATGCTTGGGTTGTACCCATCTTTAAAAAAGGTGAAAGACACATAGCAGCAAATTATAGACTAGTATCGCTGACATCAATAGCATGCAAAATAATGGAACATATCATACATAGTAGCATAATGAAACATTTCGATGCCAACAACATTTTATCAGACGCGCAACATGGTTTTAGATACAAGCGATCTTGTAAATCACAACTCGTCATCATCGTACAGGAAATAGTTAAACGCTTAGCAAAAGGATCACAAATCGACATCCTCTTGCTAGACTTTGCTAAGGCATTCGACAAGGTCCCACATGCCAGATTATTGCACACACTTTCGTATTATGGAGTTAACCACAACACCGTTACATGGATCAAGTCGTTCTTGGAAAACCGAAACCAAATGTAGTGCTGGAAGGAGCAAAGTCAACATCAGCTCAAGTCTTGTCAGGAGTACCAATTACACCGACCGAACACCTGGTTGTGTGACCAACATGATAACATCACTTGTTTAGCAAAGCTTAGAACAGAGAAGACAAAACAGTAGACTATGCATGCTATACAAGATCCAGCACAACCTGATTGACATCAACAGGGATTTATATATTAGGCATAGCGACAGCAGGACAAGAGGCCAACATCGCCTTTACCAAGAAAGAACCAACAACGAAACATACAGGAATTCCTTCTTCCAACGAACAGTCAGAGACTGGAACCCAAAGGCGTAGCATCCATGTAGGCAGCCGAGGCAATTGCTTCAGTAAAATTATCATTTTCTTTTTTAATAATGGTAAACACAACCATTAACCGACTATTGAAACAATGACACCAGCAGAAATTGAGAGAATCTTTGACTGGTACAGTGCCGACCTACCCCAAAATGCAACTTTTCAACGGGAAATCCACCGCTGGAGTACATTCCGTCAAGATCTTTAAGACAAGCCATCCTACCTATTCGTTGCTTTCATTTTGGCCGACTCGGATTATTACCCAAACATTCACGAAATCTTCCACATTCTACTAACCATGCCAATAGGATCCGTACCATGTGAACGATCTTTTTCTGCTTTGAGGCGTCTAAAGCAATGGAACAGAACAGCAATGGTCGAGTACAAATTAAACGGACTAATATTATCGCACATTCACAGAGACGTAAGAAGAGTTTGAAGATACCAAAGGGTTAATCAGAATCCGTATATCTAAGAACAGACAACACAATGGCCAAAAGAAAATAAACAAAAGGACAAGCAACGATCTACAAAACATACTTCTTCTTCCACCCTATGTGCAGGGTCACCGCATAATTAATGCGTTTTGAAATTTGATTTGTTTACATTAAAATTAATAGTAAAACCGCGTTAAAAAATTAGAAGATGAAAGATAAAAGAACTTGTATTTACACTATACATGTCGATCTGGCATGGTCAATTAAAATTAAAATTAAGATTTTAAAGAATTAAAAGTACCTATATCTTCTTTACTAAAAATTACTAAAAATTATGATGCATTAAAAATGGTTTATCCATTATAAAATTAATATCATACATATAAAACCAAAGATCGAGTAACATGAACCCAACTAAAAACCGGGGGTGAACTCAGGTGTTCCGGAAAGGTAAGCAGTTCCTGCTCCATTAGTGACAGGGTCAAAATACTAGACAAATTCGATACGGGTAATAGAAGAATTGGCTCCCTGCACTTGTAAATTACTTTGCTGACATTCATAGTATTATGTACAGACATAAACATTTCAAATATGGTTTTAAAGTTTGATTAGTGTATTTGTTAGATCTTTGCTCGTTAGTGTGACATTTGAAGTTTAATATTTTTGTGTATGTGAAGACAAAGCAAGTAACAGTTTTGTTTTAAAGTTTGTTTTCTTTTATCATTAACAGGTTTTGAGATAATGAATACTCGTCTGTACATTCGTCGTAGTTTCTATCCATTAGCACTAACCTTGGTCCGTCAATGTAACCGGCTCTCTCTATCAACTATCAATCTGTCTGAATAAGGGTTATGTTTGAACCATATATCTTATAAATATGATTGAAGATCCCCTGGTGTGTCAATCAACTCTTAAATCATGTAGGAGTGTAAGGAGCGTAATGAAAATTTTACGGGGATGAACGCATAGCTTCATGTATTCTAATGTCAATAATTTAAAAAAAAAACTACTTGTGGTTAATTTACCAAATTAGGGTAATAACTACTATCAAAATGTCAAAATTTTAACAAATACCCCCAAAAAGTCGATAGCTTCTGGGGGACCGAGCCCCCAGCCCCCTGCCTCGGTAAAATTCCAACCCAAGCTACGCCCATGGGACCCTCCTACCAGCAAGCACAGTTGCTGCAGCTACCATCGAGGAGTTTAGGGCTAACCTTCCCGCCAGTTGCTAGACCATGGACCCCATGTATATAGTTTTAATGGTAAAAATATGGAACATTTTAGATGTAGATAGACTAGGGGACTACATCTGTGCGTGCCTGACACGTGTAGCACCAACAGAACTTGAAACAGTCGGCAACGACTCCTGTTCTATACCGGAAGAAGAAGAGAGGAATATGAAAATTGCTGACTTAATCCTAATTTTGATTTTATCTGTAGGTGATTTGAAAATTTTGAAATCTGAAAATTATTTATTAAAAACCTTATTAAATCGTCCATTGTAATAGTCTAGCTATAAAAAAAAAGAATTTAAATATCGACTTTGCCGTGGCAAACATGTAAAAAATAAAAATAAGCTCCTCCTTTATTTACAATTCTTAACATTATCAACGTGTCCTGCACAGACCCAAGCTTTCTCGTGTTCAAAATGGCAGAAGAATATGATGATTTTGAAAAACAATTAGCTGAAAATCGAACGGGTTTGGATATTTTTAATAAGCATATAGCGATGGTTTATGAAAAATATATAAATTTTATCCGATGAAAGTCTTCATGTGGAAAAAATGAAGGTCAACATCATCCGCGTTTGTTTAAATCTGTATTTATTATTTCAAAAACATACTGGTCGAGGACCAATTATCGCCATTTTTTCTTGTTTTTTTGTCAGATAATTTCTATGTAGTCCAATACACTCCTTCAAGCGCCTCATAAATTTGAATGTTGTACGTACAATCGACTTGCCTTTGACTGAAATAAATAATTTTTATGTACATGCTCGTATCAGTAGGGTGGTCAAGCCAAAAATTGAAATGCTAATAAATCATCCAATTATAGTTTAGTATGACAGTACATACAAAATGGGAAATTTTGGTACAAAAATTATTATTACAGTTTGTGTAAAAACTGCCATTTTTTCCATTGAAAAGGTCAATTTTCTTTGTTCAATCGAAATTTCAGATAATTCCCGAAATTGATACAATTTCAATAATTGTCGAATATTATAATATTAAATGTTCAAGTGTTTGGTTTTATTTTGATCCTATAACTGTTTACTACAAGGAGAAAACTATCAGCAACCCCAATTCTGACACTGGTATGAACTATGTCCTGGTTCATTAGCCCTCTACCTGGAAATTTAGTAAAAATAATATTTCAATTATGGCCCTGTATTCCATGAAAAGTCTTATTTGGATTATCAGATATGTTCTCTGTACAATTTATAAGCCAGCCTTGAAGTTATGTTATCTTTTAAACATTTAATTAGCACATTTTATACATGATTTTCATTTTTTTGTCTGGGAAAAACCCCAAATTTGACAATTTTAGCTGATTTAAGCGAACAGTTCATGCGATTAGAAAGTCCCAAATTTTCAAAGTTATCATTTGTATTGTCACAAATCAATAAACTGTTATCTTCTACTATTATTTATAATCTTAATTCATAACAGCAGAGTTGCAGAAAGAAAAAAAATTCCTGTCAGACATTGGGTCCTGCAAGTAAGAGAGTTTTGCCAGACCTACTTTTTTTTTATAAATTTTTTTAATATTTCACTTTCAATACAGTATGATTAAAGTGGTTCATAGATTTACCCCAAAACACATCATAAATAAAACGACAATATGAAATCAGCGGACAGATGAAAAAAATATGCATTTGTGGACATTTGTTTTAGTTCTAGTGGCGGGTAGTGTGCGGACCGGAGCTGGTAACTGTCTAACTCGAATAATACTGCGCCCTCTATCTCTGGATGATCACTGTTAATATACGAGCGTCAGCGAGCTCTTTATGGTATAAAATGTGTATTTTTTTGACAAACATGGCTGGGCATATTGACGAATAAAAAAAAATCGACGCTTTGTAAACACCGGTTCTGTGTAACACACTAACACACTCAACTAATGAAGATCTTCTTAACATAAAGCGCAAAGGTGATCCTGAAGTCTCGTACGTCCGATACCACTGAAACCTGGGTGTAATAAAAGTCATTTTGTTAGCTTGTTTTACTTATATTGATATTTTTTAATTTATTAAATCTCTTCTGACATACTGACAAGAATTTTTGTTTCTACGTGGAGGTTAACTTTCGAGATTTCATAAGGAACGACAGCTCGATTGAATGAGACTAGATTTGGCCCTAAATAAAAGTCGCCCCCAATATATCTTGGCCCAAATAATCTTGACACTTTTTGATGCACTGGATGAACGTGAAATTGCCAGATAATTTTCAGATTCGTGAGCATTCATGGCCGTGCCGGTTTCATATTATAGCAAAGTGTAAAATAACGACTGGATTATTCGGGTTAGTAACCGGAGTTTGTGCTTGATCCTACAAGAAGAAATAACATGCCGAGTTATCGCCCTTTGATTAACTCTTCAGTATTTTTGATTAATAATGAATAAATACACATAAAAACATAAATTTCACATTTGTTCATTATTTCTGTGTTTATTTAAATGTTTGTGTAAGATTTAATTCGTTTTTGGGGTGCTTTTCGGGTGATTTGTGGTGTTTTTGGGTAAATCTACGGACCCTGATTAAAGGGACAATCTTAAAGCCTTGACACAGCTAACCACTACTACGACCACAATTAAGGATATTGCCAAAGGAGGGTTAGTGACTGCAGGGATCGCGCTGTCGGTCGCAATTTGCGATTTTTTTTCTTGACTGGCAACTGAAATCGGCTGCTGGCGATTTTTTTGGCGCCTAGATTTCCTTGTGTAAATTTATAGATAATCACTGTGTACTGTAACAAAAATCAATAAATTATTGACAATTGATTTTCGCAAGTGACGAGTATTTCCCGTACCCAATTCTTCACTTGAATTTTAAAAAAATTGTAGAAAAATGTCTGTAACAATCCATTCTTCTTCTTCATTTGCTGATTAAGACTAATTAGTCACTACAATGACAATTTTATTACATGTTACAAGCCAATCAACAGATTATAGAATTTTTGTTTTTATTGGGTAATCTTTGATCACACCTGGCTTGATCTGGTTAAAGATAATGACACCGACTAAGAATTCAATCAACGATAATGATGTACTCAAAATGTCACAGTATGTATTTTAAGTGGACATATTTTTGTAATCATCATTCGTTAATCGTTGCACGATAATGTTCACCATAACGAACTATTTTTGCCACTTTCATTTATGAAAATGTCGATATCATGTTTATACTGGAGTTCGGAGTTAGGAAGTCTTTTGTCTATCGTACACGTGTATTTATAAAGTATTTTGAAAGTGACTTTCTCGAAAAGTCATAAACTTTGGTTTATTATAAAAGAAACTTAAAAAATAAAAATGGCGCGATCAAGTTCAACAGGAGTTCGCAATGTAATCCACCGATACTTTTAACCAAACGAACTTTTACTATATTTATTCTCATTTCTGTGAAATATAATCTCAGTTCTCATATTTAATATGGTCATTTTTTTATATGCGAAGGTTGGCCATTGAAATGCACTGCACGAGGATCGATACGCATAAGTTTGTTATCGATCAGCATCCGGGTAGCAATTGTGTTCTATTTATAGAATTATTTACAAACAGACACGTGAAAAAAAAATAACCAGTCAGTATTTTTATTCCAATTGTTGCAATTTGATTATGCGATCTGAGAAATAATTATTTATTTTACAACTTGCTTCAGTTTTTGACGTTTGTTCTATTCATTACCTACATTTTGAACAAAGTATCTAGAAGTAGAAGTTGGACCATTGGCAGAGACATATTTTTTTCTGCTGAAGACTACACAAATGATGTGGTATTAGACCAAAGCACAGTAACATTTCAAAAAGGGTGGGGGTTATAAACTTATTACAATTTGTGTGGTATTAGATCAAAGCACAGTAATATTTAAAAAAAGGGGGGGGGGGTATTACAATTTGTGTGGTATTAGATCAAAATCATGGCAATGTTATGTTTTATCAGTTGGTTTCTAATTTGCAGAGTATGTTCCCATCCTAGGAGGTTTTCATAGCTTTTCAATCTCCATTACTAACTAATAAGGCAAAGTAACTTGATTATAAGATTAAGCTCCGACATTAAAAATCTGTTCTGCAAAAGTGACTAATGGTCTCAAAATCCTGGCTGAATCCCTGATAATCCGTAAAATACAGTATTGTAATAAATTATATAAATCTTTTTGTTTTTGATGATGAAGTCGAAATGAAAAACAGATGTACAATACAGACATTAACATTTGTACAAACAAATCCCGACAATTTATACATGAAACTGAACATGAAACTGGTAGTGGTACATGCAATCATCCACTGTTTTGGTTCGAAAAAATTGGCTCCATGTAAAAATTTTAGCTGGCTCCTAAACTGGCACCTGAAAATTGCACCTAGCGATTTTTCTGTCTCCTACTTTTTGGGAGCCAGAGCAGCCCCTGATCACTGAAACCACATTCAATTTAGATAGCCCTGCAACATCAAATAATCAATACTTCATATTAGTAAGATTTTATTATTCCTCTAATGAGTATTTCGATATCAAGTCTTCTTATTCTTTGGTTACGGAAAACCATCAACGTACTGATGTTTACTTAGCTTCTCTTAAGTCGTCATTTGTTTGTTCATTTTGTCCTTCCATTTTCGATTAAAGGACCGCCCCGGCCGCCTCTCCTTTTCATATGCCGACCTTTTGACTTTTTTATTCTCTGTAGATAAATCGATAGGTAGTGGGTGCTTTTTTCCAGATTTAGACCCCTCCGTAAACTTAATTGGCCATGCAGCCACAACGGAAAAGATCAAATTACAATTTACAACGATTACCAATAGGAAACGAAATTAAATCCGGAATGGGAACTGGTTCCCGAAATTTAGCATAAACAGAAAGGAACAGAAATTTTTACCGATTTGTTTACGACTTTTGACTTTATTAACGATAATCAAAGATCCTTCGCTTAGGGGTCTAAGAGGTAACCAGGACCGACAGAAATTTGATTTTTGACAGCCCCAAGTAGTAAAAATGTTTGCCGGTCATTAGGTCTGACACAAAGACGTCATTTGCCGAACCCTCTAAAATTCTGCCCCTTAGGTCCGACAGGACCGACGGTTAGCTGCATCTCTGTAACAGTCTTCAATGTCACTCTCTTTTCCTTTATATACTATAATTTTACATTTGACGACTACAAATAGTGCTGTGTCCCAGTTCATGACCAACTTATTCCAAATGAAATCTTTGTGAATTCTTTAAATTGTGTGTTTTGTGATCCTATGCATATTTGATTAACTGAATCATAATCAACAGCATCAACTTTCAGAAGTGTCATTTTAATGATTTAAAACTCTTAATGATCTATTGAGATGCCACGATCACACCTGTAAAATAAAAATAAACATTTAAAATATGTTATACAGAATAAAAATAAAGAACTAAAAATAATTTATCTTTTCCAGAAATAGTTTATCATACAAATGAAAAAAGCTTTAATACAATGCACTCTTCGACTAAAAATTATCTTTATGCATATATGCTTGGTGGCAAATAGATTCTATATGAAAAATAGCATTATTCCAGAAATGTTTGCTGCATGCATCATAAATGTTCTGTCATATCAAACAAGTTTGCACATAGTAATGGTGTAATGAAAAAAATGTAATTAATTAAACTTAGCATATCACATGCACTGCCACTGATTACATTGTATATAGCCAGAATGTTAATACATTCACATACTGTAATGTATGCATTAAGCATATATTTCATAAAGCTTCCCTAATAGCACTGAAACATAATAATTATGTTTTATAACAATTTAAATAAATTGTTTCAAAAATGTTGCATGGAAATTCATGTTACTATTTAAAAACAATTGTCCTATGTATTGCTACAATATACACTAGGAACTTAATGAGAAATGCATAAAAAGTTTTCATGCAGACAAATTTCATTTAAAACCAAAAAATATAAAAAATCTTGAACATTTCACAAAAGTATCAAAGAATACCGGAACAATTCCTTTATATAGATGTATTAATAAATCCCGATAATTTCCGAACAGCCATGATTACGTCACCAAAGGTCTGCTTGGATAAAGTTATTTATAGATAGGGAGAAATTGATGCTTGCCGTTTTCGCCATTTTTCGAGTAAAATAATAAAATCGTGAAATAAATCCCATCTCTTTTTCATTTATCGAAACAAAGATATATATTTATTCAGTTCGTGTAAAGTTTCTGTGCGATTTTTGTGCATCTTTTTTTTTTCAAAATTAACCCCCATTTGATCCGGTTGAAAACGATATTTCTTTTGAGAATAAAACTATATTTTAGAAGAAGTTTTGTTACTTACTGTGCATGATTGACCTCCGTGGTCTGAATACATCAATGATAGATAATTATTGTATCAATTGGTAGAACAATACGTCGGTAAATTCTATTTTTCTTTGGTACAAATCTGAAATTGTCCTGGCCAAAATGGCGGAAGACATACATCCCGGTCATGTGCCATACAACGTCCGATAACTCTTCCCGCTCAACTCTGATTGCAAAGTCAGAAAATAAGGACCGAACATCCAATGATTTCCGGGAGCTATTACTGCTTATCCATTGAAACCTTGGCGACATATCTTTAGAGGAAGGTCCAGTTTATTGATATTTGACCCCCAATTTTGTTCGCAAGTGTGGTAAGCGAGTTTAAAAACACTGTTTTGTAAACTTTTATATTTTACGTTATGATTTCGATTGTTTTTAATTTTTGGCGGTCGGATTGGTAAAATTGAAGACTTTCTGCAAGTTTTAAGCCATGCATGAAGAATATTGGTCCAGGGATAGCTCCCGGAATTATTTTTGAAAATGGGCTGTTCGTTGACACATAAATCAAGATGGCATCCGATTTTCTCGAAACGACTTCACTTTGGACGTTCAGTAGTAGTACCCAATCATATTTTTAATGCTTATAACTACCAAATTAATAAAGTTATAGTTTTCAAGTTTTATCTGATATATTTTTTATCACGAAATAATAAATTTTAGGTGTTTTTCTAATGAAATGAAAAAGGTGAAAATTCGGGTTTTTCTACTCTGACAGAAAATAATAACGCTATCGACGACTACGTTTGTCCTCCCTAGTATCAGGGAGCCTTTGTAAAGTTGCTGATTTTTGTCACTGAATCGGGAGGGAAGAGTACCAATTATCGCCATCTTGTTAGATGTGGGAAAATATATATATAAATCAACAGTGAAGTTAAAAGAAATTGCCTTGCCACAAAAAATGAAGGTGTCACCAGTGTTTTGCGATCATTAGAACACCAATCTGCTATTTTTTTCTGTTAATAATAGCGACTGGCATCACCACTCCTCCATTTACGTGACCCCCAGTGAGATTTATATAAAGAGGTATGGGATTTTACCTGATTTCTTTTGAATTGGCCAAGATACAAATGTAGGATTTTCATACCTGTTAACCTGGGTACAGGACGTTTCGGCCATAGTACCAGTTCGGCCATGGTTTTATTTATGTTGTTTTATGTGTTATTTATAACAATATTATGCATTAATAATCATATTGAATACAAAAAGAAATAAAAAATTGAGAAAAACGATATATTTTAGCAAATATTATCACTACCGTATTCTTCTTTTCCCAATCTCGGCGATGTGCAGGTCCACATGAAGAGAAGAAAATAAAATCTACGTTTTACCAAGGACATATATACGTCCTTGGTTTTACATAGTTTTAAGTCTTATAAATCTAGATTTAATAACCATTTTCAGTACTTTATTTTTAAACAAAATTTATTTAACAAATATTATCTTTGTTCTTCTTTTCCCAATCGCTGCCATTTACAGATCGACACGAAGAAAAGAAGTCATAATCTACGATTTACTTAGTTTTGACTTTATATACATCCTTGGTTTTGAGTGTTACCTATATGAAAATCTGGAATAAATCATCATTTTCTGTACTTTATTACAAAAAAAATAAATATTTAGAACGATATATTTTAGCAAATATTATCATTGTTCTTCTTTTCTTTTCCCAATCGCGGCGATTTGTAGATCTGAAAATCGCGGCGATTGAGAGAAGAAGAATAATGGAGCCCTGATTTGGTTAATAAACTTATTTCTATTTCTATATAATAATTTTTTTTATATTAATAAATGGTTGGTCATCTCGACGCCAATCAATGCATATGTGATGTGTATTACCATGATTAATTAAAAAAAAAAACTAATAATCCATACTACGACACTCAGTTTCTTCATCCATACTTATTAAATATAAACTATGGCCGAAACGTACTGTGGCCGAACCGGAGTGTGGCCGAAACGTCTCGAAAGCGTTAACCTCTGGGAACTGTTAGGGGGGAGATCTCCCCCCTACCAACTCTTCTAAGGGGGAGATTTTGTGCGTCGCCTTTAAACGCACAAAATTGTACCTTGTAGTTGCATACATGTGATAGAGTTGCTATGCTACAACTGGAGATTTGTAAATGTTTGGCTGGAGATTTGGTCTCATAACTGGAGATTTTTTATCGACGTATTTGATGCATGTTTTTATTGTTAATTGATGTTTTCTTTTTGTTTGTTTCAGTATTAAACCAACTGCATCCCATTTCAATATATATTGTTTACATTTCTGTCTTATTAGTAGTGTTTCATATGATGAATGAAGGATAAACAGTAACACTGTATTTATAATTTATTCATAATCATTCATAATCATAAGGTTATAACAAAGCAATAACAATGAAGACAGAATGCTCTGAACAATAAAGTCATAGAGCACTAAAATTAAAAAGTCACTTTGCTGCTGGTGCGTTGGGTGATAGCATACGTTTTGTCATTTTTGTGGTTTATCAATTCCATCCTGGAACTTAGTCCTTAAATAATACTTTGATCGACTTTGGTCCCAAACAAGCCATAGCAACTCAATCCGAGATGAATTCATTGCACGTTTGATCGAAATAAGAAGTTTTCCTCGGCATCAAAGGTTGTCCGACTCCTGTTTGCACAACGGTTTATAACTATTTTTAATTGCCGCTATCACACTTCTAATCATCTAAGCGTGTGCAACAAACCCACTTCCTTATCCCCAATTAACTGTCAATCAGTGGATAATTGTTGTATAATCAACACCTTAATTAATCTCCATGACCCAATTTACCTGTAAAGGTGTCAAACAGATCAATAACCGGATATCATTTAAACACCTTTACCATTCGTATCTCTCGGCGTTTTTCATCAGCGCGGGAGTTCCAAATGGGGAATTTCCAGAAATATTGATCGCAAAATTTGTATTCAAGATTTTATTGTACTTGATTTTTTTTGTTGGGGGGAGTTCGTGCGGGAGATTAATGAGACCCAGTCCATGCGGGAGATAAGGCTCTTGCGCGGGAGACTCCTGCAAAAAGGGGGAGGGTTAACAGGTATGGATTTTGCTGTCTGCTTTGTCAACCATTTATTATTGTCGCCTGCAAAAAATGGTCAGAAAATTTGCATGCTATCGCAAGTAACGTGCAAGTTGGCGATAATTGGTTGCACGATTATGAAGCAAATAATAATACACCAAATATTATATTTTTCTATAAAAGAAAAATGACAATTAGGGGCCTATGTAAGTATGTTGTGAACTTTAAAACCATAAGTTTAAAAGAAGATTCGAAACAACATCTCATTTTATATCAGTGATTTTCCTACTCATTTGTATCTGGGGCCCGGGTCCCTTATAATTGGGAAAATTAGCACGTAAATGATGTGAATTGGGAAAAGATGGGAAGGGCAATATAATATTTATTAGTTTGGATGTCCAGTAATAGAATAGCGATCATACCGTACCAAGGTTAATGCCAACAGTAACAAATTCTTGTGATGAGGAAGAATGACCACAAAACTTATATAAATACCCTTGGTGTACCACACTATCATACAGGGCTCCCACTACTTTGAAATCAGAGGGAGAAGTGACTTCTCTTTCAGGTGCTGACAAAAGAGAAATGAGAGACAACAGGGAGAAGTCAAAATATTTCTCTAATTGTACCACTTTTCACATTCGCGGGACATTATCGTGGCATTAGTATGCTATAATGTACTTGTTATGCATTAAGGTATATTCAGTAGTTGTTTAATTCCTTGTTTTTGTTAGCATATCATCTCTTTGATTTACATATGTCCTTGTATTTGTTTTTTGTTTGTTTGTATTAAGTAAGCCCTTTTCGGATTCTTTGTTTTGTCTTGCAGATGATAATGGCACATATATGATAGTCAACTATTATCCAATAAATATCGGCCGATGGGACGTTTTTATTGTCGTACAGAAAAAAAATCGCCATCACACTGTATTTTTGAAGAGGAAAAAATCAAAGTTACCGCCAAATTTAAGTTGTTAAGCGTGACGCGGACGAGTTTTGACAAACGTTTGAATGACTGATCAATCGAAAATGAAAGTAAAAATTCAGCATGGCTACGAGTGAAAACACTGTCCTCGTCAGTTTTAATGTACAGTTACGTTCCAAACAAATAGTTCTGTGGACTTTCCTGCCTGTTGACAGAACAATGACAGTTGTAGAATTATGTAAGAGTATATTCGTGGGTGCTTTTACGGACATAAAAGAGGTTGGAGAAAACAACAACCCTTTCGTTAATTTTGACCTGAAGTACGAGGTGTCTGTTGGAAAATCCAAATCTCTCCGTGTAAACACTATTGTGTTGTTTGTTTGCCAAAATAGTAGAATTGAACTGGTCTGTGTTATGTTTTTAACCCGCTGAAAATAAAAACAAAATATAAAAACCCTTTCCATGTTGGATTGGAAATAAAAACAAAAAATAAAAACCCTATCTACCTTGCCCTTTTTTTGAAATCCATTGTCTGAGAACCAGAACATTTTTTTTAGATGGCCTTATTTCATCTCTTTTTCCTTATTTTAACTTGTTCGTGTCAATATTCATACAATCTTATGTTAACATCAAATTGCATGTGTCGACCCTATATAGATACTAATAATCCACATGGCATGCAACTCGGCAGGTTTAAAAATCGTACCCCTGCTCGCTTCGAGTACATTTATTGCACCTTATTTCCATTATGTCATTCAAGCTAGGACATGTATCCATTCCTAAAAGACGCATCTTTTTGCCCCTGTTTTTGTTTTGTGCATACGATAACTCAGTTCTCCAGAATTTTAAGATTTTCACACATTTATTGCCAAATTTTTCGTATAGGGACCCACAGATGACGGAAGTGACGTACCACCGCATTAACTTCAACGATAGGGTCAGAAAAGTTCCAAAGTTATATTTTTGGAACTTTTCTGACCCTATCGTTGAAGATTGCTCATTTCGTCCCGATCGGTTAACAAACATGGCCACCACAGGCAATTCTTGTTTTTGATTGGTTGATATCTATAAAATCTTCTCGAAAGTGGCATTAAGCACAAGTATATCAATCAATAAATCAATCTACTCTGAAACTGCCTAGTCAAATGAACTGAAACTTGGTAGGAAACATCTACATGTATGGAAGGTTCTGTATTAAGTTTCCTCAAAGCAGAATGAAAGGTGAGCGACACAGGCTCGGCCCACTGAGCCTCTAGTATTTATGCTTATTTCGTTGGAAAATGCTTTCATGTGTCTTTTAATTTTTAGATTTTGATACAAAGGACAGAGGTACTGCTGGCAATAAAAGGAGGTCAAGGTCTCGTTCTCCAAGAAGAAGAGAGAGAAAAAGGTCAAGGTCAAAAGAAAGAAAAAGGAAATCTAAAAGGTATGACTGGAGGAGTGTTACTTAGAGTGGGAAAGTCAACTATTGACAACAGAACATACATTTATTGCAAATAAAATACATCTAATTTTTATAGTTAAGAAACTTTTAAAGGCAATGTCGAAGTATCAAATTCAGCAGTCAGATATAAAATATATGTCGTGTGTAAATACATCATTTTGTGTATGTCTATTGTTTTCAAATCTGATTCATGATAAAACTTGAATTTATTCTCTTCACATTTAGGCATTTTCTAAAATTGGTTGAGGCTTTATTGACAATGATTTGGAACAATGCGAAAAAGGGGACATTGCATCATGTGAAATATATATATATATCAGTGCTCCAGATAAACTAATAACAATAACAGTCCAGAATAAGAGCGACACTTAATTTTAAAATCAAGCCAGTTATATTAAGTCAGATGAAGGGAGAATTTGTATATACTATTGTTTTTCATATACAGTCCAGACAGGATGGATTACGCCATTTCTGCGCGTCCATCATGGACACCGATTGTAATTTGCGGAAAGTCTTGATGGATACAAAAGTTTGATCGCAGCAGTTGGTTTGTAGTGTCATCGTAGAAGCCGCGATGTTCATGATGGACAGCCGCGATGTCCATAATGGACAACAATTACGTGTAGTTATATTCTTATATTCGTCTCCGTTTGTTTCCTCAATGCATTTAGTTGTACCCTTTCCCATCTAGTTATCAGAACGTGCTGAATGGGGTATATTTAATCGTGAATTTTATATTTGTATTTATTTGTAATACATAACTTACGTGATTTTTTTTAAAGCAGCATCATGACATAGTAGTGGGTTTTCTTTTAAAAGTGATGGCACAGGGACTTCCTGTATTTGAATGATTTTTACACGTATTGTACCTGCTGGTGCCTCCACAATGAACTGTCAGTATACAAAGATTGCACCTGTCAATCAATATCCATAGATCAAAGACCGAATTCAAGCCAGAATGGTATTCCCAGGAGAGAAGAGAACACCTGTTGTTGGAATTTATAATGAACTTAAAACATTTTCTCAGTCATAATACACATGCTTGTCAAACAAAATTTAAAGGATTGGAAAATTATCGATATTGTTTTTATACGCCCGTCTTTAAGACGGGACGTATTATGGTATACCACTGTCCGTCCGTCCGTTTCACATGTCATGCTCCAACTTAAGAACCCCTTGGCCAATTCACTTCAAATTTCACAGAGTTATTGGAATTGATGGTCTTACGGTCTGTTACTTTATGGTGAAATTTCGAATTTTCATTCCAGAGTTGTAGGACTTTATTCATCAAATTGTAGGCGATTTTTCGTATGTCGCGCTGTAAATTGAGAACCCCTCGGCCAATTCACTTCAAACTTCGCATAGTTATTGGAATTGATAGTCTTATGGTCTGTATACTTTTTGGTGAAATTTCAATTTTTCATTCCAGAGTTATGGGACTTTATTCATCAAATTGTAGGCCATTTTTCGTATGTAGTGCTGTAAATTGAGAACCCCTTCACCAATTCACTTCAAGCTTCGTACTGTTATTGGAATTGATAGTCTTTACTGATTTCTCAAAAAATCTTGTTTTCAATTGTATAAATATTGTATAAATGTTCCAATTCATGTTTATGGTGCAGCTGTTGGTGAAATTAAAATTTTTCATTCAAGAGTTATGGGAAAGAAAGTCTTTACAAATATTGTATGAATGTTGACGACGGGCGTATCATGCGCTCTTGGCGAAGCTGTTTATTGTTTAAAGTCATGAAATGCCAAAATCATTATTTTCAGTTTTCTAAAAAAATTTGATATATGTAAAGATTAAATATATAAAGAACGTAAACCATTCACTTTTTGAGAGCTACGATGTATAATTCAGGAGAAAACGTCATTTTATTCTGTCTTCGATAATTCTTGCTACACGGACAATAATGCAAATCATATGCTATTAACCTCAGATTTGAACTCGTTCGGTAGAGATTGTGTACATGCTCGGTTATAGTGTTGATGAAGAAAATATCAGAGGCAAAGAAATTGAAGCCAGGTCCGAAGCGTAAATTGAGCGATTCTGCCAGAAAATGAAACAAAAAAGCAGCGAATGCTAAGTTAAACAAAAACAGAATATATATTAGAGATGAATATGATCGTTGGATAGAAATAAAGACCGCTCTTAATACTTTTTATATAAATGTAAAAGAAATATGCAATATGGTTTTCAAAAAGAAGTAGCACGTTGGAATCGAGGTAACTAGAACATGATTGCATGTAAATGAATTGTAGTGTGTATTGTGAGGCTCTCTGCCCGGGGCATTTCCTGTCAGGTATTAAAAAAAATTCTTAGCACCTTCCCTAAAGTCTGTAGATTTTGGATGTAAGCAGAGCGGCCATTGGCCGAAAGCACAAGAAATCATGTGAAAGGACTTTACATGTGAAATGTGAATTCCAAGATGCCTCGTATGGTTTCATAATAATATATTTTGTATACAGTTAAATGAAAGAGAAGGGATAGGATCGTCCTTGATTCAAACAATCCCAAAATTCTACCATTTCTTTTTCTCTTAAACACTCACTCGCATGTATCTGCCGAAATATTATAAAAGATCATAAAAGAATGTAATAAATATAAAAGTGGTAAGATTTATACTGCAAATATTACAGATCATGAACATGTTGAAACTACATATTCAACGTCATGCATGTGCATATAAATTTGCACTGTTGGTATTTGCTAATAAGTCGAAGTGAAATTTGTCGCCAAACAAATAATAATAATAAAATGAATCAGGAAGTAGTACAAATAATATGTGGATTAATGGCCGCTAGTACTACTTAATGTCTTAACTTATTGAACTAGTATGTACATTTACATAGAAAGAAAAAAGAAAATAACGAAAAAAAAAATATTTTGAATATTTTAAACCATGTCTTTTACTTTGCAATACACTACCATTAAGAGACACTTATTAATTTTAATTCAACATGCAAAATAAAGAAAATAACAGTTGTCATTTATTGCCTAAGGTAATGAAACACCCACTCCACCAAATTAACAGATGCCATGTCATATCTGTATATTGTATACCATCTACGTATTTATGATCATTTATGGCTTTGTACAAAAATGTATAGGGTTGACACATGTAACTTGCTGTTAACATAAGATTGTATAAATATGAATATGCAGAAGTTAAATTAAGGAAAATGGAATGAAATAATAAAGAAATTTTATTGAAAATAAATATGTAAACAGAAAGTTGATTAATTCATAAATTAAAATGATTTTTAATACATTTTATTAAGAAATACCAATCACAATATCGTTATTTAGGTAAATACTTATTGGACAGATTTTTATGCCCCCGCGACAAAGAGTCGGGGGACATATTAATTTACTCCTGTCTGTCCATTCATCCGTCCGGATATAGATACATGGTTTGTCCGGCTATCTCCTCCTACAGTTTTAGAGCTACAGCTTTAATATTGTGTATGATGTTTATACACATAATGGAGGTGTGCATGTCCACAGGATTTTGATGGTCAGGCGAGGGCATCATTTGTGTCTTACAAACACACTTCATTTTTTAAAAATCACTCCTAACAAAACAACTTTGTCCATAATTATCAAGTGTGGGGGCATACTTCTTTTCTAGTTTTAAAACTATTTTTATCTTTTTATTTGATAACTGTCCCAAGTTATGCTAAATAAATGAAATGTGACTTAATGTGTTAATTAATTTTCAATAAAAAAAACATACACAGAGCTCCAGATAAGCTGCGTATTTGCGTTTTTTACGCTATCAAAACGAGTAAAAACGCATGTATTGTCAGATCAGAGTGTACACATTACGCATACATATTGCTGTGTAAGCAAACTTTCAAAATTCGGAGCGTACTTGTACAGTCGTGTACATAATACATTTTTGTCTTTGAGAAATTCCCCGTAATTTCTTCCCTTTATACTTTTCAAAGGAGAGAGCGTATACATTCGAGGGGTACCAAATGCTTGCCTTTCTAAGCATCGATGTCAAAAGAGATCTGATTGGATGTTTACGATAAATCATCCAATCGCGGTCAATATTACAAATAAATGCGGTTTACGTAATAAGTAAGAACTAAAACGAAAGTAAATTTGGGAACACGTTCGTTGAAAATGAGCAAGAACATGAATAAGCGCGCTACTAAGTTCCTGACAGTTTCATCTGTGTCTAGTGACAGTATAGTTAAAGGAATCGTTGATGACATTGTCAACACGGCTGTGAAAACTGCCGAAGTCGACGAGCAAAAAACAAAATATTTACAACATTTTATTAATAAACATGACACAATCATGTCAAATTAAACAAAGATATACATTTCACTTGCATCCTGCGTTTATTGAATAACACTTGTGTCAAACATAATTTTAAAAGTGTAAATGTAAGCAATCTTTTCTGAAGTAGAGAGTACAACAGTGCAAAGGAAATATGCAAATACCCATCATATTCAAAAGTAGGGGGTAATTACCCTTTGAACTTGAAAATTATCTGGAGCTCTGTATACATGACTTTTATAAATTTTAATTTCTTATGTAACAATATGGTCAGGTTGTTATTTTCATTGAATGGCATCTCAAAATGAATTGGTACCAGATTGCCGAATACAATATTGCCGATTCCATTTTACCGAATCCCATATTGCCGACTTTTGTTAAAAATGACAAAATTTCATCATATTATTTTTTATTTAAAAAAAAAATATTGATGATGTGTACATATTTTATTGAAAGCAGTAATTTTTCGCGCAATTTTAATTAGAAAAACCATAATCAAATGCATACTGATTGTTGAATAGGAGATGCCGATAGATACTCCTTGCTCAAACAATTGAAGAACAATGGAAAAAAACTACAAATAAGTAAATGTTTTTTTAGAGTTTTACTTAGTGAGAAAGAAAAAAAATGCCGAAAATTGTCATTAAATAGCAAATTATTTAGAACTGATTGATGATTTCGGTAATCTAAAAATGAACTAGTACTATACCCACAATATCCAAGCTAGGTGATTATGGTAGATTTTAATAAATGATCGGCAATTAAATAACTCTAAACAAATTTGGAGCATATTTACAAAGCAAAAAATATGTATTCTCTCATGTTTATGCTAGTTATTATTCACAGAGCATATGTTTTGAAATTATTTCTTGGCATCATTCATTCATCTTGACAGAAATCGTGGTTGTCTGAAGGACTAATCCACCGTATATCCTTTTGTGCTCGAATGCTATAATCTAAGCTCCCTGGTATGTCGGACCATTTCAAAAGAAATATTTATTTAATTATTTACAATTTTCCTTCATAAATTAGAAGCATTATTCTACTTGCAATAACAATATTTTTCATATGTCGGCAATTTGAGAATCGGCTAATTGGACTCGGCAAACTGAGAATTGGCAATTTGGGATGCTACCCTCAAAATAGATGGCTTCACAGTAGGAGCTCTTCCTGTATAATCAGTAATTGGTTACATCCTGTATATTACAACTGACAAATTTACTACATGACGAACAATTTTAATCAGCCATCATCATCATAAAATACATTTTTTAATCTTTATTTTAAATGAAATTAAAAAATCATTATAAGAGTGAAGTCAATTCAAGCTTTTAGCTTTTATTTACTTTACAACTTTGAAATAAAAATTGATTGGTTTTAATATTTAAAAAAATAGTAATTATTCATTTAAGTTTTATTTCATCAATGATCTGATTTGATATTTAATAATTATGATAACCTTGTTTTTCTACATGATTCCATGTTTATATCCATGCCATGATGGTCTCAGGAGTGTCAATGATTTGTAATCACATGAAATTAATTCAATAAATCGATTTCAGTAATTTCATATTTTGTGACTCAAATGCAGAAGTTAAATGGGATTGACTGAACAAAATAAAGTGTACGACTTTTACTTTTGCGCTGGTGAGCAGATTTGTACTCTTTAATTGTCAAGTAATATTTATTTTAAAAGTCGGTACATGAGTACAACAATAACATAAGCTCTAATGCACTTTTAAAACCGACATTGAAAAATTAATACATATATCTTCATTTTTATTAACCTGAAATAGTGGAGCAATTTTCATTGCTTATTGTTTATTATCTAAAATTGTTAAGATTAATTCTACATCGCAACGGACGGATTGAATCTCAAATTCTACCACGTGCTGGATATCGTCCAAGGTTAGTTTCACCTGTTCAGTGGTTAACACCTGTACAATAAGCACCGCCTATTTGTCAGTCAATGGTTTTAAGTAGTCGCATGTCAATTATACATCAAAAAGACCGATAAGGGGAAATTAACACATGATTGACAAGGTAAGAGAGTTGTAAAATAAACCGATTATGGATGTAGAATTCATAAAACAGAGAATACATTTCTTGTTTAGGTCACGAGAAAGAGAATTTCATTGTCATACAAATAAATACATACAAAGTAAAATTCTAAAATAATGAAAAAGAAAAAAGAAAAGTAAATAATAATAATAAACAAAGATCGTTTCCGCATGACTGCAACAAAACTATTTTTATGTGGTTTCTTTCCGGGCTTGCAGCGTTAATAGCGTGTTGTCCGTGAATGCCCTGATGGACAATTTGGCTGTCTGCGTTCAGCCGCGAGAAGAGCACAGCCTTCCTGATACACATTATTCAATTTCCGCGCCGCGATCGTCCCCGGACTTGGCGTAATCCATTCTAGCTGTACTGTATATATACTATTTTATTTATTTTTTGTCTTTCATTTCAGTCGTTCACCTGTTGTCAAAAAAACACGCAGAAAGAAGCCATACAAATATTGGGATGTTCCACCTACAGGATTTGAACACATGACTACCATGGAGTATAAAGCCATGCAAAGTATGTTATATAAAGTAATTAGGATGTAGGAATGTTTCCTAAATAACAAGATAGAAATACAAGTTTGTGTCTAACAAATAACAATACTTTCATAAATATTTCATCAAAAAGTGTGTACATGCAAATCCTTTTACATTTTAAATAGTATGTTTTAAAAGGTTTATTTCTCAAAAGTAAAAAATGTCGGTGAAGACATTTGTTTTCTGTCAAAAATTCCACAGACAATACCTGTTCATAAATGACATACATTATATTGTCTTTCAGGTGCAGGACAGATTCCTCAGACAATTACTGTTCCTAATGTCAATCTAACAAACACAACTGTACCATTTGCCGGCAGTGCTATAAGTCGACAAGCCAGACGTCTCTATGTTGGCAACATGCCTTTTGGTGTTACTGAAGTAAGTTTTGTTAAGTGGTAGAATGAAATAAAAATAAAATGTTTATGATTTGAAACATGGTGGGATATATAGGATAAATACCACAATACAAACAGGAGACAATTGAATAGATATGAATTAACAAAGGGAAATAAATTTATGCAGAATAAGATATAAAAACACTTTTTTTAATATGGTTTTGTACGCCTATCGGTTGTCATCTACAATGTATCTCGGACCTACTTATATGCTGGTCTGTGATAAATCATTGAGATTCCAGGCTTCTTTTCTTTCTTTTTTTGGTAAGTGATAAATTTGCTGTAAATAAGATCATAATTGGGTTGATGTAACCTGTGTTGTTTGAAGCTTTCTGTTACTTTAACATTTCTGCTCAATCAAATCATGATTGGATTGTTCTACTCCTAGCATGTGCAAATTGTGTTTCCCCAACTTTGTCATTGTCACAAATTAACGTTTCTTTTTTTTTACAAAACAATATGATTGGTTGATTGTTAGTTGCGTAACGTCCAGCAGCAAATTATTATCCCATATTCAGGATGAGAACAAGTTCAACTAGCACTGGCTTCACATCCTTTAATAATCAAATTATCTATTTGCAAGAAAAGTAATAAAGCGACTTTAATTTGGCTTTTGATTCGATAGAAAATGACTTGAGCTGATAGAAGATGAGAATTTCTGCCACTATGTCTGGTTTGGTAACCCCTGATATCTTATAAAGCTTGCCAATGGTATTATCTGAGGATACTCTTGTTTCTTCTACCAATAAAATGAACATCACAATATAACTGGTAATTATAGTAGTAGCTTTTAAAAACCATAACTAAGTAACGTTATTAATGATTCTATATATCAGTTTCTATTGTAAAGAAGTCATTTATATACATAAATCAAGGCAATATTGGAAGACCTAAGTGTTTTTCTTTTCTTTTGTAGGAAGCAATGATGGATTTCTTTAATCATCAGATGAAAATAACAGGTTTGGCCCAAGCTGAAGGAAATCCTGTTATTGCAGTACAGATTAACTTGGATAAAAATTTTGCATTTTTAGAGGTAAAATCTATGTTGTTTATATTTTGTTTGATTTGAATCTACATGTTATTTGTAAAGAACAATGCCTCATGTTTCTATGCCCTGTACCATTCTGCCTTTCCACATCATTACAGTATTAATCTACCTATCCATGGTATTATGTCGACAGATTAATTCCAACTTTTCCGGTTTCTGAGATAAATTTGACAGAAAGAGGCCAAATAGTATCAATTTCAGAAATTTGAACGTTTTTATTTTTCATCCAATTTTATTACTTGGTGTCACATTCATACTTTTCAGGTATGGATCATTAATTGTTTTTGTTCATAGCTAATTATCTAAGTTACTAGCACTTCTATACTTACCTGTGTAATTGTATAATTACTCAGAGAGACCTCAAATACATGGACGTATAACCACAATAAATCAACAACGTGTGTACATATCAATCAATAAGGATTTAGGATGTCAGTTACGTCATCAGTTTGGACAGGATAATTATAACTGTAATTAATTAAGACCACAAATAAAGACCAGAGTTCAGAATGGGCAACATCCTGCTTATAGCGTATTTTATTACATATGATATTATGGCAAAATTTTTGGACTTGGAAATTTAACCAGAATGTAGAGGAAATCGGTTTACTCAGGTTTCATTGTATAACAAAACAATACTTAATGAGGATATCAGTTAACAACAATTTTCCTCAACCCTCACAACAAACTATTGTCCAGTGTCTGGCAACAGTTGGGTCAGTTTAAACAGTGATAGTTGTTGCCCCCCCCCACGACAGTCAACCAATGTGTATTACAAACATTCTGTTAATGCTGTTTTGTTTATCTTTATTGATTTGTTTCTGTTTTAGCATCGTTCAGTAGAAGAAACAACACAGGCCATGGCTTTTGATGGCATTAACTTTCAAGGTCAATCACTGAAGATCAGAAGACCTCGGGATTACCAGCCTTTACCTGGAATGTCAGAAAATCCTACAGTTAATGTACCAGGTATAGTGATCTCATAGTTTACCCATCACTCATTGTGGAAACTTTAAAAAGGATCAACAGGGTACAATAAGAGTCTAAATTAGAAATTGAAATGTAGGTCAACAGTTAGATGGTTATCTGGAATTTTTCACAGTATTGCTTTTGAGGCGACAGCATTAAAAAAAAAATTAAATTGTATGATTACCGATAGATCAGCTTCTCCATTACCATACAATATACTCACCCTATTTGGTTCACACCTTAATTGTGCATGTCAGCCATGCATCTGTCACCTGACCTTGACCTCATTTTCATTGTCTACGACTTTTATATTTACATCAAGTTTGTTGTTGTTAGGTCAGTATCTCCATTACCCTAAAAACAACCAAGACTAACCATATTTTGTCTACTTGTTGATCTAGAGCGGGTACATGTAAA
The DNA here is from genome assembly GCA_963383655.1 of Bathymodiolus septemdierum. Taxonomy (NCBI): domain Eukaryota; kingdom Metazoa; phylum Mollusca; class Bivalvia; order Mytilida; family Modiolidae; genus Bathymodiolus; species Bathymodiolus septemdierum. The sequence goes on from OY726522.1 coordinate 30,613,231, forward strand.
CCATGCATGTGTCACCAGATCTTGGAATCATGTTCATGGTCAACTGACATTCTTAAATTTACATCAAGTTTTCGTAAGTATGACAGTTTCTCACCTAGGTTCACCATATTTGGTTCACACATTGATTATGGAGGGTACATATCTGTATTAATCTATATATAAATGTAACTTTATTTCAGTTTTGTGGTCCTTTTGTTTTGAATTAGTTTATTTTCAGGAAAAACTTAACACAAATGATTTACAGGAGGCAGTCGAGATATAGATCTGTGTCCATACTTGTTTTTATGGATGTTACAAAACCATGAAGTTCAGTGTATCAGGATCTACAAATTTATTTAATCATAATATTAAAACCACAAATTCAAATGTCAACAACCATGATATATCCCATCAGCCCATGTAAAAATGGTATCCACATAAATGTGTTACTGAATCCACAATCATTATAGAAGGAGTTGGAAAAATAATGAATTATAGGATATTATGAGTTATGACAGTTTGTTTTATTGGTAGAGATAACTGGAAAAAGCCATACAGTCCTCGACATTAGCGTTTGCACGATTGTCCTGTACCAGTGAAAACTGACGTCGGGCAAATAGATCTTGGACCACGGTTGTTCGGCGGGACAAGTAAAAATAAACAGCTGCGCCAAGAGCGCATGATACGTCTGTTGTCAACATTCATACAATATTTGTAAAACTTTCTTTCCCATAACTCTTGAATGAAAAATCGAAATTTCACCAAAAAGTATAGAGACCGTAAGACTATCAATTCCAATAACTGTGCAAAGTTTGAAGTGAATTGGCCAAGGGGTTCTCAATTTACAGTGCGACATATGAAAAATCGCCTACAATTTGATGAATAAAATTCCATAACTCTGGAATGAAAAATCAAAATTTCGCCAAAAAGTATACAGACCGTAAGACTATCAATTCCAATAACTGTGCAAAATTTGAAGTGAATTGGCCAAGGGGTTCTCAATTTACAGTGCGACATATGAAAAATCGTCTACAATTTGATGAATAAAGTCCCATAACTCTGGAATGAAAAATTGAAATTTCACCAAAAAGTAAACAGACCATAAGACTATCAATTCCAATAACTATGCGAAGTTTGAAGTGAATTGGCCAAGGGGTTCTCAATTTACAGCACGACATACGAAAAATCGCCTACAATTTGATGAATAAAGTCCCATAACTCTGGAATGAAAATTCAAAATTTCACCAAAAAGTATACAGACCGTAAGACCATCAATTCCAATAACTCTGTGAAATTTGAAGTGAATTGGCCAAGGGGTTCTTAAGTTAGAGAGCGACATGTGAAACGGACGGACAGGCGTATATTGGTATACCATAATACGTCCCGTCTTAAAGACGGGCTTATAAAAACGACCGTCCTACCTTTTGAAGGTTATTTTCTATAATAAAAAATTGTTACTTTGTCATTTTTGCAGACTTAAGCTTTGTAAAATAATGATTTTAATGTGTGTACAAATTTCGGTTTCCATTGAAGTACACTCGCTAATTACAAGGATGAACCAAGAAATAATCTGAATATATACTTGATCCGTATCTTTTCAGCGATTTGATTAAACGACAATTGGCATTAAGTAATAATGATGAAATAGAAGTAGATTTGTTTATAGTGTTTCCTTCTCCTATACTATAATTCTCTGAAAACTTCAACGCCTTGCCCAACGTTATGAATCTATGATATCCCCTGATCTTAAATTTCGGATTTACAACAAGCAGAAATGTTAATGTGTCTGATGTTTATTTCCATTGAAGGACATTCAGTAATTGCTTTTGATACACGATCTGCATTCAATAGATGGTGAACAACGGATGTCCAAACGACCAAAGCATCCTGGATTCAATCCATATTATACAATTACTGCTTAGATCGGCCTGCTATTCGAGAACCAAAGTTGGAAATTGATGATTAGACACTCATGCCATGATGGCATCATTTGATACCAATGACTTTATGTCTAAGTAATATATGAAAATTTGTTGATCAAAGATGTCATCTTCCAAATGTCTATTAATAATGACAGAATGGGATAATGTTTGTGAGACATTAACTTAAAAACATTTTGCACAAATTGCTGATAATTGTTCTCTGGTTTTTATGATTTTTATTAAAAAAAAATTACACAACTAAAAAATTGAGTCGGACAAGTACTTCTTTTACTTAAGTTGTCCGAAGGGACAAGTTAAAAAAAATGTTAATGTAGAGGCCTGCCATAGACTGTTGACATCTAGAGGCTTATATGTAAACAATTAATATTTCATTACATATACTTTAATTCAGAATTCTGTGAAGTTACTTTATTTTTTAGCAGTATTTATTGAAACACATACATTTTCATATATAATTTAGTACTGTTTTATTTATAGGTGTGGTATCAACAGTTGTACAAGATTCACCACACAAAGTTTTTATTGGAGGTTTGCCAAACTACCTTAATGAAGATCAGGTATGAATTGTCTCCCGCTAGCTATCTGCCCTTTGTTTACAGGTTTGATGAACTGCATTAGAGGACAATACGCATAGAACCACAAAATCTGTCAGAATTTTGTTAAAATTTATTTCACAGGGTCAACTTGCCATGCAAACCAGTGTCCACCAAAATAGATGTTTTTTTGCTTACCACAACTGAAAAAAATCTTTTGTTCATTTTTGGCAATGTATGAATAGATCTGTTTCAGGCATTTTTTTCAGCCATTATACTACAGTGGAACTTTGGTAGCTAAACTCTGATTGTTCAAACACCATAGATTAGTTCTTCTACATCACAAGTCTGATAAGTTTTACCATTGATTAAATTTTAGTCAATTAAATCCAGAATTCTCGAACAGTCAAATATTTTTTCGGTCAGTCAGTAATAAATTGATATAATTTACCATTTATACCTTAAAGTGTGATACCAGTTGAAATTTTAAAAACTTCATTCAATACAAAAAAGATACATTTGCACCAAAATAAAAACATTCAATTACTTGACCAATATTATATAATTTGTAACAAAGTTCTATGAAAAATTCTTGATAAGAGAATTAGTTGAATTTCCTGGAAATAAACTTAAAACTCATTTTGTCTAGTCCTTTCAAATCAGCCACTAAAGTTCTACTGTATTAAATAAAAATGTTGAGTGTAAGATCAAAATTTTTACATTTACAGCAATTCTTTTTCAGGACTTTTTTTTCAGGGAATTTATATTTTAAAAGTTTACATGAGTGAATTTATGTTTTCTGGAATATTTTTGAAAAAACATTTTGGAATGAATTGGTGGTTACAACTAAATATTTTAAGAACATTTTTCTGACAGTATATGTTTGTGAATTGTCATAATTTGTTAAAGTTTGTGTCACTTGGTTTTTAGGCTAAAAATTAGCAATCAAACAATGTTATAATATTTCTGTCTGTAGGAAATGGTTAATAGTTTGATTTAAAGTTTTATCAGAATGAAAAATAAACTTGGAAAGAAAAAATGCTGGGCTGAAAGAATTTAGGGAAAGATGTTTTGTTGTGGTCATAATGCCTGTTTAACTAAACATAATTGAGAATGATTGTAAAGTCATAATACTGTAATTGGCCATATACAATCCATAATTATGTATTATCGATGATTTGTACATTTACCCTTTGATCTTTACATGAGATAATATCTATTATCAAGCAACTAGCATGATACTAACGTAATATGTAAGTTTTCTAATGTGAAGTTATAGTGAAGTTACCTTACTAATACTCTATAAACATACTATCATTTATTTGTTTTGATTGAAATGAGCTTCTCATCACATCAAAGGATTTTCCTTCGATGTGAAATTGCTCTGAGAAATACATTCTTGCAAAACAAATCAACCATAGTATATATTTATACGTACCCCTATTAGGCTCCCAAGATCTCAGAAAATAATTATTTTAGGTATATAATTCACATTAAGTTTTGACCTGTGCATTAGGATGGAAATGTGTGAATAAAGCTTAAACTTCCATCAATAAAAATGAAGTTGTAATCTGTAAACATCTATCTCAAGAGAAACAGTAATGCTACAGTTTAATTAGACTGTTTTAATATGTTATGATAATTGTGATATTACATTGATTATTTTGTTAATTAAATATTTAAAAATCATTTAGTTAACTATTTAAAGTTGATTGCAAATACAAACTAATCATTAAATCAAATAAAACAATATATTTTCTGTTTTATTTCATTTATAATTAAATTAACTTACCTAAAGACTTACAATAATACACCCTACATTAGGTTATTGCAGTAAACTAAAACATGTTTGCAGATGACACCTGTGAAAATGTTATTTACAAGATTCTAGTTTATTTATTGTTCAATTTAGACAGAAATAATTTTTTTACATTAAATGAATAAATGTACTTTAGAAAATAATGTCCAAAAACAGAAACTAACCTGACTTCTTTACAACTATTAACTAAATTTGGACAGGGTAACTTCAGAGGGGTCGAGAAACAATTAAAACCAATTAACTACTCCCAGAAGTCTCCCAATTTCTTCCTCTAAGCTCTTTGAAAGAGAAGTCACTTCTCCTATTTCATTTGAAAGTAGTGATAGCTATATGTATTTAAAAAAAAACAATTACAACAGATTTGATATCCAATTAAACTTCCATGGGTAAATATATGTCAAATATCAGTCGCATCATCTCCAATGCCATTTTCAGGGTAAATTGCTGTGGATTATACATGGCCATTTACGGTACATACTTAGCTAAAAGAAACTACAAATTAGGAAAGGGTGATAGTATTTATCTTAATACCTATTTAGTTAAAAGAAGAAGAGACATAATCGTTGTTTGGTCATAATAAGTTTTTTGGACTAATGGAATTGGGGAAGGATGACTTTTTATATAAAGCCTGTTAAAGCTAGTGACACTAAACACATTTATTTGGATACTATGTAAAACACATACTGATCTTTTTTCTTGTTTCTTCCCCCTTTGTTCTTAGCATAGGGGAAGAGGTTGAGTGGTAAATATGAGTAAGATACAGCCAATATAAGGCAAGTACAAATGTTGAAAAGACAATTTGTTAAAGGAAGGAGTACATCTTTATATGGTAATCAGTGATTCAATGTTAAACTTCTACAAGTTTTATGAAAAAAGTGTATGGTAACATAATAAAACGTATTCTATGGGTTTTTTTTTAAATCAAAATAATTTAAAAATCATTGATGAAAGTTGTGGAAGGTAAGACGTATGTAATAATTTTCCATTTTAAATTTAATGAGACTAGATCTGTTTATCAGTAATGACATATTAAATAATCTAAGTTTTCATGTCAGCTGACCATGATAAAATATTCATTGGACAAGAAAAGACAGGGGACATATTAAGTGTTTACACTTGTATTTATGTTCTACATTTATATATGTTTTTCTTTCAAATTGTATACTGTAAACTTGCTCTCACATTTTTATATTTGGGGTGGGGATTAACTGGTGATCTGGGCAAATAAATATTGTTTTTGTTTACACTATATACATAGAAGAACTATAAATATAATGAAAAAAGATCAAAGCAAATATACTTTTTTTAGTTGCTAAGAAGAAGTGTTCATTTTAATATGTTTTCACATTATCATTACAAACTGTAAATAGGACCAAGTTGAGATAAAACTTTTATCTAATGATCTCATTTATCTACACCTGGTTTATTAGACAGGGAGGCAACCTCTGATTCATATTTGTTAAGCAAAATAAAAGGTTAAAGTTCTAATATGATATAAATGATACAAGTAGATATCAGACGTATACAATACCTAATATATAAGATTTTACTTTTTAAAGAAATTTTTATTCAGTTTTCTAACAAATAATTTGTTTTATGTTTATATTTTTTTCCCCTTGTTATGGTACAAGTTTTTGATAATATTCCACTTCCATATTGTACCTGATATTCATTTTGAGCGGGTATACTTTTATTTAGATTATATTTTCATGTTTTTTAGGTCAAAGAACTGTTGATTTCGTTTGGACCATTGAAAGCTTTTAACTTGGTAAAGGACACTGCAACAGGATTGTCAAAAGGATATGCATTCTGTGAATATGTAGACAATAATATAACAGATCAGGTATTGTTAATAAAGTGTCAGTGTTACTTGCCTCCCTTTGATATAAAAGATTACACTTATATTCAGTTCATGCAAGAAAAAGATTGTTGTAAACATGATTTTTACATAGATTATGAACACAGTGGAGTAGGCCAACTTTGTCAAAAGAGATAAATATTGTAATAGGACTTGTGAGGACATGATCTATGCTATCAATGTTTTGCTGGACAACATTTTTGTTCATTTTGGCAATAAAAGTATTCATTAGATTTGTGGAATTCCAATGGGAATAAATCATGCTCCACTCATTGCTGATTTCTTTTTAAACTGCTATGAATCTCAATTGATGGCTTAACTCCAAGATACCCTTCTAAGTGCTCACTTGTTAATTTATTCAGCAATAACTGTAGATTCTAATTTCTTAGACGATATCTTAACTGTAAGCCATACTAATTTCCTTATGTTTGTGTAACAAATTTATCCCAAAGAATTTATGTTGAATAAGGCCAACATTAAAAGTGACTCGTTTCAATTTTTTGATTTAGACATTTCCCCTTTTCAAGTTAAATTTGATTGATTGATTTATTGTGTTTAACGCCACTTTCAGCAATATTTCAGCTATATCATGGCGACCAGTTTCAGTGGTGGAAGAAGCCGGAGAGAACCACCGACCATGAGCAAGCAACTGGTAAACTTTGTCACTTGCGGTTGCGAGTCAAGTACACCCTTTTTTGTAATTTACAAAGCCGGGCACGAACCAGCGCCGTCTTGGTGATATGCTTGTATGAGTTGTTAGGTAATCAAACTACCTAACTCATTGAGCCACCGGGGCCCTAGCTAAATTTGACACATGTGACAAAAGAGACAATTTTTGGTAAAATGACCACCAGTCCGATAAAAACTCTTGGATTTCAGGACCGATTGTCCGGTATTGCTCTGTCATTTGATTTCGTCAATTTTGTTTTTAAAAAAACTTGTTCGAGATCTTCCTTCGCGTCCATGTCACGTCGGAGAAGTTCTGTTATTTCATTGGCCATTTAAAGGGATTCTCTCGGACAGTATTTTTTTCCGACATCCGATTTCGGCTATTACGATTGATTTGTCAGTTTCTGGCATAGGATTTCATAAAAATGTTCCAGTTAAAATGGAACAAAAATGCTGTTCCTGGCAAACCACTAAAAAGAAAATTACCAGGAACAGACGAAGAAGAAAAAGGCGAAAAAAATAAAAGATATGAAGAGCATCGACCGGAAAGGAAACAAAAAACGAAATGGCAAGAGGGGTGGCCATGGCTTCAATTCAACCTGGAAGAAAATTCGATGACGTGCAGCATTTGTATGGATTATTATCGGGGTAAAGAGATGCCAATTAATACCGTTAAAGGCCAGAATCGCTTCCTAAGTGGGTGTACCAACAGAAAAATAAGGAAACTATACAGGCCAGCCATCAATAATGAAATATTAAAAAAATAACGATTTTCTTTCGGTCTGGTAAAAGTTGATTCGGTCTGGTGAATCATCTTGGTTCACCAGACCGAATGTCCTGTAAAAAAAATTACAATTTCATATTCACTGGCCTTTTCTCAATTATCCTTTTTGTTAATTTGCCCCTAACATTTTCATTAACAACTCTCTGTTTATCTGAGGTTTGTTTGTGAGTTGAATATAACAGTGTTGTCTTGCATCGTCTACCAATCATTTGTCCTCCTTTTTTCTTTCTGATGAATTAATTTAAGAAAAAAAATAATTCGAGGGCATCCAACCAAATGCACCCTGGTTAGAGTTTCTGTATAAACAATGGCCGAAATGTCCATGTTAAATCTTCTATGGCACGCAAATAAATATGTACATTCAAAACGATTCAAATGAATGGTATGTGATTGTGGAATTTAATCAATATTCATCTCTCAAATGCACTTTAATTTGATGCAATAATAATACCTTTATTCTCTAAACCAATGATACAAATGTTACAGAGTGAGAGTGTTCAAATCAATACAAAGTAAATACATATCATTACATCAATTATCAAGATTATGGGTGTACATTGAATACAAATTATGTACAGTAAAAAGTGTTTATTTGTAACTGTTTCGACTTTCTTGAAATTGTGTGATACAGAGTATAGGCTAGTAAAAGTGGTGCAGACATGTTCAGCTTGTGACAAGATCTTATGTTTTATTTACAGGCATGTGCAGGGTTAAATGGAATGCAGCTTGGTGACAAGAAAGTCATTGTACAGAGAGCAAGTGTTGGTAAAATGAATGCACAGATAGTAAGTAACATTAATGTAGAAACCTTGAAATTGTTAGACACACATATATTATATGGTATAGTACTAGTAGTTTAGCTTAGACTTGTGTAGAACCAACATAGTTATAATTAAATCAACTAAAATATGATACTGATCTGAATAATTTATGGAAATTTGGTTTCATTAAAATATAACTTATCCATTGCAATATTTTTGTGAAACTACACTTATTTGAAAAGTTGACATAAATAAGAAATATGAGTGAAAGGTTATAATGTTGAAAGTGCTGTGAAATGGGATTCCTTATTTATGTTGCTAATGTTAATGAATGAAAACCAGATTTAAGTTACTGTCATATTTTCATGAAAATGGCTCCATTAATTTTAGGTGATATATCGTGAAGAACCATGAAAGTAAAAAAAAAATATTATTCCTGTTTTAATGAAAAAAAAATGAACAACCGTTAGACAGGTTATCTAGGAAACACAACTTAAACACTAAAGAGTGGATCAAATGTTCAAACGATTGAAAATTGTCAGAAATGTATCAGGTTAAGCCATCAAGTTTGTATAGTAATTACTTATCTGTCCTGTGTACTATTTGAAAGTTTCATTATATATAATTTGAATTGATAAGATAAATAAATACCTGTCTGTTATTTTGGAAGAAATTACCTCTCTGTAGAACTTCTGTTTATCAATTACATCTTTTATAGTGGCAATAATGGAAACTGAATTGAGAGTAAATACTTTTTATTTCATAACCGACAATATTTTATTGACTGGATCACTTTCAGTGCAAAAATCCTTCCAAATAATAATTGGTAGCATGGTCCAACTATGATCTTGAGATAGGAGGAAAGTTCCCATGAGTACTACACATACACTAGATATTTTCCAGAAATTAATATTGGAATAAGGGTAGCTGATAATACAATAGTGTGGGAAATAAATAATAGAATTCTGTCTACCAATATTAGTCTGTATTGGACCAAATGTTTGCTTTGGAATATGAAATATCAGTGCTTTAAAAGAATATCCAGTAACCGACAGATTTCTACTGCCTATGGAACTCCACCTACTTCAATGCTTAAAACAAATATGAGTGAAAATAAAACTTCAGTCACTCCATAAATGAACAAGAACATTGAGGAAGAAAATCAAATGCTTAATGCTGAAAACTACTCTATATCACTGATTATGTTGGTATTTGAGGGTTATAGTGCTTAATGATATTTCAGTTATATCGTGGCTCTCAGTTTTAAACTTGAAGGTTAGTGGATTTTATTATGGCATACATTTCAAAATTTTTGAGAGAGAAAAAAATTTCAATATGCAGGACATAGTCATAGGTCCTGCACCCAATAATTTTCTGCAGGACCGAAATTTACAAAATTCTAAAGTTTAAACGGAATCGGTGATGGGAACAATAAAAACCTGACCAGCCATGTTTTCAAATATAAACACACGAAATGGTCACGTTGATGCATCACAGCCAGTTTAAGCTAAAAAAATACAATGATTAATAGAATTACCATGGAAACAGTTGCATGTTTAAGAAGTAAATGTCATTTGAAGCAGGATCTAATTCCGAGTTGACCGTGATTGTTCCGGCATACCAGTTGCATTTCCAATTTGCCGATCCTTGTGATTTTCTGCCAGCTCGGTCCAACGAATTTAAAAAAATCTGACATTTCCACTATTGACTTCCACTTAAAAAAATTAGTTTGATTTTTCCTACTAGAATCGAAATATTTCATTTCGAACCATAGTCTGTATAACGTTTTAACATGGGTAACATTATTTTTGTTGCATTTTATCCCAAGCAATAGTGAGGGATAATAATTTTGCAAAAATAATCTTACCCATGTTAAAATTAAGAAATAATTCATGGCAGCCATAGATTTGAGCTCACGAAATACGAATATAAATGCCCAACCCATGGTTAAATGTACACAAATCTACGGCTGCCATGAATTATTTCTTTTCTAATATGACAAATATGGTAATTTTTATGACACTAGGCGACCTTAGAATCCGCCACACAACGGCTGTTCCGTTTATCCCCCTTCACATGTGAATACGAATATTGGTTGTTTACGTCGTCAAAATTTCACATGGAAGGTGACCAGAACATCCATTGGGGAAAACCCCAGATGAGTGCGTCTTCATCGCATATTTGTGTATACATGTAAACAAAGTAATATAATGTGTAGTTGTTGTGTATGACCTCACGGAAATGGCCTTGTAGGCTTTTATTCATTACAGAAACTTTTTAAATTATGTTTTTTTTTGTTTCCAATCGATAATTTGAGTGCGCAGGTGCTAAAGGTAGATATATACCGACATATACTGGTTGACGATATATAGGCCGTCATTAGAACTAGATACAAACTATGGCTTCCATGATGAATTATTTGTTAATTTGTTAAATATATTTACAGCCTGTACAATTACAAGTACCTGGTATGAATATTGGCCAGGGAGCAGGACCACCAACAGAAGTCTTAAGTTTAATGAACATGATAACACCAGATGAGCTGGAAGATGAAGAAGAATATGAAGGTAATATTTGATTTATTTTTATTACATCATTTCTTGTCACTAAACCAATATAAAACAAACTAATTTAAATAGTACTAGAAGTTTTACAATTTATGCTGAAGATGTCAGCCATACAATTATATTGATCTGTTTGATGGTGACAAAATACAGATATAGCTTTTACATTATACAGTGAAATCTGTCTAAACGAAACCGAACAAAGAATATTTTTCCTGGGCCCTAGTACATATAAAATATCCATTTTAGACAGGGGACCTTCGTCTACAGAGAGAAGCTAATTCTTCTACTTTATAGAGATATATCTGCAGGATTTATGAACTCTTTTTGAAGTATGGATCAACATTTTTTTTTTTTTTTTTTAAAGCATTCGTAAGTGGTATGAAGATAAGTGTTTTTGACAGATGAAATTAAGTGTCAGGAAACCCTATAATTTAGGACTTTGCACCATTTACCCCAGATGCTGGCCATAAAATCAGCTCACTATGTGAGGTGTCAGACTCTATTTGCAAATCTGATTTTATCCATTCAAATTAATGTTCAGCTTGTAAGAAAAATCTAAAATCATGTCTGAATATTACTAAGTTTTGATTCATAAATCATAACACTATCCATCCTCACTCATTTAATGGCTACATTCATTTCTAAAGTTAACTCCTAGTAAATATTCCCTAATTTTATGGTAGTTATTAGCTTGGTTTATCCTTTATAACATGAACACTTGGATAGAAACATTTATGACTTTATTTTTGAGAAGAATCTTAAATAAATGTTTTAGCTGCACATTTAGTATTGTATCATATAATATTCATTTTTCAGACATTTTAGAAGATGTGAAGGAAGAATGCTCTAAGTACGGAATTGTCCGTAGTTTAGAAATCCCTCGACCAATCAAAGGTGTTGATGTACCTGGATGTGGAAAGGTAAAAATTGCTCTTTATATTTTGGTACCTTGTGTAATGCAAGGAAAACAAATTTTACATGTAAACTACATTTACTACGAACTGCATTAGTGATGTAATGGTTATGGTGCTCGTGTCAAGTGTGGTAGATCGTGGATTATAGCCCTGATCGGGTCAAACCAGAGACTCAAATATCAAATTGGTATTTGTTGGTTCTCCGCTAAGCACTGTTAAAATTCAGCTCAACTACTATGTTTTAGTCATTCAAAATGCTAAATTCATTTTATGTAATCCCTTTTTTTTGTGTTCAGCTTGCCCAGGAAATATCCAACAGTAACTACTTTTGATAAAGATTCAAGAACCTTGCTCCAGTTTCCTTCACCAATAAAACTGACCGCCACGATATAACTGAAATATTGTTGAAAGTGGCGTTAAACACCATCAAGCAAACAAACAATCAACTAGACCCTTACAGTAAAGAATATTTATTTGTTAAAAATTGGTTGTAATGAAGCATTATTTGAATTGGTACTACAATAAAGTTACTCAATTAAAAGACATGAATTGGTACTACAATAAAGTTACTCAATCAATTAAAAGACATGAATTGGTACTACAATAAAATTACTCAATCAATTAAAAGACATGAATTGGTACTACAATAAAGTTACTCAATCAATTAAAAGACATGAATTGGTTCTACAATAAAGTTACTCAATTAAAAGACATGAATTGGTACTGCAATAAAATTACTCAATCAATTAAAAGACATGAATTGGTACTACAATAAAATTACTCAATCAATTAAAAGACATGAATTGGTACTACAATAAAGTTACTCAATCAATTAAAAGACATGAATTGGTACTACAATAAAGTTACTCAATCAATTAAAAGACATGAATTGGTACTACAATAAAGTTACTCAATCAATTAAAAGACATGCATGTAATATGATATAAATAATTTCTTGAAAATTGTTTTTTCAGATATTTGTGGAGTTTAATTCTATTATTGATTGTCAGAAGGCCCAGCAAGCGTTGACAGGAAGGAAGTTCTCCAACCGAGTTGTAGTAACATCATACTATGATCCAGACAAATACCATAGAAGAGAATTCTAATATTTTAATCATTAACATTTTTAGTCATCATGTCAATTAAATGAAGACATCACATTTTACTGGATTTTTTTGTTTACATTATTTAGTCTTTGCTCTACATCAGGATAGAATCAACAGGATTAACATAAATCTTCATATAATCTGCTTTGCAGTTCATTGTAACAACTGTTTCTTGCTAAAAATAATGACAGATTCTAAAATGAGGAAATTAAAGATGAAGGAAAATATTCCATATCTAGGAGATTTTTTGGTGTGTTTCCCAGTGTCAAGTTCAGCAGAATTATATAACAGATGACGAATTTCTAATACAAGTGCAAGATATTCTAAGTTTGACTTTTTTGTTTAATATACCAGTATATTTTTTCTGTAATGTACTGAGAAATGCACCATTTACTGTGGATGTTGTATTGAAGACTTAAATTTAGTAAAGAAATGTACATAATGACATTCTGTGGTTTTCTATGAGAACTCCATTTGCCAACACCATTGAACCTGTTTGACATGATATAGCTCAAAAATGTTATCTATTGCATCAAGTCTTATATACCTTCAATGAGAACTTGTACTTTTTAACTCACCTCACCCAAAGGCTTATGTGAGGTATTGTCATCACTTGGCGTCGGTCGTCGTCTGTATACTTTTACATTTTAATCTTCTTCTCTGAAACCACTGGACCAATTAGAACCAAATTTGAGAGGAATGTTCTTTGGATGGTCCCTTACTGAAAGTTTTATGTTTTTTTGTTTATCCGAAGAAACAAGAGGTCCAATGGTGTCCAAAAGGGGTGTATCTATATATATGGGTATAAATTATTTATTGTTCATTTGTTTTTGATGAGTTTTTTTTAATGCATTCATCAAGAAAATCTCTTTAATAAACATGCATAATGTTATTATGTAACTATTATCGTTTTTGACATTCAAAAGGAATTCATTAAAAAAAAAAACCATCAAAATCAGGTAGGGTTACAATATCCCAAAAACTTTTATTCAGTGACAAGGATCATTGTGTTCAAAATTCTGACGGATCCCAAATCTGCAACTTAAGTTATCGCACAGAAACCATTCTGTCTACAGACGGACGACAACAGCGCTATAACATAAAACAACTGCATTTCTTTTACCATCGTTTGAAAACTAAATCAAAATCAAATAAACAACTGCTCTTCATACAAAAAAACCAAAACAACCTTTTGGTGACCTTGGGACCTCTTGTATTGAAACGGACAAGGCTACAATTCTCCAAATATATCTTGCCTTTATACTGTGCCCAGAATCATTGTGTTAAAATCTCAAAAGTCTGTGCATGGAATCCATTGTGTCTACAGACCATAACGCAAGACAATCGCAAAAACTTTGTGGTTGTATCAAGAGAGGTAAAGTCCTTGGTCTGCCTTTTATGGCCCTTGATCTTGTAGATAAATTTCAAATGATATACTGAAGGGGGACTTACTCTTAGGCTATTGATCGGAAATGAAATGCAGATGTATGGACATGAGTATGACTTAACACCCGTGTGGTGGGGTAAAAATATTCATATGGGAAAATGGAGTTGTTTATTAGTGCTGTTCCTGTAAATGGAAAGAAAACTTCATACTTTGTTGGATTCTAAAATTTGTGGATTGGTTGGATCCAGGAAAAACAGCTACTATCATCCACATGACTTGGAGAATTGTAGCCTTGTCCGTTTCAATACAAGAGGTCCCATTGTACAAACAATGAACAAACAAAACTGAAATTCCTCATTATACAGCGAGTCATCTTGGATTTCAAACCAGCATCAAACAATGAACAAACAAAACTGAAATTCCTCATTATACAGCGAGTCATCTTGGATTTCAAACCAGCATCAAAATTACAAGTTTGGTGGTGGTGTACCCCAATATCATTTGCGGATGAATTGGTACAATGGTTTCTGAGAAATCGTCAAAATTCTATTTCACAAATTGCTTGAAATATATTAAAGAAATAATTAGCATCAAACTACAGTATAAATTTCAGTTCATTTTAGTGTTAAATGTAGCAGTAACTAAAAGACACATTAAAAGAATTAGTCCCAACACTTCATTAAAAAGAATGACCAACATTATATACACATACCTTGTCTTAGGAAGGGACAAAACTTATTTGGTAAAAAAAAACCACTTGATTCTACTGAAACTGATACAATCACAATGCTTGAGTTATTTATTGACAACATATTTGTTATGTTTGGTGGATGTGTTTTTTAACAGACAGCCGGAATTCCTATAGGTACCAACTGTGCACCTCTTTGTGCTTACTTGTTCCTTTACGTACAAGGCAGACATCATTCAGGAGCTTCTTTGGAAAAACTAGCCCGATCTTTTAATTTCAGGTTCAGCTATATTAGTGTTTTATCTAGGACTGAAAAGGGGCATGGTATATTTTTTTTTAAAAAGGGCACTTTGTGTGTAGAATTTACCAAAAAGGGCACATAGTTTCTTTGCAACATTTATGTGAAACAAGGCAAATATATTACACAAAGTTTAAAAATGCAGCAAGTGAAATTAGGTAAAAAAAAAAATATCTACATTGGACGATTGGTTGAAAAAATAGGTAAAAAAAATATTCTGATTCACAATTTTGCTGAAAAAAATATTCTAATTTTGGTGGAGGAAAGAGAAATAATCTGATGAGTTTTTTGTCATATAACCTAATGTTATATTCTGGAAAAAAAATTCGCGCTTTGTGGGGCAAAGAAAATAAATATTCTAACTCGTGTTGTCCTAAAAAAAAATTCTGAACGAAACAAAAAACCATAACCCCCCTGCAAGTTAAATGGTCGGTCCCTTAACCAACATGTGATGACTTGGTGGCGTTTTACAAAAAATACCAATAAAATGTGCTAGGGTAGGCAGAAAAAATAGGGAAGGTACTGTAGGGAAACCTTGAACAGAGATATATTTTTTTCTGGCCTTATTCATACACACATGACACAGGTACATGTGGGGTGGGTCAAAGAGAACTGCTATCAAAACATCTACAATAATTAATGTTTATACAAATGTTGAATAGTAAAAACCTACAGGGTTCCTTGCGGTTATGTAAAATCATCACTTTACGGTCACCACCATGACCTGGTTAACCCTTGCGGAATATTATATATGTGTCGCAAATGACCGGATAATTTCCATATGTCGTGATCATGATCATAAATTCAAAAGAAATGGGGGAACCACCGATTTAATCAGCCCTGATTATGTATTTTAATTGTTTAGTTTTTATTGACCAATAATTGCATTTACCCAAGGATTTATAAATCCTTGATTTACCATAGAAATATTTTGTTACAAGCCACGAGGTCATTGATCAAGAGGATCTGTGTAGTAAATATATAGGCTATTTGTTTCTCATAGAAATATTTCTTTTAGCTGTTTTTATTTAATGATCATTTATTGTCATTTAATTATTGTTGAATTTACCACACACTATGCCACAAAAGACAAATTGTAGCATATAGCACGTGGTGATAAAGAGCCAGTCCCTTACAAGGTCTGCTCTCAACATGATGTATCTATGAAGTATGTACATTTGTGTTCAGAAACTAAAGAAAAACCCAAGAGTATTATCATGTTGTACAAACTGGTCATGCAATTTCAGGCGAAGACTATATGTAGAAAGTGTGAAGGAAAGATAAATCGTGATATGGGCAATAAAAACTCTGCTGTCACAAGAACGCCATCTATGCTAGTTTAATAGTATCAAATATTTTTATATCAAAAACGCCCATCATCATCTCTTGTAAACTGTGTTGATGCAAAAGAAAGATTAAAGTCTTCGTTTGGATGCATGTTTTCATTTACTGTTTGCTCTGGCTTTTTTTCTTTGAACTTGAGCATGAACTTGCAACTAAAATCATACTGTTATGTTTGATTGAAGATGAATGGGCCTTAACACATTCAGATGGAGTGTAATCTTTTCTTAATTCCCTGCTGGTCTTGCTATATACTGGAGTGTTAAAGGGATATATTAAAGCTCGTTTTAACATATATTTTTTCAACTCGTGACGAAGGTTGTTTCTTTTCAATTTAATTGTAAAAACAATCCAAAAATACTTTGCACGCCCATATAATCCCTACTACTTAAAAGCATGGTCGAAATGAATTTTTGTCCAGGAAGCAAAAATTCAATTAATGGAAAAACCGCAAGATATGACAGAATTATCAACGAATTACGTCACTTTTACAAAGTTTCATTGATAACAACCGGGTTAATATGTTTCATAAATATCATTTATTGAACCAATTGCAAGTTTTCATGAGATACAAAAAATTACCAAAATGAGCTTTAATATCCCTTTAACACGAGAACGAATAACAAGTTCATTAGGATAGCCCCTGTCATTGTTGCAACATCTTATGGAACATCTATCACCTCCACCCATGAATAATAGATAAGTAAATACAAAATGTACATGCATACACGGTAATTATTTGTTAGAAGCAAGACATGTTAGTATAAAACCAGGGAGAAGCACATATAAGATGAGATTGCAGACATGCAACTAAATCTGAAAGAAAGAAAGGAACCGTCGTGATCGTATGGTAGTTGGATTTACAACTAACTATGCAATCAGTGTCTATCAGCACTAAAGTTGTGAGTTTGAACCCCGTTCATGGCGAGGTGTACAACATTATGTGATAAAGTTTGTCAGTGACTTGCGACAGGTCGGTGGATTTCTCTGGGTACTCCTGTTTCCTCCACCAATAAAACTGACCGCCACGATATAACTGAAATATTGTTGAAAGTGGTAATACAATTAAATATGATAAATTACCTATATGGCATCTTACTGACAAACTTGTATGCACATGAACCAAATCGAGGCTCACTAAAATACCCATATGAGTCCTGTATGAAAGGGTGCATTACATTTTCGCAGATCTGGGAATTAACGGGTATTACACTGGCGAGGAGAGAGCGCATTACCATTCCGTGTAAAATTTACTTGAGTTTTTCTTACAATTGTGCGGATTACCTGTTATGTAGAATATATTTAATTTATTCATAATTATTCAATATTCAAGCCCACTGTTGTGTACCTGACTTGTAATTGTTAAGTAATTCACGGTATTTAATGTATTTGTAACTAATATTTGTTTGTTTTTGTTTTATGTGATGCTGAAGCATATTATCTCATCTGTGTGAATAAAGTGCTGTAATAAAATTAAAATATAGATCCTACACAAAGTCCTACTTCAACTGCCCCGTGAGTAGAGGTAGCAGAAATTACTTGTGAATTAACTAATTGCTGGCGGACGAAGACGTAAAAATACAAGGTGTAGCCGCAGCGTTGTTGACTTTTGAAATTTAAAAAAAGAAAGAACAGATAGATTTATTAATGTAAATGACAGCTTGGGTTGGCTTTAATTTATTATGGCTTCATAGTTGACAGCTTGGGTTGTGTTCAAACAAAGTTGTGACAAATGTATTTAATTAATTACCTTAAAATAAAAATAAAAATGTATTGAATTAGTTGAATTTATTTTTATTAACTTGAGATTTAAATTTTATTCACAAAAATATTTTTCTCTTTAAAAATGTTCTTTGTGCATTATTTTGCAATGTTTGTATAATTTTTCCAGAGATATACAATAATATTTTACCAGTCTTTATTGATATATGCTTGCAATACTAATTACATCCAACATAATAATTACAATACTGGTACAATACTCGTACATAATTTATATACGAGTATTGTTGTCGCCAAGTACCATTGATCAGTATACGTAAATAAATACAAATGAAACACGAACTACTTATAAAAACAAATGGGAGTAAAGACGAATCGAACATAGGTCTTACGCGCAAATCGTATCTGACAACACGGAACTAAAGACAAGACATGTAATTGAAGGACATGAGCAACACGAAACCCACTAAAACAGAGGTGAACTTAAGTACTTCTGACGGGTAAGCAGTTCCTGTTCCGTTAGTGACACTCGTCTTGTTACAAACCCGATGATATGTCATGAATGAAGAAAGGATCCGATTGTGATTGGTCACGGAACATATCGGCAATCATTTGTGACACATATATACGTAAGGGATAACCAAGTCGTGGTGGCGACCGTACAACTTTCAAAGTGGTGACTTCGACTTGACCACTAG
Organism: Bathymodiolus septemdierum; assembly: GCA_963383655.1. Lineage (NCBI taxonomy): Eukaryota > Metazoa > Mollusca > Bivalvia > Mytilida > Modiolidae > Bathymodiolus > Bathymodiolus septemdierum. The sequence continues at coordinate 30,632,298 of OY726522.1, forward strand.
CTATCAACACTTGCTTCAGTAGATTCCTTGTTTGCAGCAACCCTCTATCAAGGAAATCATGATAGGAATCACAAGCTCTGGAATATTGTAATTAATGTTCAGCAGCCTACATATGACGGCATGTAGATGTACATTATACCAAATTTCTACCGTTAACAGTGTGCTACTGCTCGTCTATACGACATTTAAAAAGAAAAAGTGGTCTTATAATGTATAAAATCTTGCCTGTTGCAAAACCAATATTTTCTCATAACATATATTTTTTTTCTCACTTTTGACAGAAATTTTCGTCTGCTGGTTTAAATTTTTGTCAAAACTTTAGCACATCCAATTGTGTTGCCCCGATACTTGGCCTGGATAAGGGATTCTAAAATTCTTTGCTTAACGGGGATGGAAACCTAATCATATTATTATAATGTATTGATATAAAACCGTAATTACTAATTAAAAAGTAATTAGGTATATTTTATGGTTAAAATGATCACAGATATCAATTAATTGTGTATGTTAAAAGACAGTAGGAATTTGCTTATCTTCAGCTATATTTCTAGTAATCTGTGTTGTTAGCGCTGGAATGTTTCTTTTATATGCGCGTATAAGGAAACTGGAATAGTATGGAGGTCAGAGTACTTTTAAAGTACGAAATACTTCTTTGTAATGTGGCTAGATAAACAGGGCTGATGGAGACGATATATATACAACACAGCCATTCGAGTTTGAAAATCTGTTAAGAGGTTAAAAAGTTACATATTTTTGAAGATCATAACTTTACTACCAAATTTGTTACAAGTATTTGAAAAAATAAATGAAATATGTACCCAGTAAAAAATAACTGTAACAATTGGTTAAAATTCAATGAAACTACATACAGGTATTATTGTATTTAAAGTATCCAGAGGCGGATTTAGAGGGGGCGTGCGGGGCGTGCGCCCCCCCCCCCCCTAAAATTCGCAAAGCATATGCTATACAACGTTAATTAAGCAGTTCAACAAACAACTTTTTCATGAATGGCTGACTCGTGACCTGTAGTAAAATATTCCTACACATTGTAAATACACGTTGGGTGTGTTCGCTGAATCATATATGGATTGCAGTCAGTTGTTCAAAGATTATTCCATTCTGATTGGTTCCGAGGTACCATACATCAACTATTTTCTTCAGTCAATTTTACAACTATTGAAAAAACAAATCTTTACAGATCAAAGCATTTAGTTTACTTAAATCCTAATACTGATGTTCTTTCAACATCAGTATCATTCATAAGGGACGGACCATTTAACTTCCAGGGGGGGAGGGGGGGGGGGCTATGTTTTTTTTTTCTAAAAAAATATTCTGATTCCCAATGTTGCTGAAAAAATATTCTGATTTTGGTGGAGGAATAAAAAAATAATCTGATTCAGAGTTTTTGTCATATAACCTAATGTTAAATACTGGAAAAAATATTCTAAACCATAGTCCCCTCCCCCCGTGCAAGTTATATGGTCGGTCCCTAACCAGATACAAATTGACGAATTACACGCAGAAGACATCTTCATGATCATATTACTGTCCGCTCGGATGAAGCCTTTCGTTTCGCCGATGGTTTATTCACTGAAAACGTATGATTCGTTCTTGTTTATAGACAAACAAAGGCGAATATGTTAACATTAATGCTGCATGAAACGATTCTGATCATCTAATTTAGTTACGCTAGTTAATCAGAAATCAACAACAAGTTCATGTGTTGACAATTTCTGCTTTTGTTTGTCTATAAACAAGAACTGTCGAATCATACGTTTTCAATGAATGAATCAAACGACGAAAAGAAAAGCTCCATCCGGACGGGCAGTATTAACTAAAACCACCGGAAAGGACAAGCACCGAAAGTACAGTGAAATGAGGAATGCGTTAAAACTAGTAAACCAATAGTTCTTCGAAGTGTTAAAATATCGTGATCAATCAGTCATGAGTTGAACAATTCGCATCACGGTTGTTCAAAAAAAGTTTTACTTTAGGTTCTTATAATCTGACAAAAATATACTGTTAACAATTATCCGACAAAATTAAGACTCAAAGTCAAGTTTTTTTGGTCTGATAAAAATGGTGTGGTTGGTTCAAAATTGTCGTTCAAATAAATGTCTGTAATTCCTCAAACCCTCAGAGCTTACGGAGGGCTTGGCCCCCCTGGGCCCCCTACCGGGGTTCTGCCCTGGACCCAGACCCCTCGCCTACTCATGCTCCCCCCTAACCACAAATCCTGGATCCGCCCCTGGTATCGGTTTAAATAGGAATTTATTCACTAGCAATTCATTCAGCAACATCTGTAGATTTAGGATAGAAGAAATTTGGTCATTATGATGCATTTCAATGGAAAATATACAAAACGACACCAAACCATATAATGGCCACAAGAAAATATCTATTGGAATATTTCTACAAATATTTCCCACACCCAGTTTGATTTCAGCACCCCAAGTAATGAAATGATATCTTCCTTTCTATGGTAGTTGTTCAGCAACATATGTTTTTTAGGCTTGGATTGCAAAAATGGTGCCATATTCCGGAAAATTTTGAGTTTGAATCTCTGTGTAAAACAATAATTTTGATAGGATATGTTAACTTAAATAACAAATTGGATTTTTTTATGTGATTAAAATTATATCAAAATCAAATGATAATCATTATATATATATATATATATATTTAGAATATTTACCAAAAAACTTGGATAAAATGACAAATTTACAGCAAAACATCAAGTCAACCTAGGAATGGTTGATGTGACCTAAAATAATGCAATTTTTGCTCTCTTTACTCTAAATGAGTTTGACCAAATGGCGACTTCCAATAAAAATCAAAATCGTAATTTTCAACCGTCTATGCGACTATACTATAGATTATTTAAAAAGATAGAAACACCAAAATTATTTGTCAACATGTATGTATATTATTATGATGACTTAAAATAAGTTCTTTTCCGCTTTAAATTGTGTGTGTGACAAGTTTTAGTAGGCATAAACTAGAGTTAGTGCCCCTTTCGTTCACTCTTCAGTACTGGAGTAACAAAAGGCTTAATAGTTACGGAAATTGTGTTTCGTCTGTCCCTGTTTGTTTGATACATGTACCTTTAAAACTCATCTGGTCTGTATTTTGTGATATGATTTGAATATATATGAACAGCTAATGATGGGAAGACTCGGAAATTCTGAAAATTTAAAGAACAGGCAAACGGTGCACCCGTCAAATTCTTATTCAATTTTAGACATTGAATTCAACACGGATGCAGATTTCGACGCGTGTAGTTCAGGACTGTGTGATGCTTCAGAAAGAGAAATTCCATTATACAGATATAATGAGATTCCTGATTTCTTGCAAGGAAATCCATATGTTGTCAGTGGCTACAGGGTTTCGCTCCCATTTAATTTATGTCTTAAAAGGTAATAATCCTAATATTAAAAAAAATAAATGGTGTGAGTTTATCACGTGACATGTAAATAATAATAATAAATAATAATAAATAATAAATAAGCTTTATTTAGAGTCGGCATGGTTAAAACAATTAATGTAATTAAAGCATGGTTGCATATTGTGTTGCCGACCATCTGGTGAAGTTGACCTATTTTATTTTGTTGTTTTCCTTCAATCCCATGACTTTGTAATGTCATTTTCGGTTGCTGAATATAGTAACGTAAACAACATGTCCATTTACCCTCTGCAAAGGGTTTTTTACCCCCAAAATTGTAGGGACTTTCTATATGCAGTGGTACAAAGTTAAGGAAAAAACAGCAATTATACCCCATTGTACCCCCAGTTTCAAAACTCAATGGGAACCCTTGTAAACAAACAGTACATGTGCATTGAACGATGTTCTATCTGAGATTAATTAATGTAAATATCAGTAAATTAATTTCTACAATTGTTAGCTCACCTGACTTTCACTGCTTTTGGTTACTCAAATAATCAAAGGGAATCAACTCTATTACAAAATGTGAAGTAGCAAAAGCTAAATTTTGAGAATCATTGACATTTATGCTTTTTTACAGCAATGTTGATAACTTACATTAAAGGGGGAATGCCTGCCCAAATTTTTTTGGAGAGGGGATCTGCAATGACGAGGGCTACTTTTGTTTTTTTTGACCGAAGTTATCAAGTTTTATTGACTGATGTTGTTATTATACCCAGGTGAGCTATACAGACTCCTGGGAGCCTCTAGATTTGCAATGACGAGGCCTACATTGGTTATTTTTTAGCCGAAGTTATCAAGTTTTATTGACTGATGTTGTTATTAATATTATACCCAGGTGAGCTATACAGGCAGGAGCCTCTAGTATTTTTTATCAACTCCATTAAATTTCTGAAAGTAACTGAAGTTGTCAAACTGTATCATGACATAAGTGCTATTAAAATAAACTTCACATTCGGGTCACTCCTCTGATCACACAACTATTGTGTGGTTTCGAGATGTAAAATCTATTGTTTTCAGACAGCAAATTTTGCATGTATCTTAGGGTCTCACTAATTAAAGACAAGAAGCGTCAAGAACCGACAAGAAACGTCAAGAACCAAATATATTTAGTTTATATTATAAAAAAAGATAGATATATAAAATTAAAGGCATATATTAAATATTTCATATTTCAACAAATAAAATATTTATGATATGAAATTTAAGTGTTTTTTTCTTCTAGAAGTGACAAGAAGAACTAAAATGTATATGTATTGCTTTGACTCCTCGGGCTCAGGATATAATATGCAATAAAAATATCTTTATCTTTATGTAAGTATATATATTTAAAGTTAAATTTAAAGTGTTTTCTTATGAAATGAAGATGGTTTATAAATATTTAAACAAATATTATTTATAAGTTGCATTTAACAGGGAAATATATGTCCCTGCATTTAAATACCTCTTCCGTTCGCCAGACATAAGTCTGCCCCCTGCCCACCACGAGGAGGTGGAAGTAGGATTTTGAGCAGGATAATTTATTTTATTTATTATTCACATTATAAAGCACTATGGAAGAGATGTGGGGTCTAACTTGCGTAGGATTTTTCATAGAATTATGATCGTTCTACTGAGATAAGAAAATTGCATCGATTTAGACCCTAACCTCCTCATTGCAACATATCTGGGTGTGTGTATATAAGTACACGTTAGCACATATTGATTATATATTATATACAAGCTATATACAATGTACATGAAATTGGCACTATAGACATATTCTTCAATTTATTCCAGTCGGTTTTTTTTTGCATGAAAATGTTTTAGCATTTTTCACCCATTTTTTCTGCCCTGGTTTCTTAGCACAAACACTTGTGTTTGGGATGGTAAGTTTGCCATCTGTTGATGTTACAGATGACGATTTTGTTTGTATCCTTTTCTTTTTATACCCCCGCTCCCCGAAGGGGGAGGGGGGTATACTGTTCTACCTCTGTCCATCCGTCCAAGATATTTTTCGTCACATTTTTCTCAGTAACTGTTGATGGCAGAAATCTGATATTTGGTCACAAGCGTCATATAGGTATACCATATTGTGGGTAGCGTTTTTGGACCCGTCAGATTCCTACTTCCTGTTTGCCGACTTAGTTGGTTTTTATACACATTGAACATATATGCACATTTTTCGTCACATTTTTCTCAGCAACTATTGATGGCAGAAATCTGATATTTGGTCACAAGCTTCATATAGGTATCCCATATTGTGGGAAGCGTTTTTGGACCCATCAGATTTCTACTTCCTGTTTGCCGATTTTGTTGATTTTTATACACATTTAACATACATTTGTATATGCCCATTTTTAGTCGCATTTTTCTCAGCAACTATTGATGGCAGGAAACTGATATTTGGTCACAGGCTTCATATAGGTATGTCATATTGTGGGAAGCGTTTTTGGACCCATCAGATTCCTACTTCCTGTTTGCCGACTTAGTTGGTTTTTATACACATTGAACATATATGCACATTTTTCGTCACATTTTTCTCAGCAACTATTGATGGCAGAGATCTGATATTTGGTCACAAGCTTCATATAGGTACCCCATATCGTGGGAAGCGTTTTTTGACCCGTCAGATTCTTACTTCCTGTTTGCCGAAGAGCGGGGGTATCATAAGTGAACATTAGCTCACAGTTCATCTTGTTGTGACTTGTTTTGCCAAATTATTTTTGTACATTGCATGTGACAAAGGACATTGTTTAATTCAAAATCCCCATGACCATACAGGGCTCCTTTTACCAGATTTTCTTGAAGTATAATCTCCTTGTGAATTTTGTTAATTAACTCGTACAATTCTGATTTAATTTCAGAATGTGATTAATAGATTCACAACTATTATTTTTCCATTGCAAAGGGATTCTAGGTGTTAACTTGCGTGCGCTATACATGTATTCTCGGACAGTAGGAATAATCTTTATCTGTCAAATATGCACCTACTGACGCTTCATATTTGCTTTCAATATTTGTTACCAGCTTTGTAAAATCTACAGTGGTATCTGCTTCAATTAAGCCATTTTCTCCAAAAATCTCTGAAACTATTTGCTTGGTAGCCTTTTCATTCATCCCAATTTTATTTTTCAAATACCTAGTCAAATTTTCACTTAAGTGTCTCGTACAGTGAGTTTTTAGATTGTGGAAAACTTGATTGTATTGCTTTAACTAAAGCCTTTTCTTCATCTGAACAAATGAAGTCATTAAAGCTCAATAATATATCTGGTATTCCAGTATCTAAAACAGAAGCCAGATGAGTGAAAAATCTTTGGTACATATGTATATAGTATGAAAAGCACCATCCCAATGAAGGTATACAGGTCCCAATATAATTGGGTTGGTGTTTTTACCCTTTCATTTCAGTTTTGATTCTTGGAATACAGTTGTTACAAAACAAGCACCAAGGTTAAAAGTTCTGTCAACACCAATAACAGAAGTTTTGCAATCACTTGAAAAATGTTTCATTTGGTAGTCAGTGTAGCATATTATATTTGGTAATCAGTGTAGCATATTACATTTGGTAGTCAGTGTAGCATATTACATTTGGTAGTCAGTGTAGCATATTACATTTGGTAGTCAGTGTATCATATTACATTTGGTAGTCAGTGTATCATATTACATTTGGTAGTCAGTGTAGCATATTACATTTGGTAGTCAGTGTAGCATATTACATTTGGTAGTCAGTGTAGCATATTACATTTGGTAGTCAGTGTAGCATATTACATTTGGTATTCAGTGTAGCATATTACATTTGGTAGTCAGTGTAGCATATTACATTTGGTAGTCAGTGTAGCATATTACATTTGGTAGTCAGTGTAGCATATCACATTTGGTAGTCAGTGTAACATTACATTTGGAGGTTTTCCTGCAGATTGCACAATTTCCTTCAGAAATGGATGTGACTTTGACAACATGTAAATAACATTTTGCACATCATCTGCACTGTTTGTCTATTCCCATATGCATTTTCTTTGTTAATGGCGTATTTAACATTATGAACAAACTTGGAATCACGAGGTTGATGTTCTGACTGAAATTTTTCAGAAAAAATTTGTCTTACTGGTTTTCCAGTCTTAATTTCTGATATTATTTGATTTTTAGTTATAGCCTATAGGAGATGTTCTTATATATTCTTGCTTTGTAATTTTAGCATTTCCATGCTTATTCATATGTTCTGCCTTAAACATTCCTAAATATTCTGCTATTGCTTTAGTTTGCACCTCACATGAAAAACCAGGCATTTTTTTCAAACCAACTAAAATGTTGATAGATGATATATCATTACCCATATTTATTAAAGGAACAAAATGGTTTGGGAGCCAAGTTTTGCTATACCCATAACATTATTACTATTGCATCTTTGGACTTTAATGAGACTGGCTGAAATTTTGTATTTAATACACCAACAGATGAATCAAGAATGCCATTTCTTGGTGGATATACAGAATGGGACACCCAACTACAGTAGATGCAGCAAGCATAGACCATGCAGACGAATAAGCTCCGTTGATAGCAGCATCTTTGCATGCTGTCATATGACGGTGATACTAAAATTAGCCGTTCATATTTTTCATTGTCATAAAGGGATTTATTTATTCATCACCATTTCTATGCATGTTAACACCCTTATCTGTGTTGCAAGCTCCTCATTACCAACCAGACTGACTGATATTGCATTGGTTTTTTATTTTCTATTGACATTTTAAAAAATTCTAATATTTGTTTTGAAGTTCTGTCTTCTGTCAGACAACTTGTTGCTGTATAGCTTTTAAAGTCATTTCTGGAGAACTTTAGTTCTAAGTTTTCATTTCTAAACAAAATTTGTTCAACTCGAGAGCCCTCAAGCAATACATTAGCCTTTGCATATTTTTCTAATCTTTTTATAGAGTTATCAATCAAAATAACCATCATTGGTCCTACAACATTTCAAGCAAATATAGTCACAATTTGGACTTGTTCGAAGAATACAAAACTGATTTTTTGTCAGTTTTTGACATATGTTGTGGAACCAGGTCTCACATTGATCACATGCAACACAAAAGCGTGTGCAGTTTTTTCCACAATCTCCACAAGGATATGCCATTGTTAACTAATGTTTATATATATTTGAAAGGGTATGTATATACATGTAAAGCAACGGGCAAATTAAAGAGCAGAAGATACATGTAGCTCACAAGCACTATTATAGTTTCAGTGAATGTAATGTGTACATTCAAGCACCGTAGTTCAGCGTAGCACTAGTCTGATTCTGCCCCAAAACAGACTTATATTTTGTTTCAACAAGAACTATAGTTCAGCCCAGCATATTGAACTTTGATACGTTATGCTTCAATGAATGTTTTATTGTAAAGTATAGAGTACATTCGAGCACTTTATTTTAGCGTAGCACTGAAGTCTGATTCCACGCAGAAACAGACTGGTTCACCTTTGTTTTTCTCTCAAGTTTTATAGAAATCTGATGATTGTTTGTGTAAGAAGCCGTAAATTAAGTTGTTGATTATGAAGCGTGTGTACACAGTGAGAATCCAGTTGATTGGGAAGTGTGTATAGAAGTTAATCTCTTAATTAGATTATAAAGCAGGTGGATAAATTATGTACAAAGCCAGTGAAACATGTGTGTACACAGTAACACAAGCCAATTTACTTGTTGATTGGGAAGTGTGTATACAAGTTAATCTGTTAATTAGGTGCGGCGCCAGTTTGCTTGTTGATTGGGAAGTGTATAATGACTGTATAGCGAAAAAAAACCCACTTAAATTCGAATTCTAAATACTTATATTTGTTGAATTATTTAATAAAAATATATATAACATATTTAAAGTAATATTTCATATTAGTCATGTAAAGTAACAACTACTTATTTATACCTTTCAGTTCTTCTTGTCACTTCTCGAAGAAAAAAAATACTTAAATTTCATATTATAAATATTTTATTTGTTGAAATATTTAATATATGCCTTTAATTTTATATATTTATCTTTATTTATGCCATAAACTAAATATATTTGGTTCTTGATGCTTCTTGTTGGTTCTTGATGCTTCTTGTTGGTTCTTGACGCTTCTTGTCTTTAATTAGTGAGACCCGTGTATCTTATGTATTGTTTGATAAAATAACACATTTTTTTTGTAGATTCAATACACTAAACAATATGTCTATAATTTTCTCCTAACGCCCCTTCAGAATGCATGGATAAAGGTCGTAAATAAAAATATGACTGTGTACAAACCTTCATGTCTATTATATACTCTAAATCATCATTCTGTAGTAGATCTCCAAAAGGATTGGCACAATCGATCCACATTAAAGAAGAACCCAGATTTGCAGACCATATCTATAGGCTAAATATTCTAATGCAAAATTAGTTATTACTATGATACCAGCAATTTTCAGCACAATATAATACTATCCATCAAGTGAAGATGAACTAATAATTTTTTGGTACTGAACTCGATACGTTTCCGAACCGAGATTTGGTAGATCTCATATTTTACTTTTTTTTATAAAAAAATTATTGTATTAGAGATGATGGAAATAAAAAAATATTCATGAATATCAATAATTTTATTTGAGTTACATTGTATTTACAGCATATTCAAATGGAATAATGAGACAATCAATGTGTGGTCACATCTTGGTGGATTTATTATATTTCTATATTTGGTGTTACATGACAACATAATATACATACCTAGATTTGGTGGATCTTTTACAGATCATATTATTGTAACTTTAGGACTTTTATGTTATCAGGTAAGTAATACTTGTATTATCAGTCATACAAATGTCTTAATTGTCTTACTAGTATTATCTTATTTCAGTTCAGAAAAAATGGACATGTATTTTTATTTCATGATAGTGTCGGTGCCATGCATTTCTGTGCTATATATAGCATATAATGTCAACATTTAAGAATCACCTAGGATTGTCATCTATATCTCTACTTTGTGATTACTACTTCTCCAACATTTTAAATCTGACTTCTGACTATCTTGCACTACATCTATAAAGTTGTATTCTGACTTCTTTATAAGAAAAGTTTGAAGATACCAAAAGAGTAAAAAGAAGCTGTAAAGTGAAGGATAGACAATACAGTGACTAAATTAAAAAGGACTGGTGCTCATCGTGAGGAAGGATAGACAATACAGTGACTAAATTAAAAAGGACTGTGTATAAAGCAGACTTATCTGTATCTATAGTGTACTTTATTTCAAATTCAATGGAATGTGGGATAGATGTGATCTACATACTTATACTCACCACATCTGAAATTATTCAGTGAAAGGGAATCATCTTTATCAATGTACATGTAGCGTGACATTACATTAAATTAAAAGAATGCACTATCTTTTTTTGGTTCTTGTTGAAAGTCATGTCCACCAAACAATAAAAAATTGGAGCATTTCTTTTAGTTTGGAGTGGGGAATAGTTGTGTAAAGGGTAGAGAAGTCAAATGTTTTAAGGGGAGTGACCTTGATTGTATGTACTCTAACAAATCTTTTAAGAGTTTTTCAGAATTCATATCTGGTTTTGACTGCTGACAGAATAGCTGTTAATAATTTAGAAACAGGTTTCATGGAACATTTGTCATACCCAGCAATAATGCTGTTGTCAAGGACACTTGTGCAATTAGATATCCAGTACTGCAGTAGAGTGACAGAAGATCCAGTTCTTCATCTCTAGTTGAAATGCCAAAAGAACACAATCCTATTAATGATTGTTCAGTATTTCCTCTTTCATACTAGTAATTTAGTATACTGTATAATGATTATTTTTGCTATCTTCGTGAGTGCAGTAAGTTTATGAAAATAAAAACCTACGGAAATACTCTCATTTTAGATGTTTATTTCTTGACGTGAAGACAATCATGCCATTAAAAACTAGCGAATACATTTGACCTTCATATTAGTAAAGGTTACCACCTATACAGTACTATCATGTTTTTTGTTTATTTTTGCTATTCTGCTTGTTTTACAGTGTTCATAATGATTCTTCTGTTTTAGTTTTGTATGCTGTGCTCTGCTGGATTTCATATGTTCTGCTGTCACTCTGAGAAAGCTAGCAGACGATGGTTAGCAGTAGATCTAACAGGAATATCTGTTGGAGTTATTGGTTGTTATCTTCCAGCCGTACACTATGCTTTTTATTGTTTATCTGTAAGTATTAAATCACTTTCTGAGTGGTGTAACTCTAAGTGTGCTCACCTGAAGTGAAGTAGATTGTAAATTTAACCAAAGACGAATCTATTCATATTTGCTACTTCTATGCTAAGCATGTAGCATTAAGGAATAAAAGCAAAGACTGGTTGGCTCAGGGTTAGGATAATATGTGGAATGACATGTCTACCAATGGACTGTTGTTTCAGTTAGTTTGCACTATAAAATGTAACTTGGCATGTTGGTTTAGTACAATGAACTTGGCATGTTGGTTTAGTACAATGCACTTGGCATGTTGGTTTAGTACAATGAACTTGGCATGTTGGTTTAGTACAATGAACTTGGCATGTTGGTTTAGTACAATGAACTTGGCATGTTGGTTTAGTACAGTGAACTTGGCATGTTGGTTTAGTACAATGAACTTGGCATGTTGGTTTAGTACAATGAACTTGGCATGTTGGTTTAGTACAATGCACTTGGCATGTTGGTTTAGTACAATGAACTTGGCATGTTGGTTTAGTACAATGCACTTGGCATGTTGGTTTAGTACAATGAACTTGGCATGTTGGTTTAGTACAATGAACTTGGCATGTTGGTTTAGTACAATGAACTTGGCATGTTGGTTTAGTACAGTGAACTTGGCATGTTGGTTTAGTACAATGAACTTGGCATGTTGGTTTAGTAAAATGAACTTGGCATGTTGGTTTAGTACAATGAACTTGGCATGTTGGTTTAGTACAATGAACTTGGCATGTTGGTTTAGTACAATGAACTTGGCATGTTGGTTTAGTACAATGAACTTGGCATGTTGGTTTAGTACAATGTGTACATCATCAACATCTCATCGAAATGTAACTTGTTCTTACCAATGATATAGCTAAAAATTGCTGACTTGGCAATCACTCATTCACTATAAGTATTAAATCAATTAAATAACTTAATGCTGTAGATACAATCGTGTACTTTGAGTTGTTGATCAAATAGTGTTTTCCGCAGAAATTCAGTAAGGTGCACTCAGATGGCACTTGTGCATCATTTTATGAATTCATATGGCAAAATAAATGTTGGAATTTTTTTATTGATTGCCCAATATTACAATGTGAGAAACCATTTATTAAAGTTGTTCGCCAATCTGGCTAGTAACTATTGAAATATACTCGCCAAATTAAATATCATTATCCAACTATGATGAGAGATCCCTCATTTGAACTCACCATATTTTTAGAACTTTTAGGATATTAACAGTGACGACCATTGGTGTATTATGTTTATCTTACAGATATGGAGAGATATCTACTTGATAACTATAACATTATTAACAGCACTGTCCATGGCAATACAATTACATCCACATTACTTCAGTCCTAGAATGTCCAGATATAGAATTCTGCTCTATATAGGACTAGTAGGATATGGCATCATACCTACAATACATTGGATATGGTTAAATGGAGGGGCATCAGCTGAAATTGTTCAGGTATATTATTTATAACTATCAATAACGTGGATTTAATCTGTGGTATTAGGAAGAGAATCTGGAGTAACATTTCTAACTTAGTATCTTTTTAACATAACTTTTTTACCAGGAAAAAAAAAGTTTATACTATATGTTGACATTTAAAGTTTTATACAAAATAGGGTTAACATTTAAAAGCTTTGGACTACATGCATGACATTAAACTTAAAACTTGTGTTTATTTTGTGCAGTTTTTTGTACCCTAGGTTATCACAGTTTATTTTTCAGAATTTCCATAGTTTATACCTGTGGTAAATTTATGTTTATATTTGTAGCTTTTTGTACCAAAGATAACTACAATGTATCTACTTGGAATGGCAGCTTTACTTTTGTATTTAAGTAAATTTCCAGAAAGATTTTATCCTGGTAAGCATAATTCTTATCACAAAGAATGTTTTCATTCAAGCTAAACAAAGGATTAGCCATCTGTATTTTGCTTTCTATGAGCTTATTATTCTAACGTTTTGTTCGTTTTATAGCATATTTCTATAAGTTATCATAAACTGCCTTGTTGGTGCAATTGTTAGCATGCTCATCTTGGGTTCGATTCCTGGTCATGTCAAACCAAGAACTATAAAATTGGTATATGCTGCTTCACTGCTAAGCACACAACATTAAAGAGTAAGAACAAAGATTATTTTTGAGTGGAGCATTATGTGTATCAGCGGACTGTTTCTGTTATTTTTGAGTGGAGCATTATGTCTACCAGCGGACTGTTTCTTCAATTAGATAGCATTATTAATCAAACTTAGCATGTTGGTCTAGAACAAAGGAGACATTATCATCATTTCATCAAAAGTAACTTGTTTTCATCATTAGATATCTGAAAATTGCCTTTTAAAGGGGAATTTGTGTTTGTACCTACCGACAAAATTTGTGGGCAGGGCTTATCATCAAAAATCCCCGTTGATATGAACAGCATACCTCAGAAATTTGAATTTTCGAAGTGATTTTTGTAGATTTTAGACTGATGAAGAATATTATTTTTAATAAAACTGAAAGTTTTGTAGAGAGGAACATTAGTAACCATGCCTGTCAAATATTTTGCTCCAAAAATAACTGAAACTATGTATCATTGATCATTCCTCCTCAAGATAACCGTGGTCAAAATAATGAACAATCTGAATGTTTGCTCCGTTCACAGCTATTTATACCCACGGTCCCGTTTTAAACAACAATTACTCAGTTAAGTAGGTAAACATCAGACAACATAATTTCATGTAGCAATACTTACTTATCAAACTAAAATGTTGTACATGTATATAATACAAAGTGTTAATTGCATGCTATATATTTTCATTCATTCAAAAGTAAATATTGAGAATATATTTTTAGATGTAAGTTTTTGCCATTGCTTGGCATTTGTCTTTCCTTTAAATTTTCACTTTTCATATTCTTCTGCCATAGTGCTCAACCAAATCGAAACCAAGCTTGGCAGGGATGATCCTTTGGAAGAGGAGATTCAAATTTGTTAGGGAGTCTTATTCTTAAAGAGGGAAATTAAGTAAATTTAAACAAAATTCTTTAAAGAACCAGCAATTTCACTGTGCAACATCATTATGATATGTAGATATAGATTTGTACAAACGAAAGTCGCAGAGTCAATGAAGCCGTCCCCTAGGGTTCCAAAGTTAAACATGTGGAAATTTAAAAGAACACTTATTTTCTTAAGAACCAGTTTTTGAAAAACATTTAGTATAAATGGCATGAATCATCATTTTGATACACAGATTCAAGCTTGCACAAATAGAGACACCAGGGCATGTGGGGTCGTAGGATTTTACAGGGGTTGCATTTGAATAAATTTTAAAATATAATTCTCAAGAACTATGAATGGAACTCTAATTGTAAATGGCATGAAATATCCTTTTCAAATGCAGATTAAATCTAGTACAAAAGAAGGCACCATAATCTATAGGGTCAAAATTTAATGGGCAACTTTTGAAAATGACAGAACTTTCTTGTTTTAAGACCCAGTGCCTTCATATTTTGTATGTGAATGTACTGAGACAGGTATAAGAAAGACATCACTGTGACCTTGACCGTGTATGACAATGATAAATTACTTGGGAGACTCCAACACCTATTATTTTTTGTTGAAAAGTATCTATCAACCGTACAGTTCTGGAACTAGAAGAATAATAGCTATGACATGGTACAATGGGATTTCAAAATATTTGAATAACATTTAACAGATGCTAAGATATGCAATAGTTGAATAAATCTTCTTTTCCAGGTGAGCGATTCAGGCTCATGTGAGACTCTAGTTGGTATTTAACATCATCAGAGTTAAGATATATATATATATACCTGTGTTTATGAAACTTGTCTGAGCTGATCATCGTTTCAGATCCAATATTTGTCTCGCCTATTGTGAAAGTCATGTCATATAAGATATAGGAATATGTTTATCAACATTGGTAACTTATAAATTAAGATGTTAACATCATGCAAGAGCTATTAGCACTGTTTCACAGTATCACACAGTTAAACATGTTAGGAACCCTGCAATTTGGATCATTAGATTTTGAACATTTAAAAAAATGTATTTGTATGTAATTTTAATAGGTTTAATTATGTTTCTGTTTTAGGTGTGTTTGACTTCATAGGATCAAGTCATCAATGGTGGCATATAATTATTGTCTTAGCATTTGTATTTTGGCATTATGCTGGACAGGAAATCTTAAAGTACAGAGTGTCACACCCCTGTCATTGATGATGGTCAAATTTAGGAATATTTTAATACTGATTAAACTAGTGAATGGACCAATTTTAAAACATGTTCACTGTGAAATTTTATTTATATACCCAGTATATACATACATATACAATGTATCTTTTTTTTGTTATTTTATTGATGCAAACTGATCTCAATTTTAAAAGATAATGTCAAGAAAAAATATTTTAAGCAACTGTCTGTAGAAAATCTTTGGTAGAAAATCTTTGGTGTACATTGTATTAGACTATTCATTGAAAGTCTTTGTTTGATCTTTTCATGTAAAATACAATTTTAAAAAGTGAAAAACCATCAGTATATTACATTTTATTTAAACAAGTTATAAAATTCCAATGGCTGATTAAAACTTGCATCAACACTATTTGTTATTCAATTTCTTCTTTTTAGTTTTGGAAAAAATATTTTTCTATATGAATGAAAATTACTTTAGATCTGGTATTTATAGAATAATATTGTGTTGTCCATGTTGTATGCTGAAATATGTCCCAAGGTTAGAAGGCATAATGCACGACCCAGATGTCCCAAGGTTAGAAGTCATAATGCATGACCCGGAAGGGGAGTGCATTATGCCTTCTAACCTTGGGACATATTTTGGCATATAACATGGACAACACAATATTATTATACCCCCGCTCCCCGAAGGGGGAGGGGGGTATACTGTTTTACCTTTGTCCGTCCTTCCGTCCGTCCAAGATATTTTTCGTCGCACTTTTCTCAGTAACTGTTGATGGCAGAGATCTGATATTTGGTCACAAGCTTCATATAGGTACCCCATATCGTGGGAAGCATTTTTGGACCCATCAGATTCCTACTTCCTGTTTGCCGACTTTGTTGATTTTTATACACATTGAACATATATGCTCATTTTTCGTCGCATTTTTCTCAGCAACTATTGATGGTAGAGATCTGATATTTGGTCACAAGCTTCATATAGGTACCCCATATCGTGGGAAGCGTTTTTGGACCAATCAGATTCCTACTTCCTGTTTGCCGACTTTGTTGATTTTTATACACATTGAACATATATGCCAGTGCCTGAAATGGACGGTCGCCCAGTCGCCAAATGCGACTAATATCTTATTCGGGTGACCAAAAGCTGCTCCAAATTAGGTAGTCACTGGCCCAACAAAAAACGTTTGGGCGATTGCCTAATTAGACCGTTAAAAATTGTTGTTTTTACGAAACCCGACATAAACTGTAACGGTAGATAACTCTTCTGTTCTAGTCGAAAACAGTTTGTTACGAGCACAGCGATTGGTCCAAATACATTTTTGTAGCCAATGAATACACAGCTAATGTAATTTACTGTTCTCCCCAATTATGTATTTTTATCGAGCCAATCAATACACGTTTCCTACACGTTTTCTTGTAATACACAAGTATTCACTAAATATTAGAAAAGAAACGTGTTTTTTTGTTTCTTTATGATTTAATTATTAAAATTGTTAAAAATTACGGACGAAGTGGAAAGTTGTGAACAATAAAGAGAATTCTGTCAACTTATAATGTTTGCGATCTGGTATCCACGACCATGGTTCGGAAATTTATTCATTCAATCTGCTGCAAAATGTACATCATACAACATGTACGAATTTCATTTTACAGAAATCGAAAACCTTTTTGTGTCAATCCTTAGGTAATCATTGAAAAACTTTTCCCCAACAACGGAGAGAAAATCGTTGACAGTAATGTCAAACTACGGAAACGATCTGGCCTGTCACTTCTTTTAAACTTTTCATAGTTCATGTGTACACTGCTACATTTTAATGACAATTAGGAGTGGTTTTCTTTTTTGGATCCAGAACTTTTGTTTACAAATAAAAAAAAACAGGAAAAGTTAACTGTTGTTTAATATATAACAGAAAATGACAGCACCGTTTGTTATTTCAACAAACTGGTGAGATACTTGTTTGGAATGAATAACCAACTGACGTTACCCCGAACTGAGAGGCTATTTTACTTTAAAATCACTTCTTCATAGTGGATTGAAACAAGTGATGTCACACTTGTAGTGGCATTAGTCTACTCTTTTCCGTATGTCTTTAATGTGATCATGGCATTGATCTCCCCTTACACAAACCAGCCTTCTATTGTCCCCATCCGATGGACTAGCATCGTTTTTTAAGACCACCCTAGCCAATGGCGTCAAGGTTGTCAAAAAGGTTATAACAAGTAAATTCAGGTTTCATTAGATAGCAATATATGCATTGGGGTGTTTTCGCAATTTCAGCTGCACACCTGTACCTACCAAAATTACCTTGAAGACCCAACCCTCCCCCAACCCTCGTGAGACCAGTGAAAGAATTAATTTTAATGTTATTAATAAGAATTAATTAATCTGAACTGTTTATATATTGATATCTGATGTCTTTTTTTCAAAAAAAAATGTCACAAAATGATTGGGCCACCATTCTGCCATTTGGACCAGTGATTAATCTTTTACTGGCCCTCATTTCAGGCACTGTATGCTCATTTTTCGTCACATTTTTCTAAGCAACTATTGATGACGGGAATCTGATATTTGGTCACAAGCTTCATATAGGTATGCCATATTGTGGGAAGCGTTTTTGGACCCGTCAGATTCCTACTTCCTGTTTGCCAACTTAGTTGGTTTTTATACACATTGAACATATATGCACATTTTTCGTCACATTTTTCTCAGCAGCTATTGATGGCAGAGATCTGATATTTGGTCACAAGCTTCATATAGGTACGACATATCGTGGGAAACGTTTTTGGACCCAACAGATTCCTACTTCCTGTTTGCCGAAGAGCAGGGGTATCATAAGTGAGCATTAGCTCACAGTTCATCTTGTTGTTATTATTACTCTTAATGTCTTTGGTGATTTTAAAAAATTGAATTTGTCTAAAATGTATTAATAGTATAAAGATTGGCAAATCATATTCATTTAAATTCAAGAAATATTTAATTTCAACAATAACAATCAACTGTCAAATATTTAATTCCCAAACCTGGAACTGGCCATTGTTTTGGCAGACGACAGCATCAACCTTAAAGAAAAACATATAATACATTGTAAATTGTACACTGTTAAAAGCGCTCAGATGATCCCGTTTAGACCCCGCCTATTTAAATGACGTAACATTGTTCTAAGCTCCACCCATCAGCATAGAATTGACTCCAACAATAGTACTATGCGAGTGCATAGTACAACGATGCTATTTATTCTTTGTAACATTATGTTTCGATAATATCATGTCAATTATAATGAAAGTTTCTTACATGAAGAGTAAAGATTAGCATGTCCTCAATTTGTCATATGTTTACAATTACATATACATTTTTGTGTTATGTATTTTATTACAATGAATAAATTTGATTTTATAAATGTAATTTTCAGAAACTTATCAATAGGAATTAAGCCACATCAGTGGTGCAATGGTTAGCATGCTTGCCTCGAGTGCTGTAGATCATGGGTTCGAACCCTGATCGGGTCAAACCAACTACTGTCAAATTGGTATTTGTTGCTTTTCCGTTATGTGGGCAGCATTAAGGAGAAAGAGCCCTGATCGGATCAAACCAACTACTGTCAAATTGGTATTTGTTGCTTTTCCGTTATGTGGGCAGCATTAAGGAGAAAGAGCCCTGATCGGATCAAACCAACTACTGTCAAATTGGTATTTGTTGCTTTTCCGTTATGTGGGCAGCATTAAGGAGAAAGAGCCCTGATCAGATCAAACCAACTACTGTCAAATTGGTATTTGTTGCTTTTCCGTTATGTGGGCAGCATTAAGGAGAAAGAGCCCCGATCGGATCAAACCAACTACTGTCAAATTGGTATTTGTTGCTTTTCCGTTAATGTACACACAGCATTAAGGAGAAAGAGCAAAGACTGGTTGGCTCGGAATCAGTATAATGTGTTCGAGTGGGGCGACATGTCTATCTGTGGACTGTTGCTTCAGTGAGGTAGCACTATAAAAATCCAATTCAGTGTGTTGGTCTAGTACAAAGCATACTCATCATCATCTCATTGAAAATTAACTTGTTCTCGCCATGATATGGCTGAAAAATTGCTGATTTGGTGTTAAACGTTTAACAATCGCTCACTCACTCAAGATGAATTGCCATATTTTACTACAAATTTGTGCAATATTTCAAATAATTCTTTAAAGATAGACATCCAGTACTGTATTTTTATATATTTTCGAGTCTTCTTAATTTCATATTAGTAATACCTTCCAGTTCGTGTATATTTAAATTTGGGTTAATTTAAAACTAGAATATATCTGAAAACAGTTAATTTCTACAATAAGTTGCCCTGTATATGGAACAGACTATAGCAGTAATGGTACCAGTGATTATTGTGATATACAAAATAATGTTGTCATCATTCCTATATACTAGTAGTTATCTTAACACAAACATGTGTCGATTGGGTAGAATTTAGTTTATAAAATATTTCAGTCTTGAATATGTTATTCGATACGTTAAAACTTTGGTTGTAAGGGATCTACCCAGCTATACATCTAAACTTGTCTGACCCACGGGATGCATCTTTATTACACCGGAGAAAGCTTAAATGATAGTATAAGAAATGAAACTTTAATTCGTGGATGGACGAAGGCCAAGATTTCAGGCATGTGTAGCTTAAAATAAGTCTTCACTTTAATATGAACTTGATTCAAGTTTTGTGTATTTTGTTGTAAATATGTTTTGTAAAACCTGAGAGTAATAAAACACAAAGTGTAATTAATTTGATTTATTTTATAATCGTATATAATTTAATCGCCACTAATTATTGTCTGCTATACAGGGTTTTATAATTATACACAACAATATGATTTTTTTTTAAATCACCTCGGTGATATACATGTAACAATTTTCACAAATATAAATCATTAGTTGTGGTTAGTGTACTAGCCAGCTGGATTGTGGTGGATCTAAAGGTCCAATTTAAAAATTAGGCAAGTTTGGTATTATATAACATTCTAGTTCAAAAAGGGAAAATTTTGTTTTGTTATTTTACAAATATTTGTTCAACCAACACAAAAAAAATTATATTGTGAGGTTTAAAGGAATCAATAGCCAATATGTTGCTGCTATTTCAGGGAGTCCTACATGACAAAAAAGTTTTTCATGGTATTTATTTCTTTTTATTTTAGTTTCAAATAAGAGATCTTATTTTTATAAATCCTTGGTGAAACATTATCCTATTGATTTGATTTAATGATTTTTGGTGTTTAAACTTTAATGCCACTTTCAGCAATATTTCAGCTATATCATGGCAACCACTTTAGTGGTGGAAGAAGCCGGAGAGAACCACCAACCATGGGCAAGAAACTGGTAAACTTTATCACTTGCGGCTGTGAGTCGAGTGCACCCTTTTTTGTAATTTACAAAGCCGGGCACGAATCCACACCGTGTTAGGTAATCCAACTACCTAACTCATTGGACCACCCGGGCCCCATTATCCTATTGAAAGCTTTAAATGTGTAGAATGATTCCAGCAGAGCTTCAAAAATAAATTATTGTCCAGAATGTATGATCTTACCATGACAACAGGAATGTATATTTATTTGATGTATGTAATTTAATAGTTTTTGTATGACATCAGATCATGTGATAATCTGAAATGGGACTTGTTTATAGTTCCATTTTGAACAATCTTTTTGATGCATTTATTTATGTTTTTTTTCTGTGATATAAGAATTTTTAGCAAGTTTTATAACCAATAAAAATGTTTTAAATTAGTTTTGTTTTTCAGTTTGCCATACATACAACAATTAGTAATACTAGTATACATGTAGTTTATACCAAATGTCAAATCCTCATCATTTTCAGATTTTAACATTTGAAACCATAGACATTTGAATTCAAATCAATAGGAATATTAGAGTGTTTTTGGGGGGATCATATCGTACTGTCCTCCATCACATGGCCAGATATATGTCATTACTAAAAAAGTTTTAAGATAAATATTCATCAAATGTCAGTTGTAATTTCATCTGCCAGTATTCAGTGTGTGTTATTTTATAATCTTTTTAAAACCATTGTTAGCAGAGCTCGCATACATATGCCATTTAAAAATTCAGCTACTTTATTTTCAATTTTTTTATACCCCCGCAACGAAGTTGTAGGGGGGTATACTGGTTTCACCATGTCCGTCCGTCTGTAGACAAATCCTATGTCGTACGATAACTTGAGTTATGTTTCTTAGAATCGTTTAAAATTTTTGTCAGCTGCTTACTGGTGAAGAGAGGAGGATCCCTTTCATTTTTGACGATTTTCACTTTTGCCGTTCCCGAGTTATTGGACTTGATATGACGGAAAATATGATTTTTACCCTATGTCGTATGATAACTTGAGTAGTGTTTCTCAGAATGTTTTGAACTTTTATCAGCAGCTTACCGGTAAAGAGAGGAGGATCCCTTTCATATTTGACGATTTTCACTTTTGCCGTTCCAGAGTTATTGGACTTGATATGACGGAAAATAGGATTTTTACCCTATGTCGTATGATAACTTGAGTAGTGTTTCTCAGAATGTTTTGAAATATTATCAGCAGCTAACCGGTGAAGAGAAGAGGATCCCTTTCATATTTGACGATTTTCACTTTTGCCGTTCCAGAGTTATTGGACTTGATATGATGGAAAATAGGATTTTTACCCTATGTCGTATGATAACTTGAGTAGTGTTTCTCAGAATGTTTTGGAATTTTATCAGCAGCTTACCGGTGAAGAGAGGAGGATACCTTTCATTTTTGACGATTTTCACTTTTGCCGTTCCAGAGTTATTGGACTTGATATGACGGAAAATAGGATTTTTACCCTATGTCGTATGATAACTTGAATAGTGTTTCTCAGAATGCTTTGAAATTTTATCAGCAGCTTACCGGTGAAGAGAGGAGGATCCCTTTCATTTTTGACGATTTTCACTTTTGCCGTTCCAGAGTTTCAATAGACTTGATATGACGGAAAATAGGATTTTTACCCTATGTCGTATGATAACTTGAGTAGTGTTTCTCAGAATATTTTGAAATATTATCAGCAGCTTACCGGTGAAGAGAGGAGGGTTCCTTTCATTTTTAGTCGGAACAATCAGTAATGTTTTGGTTATGGAAATAGGTTGGACAGATGTGGGGAGCGGGGAGTATATCTTAGTGAGCTGTGCTCACAGTAATACTAGTTTATATTTGGAAGGTACTTTTGATGGATTTCCTCTATCTTGTACAGTTTCTGAGATGAACTTGACCAAATGAGGCCAAAAATTATTATTTTAGGTCTATTACTTTTTGTATGCATTTTTTCCATTTAATTCCTTTTGAAAAATTCATCAGAACTGTTGTTTTAGCTTTTAAGATTTCAGAGATATGAGAAGAACAGACCAACGCCCAATTTTTTATTTTAAGTCTTATTGTAATGAATCAATTTTTCTCAATATCTAAGACTTGATTGAACACAAATGTGAGGGATACAGGCTCAGGCAAGCCTCTAGTTTTGTTGGTCTCCATACTCAATAGCCTAGATACTATGCAAGTTGGATTTACATGCACCTGTATAATCAGTGCTAAGGTTTTGGAATACAACTTATATGATAAAAATTATTAGTGTGCAGGTCAGTGGTCAACAGTATAACTGAAATATTGTTAAAAGTGGTGTTAAATACATAATCTGCTTTTAGATTAATCAATTAGCTTCAAAGACGAGAGATTTCTCCTGCATAAGTTTTACTTCAAACAAGCTCAACTTAAAAACCATAACTGAGGAAATCCGGTGGAAAAAACTTGCCATCTGAAGCCCTCGTCACATGTCAAAATTAGATGAAAAATAAAAAATATTCAGTTATATTGTTCATCTGATTCTGATGAGTTTTTTTTTAAATGGATTCCTAAATTCTGAAATTGTGCATATTTGGACGGTATGTAGAATTTTTATTTTTCATCAATTTTGTTGTGTTTTTCTTTGAATTGAGGTAGTTGGATTACCTAACAACTCATACAAGCATATCACCAATACGACGTGGGTTCGCGCCCGTCTTTGAAAATTACACAAAAGGGTGCACTTGACTCGCAGCCACAAGTGATAAAGTTTACCAGTTGCTTGCCCATGGTCTGTGGTTCTCTCAAGGTACTCCGGCTTCTGCCACCACTAAAACTGGTCACCATTATATAGCTGAAATATTCCTGAAAGTGACATTAAACACAATAAATCAAATCTTTGAATTGATTGTGCTGAAGGCTTCTGGTAGTGTGTCAAAGGATTTCCTCCATCTTTTACAGTATCTGAGATAAACTTGACCCAAAGGGTGCCAAGTGCCAATCTCCAAAATTTGGACATTTTTTATTTTTCATCCAATTTTAATAGTTTTTCTTGATGGGTCAAAAAAAAAAAATTATTTCTTTTCTATTTTCATGTGTTTTTTTCCTTTTAATCGATTGTGCCAAGAGCTTCAGATAGTATATCGATGGATTCATGTTCAAGTTGCTTCTTGAGTGAGTTTATGTTGTCAGTGTTGATTTTTATGGGAGTTTATGTCGTCCAAGTTGATTTTTATGGAAGTTTATGTTGTCAAAGTTAATTTTTGTGTGAGTTTATGTTCTTTAGAGTTGATTTTGGAGGGAAATGATGTTGTCCGAGTTGATTATGGAGGGAGTTTGTTGTTTACGTTAATTTTAGAGGGAGTTTATCTTGTCCGAGTTAATTTTGGAGGACGTTTATGTTGTTTTGAGTTGATTTTTGTTGGAGTTTGTTGTCCAAGTAAATTTTTGTGAGAGTTTATGTTGTCTGAGTTGATATTTGTGAGAGTTTGTTGTCCGAGTTGATTTCTGAGGGAGGTTTTGTTGTCCGAGTTGATTTTTGTGTGAGTTTATGTTGTCCGAGTTGATTTTGATGGGAGTTTCTGTTGTCCCAAGTTGATTTTGGAGTGAGTTTATGTTGTCCGAGTTAATTTTGACAGGAGTTTATGTTGTCCCAAGTTGATCTTGGAGCGAGTTTATGTTGTCCGAGTTGATTTTGACGAGAGTTTATATTGTCCAAGTTGATTTTGACCGGAGTTTATGTTGTCCGAGTTGATTTGGATGGGAGTTTATGTTGTCCAAGATGATTTTGGAGTGAGTTTATGTTGTCTGGAGTTTATTTATGCTACCCAAGTTGATTTTGGAGGGAGTTTATGTTGTCTTTTGAGTTTATTTATGTAGGAATTTATGTTGTCCAAGTTGATTTTGGTGTGAGTTAATGTTGTCTGAGCTTTTGTTCTTCTGTTGTTGTTTTAACTATTTAATTATATTATGTGTTTTTATATCTCGATTCTCTTTTTACTAATAAATATCTTGATACTAATGTGTTTCATTCATCTTGAAAGTAGTTGGAGAAAGAAAGAAATTCTGTGAATTATGATCAAATTCAAAATCAAAGTGTTTTGTTGATCACTGATGATATCCCCTGCTGTGTACTCCATAGTACACAGGTTGATTCTCAAAAATCTTCAAATTTCAACCTAACCCGTAATATATAGTGGATCATGATATTGTGTTAAAATTTCAGAGCATTTGATGCAGGAGTATTTCAATTTTACACTAGAAATTAAAGAATGACTGATGAATGCATGGACAAGAGAATCCCAACACCCGTCCTTTTAAGGCAGGGTATAATAAATTGTGTTTTGAAAGGCATATAAATATAACAAGTTTTAATTGTAGAATTATTTATGTTGATAAACAACAGACTATCTAGCCAAATAACAAACTGTACAAAACAATCATTTATAAATTACAACAAAAACAAGATCCCTTCCTGTCACCATAATATTGGTCTCTATTATTTTAAGGTCTTTCAGTAAAAATTGTATGCAATCCAAACAGGATACATAATATGTTACATCTATTAGCATGACACAGCACATGACAAATGTACACACATCGTCAGTAACCCACGGCTGATTACCCTCTGATACTCTCCACTGGTTGGTAGGTCACGAAAATATTAACCCTTAAAATATTTTTATTTCCCCTGTTCATTTTTCAAATAAAGAATCAAAGTAGTGTAAAATAATTTGCTGGTACAGCAAAATGCAACATAAGAGCAAATAATTCTCAATATAAAAATGTAGTGGAGCCAATGAGATTTGAGAAGAATTATTCATGGTTACAAGGATTTTTTATTTTAATGTTGCATGTGTAGAATATTGGAACCTGATCAGCTGTGGGTTACTAACAATGATTGGTGGATCATACATGTGTTCCAGTAAATATTGGAACCTGATCAGCTGTGGGTTACTAACAATGATTGGTGGATCATACATGTGTTCCAGTAAATATTGGAACCTGATCAGCTGTGGGTTACTAACAATGATTGGTGGATCATACATGTGTTCCAGTAAATATGAAAATGGCCATTTACATCTTCTTTTTCTCTTTTTAATCAACTTTAAATTCTGTTTTACACATCAACATGAGTATTAAATATATAATATACTATTTTGTTCTTTTAACATTGACAGATTTAAGTCCCCTTTTAAAACATCTATTTAATAATTAAAACTTTTTTATTTATAATCTTCTCTTGTTTAAATGTGTAGAGAATCAAAATCTTTATATTCCCACTTGACCACACACATCAGTGTAAAACTATTACAGAAATCAGTCCAAGAAAGCTAATAAAAGAAATAGTTAACCACAAAAAGTTTCCTTGTATAGTAAATAAATTTCAAATTCAAAAATTATTTCACTCGTCCAAAGTGAAAACTGTTTTTATAAAGGTATGGTCACAGCAAGCAGATAAAAACAAACAAGTGACCTCACATCTACTGAACAAATTTAATGACTGATTCTAAAGCATGGTCACTATTGTATTGAATTCCCTGAATGTAAATTCATGTTAGTTATGAGAAGTATAAAAGTCAAACAATAGACATTAACATAGTATTATAATCAGGGGTGGATCCAGGGGGGTGGGGGGATGCACCCAGCACGCGCCTCCCCTAAAATTTGAAAAAAATATGATTTTTTTTGGCGTAAAATTGTGATTTTTCACACGAAATACCCCAAAAATGTTCACGCCTCCCTCCGCTCGGCGCAATTTTTTTAGGTGCACCCTCCCTAACTTGAAATCCTGGATCCGCCCCTGATAATGTTGATTCTATGTCCAACCTTTGTACTTATTGTATTACATCATAAAGACTGACTAAAAATCTGATTCTTAGTACACTGGAAATGTTTTGTGTATAATATGATTATTTAACAGCCAACTTATATATCAAAACTGTATATAACTGGTATTACATCCTACTGTAACACTGAATGTGACAAGATGAAAAAAATCCTAGGTTGTAAATAGTTACCAATGTTTTATAACTCTCTTTATGTTACCTATATATATATATATATACTGTACACATACTTAACCACAATCAACCAATACATTTAGGATGAAGTAATGCATACATTCTCATCACCATACATCCTCTTATGACCAATCAAAATTGTACCTCAACTTTTTTCTGCTCATGTTTGCAGTTTTTTTGTTTTTTGTTGTGGATGATACAAAAACAATAAAACATTTGAGGACTGTCTATTACATACTGTATACTGAATTGTTATATTTATTACAATATTGAAATAATAGTTTGCCAAATTTAATATCCACATTATCTCTATACATAATTTAGAGTGAATTTCAAAGTTTCAAGATTTAAACAACATATAATATTGCTGTCACAGATTTCTTTTTAACACTTATTGTCTAAAATATGCCACGATATAGCTGAAATATTGCTAAAGTTGGTGTAAAACACCAATCAATCAATATTGTCTAAATATCGTACGTGTCAACAGTAAACAAGATCTAATACTGTATGTGTCAACAGTAAACAAGATATACTACTGCATGTGTCAACAGTAAACAAGATCAAATGCTGCATGTGTCAACAGTAAACAAGATCTAATGTTGCATGTGTCAACAGTAAACAAGATCTAATACTGCATGTGTCAACAGTAAACATGATCTAATACTGCATGTGTCAACAGTAAACATGATCAGCTTTTATGTGTTTTTTTTTTATAATTTAGATGATTTTCAGCAAAGTATTTATTCATTGTGGTTTGATGTATATCTATGGATTTCAATAAAAAAAAAATTAAATACAACCAAAGGCTCACCTGAGTCTGTATTGCTCACATGGTTATTCATGCATGTTTACGTTCAAACAAGTTTGAAGTTTTTGAGATAGAACTTTTTATTCATATTTCCATGTAAAGTCAGCTAACTTGGATTTCTGACCCACACAAAAAATGAAAAGACAACCTAAAAGAGTATTTATGGATTCAATCTATTTCTGGTATCCAAGATTTTATTCATATTTCCATATGGACATATATTAAAACTAAGCCCTGTGGTGGCAACCATTTTAGATTTCCGATCAACACAAAAAAAAATCATAATCTTTTAAAGTAATCATCTAAAGATTATTTATGTACACTTTGGGATCAATAAAATTTATAGTTTTTCTTCATGTTCCTGTAGAGTCCTATGTTAAAACCATCTTCAATTTCTGATCGACACAAAAATCAGACACATTTTGAAAAGGATCATCCAAGGCATATTCCAACATTGTTTGCTGTCAAATGGCTTAGTAGATATCAATAAATATGAAATATTTTCCCATATGATCCTATACATTATATTAAATTTGCCCTGTTAGCAACCATGTTGGATTTCCGATGAGACAATTTCAAAGATTTAAAAATTTGTATGGGACCATCTCATGATTATTCAAGTACAATTTGGGTTCAATCAAATTGATAATTTCTTTAAAAAAAATTGTCATCTTAGATTTCCTATCAACGTAAAAAAAAAAAAACCCAAAAAACCCAACAGGGTCCTATATTCAATTTGTCTTGTGGTGGTGGCCATCTTAGATTTCCGATTGATTGACACAAAAAATACAAATTTTGTAAGTACCATCAAATGATTATTCATTTTCCAATATGCTAAATGTGGCCATCTTAAATTTCTGATCAACAACAAAAAAAAACCTAAAGCTTTTTAGAGGGTCATTAAAGAAACAATCCTATCAAGGAACAATTTCATAAAACATGTAGTTTGGGACAAGAATATTTTGGAAATTTAAGCCAATCAGAGAGAATAATAGGCCTAGCAGCCATATTTAATTTTTAAATGAAACAAAAATCATGTAAAATGTTAACATATATACCAAGCTTGGTTTCAATTGGGCCAATGTTTTGTGAGATATAGATTGAAATGACAGACAGACACAATGTGATGACAATACTTCACAGTGAGTTACTAAGATATTTCTTCATTCAATTTGTATATACATGTATAAACATGTTTAAATATGTGAATAGCTTTAAAAAATATTTTCATGAAGGTAAATTAATATAAATCTCTATCCTTCCAATAATTACATTCTGTCTTCACATGGTGTCATTAAAACCAGTATTAGATGTTTTATTACTCTCTTTCATATTGGATGAAACAAAATCAGATGAATTTACACACGATTCTCTCTACACAGGGAAATGTACATAATCTATGTTTTATATTATAACTTTATATAATTTACTCGCAGCTATTTTACAAATTTCTTTATCGTTAATACAATTAGAAGATTTTAAGGTATTTTTGAGGCTGTTATGCAATTCAAAAGAAGTGGATTTTAACAATTTTGAGAACCAATATTCCTTTCTGCACTTTATGGGAAATATGCCATTTTTGTCTTCAAATCATATAAATATCAGAATATACAATTTTATAATAATTTACTGTGTGTCAAATACCTCAGAATGTGGACTATGTGACAATTTTTTTAAAGGAATAATATTCAATACCAATAATTTATTTGTTACTGAAATAGTCACTCGTAAAACAAAGCAAAAAAGATATTTAATATCATATTCAGCATAAAATATTAAAGAGTTTTTGTTTAAAAAACATTTTTCTGAGATCCCTGAAGATTTCTATCAAAGACCATTTATCATGTTAAAATACCTATGAAAACAATTATTTTGCCATTTTCTCAGAAAAATCAGATATGTACTTTTATCACTTGCGGCTGCGAGTCGAGTGCACCCTTTTTTGTAATTTACAAAGCCAGGCGCGAACCCACACCACATTGGTGATAGGCTTGTATGAGTTATTAGGTAATCCAACTACCTAACTCATTGAGCCACCCGGGACCTATTAAAATTAGAGGCTCACTTCCTAGCCTGTATCTTATATCCAGTTTGGGTTCAATCAAATGTGTAATTTCTTCGAAAAAGCTTTTGTTTTTTATTCCCATAGGTTCCTACATTAAGCTATGTCCTGCAATGGTAGCCATTTTGGAATTTGTAGATTTCTAAGAAGAGATTTAAAATCAAATTGAAGTCAATGAAGCATTAAATGTCAGTCGTGGTGACCTACTTTCTGTCGGAGGCTGACACACTCATGTAGATTCACCACCCTGCCAAGTGACATCACTGCATGGGGGAAAAATGACCTTAGCTTTAAACCACATGTAAATGAAGTCAATGAAGCATAAAATGTGGGTCATTGTGACTTATTTTCTGTTGAAGGCTGATACTCTCTTCTAGATTCATCACTGTAGGGCATACATTATCTGGGGAAAATTGAATTAAATTTTAACCCATTGTAAATGAAGTCAATGAAGCATGAAATGTAGGTTGTGGTGACCTATTTTCTGTCAAGCTGTCACACTCTAGATATATCATCATGCCAAGTAACATCAATTTAGGTTGTAAGGTATCTGGGGAAAAAAAACACTAACCTAAGCTTAAACCAAAAGGTGAACACAGATGTGCATACAATTATTCTACTTCATAAAGGTGAACTAAAAATCACTCAAAATACTGATGTCCATCCAAGTAGCATCTCTGTCAAGTTCAATTTGCTACAATGTTTACAGGGATAAATATTGAAATGTGAAAAATTAAAAGAATAAATAGATGCAAGGTGATGACAATACCTTACTTGGCTCTATTAACTAGGTGAGCTAAAAATACTGGTTGTCGTAATAATAAAAATCTGGGATAAAATACAAATATGTCTGCTTTACATTGGGATCTTATGAGATGGCTACACTTTGTACAAATATGTGTAAACATCAACACAAGATTTAACTGTTATAAATATGTTTTAAAATTCAGTAAAATGGAAATTTAGTAAGTGAGTGTAATCCTTTTGACGATATTTGTTTAAATGACTACTGAGAATGGTATCTATATTAGACTAGATTGTACAATAATGTCCGATTATATAAGTCAGAAAGTAATGGGTAAAAGCAAAATAAAAGCTAAAAACAAAGCAGTTGAAATTAATAAGGAAAGACAACTGAATCCATTCATAAATGTCATATAAAAAAGTCCTACTAATCTGTAATTATTAACATTAAGAAAAAGTATGTCCAATATTTTTTTTGAATTTTAAAATGTTTAGTATGATGTATATAAAAACAAAAGTAAATAAGTCTTGAATAGTGGAGAAATTTAATTGTGATTTACTGATTAATAAGTTATTTATTTACATGTTCTGTTCTATTTCCTGTAATGTTGTACTAATTAAATAACATATCATTGAAGGTATTTTAAAAAACTAAACTTTCTCTTGTAGCATATGTCTTAATGGTATAAAGTGGAGGATGTAGTTTAAATAATGTTGTTGTAGAAATGTTTGATTTTCATCCAAAATAAGTGAAAAATAAATGGCAATAGTTTCTATCCTTAAAGGTCATATAAAAATGTGAAAGTTTTCTTATAGGTCATGTAAAAATGTGAAAGTTTTCTATTTTTTGTTTCAACATTTTATCTGAAGATTTACATTTACAAGTGGTCCATCTCAAAATCATTTGTCTTGGGGAAAATGAAATCATCTTTTATATAGTTCAATTGCTAAATATTTTATAAGCATGATAATCACAAAATAGCGATAAAATGTTCTTAACATTATTAACAATCTTACTGGTACCCTCCGTTACACAATATATCCTGACAGGTACCCTCAGTTACACAATATATCCTGACTGGTACCCTCAGTTACACAATATATCCTTACTGGTACCCTCAGTTACACAATATATCCTGACTGGTACCCTCAGTTACACAATATATCCTTACTGGTATCCTCAGTTACACAATATATCCTTACTGGTACCCTCAGTTACACAATATATCCTGACTGGTACCCTAACTTATAACATACCTCCATATATTTACCCTAAGTTACACAATACATTCTTACTGGTAACCTAAATAATGCCATACATCCGTCAGTTTTTTTTTCTAAAAGATCATAGTTATTGAACAATCTATAATTATTTAGACAATATATCAATTTTCTTTTTGGAACTAAATGGTTCATTAGTAGCCATGGATTTTTTATGTTTCCGTGGCCACGTAAATGTATCATAACTACCAGAGCTATTTGCTTTGATAGCTTCAGTAGATGAAATAGCCACTGCATATTTTGGTTCTTTGATAAATGCTGGATGTCGTATGCTAGATATATGTAAGGAGTTTGATGACTGGTCGGTGGAATGCTGCGGTTGTTGTCCCTCATCATCATCATCATCATTAAAACTCATGTTAGAAAATCCAACAGTTTCCCTGGGACTAGAACGACCTCTAACCTTTGACCTGGAATGCTTAGAACTTGAACTGGAATTTAATTCACAATCTTCATCATCGAAATCCTCATCTTCTTTACCACTGTCTATATTAACAATCAATGAAGCTTGTTGTTGCTGACACTTGCGTAAATAGGTAGATTCAATATGATCATCAGAGTCACCTTCATTATCAGAAAGAGGATGATAATTTTGAGATTTCAATTTGTTTGGTTTGGCAGGGGTACTGGTAAAGGTACCAGCTTTAACTTTTTTAGAATCTTCCTTTACTGAGGAAGGCTTAGTCATCATAGTCTGAAATGGCACAGAACCAAACATATCAGATGTTGTAACAGTATTTGACAATGGCACAGACGTAGAAAATGGTACGAAGTTTGTTTCTGTTGTACCAGTTGATTCTGTATTAAGATTACTGAATATCAGATTTTGTTCAATTGAGGGCTGAGTTACAGGATTATCATAGATGTATATCTGTTCTATTGGAGATGTAGTAGTCATTACAGAAGATACTAATTGTTT
This sequence comes from Bathymodiolus septemdierum, assembly GCA_963383655.1. Lineage (NCBI taxonomy): Eukaryota > Metazoa > Mollusca > Bivalvia > Mytilida > Modiolidae > Bathymodiolus > Bathymodiolus septemdierum. The sequence continues at coordinate 30,665,292 of OY726522.1, forward strand.
TGTATTATCATTGGATGACACAGACTTTCTGCTATATGGAGCATTTCCAAAAGGATCTTTCATATCAGGACTAGCATTGTTTGAGTCTAAAAGGGGACTTCCTATTGTATGTTGTGTTTTGGATAAAAATGCTGTCTTAAATGGGGCTTTTGAAAATATATCTGTAGATTCAGGTACAGGTTTTGAAGGTCTATTTTGAACAGCACTGCTTGGTCGTTTTTTTCTTGATGGTTTTCGTCGGTATGGAGCAGAAACAAATGGATCAGATGTTGGTGACATGGCAGGACTAGATCCTGCCAGAGGTGACATTGTACTACTACTAGGTGTACTATTATCATGAATATCTCTGTCACCATGGTGATGACCTCCATGATCATCATCTTCTAATTCATCATCATCAAGGAGAGGTCGTACCCCATATTCGTGTCCAACAATAGGATCAGCATTATTAGAATTGGGAGCATTATCAGACTCTTTTCTAGCAGGAGGTCTACGATTGACTGTTTCTTGGTTTGATTTAATAGCTACTGGTCGACTACCATATTCATCATCAAGTTCTTGATAACGGAAATCTGCAGTTTTTTCAATACTTTGTCCACCAGGATGATCATCTTCAGCGTAAGATGAACTAGAATCAACTTTAACACGAGATTCAGTAATCTGAGGTTTCTTCTCTTTTTCTTCATCTGTATCCACCAATTGTTGATATTTAGATGACCTACTTAATGCTGCTTTAACCAATGAGGTAGCACCGAAAAAATCATGTGATTCCGATTCTTGGACTTTGTCTGATTTTTTCACACTATCTACTGCAGCCTCTTCTTCATCTACAATAAATCAATGTCTATTATTAGACTGGTGATATTTTCTTTTAAGTTTTTATTGTTTCAGTATAACTTTCAACTTTCTCCAGTCAAATAAAAGAGATAAAAGTAAATAATGATATATATATATATATAAATTTACAAAGATTTTATAAATATAAGATTTCTGGAGAAAATTTTAAGAATCCACAAAAAATTATGAATATAATCATTAAATGTTCACTTCTGCCATTGAATAAATAATTAATTTGATAATACAATACTAGGATAAATACGTTTGTAAAATATGACTTAATAGATTTAATAGTTTTGACGATCAACATGCATTATAAATTGAAAAAGTCCTGATCAGAAGGTGCAGTATGATTACAGTGTAACAGAATGTGATTTGTATTCAAATCTAGTACTATCTAAAGTGTAGTGTGCACATAAAGAGTTATAAATATATTATACATTGTTTAACTGTAGACATGCAATTTCAGTTTGAAAAAAAATCATACTTTTCTGTATTTGTCAGCCACTTTGAAGATAATTGTCTGTTATGGGGAAGAAGATATCATATCAGCATTGATTTTTTAGGTTTTGAATTTTTTATGTATTAATGACAGAAAATAATTAAATACTGTGACAACCATATCAATTTTGAACTTTTGGTTCCAGTATTGCTCTGTTGGCAAAATAGAACATACTACATATATGTTTTTCTTTCATATTCTTAATCAAAAGTCATTGTTTCTCAGGTTGCCATAGTGAATTGAATGATTCATACATATATGTTTATAAATACAATTCTACATACAGATATCTGATCAAAAAGGGTATTTTTAATCCAGGTTTTTATGACGACATAATCAACAAAGCTAACAAGTTCTAATCCGACACATTGAAAAATCTTATTCGCAAAGCCTATGATTAAGCAACTCTAGTAAGTAGTTGACTCTTGAGGCAGTTTTACTTTGTTAAAAATATAGACAATCTGCTGGTACAACTTGTAGATCCAGCTAGTAATTAAATCAGTACACTTAAATTTCATTCTATTTTATATTACTATTTGATGTTCAACAAATGATTCCAACAAATTGATTTATTCTGATCTCTCACAAAGACCATTGATATTAAATATGTTAGAAGTATCAGTTATAATTTTTTGTCCTAAGAGTAATGGTTTTTATAACCAACAGATTCTACCTTCCTTGCTAGTAGTCAGTTAACTGGGAGCATTCATTCTCCTTGTTATTGTACTGTCCATGTTTATGTTGTCATTCATTTACCCTGCTATTGTACTGTCCATGTTTATGTTGTCATTCACTGACCCTTCTATTGTACTGTCCATGTTAATGTTGTCATTCATTTACCCTGCCATTGTACTGTCCATGTTTATGTTGTCATTCATTTACCCTGCCATTGTACTGTCCATGTTTATGTTGTCATTCATTTACCCTGCCATTGTACTGTCCATGTTTATGTTGTCATTCATTTACCCTGTTATTGTACTGTCCATGTTTATGTTGTCATTCATTTACCCTGCCATTGTACTGTCCATGTTTATGTTGTCATTCATTTACCCTGCTATTGTACTGTCCATGTTTATGTTGTCATTCATTTACCCTGCCATTGTACTGTTCATGTTTATGTTGTCATTCATTTACCCTGCTATTGTACTGTCCATGTTTATGTTGTCATTCATCTACCCTGCTATTGTACTGTCCATGTTTATGTTGTCATTCATTTACCCTGCTATTGTACTGTCCATGTTTATGTTGTCATTCATTTACCCTGCCATTGTACTGTCCAGGTTTATGTTGTCATTCATTGACCCTGCTATTGTACTGTCCATGTTTATGTTGTCATTCATTGACCCTGCTATTGTACTGTCCATGTTTATGTTGTCATTCACTGACCCTTCTATTGTACTGTCCATGTTAATGTTGTCATTCATTTACCCTGCTATTGTACTGTCCATGTTTATGTTGTCATTCATTGACCCTGCTATTGTACTGTCCATGTTTATGTTGTCATTCATTGACCCTGATATTGTACTGTCCATGTTTATGTTGTCATTCATTTACCCTGCTATTGTACTGTCCATGTTTATGTTGTCATTCATTTACCCTGCTATTGTACTGTCCATGTTTATGTTGTCATTCATTTACCCTGCTATTGTACTGTCCATGTTTATGTTGTCATTCATTTACCCTGCTATTGTACTGTCCATGTTTATGTTGTCATTCACTGACCCTTCTATTGTACTGTCCATGTTAATGTTGTCATTCATTTACCCTGCTATTGTACTGTCCATGTTTATGTTGTCATTCATTTACCCTGCTATTGTACTGTCCATGTTTATGTTTTCATTCATTTACCCTGCTATTGTACTGTCCATGTTTATGTTGTCATTCACTGACCCTTCTATTGTACTGTCCATGTTAATGTTGTCATTCATTTACCCTGCTATTGTACTGTCCATGTTTATGTTGTCATTCATTTACCCTGCTATTGTACTGTCCATGTTTATGTTGTCATTCATTTACCCTGCTATTGTACTGTCCATGTTTATGTTGTCATTCACTGACTCTTCTATTGTACTGTCCATGTTAATGTTGTCATTCATTTACCCTGCTATTGTACTGTCCATGTTTATGTTGTCATTCATTGACCCTGCTATTGTACTGTCCATGTTTATGTTGTCATTCATTGACCCTGATATTGTACTGTCCATGTTTATGTTGTCATTCATTTACCCTGCTATTGTACTGTCCATGTTTATGTTGTCATTCATTTACCCTGCTATTGTACTGTCCATGTTTATGTTGTCATTCATTTACCCTGCTATTGTACTGTCCATGTTTATGTTGTCATTCATTGACCCTGCTATTGTACTGTCCATGTTTATGTTGTCATTCATTGACCCTGATATTGTACTGTCCATGTTTATGTTGTCATTCATTGACCCTGATATTGTACTGTCCATGTTTATGTTGTCATTCATTTACCCTGCCATTGTACTGTCCATGTTTATGTTGTCATTCATTGACCCTGTTATTGTACTGTCCATGTTTATGTTGTCATTCATTTACCCTGCCATTGTACTGTCCATGTTTATGTTGTCATTCATTTACCCTGTTATTGTACTGTCCATGTTTATGTTGTCATTCATTTACCCTGCCATTGTACTGTTCATGTTTATGTTGTCATTCATTTACCCTGATATTGTACTGTCCATGTTTATGTTGTCATTCATTTTCTGTGATAGTATGTGGTCTTTTTGAATGGAAGTGAATCTATGCAGGTTTTGCTATCATTTGTTTATATATGTATTGCTTTTAATCAGTTATCAAGAGTGAAGGGTTGGTATCCCATTAGCCAGTTTTACCCCACTGTTCCACGCCAGTTTTACCCCACTGTTCCACGCCAGTTTTACCCCACCGTTCCATGCCAGTACCTGGATTTTCCAACATCATGTCTTTTTTTTTGTTCAATGAATTGAGGTGAGATGTGGTTGTTCGTTTCATTGATATTCATAGAATTGTTGACCATCACTATCTAAACTTTCTTTTCATAATAATTTTCATAATCTTATGAGTATTTGCTGATCATATGTTTCCAATATAAACTTAGGAATCCCATTACCCTTAAGCACCTTCTATAATCTACAGAAATTTACCCTTAAAGGGATTTTCGGGTATGTGGGGGCAGATTATATACAACGATAGGTCATGAGAAACTTTTTTCCAAGATGTCGGAGATGATGGGACAGATATTTCAGAAGATATTGACTGGTGGAAGTTTGAGTGTATATCCAATCTGTTGTACCATTTTTAGAATAATGTCATTGTTATATCTATGTATGAATGTTTTTGTTTTGTTGTTATATTATAAATGTCACCAGTGTTACTATTATTTATTACTGTTTTGCCCAACTGATTCAGCGATTGTTGCCACTGCCCCTCCAGCATTTGAAGCCGATATTTGCACTATCTACTAACAATATTTACAGCATACCTGGTTACACTCCAATTTTCTATAGTAATTTGTCTACCAGGACAGGAGATATCAACACTTATAAGAGCACCTGATCAAAAAGGGGACCAAACAACAGCCAAACAAACCATGTATGATATTAACTGGCTTGCTGGATATAAAGGATATGTTATATGAAGTTTTGTCAAAATAATCCTGCTTTCCATTATCACCAAAATGTTCCAACTTAAAATACGGGTCATTCCAATAAATATTGCTGATACTGGGAGAAGGTAATAAAATGCAAACAGATGGATAGCAAGTGATGGAAAAACTCGCTCTACTGCATGCCTTTGGCAAGGTGAGCTATAAACAAATTATGTTACTATTCTGTAGCTACCAATATTCATACAATAAATGAACCTGCCCAGAAACTAAATTCTTAAATTCTGCAAAAAACCACCCCTTCAAAGATGCCAATGCAAATTGTTGTTTATAGTTGTTATTTTTCCTAGAGTACAGAAATATAAATGTCCTTTTCAAGTTGGCAGTTGACATTTTTCCATATAACATGCAGCATACAGGAGACAGAAAGGTTTGGACAGACCACAGGTCGACAAAAACTGTCACATATGTCACAACTTTAATTAAAATGGAACTACTGTTCAAGTTTTAGTCCATTTGATGGGAAAATGTATCTTTATTGGCTCAGTAGGCGTGTTTTACCTTGATGATCTTTTTCTAGTAACAGCAGCCATGTTGGATTATTGGCAGGATCATCAGTAAACTCCATAGAGATGCTTAAGACAAACTTGGATTGACATTGGCCCAGTGGTTTCCGAGGATTTTTTTTTAGCTTAAGATAGACGACAAGATGTCAAGAGCTCACATATGACCCACATCAGGTAAGGTAGAAAATAGAAATGACCTCAAAAATACTTTCATTCTGACAAGTAACATTTTCTGTAGTTTTAGAAGAAAATCTACAGGAAACTTGAGTTGATAAGATTCTTCATGATAACATTGACATTGGCTTTTACCATTATATAAATGATACAGAGAGCATTTTTATGAAACTGCAGGAATGTAACTGATGTTTCATTAGGTACAGTATATATGTTATCATCTTGTGTTCTATGTTTTATTGTAACTGACGTTTCATTAGGTACAGTATATATGTTATCATCTTGTGTTCTATGTTTTATGATAACTGACATTTCATTAGGTACAGTATATATGTTATCATCTTGTGTTCTATGTTTTATGATAACTGATATTTCATTAGGTACAGTATATATGTTATCATCTTGTGTTCTATGTTTTATTGTAACTGACATTTCATTAGGTACAGTATATATGTTATCATCTTGTGTTCTATGTTTTATGATAACTGATATTTCATTAGGTACAGTATATATGTTATCATCTTGTGTTCTATGTTTTATTGTAACTGATATTTCATTAGGTACAGTATATATGTTATCATCTTGTGTTCTATGTTTTATGATAACTGATGTTTCATTAGGTACAGTATATATGTTATCATCTTGTGTTCTATGTTGTATGGTAACTGACATTTCATTAGGTACAGTATATATGTTATCATCTTGTGTTCTATGTTTTATGATATCTGATGTTTCATTAGGTACAGTATATATGTTATCATCTTGTGTTCTATGTTTTATTGTAACTGATATTTCATTAGGTACAGTATATATGTTATCATCTTGTGTTCTATGTTTTATGATAACTGATGTTTCATTAGGTACAGTATATATGTTATCATCTTGTGTTCTATGTTTTATTGTAACTGACATTTCATTAGGTACAGTATATATGTTATCATCTTGTGTTCTATGTTTTATTGTAACTGATGTTTCATTAGGTACAGTATATATGTTATCATCTTGTGTTCTATGTTTTATGATAACTGACATTTCATTAGGTACAGTATATATGTTATCATCTTGTGTTCTATGTTTTATGGTAACTGATATTTCATTAGGTACAGTATATATGTTATCATCTTGTGTTCTATGTTTTATGATAACTGACATTTCATTAGGTACAGTATATATGTTATCATCTTGTGTTCTATGTTTTATTGTAACTGATGTTTCATTAGGTACAGTATATATGTTATCATCTTGTGTTCTATGTTTTATGGTAACTGACATTTCATTAGGTACAGTATATATGTTATCATCTTGTGTTCTATGTTTTATGATAACTGACATTTCATTAGGTACAGTATATATGTTATCATCTTGTGTTCTATGTTTTATTGTAACTGACGTTTCATTAGGTACAGTATATATGTTATCATCTTGTGTTCTATGTTTTATGGTAACTGATATTTCATTAGGTACAGTATATATGTTATCATCTTGTGTTCTATGTTTTATTGTAACTGACGTTTCATTAGGTACAGTATATATGTTATCATCTTGTGTTCTATGTTTTATGATAACTGATGTTTCATTAGGTACAGTATATATGTTATCATCTTGTGTTCTATGTTTTATGGTAACTGATATTTCATTAGGTACAGTATATATGTTATCATCTTGTGTTCTATGTTTTATTGTAACTGACGTTTCATTAGGTACAGTATATATGTTATCATCTTGTGTTCTATGTTTTATTGTAACGGACGTTTCATTAGGTACAGTATATATGTTATCATCTTGTGTTCTATGTTTTATGATAACTGATATTTCATTAGGTACAGTATATATGTTATCATCTTGTGTTCTATGTTTTATTGTAACTGATATTTCATTAGGTACAGTATATATGTTATCATCTTGTGTTCTATGTTTTATTGTAACTGATATTTCATTAGGTACAGTATATATGTTATCACCTTGTGTTCTATGTTTTATGATAACTGACATTTCATTAGGTACAGTATATATATTATCATCTTGTGTTCTATGTTTTATTGTAACTGACGTTTCATTAGGTACAGTATATATGTTATCATCTTGTGTTCTATGTTTTATGATAACTGACATTTCATTAGGTACAGTATATATGTTATCACCTTGTGTTCTATGTTTTATTGTAACTGATATTTCATTAGGTACAGTATATATGTTATCACCTTGTGTTCTATGTTTTATTGTAACTGATATTTCATTAGGTACAGTATATATGTTATCATCTTGTGTTCTATGTTTTATGATAACTGACATTTCATTAGGTACAGTATATATGTTATCATCTTGTGTTCTATGTTTTATGATAACTGACATTTCATTAGGTACAGTATATATGTTATCATCTTGTGTTCTATGTTTTATTGTAACTGACATTTCATTAGGTACAGTATATATGTTATCACCTTGTGTTCTATGTTTTATGATAACTGACATTTCATTAGGTACAGTATATATGTTATCATCTTGTGTTCTATGTTTTATTGTAACTGATATTTCATTAGGTACAGTATATATGTTATCATCTTGTGTTCTATGTTTTATTGTAACTGATGTTTCATTAGGTACAGTATATATGTTATCATCTTGTGTTCTATGTTTTATTGTAACTGATATTTCATTAGGTACAGTATATATGTTATCATCTTGTGTTCTATGTTTTATTGTAACTGATATTTCATTAGGTACAGTATATATGTTATCATCTTGTGTTCTATGTTTTATGGTAACTGATATTTCATTAGGTACAGTATATATGTTATCATCTTGTGTTCTATGTTTTATTGTAACTGACGTTTCATTAGGTACAGTATATATGTTATCATCTTGTGTTCTATGTTTTATTGTAACTGATATTTCATTAGGTACAGTATATATGTTATCATCTTGTGTTCTATGTTTTATTGTAACTGATATTTCATTAGGTACAGTATATATGTTATCATCTTGTGTTCTATGTTTTATTGTAACTGATGTTTCATTAGGTACAGTATATATGTTATCATCTTGTGTTCTATGTTTTATTGTAACTGACGTTTCATTAGGTACAGTATATATGTTATCATCTTGTGTTCTATGTTTTATGGTAACTGATATTTCATTAGGTACAGTATATATGTTATCATCTTGTGTTCTATGTTTTATGATAACTGACATTTCATTAGGTACAGTATATATGTTATCATCTTTTGTTCTATGTTTTATTGTAACTGATGTTTCATTAGATACAGTATATATGTTATCATCTTGTGTTCTATGTTTTATGATAACTGACATTTCATTAGGTACAGTATATATGTTATCATCTTGTGTTCTATGTTTTATTGTAACTGATATTTCATTAGGTACAGTATATATGTTATCACTTTGTGTTCTATGTTTTATTGTAACTGACATTTCATTAGGTACAGTATATATGTTATCATCTTGTGTTCTATGTTTTATGATAACTGACATTTCATTAGGTACAGTATATATGTTATCATCTTGTGTTCTAGGTTTTATTGTAACTGATATTTCATTAGGTACAGTATATATGTTATCATCTTGTGTTCTATGTTTTATTGTAACTGACGTTTCATTAGGTACAGTATATATGTTATCATCTTGTTTTCTATGTTTTATGGTAACTGATATTTCATTAGGTACAGTATATATGTTATCATCTTGTGTTCTATGTTTTATGATAACTGATATTTCATTAGGTACAGTATATATGTTATCATCTTGTGTTCTATGTTTTATGATAACTGACGTTTCATTAGGTACAGTATATATGTTATCATCTTGTGTTCTATGTTTTATGATAACTGACATTTCATTAGGTACAGTATATATGTTATCATCTTGTGTTCTATGTTTTATGATAACTGATATTTCATTAGGTACAGTATATATGTTATCATCTTGTGTTCTATGTTTTATTGTAACTGATATTTCATTAGGTACAGTATATATGTTATCATCTTGTGTTCTATGTTTTATTGTAACTGATGTTTCATTAGGTACAGTATATATGTTATCATCTTGTGTTCTATGTTTTATTGTAACTGACGTTTCATTAGGTACAGTATATATGTTATCATCTTGTGTTCTATGTTTTATGGTAACTGATGTTTCATTAGGTACAGTATATATGTTATCATCTTGTGTTCTATGTTTTATGGTAACTGACATTTCATTAGGTACAGTATATATGTTATCACCTTGTGTTCTATGTTTTATTGTAACTGATATTTCATTAGGTACAGTATATATGTTATCATCTTGTGTTCTATGTTTTATTGTAACTGATGTTTCATTAGGTACAGTATATATGTTATCATCTTGTGTTCTATGTTTTATTGTAACTGATGTTTCATTAGGTACAGTATATATGTTATCATCTTGTGTTCTATGTTTTATGGTAACTGATGTTTCATTAGGTACAGTATATATGTTATCATCTTGTGTTCTATGTTTTATTGTAACTGATGTTTCATTAGGTACAGTATATATGTTATCATCTTGTGTTCTATGTTTTATTGTAACTGATATTTCATTAGGTACAGTATATATGTTATCATCTTGTGTTCTATGTTTTATTGTAACTGATGTTTCATTAGGTACAGTATATATGTTATCATCTTGTGTTCTATGTTTTATTGTAACTGATGTTTCATTAGGTACAGTATATATGTTATCATCTTGTGTTCTATGTTTTATTGTAACTGACGTTTCATTAGGTACAGTATATATGTTATCATCTTGTGTTCTATGTTTTATGGTAACTGACATTTCATTAGGTACAGTATATATGTTATCACCTTGTGTTCTATGTTTTATTGTAACTGACGTTTCATTAGGTACAGTATATATGTTATCATCTTGTGTTCTATGTTTTATTGTAACTGATATTTCATTAGGTACAGTATATATGTTATCATCTTGTGTTCTATGTTTTATTGTAACTGATATTTCATTAGGTACAGTATATATGTTATCATCTTGTGTTCTATGTTTTATTGTAACTGACATTTCATTAGGTACAGTATATATGTTATCACCTTGTGTTCTATGTTTTATGGTAACTGACATTTCATTAGGTACAGTATATATGTTATCATCTTGTGTTCTATGTTTTATGATAACTGACATTTCATTAGGTACAGTATATATGTTATCATCTTGTGTTCTATGTTTTATGATAACTGACATTTCATTAGGTACAGTATATATGTTATCATCTTGTGTTCTATGTTTTATGATAACTGACGTTTCATTAGGTACAGTATATATGTTATCATCTTATGTTCTATGTTTTATTGTAACTGACGTTTCATTAGGTACAGTATATATGTTATCATCTTGTGTTCTATGTTTTATTGTAACTGATATTTCATTAGGTACAGTATATATGTTATCATCTTGTGTTCTATGTTTTATGATAACTGATGTTTCATTAGGTACAGTATATATGTTATCATCTTGTGTTCTATGTTTTATGATAACTGATATTTCATTAGGTACAGTATATATGTTATCATCTTGTGTTCTATGTTTTATTGTAACTGATATTTCATTAGGTACAGTATATATGTTATCATCTTGTGTTTTATGTTTTATGATAACTGACGTTTCATTAGGTACAGTATATATGTTATCATCTTGTGTTCTATGTTTTATGATAACTGATATTTCATTAGGTACAGTATATATGTTATCATCTTGTGTTCTATGTTTTATGATAACTGATGTTTCATTAGGTACAGTATATATGTTATCATCTTGTGTTCTATGTTTTATGATAACTGACATTTCATTAGGTACAGTATATATGTTATCATCTTGTGTTCTATGTTTTATTGTAACTGACATTTCATTAGGTACAGTATATATGTTATCATCTTGTGTTCTATGTTTTATGATAACTGATGTTTCATTAGGTACAGTATATATGTTATCATCTTGTGTTCTATGTTTTATGATAACTGACATTTCATTAGGTACAGTATATATGTTATCATCTTGTGTTCTATGTTTTATGATAACTGACATTTCATTAGGTACAGTATATATGTTATCATCTTGTGTTCTATGTTTTATGATAACTGACATTTCATTAGGTACAGTATATATGTTATCACCTTGTGTTCTATGTTTTATGATAACTGACGTTTCATTAGGTACAGTATATATGTTATCATCTTGTGTAATATGCTTTATTATGTACAACAACCTTCCTATAAAACAATGATTCAGGGAACCTTACTTTAAAACTGTTTTAAGGCAAATCTCCAGATATACATATGAAAATTATGTTTGAAATTTAAAGATGGAAACCTGAAATCCATTATAACCCAACCGTATCCATATATGTATGTACTTGTTTTCTAATGTAATGACATACCACAGACCACATTTCAGATCTCAAATAAATGTAATTACTGAGAAGAAATGAAATAATTAAGATTTTTCCACTTATATTTTCAAGACAGCTGATGAAAAAAATATAGACGACTAGGAGTTCTTGATCTAACAATTGACTATGAAACATCTGAAGATATCATCCACCTTGAACTGTGACAATGATATAAATATATACACAATGTACATCCAACATATATGGACACCATACCACATTTAAAGACAAACAGCATTTGTTGAAACTTAATTTAGAACCTGTTAGTCGAACTATTCAGTACAGTTAAATCATACCATGACATGACATAAATGGCCACCAAATGTAAAGTCACTTCATAAACAGGGTTAAATTGACATCAAGGTTCGGAATGACAGAATGTTGGCAGTTTTAAAACAAAGTCAACACATATATATGTAATGATTTTATTTATTTATCAAAACTGACATAATGTATTTTTTTAAAGATGGATCACAGAATTAACAAATTATACAAGTATAATACTGGAATATTGCACACATTATGACTCAAATTGAACTATCTTAAAACTGCCAACATCTGATAATAATTACACATAGAAACAATATTCTGACTTCTAATTACAAACAGGTAACAACTAAATAAAAGTTACCATTTAAGGAAATATACAATTAATAAAACGACCACTAGTTGCTTTTGAAAATCAAGGCTATGATTATGGTTACCATTTTTTAAAACTTAAATGTATAGTGTCTGCAATTTGGCTGATGTTTTTTTTTACCTAAATATTTTGTCTGGCAATATATTATTAAAAACATAAATAAACACCAAATAGACTGTTGTTTAAAGCATAAAATCAACCATTTCAAGGTTAATCTAGTAAAAACGTCGCCCGAAACGTGTTCTGTCATCATGATAATATCTCGTTCATATTCTTTTGATTTGCAAGACGTTTTGATGACATTCCACTGCACAGAAACACAGTTTTTATTGCTTTAGAAATGATGACGAATGCTATAGATGAACGAGAAATTTAACAGATTCCACTAGAAAAAGGGAATAGAAGAGATTTTTTGTCATTATATAATTTAAAAAAAATAAAAATAAAAATAGTGAACTAGCATGACCAATGATTGAGTTCTTAAGGTTAATAAAGAAATAAACCCATTCATACCTCAGTTTATTTTTAGCAGAAGGTTTCCTTAATTATGTCATCAGTATTTATTTAGGTCAATAACAATGTAGGTCAAGCCTAATTAGTGATAAAAGCATGATTTTCAATAGATTGATGTCGTAATTAAAAAAAAAAATAATACCGTTTCAATGTTTATTCTATCGTTTTACTGAAAAAAAACCTCCAGAAAATAACAGAAATCGCAGACACCATACCTTTAATTTTTTAATGCTAAAAGTAGTCTAAAATGATTAGTAGCCACAATGTGTCTTTATTTTAACTGTACTTTATAAAGATTTGAATAATATTTCATGCAGTATTAATCTCTATCAATAATAACAATATGTCTGAACAATAACAACTCTGAATACTGTAAAAATACAACAAGCCTTCAGCAATTATATTTTCTTTAAATACTGTAAATGATATTAACACTTCATGAATTCAGATGTGCATTTTTAATGCAAGTACCTATTTTTGTCGTACACAAACATAAAGGTGCATACCAAATTGTATATATCTACTTTAAAGCACTTTAACATAGTAAATAAGAAATAATCAAATTAACATTATACATTGTAAAATGTAAATAATGCTTGTACCCTCTCTATTAACTAATTATATCTGTTATTTAACTATATCTAACAATATAAACTGATTCTAAACTTGAACTGAAGACAGTATATACAAAATACATTTATCAATGTATAAATTCATGCTTTGCTACTTAAATGATTAAATCTGTAGAAAACATTCAACCAATTATTACAATAAACTAAAAAAAAAACATGCAACGTCATATCTTGAAGTTAATTATCTCACATTAAAAAAATACTAAAAAAATACAATACATTGAGACTATTTTACTGGCACATTATATTTTATGGTGTAAAAGACTATCATTTTGTAAACATGTTCACTATTAAATTTAAAGGTTATACAAATACAATACATTTATCACACTTTTCTTTGTCCATGATCTTAATTCCATCAAAGTTTTAAAACTATTAGTATTATTATTATCCATGAGTATATGTCATTTCTTCTATTCTTAGTGTGTTTAACCAGTTATCTAAATTTTTGTGTAATATTTTTAATTACCACAGTGGTTAAATTTCGGCATGAGAATTTCTGCCAATTTCCTTTTGATGTAATTAATGATGGAACTTACTGTAACAACTTCAAAATATTTTTACGTTAGACATAAGACCAATTAAAATTAATCAATAGATTTTCATCCCCGTCCACTCCTTTTTTTATTTTATCGAAATTACAATTTTTGAAATTTGTTCGTGTCAGAGTCCGGTAAGCACGTAGTTTTAATGTATTTACTGACACTTCCACTTCATTTTGAACCATGGTGTTCATTATAATACGTGTTGTTGCCAGTGTGAACGAGAAAAGGGGTTGGTTTGGTACCAATTCGAGTGACGAATGCACAATAGTTTACCTATATAATAGCTTCGTTGCCGACAATGTTGATGGGAAACTACCCCAGATTGATTTGCAGACGGCGAGGATCACTGTGAGAATCGGGAAAAGTAAACATGACATGTCAACCAACATTGATCCTTCTATTAAACTTGGGGATGCCATTCCATGTTTAGGCCCATATCTGGAATTCATTTCCTACATCTAGTAACTATTATTTAAAAAAAAAAAAAAAAAAAATTCTCCCACCTGCCCCACTTTTTTTCTGGAGGGTGGATGAAAATCTACTAATTATGCTTAGTTGGCCTAAGAGAAACAGATTCTCCTACCAACTTGGATTACAATATTTCCCCACTCTCCATTGTTATATTTAGAAGAAAAAAAATTAAATAAAGTTCTCGCATTCAAATTTGAAAAATCACTTGTTATGTTTTAGTTTTTATGTGTTAATCTGACAAGTTTTAGAATTATTACATAAATATCATAAAGTTTATTTTAAACAGAAAAATGATTAGATTGTTTTCACTAAAAGTTTTGTTTGATGACATGTTAGATTGGATATGATACTTCAGGAATGATTATTGCTTTTTATTTATACCAGTTTGCTGCTCTTTATATTTTAGTTCACAATATATAATGTCGTAATTGCAGAGAATATGTGTTCTGTAGGTGTAGGGACAATCAAATTCATATGACATTTCATTACAAGTTTAAAACGTATATTTAAATTATAAATAATTAATTATGAATCTCTTTTTGTGTGATTGCTTTTGCCACAAAATATTATTGATGCATCAGAATATGGTCATCATGAAATAATTTAAAAAGTACACAAACCGGTGCTTTTATAAGCCGAGTTGCAACAAAATTTGTCTTTGCATACATTTTGATGAAAATTGGGTGGTCTGGCAGGCAAGTGTGTGTATCCTATACTTGTGTGTGCTCTTGCAAATTCATACCTTTACTGAATCTCATGAAATTTATATAAAGTATTATTGCTAAGCTTGAAAATCAGTAATATTGGAATATGTTTTATGGATTTTTTTTTGTTTTAATGGAAAAACTGTGAATTTAGAGAATTGTTGCTATGTACGCTCTAGCAACCTCATTCTTGATGGATTTTCACCAAATTTAGATAAAATCTTCATTTCCTGAATATCTCAGTTAAGTTTATAAAATGAGTGATATCCGAATACTTTCTTGAGAATAAAATCTTTGTTTTAATGTAATAATTATTGTTCTTCTTCATAGCTTGAAAAGATTAAGGTTATACATCAAAATACTTATGACTACAAGGCTTTCTTTAAACCACACATTTTATTTTTTAAATATTGCTAATTGACTGACTTCAGCTTAATAAACTTGCTTTGTAATTAAACTGATTACTAACATTTGGTGAGAACTAGTCAGGTTCCTAATTCAACATAAGCAATAAAGATTATATTTCTTTTACACAAATTATGTACATGTATATGTAAGAACATGATGATCCCTTTCTTCGTGAAGAAATAGGAGTAATAACAAAATTACCGAACTCCGAACAATCTAACAAAGGGAAAGTCAAAACTCATAAGTATATAAACAGACAAAATCAGTCAACAACCGGAAAACTGTGAAAACCGTAATGACCCTGACTTGGTACAGACATTCTTATGGTCTTACAAACTTGGAGCATGGACAGTGATTAAGATCTTTTGAAGTCTCAATAGTTCTTATCATTGCTTGATTAAATTAATCTTAACAGTAATCTTGAAGAAACTGATTCAGGCTTACTAAAGACATCTATGGACAGTATGTAAACATTGTTTCCTTGTTAACATGAATACTATTAGGAACACTGCAATGAGGAAAACTAAGATGAGAGTACAAATGATACACTTACAATCTCTCTGCTATATTTTGTGAAACAGATTGTAATATTCAAGAATGGAAAATAATTTCCAATGGAATTACATGTACATGTATATGCCTTTTTATTTGTTCAGATATAAATTGATATTTAGGTTATTGAATTAACAATTTTGATTGTTTTTTTTCTTCTTTATCTCGCAATTAATAATTTAATCCCTTAGTAAGAACAAGATTTGTAATATTCTTCAAGATTAAGAACAACAAAATCAAGCTCCCTGATTGGTCGAGAGTACTTTACAATATTCTTAAAGACATTGGTCAGGGTGAATATCAGAGTGCGAAAATGAACAGGGAGACCTTGGCAGTCATGATGAGGATTTGTTTTTGTGCAATGATAGTCATAGGAGGCTATGATAAATATCAACTTTTGTGTTCTAAGAAAACCTTGACAGCCAGGATGAATTTTAACCTTTGTGGCCATGATAAAAGCACTTTTGTGTACTTTTAATGAACTTTATAGCCATAATGAACATCAGCATTTAACACAGATAAAGACTATGGCAACCATTTTGTGCATCGATAAAATATGCAACATTTTACAGCAGTAACTTTTTTATCACTGTCAGGTGAAAACTACAAGTGTTTATTCAATATCAAATTACTGTTATTACTTAGAGAATTAAAAATATTTAGTGAAGAGTTGATTGAATTGATGTGTATATAAAGAAGCTTTAAAGCATATTTGATATAAAAGTTGAAAGTACTTTTGTTTAAATTGTGTAAACATGGTAAATTTTTTCATAAAATATTTATAATATTTAGTGTCCCTTCTTTGCACATTCAATGAATCTTTAAATTAGTAAACTTCTTCATTAAAAGTATTAAATCTCTCTACAAGGTCCCTTAGTTGTCAGTTTGCAATGTCAAATAAGAAAACTCATAAACGATTGTAGAGAAAATTAAATATAACTAGGAAGAATAATTATCCATGCAGAGCAAAGTGATGAAACTTAGTGAGAACTAGGAAGAACTGTTTTAGATACCTAAAACTTATGTCTCCCCTTAATGTGGCCATCTGTACAACAATAAGTTACACATTATGAGTTGAATGATACTATTTAAAAAACAATTATTTGACTTTGAGGTCAAAGGTCAAGGTCCCACGAAGGTCATTATGGTACGCGACACACCGCCTTATGGTCATGCACCCACATACCAAATATCATTGACCTATCTCGAAAGACAAAAATGTTATGGCCCGGACAAGAAAATACTATTTAAAAAACAATTATTTGACCTTGAGGTCAAAGGTTAAGGTCCAATGAAGGTCATTATGGTACGCGACACACCGCCTTATGGTCATGCACCCACATATCAAATATCATTGACCTATCTCGAAAGACAAAAAAGTTATGGTTCGGACAAGCTTCGCTGAGAAGAAGCGGAAGAAGAGGAAAAGCGGAAGAAAAAATCAGATTAAAACAATATGTCTCCCTTCGTTCGAAGGGGAGACATAACTAGCATTACTGTGAGCACAGCTCACTAAGATATATCCCCCGCTCCCCACATCTGTCCAACCTATTTCCATAACCAAAACACTACTGATTGTTCTGACCAAAAATGAAAGGGACTCTCCTCTCTTCACCGGTAAGCTGCTGATAAAATTTCAAAACATTCTGAGAAACACTACTCAAGTTATCATACGACATAGGGTAAAAATCCTATTTTCAGTCATATCAAATCCAATAACTTTGGAACAGCAAAAGTGAAAATCGTCAAAAATGAAAGGGATCCTCCTCTCTTTACCGGTAAGCTACTGATAAAATTTCAAAACATTCTAAGAAACACAGCTCAAGTTATCGTACGACATAGGATTTGTCTACAGACGGACGGACGGACATGGTGAAACCAGAATACCCCCCTACAACTTCGTTGCGGGGGGTATAAAAATGAAATCCATTAGATGCAATGATATAAATAGCTAGGCTAATACTGTTTAACAACACACATAAAATGACATGATATTATGACATGATATTATACGATACTCAGCTAGTTATCTCCCATTAACACTTGTTTATTCTTTTCACATTGTCATAATTATTAAAATGGTTAAAAATATAATAAGAACTAATGTTAATGAGCTCAGATATTTTTGTTTTTGTTTTTGGGTTATTGAATTCTTCTGATGTCATGAAATAAACCTTGAAATATTATTTTCTTATGGTTCTATGAGAAAATCTTTTTGACCAAATTCTTTTTTCTTTCCCTTTCTAATTGAAGATATATTCCCCTTTCACATTCTTGAAATATACAGCTGTTGTTTTAAATTGTTTTAATCTTAATGTTAAATAAGCAACTCAGTTTATAAAGAATTTAAATTTCTGCAAATTCCTCAATTCTTAAGTCTGATACTATTAGTACATCTCAAATAAATCACCTTAACTTTATAAAAAAATGTGTCATTTTAAATACATCTCCACCTTAGCGTGACAAAGGGAAAACTGGATACAAAAAGCCAGACAAAATATATACAACCATAAAAAGTCAGAAATCATCTAAATCTAGCAACTTTAGCTAATGACATGGAGAGAAGGTTCAATAATGTCAGCAGATAACAAAATGTCTGCCTAACAACACTGTTAAATACTGTGTTTTAGAAACACTAACGTAAAATACTCAATGAAGGCATATAACAGAGACAAAAGTAAAGACTGCAGGACAAAAACTTATCCAAGCCATAATTTTCTGCTGCAGCAAAATAAAAAAAAACACAACATAACGGAATGTTCAAAACCTGAGGTAACAAATTCAAGCTTCTTCCCAAATAGCCGCCTTGCAGATATTACTTGGCTTCCAATTTAATGAGTAACGTCTTCTGCTCCTGGAATCTGTAACATGTTATACATAAATATCGTCAATTAAAAAAAACCATATTATTGTCAGCGATGAAATTTACCTCCATAATCAGAGAGGGAGCTGTTATTACTTCTACGACCATGCTGAACTCTGTCAGGACCTTTCTCACCTGCAAGGGATAACATTCCATTTTCAGTCATGCAGAATACATGCAAACTACAAATCATTCCTAAGAGAAAGGATAATTAAAATACATGCTTAAACTAACCATCTACGACATACACCACTGTCATGCTTCAATGCTTGAATTCTATTTAAATATCAAATTTCAAGAACGAAATATAAAGCAGTATTAATGCTTCAATGAGAAAACCATATTTTTCACACTAAATGGTGAATTTTTGTTTGTTCCTAAATGTTTTTTCTTCAATTATTAGTATGGAAGGTTCATCCATTTAAAAGTCTACTAAAACTTGTAGTCCAGAAAATATGACAAGTGGAAAAAAAGATACTTAATAAGACAAAAACAGGACTTGCTATTAATAGTAAGTATAAACATTCAAATGTCACTGGTGTAATATACACAGAAACAAACATGTAGACCTTTAAAACAATACATGCCGTTGCTTAGCAACAGAAAGAAGAAAAAAAAACAGATTAAATATATTTTCCTTAAAACAGAAAAGAAAACAGATCTGCACGAAAAGTATGCAATTGAGAGGATTATAAAAGCCATTACATAAGCTGTGGAGAGTTCTATCAGCATTTCTTATTAGTCAGTTAACATAGGGGGAATTTGCTATAACTTTGTATTAAAAAGATATATACTATAACTTTGTATTTAAAAGAAATAAACTATAAACTTTATAACTTTGCATTATAAAATTATTTATGTCAAGTTAAATAGTTGAATAAGCAATATCAATAAAAAAAATATATCACTATACTTTTTTAATTTAACATAAAAAGTATATAATTCTGCAACTTATTGGCTAAAGTTAAAAGAAATGTGTGATGCAAAGTGTTTAACTTGTCAACTGAGCTATCCTCAAAATGATCATTAAGTGACGAACAAGTTTACATGTTATCATACAGAAAAATCTCACCAAAATAGACCCTTATTATCAACATTTAAAAAACATCCATGAAGTTTGGCAATTTGAAAAGTAACAAAGCCAAATCAGTGTTAGAGCTTGCAATTTCATAAGAACAAAAAGAACTTTTCACTACGAGTTTAAACTTGAGCAGACATCAATTAAGCTATACAGGAAAACCTTGACCTCTGTGACTCTGTTCATCAAATACATGTAGTAATGGTACATGCTGTGTATATGTTACATGATAACATTATAGGATCAGAAAGTTGACAGTGACCATCCCTTAAATGGTGGCTTGTTAATGTAGTTTTGTTTAAGTGTTTGTAAATAATTAAGGCAGCATTGTCAATATTCCTGTCTTTATTTATCATTCTTAAGTATAGATCGCATAATAGGAGAACTGATTGTTTAAAGAGTAGCTACATTAGATCAGTTATCTTCTAGCTCTAATTGTATATTATTATACAGCTATAATTTTAATCCAATCAAAAACACCCATTTAAGACATGTGACCGTCTATTATTTTTCCCGTATTGTACAACCGGAAGCCATATTTTTTCTGTATTGGACGTCCAATACGGTTTTTTTCTCTCTCGCATTGTACATTATGTAAGGGAGGTAACTCGTTGATTTTTGTCGTCTGCTAGTAAATTATTTTTAATTGTAATTTACAATCAAATTAACTTGTTCGATATTTAACAGTTTGGGGGAAAAAAAATTGCTTAGAATAATTGTTGATCAGTTATTTTGCTGTTTTTAATTCATTTTTAGAGTTTACGAGATCTGTATTGATACAGAACATTTTCCTAACGAAATACTGTTGTGCAGTTGTTCTATTTAGACTGTATTAAAAGTTAAACATAAAGTTGTTGTTATAGTATTGATCATTTCAGCTGTATAATAAATAGGTCATTATACAGTGTTATGTACAATATGGAAAGATATTGTACTCGTCCGTATTGTATTGAAAACCCGTATTGGACTCGATGCCGCAATACAGGTTTTCAATACAATACAGACTCGTACAATATCTTTCCATATTGTACATAACACTGTATAATAACCTATTATTATTGTACACTTCACACAATATATGTACTCTCTTTTTATTTTAACAAGCCTGAATACATGCTATGACTTACCTGGCTTTTTAAATGGAACATTACTGAATGGATCAGAGGAATCTGAACCAGACATTACTAAATCTTCCCTACTTTTAACATTTGATATACCTGTAAACAGTAAACAAAATAATCTTTGATAAGATTAATAGAGGAACACCACTAAAAACTTGCTCAGATCATCACAAATGATTAATTATTTCCTGCAACACATTCTTGTCTTTGTATGTTGTTGTTGTTTTTTCAAACAAGAGGCTCCATAGACTCTGTAATCATACAACTGGTTAACAGGCATATCTGATACTACTATGCACCATCGGATGCCATTTCTAAATGAAATTAGAAAATAATTTCTGCCACAAAATTATAAGATTTCTTGTCAAAAAGTCACTAATAAATGAGATATTTGTTGTGTGCTCATTACTTTATTAGAAAACAAAACTGTCAGTGATTACAAGTAAAAATGACAGGAAATGGGAAAATATATGATGGCTGTTTGATTTCACAGTTTGTGATATTTATGTCAAGATTCTAGTCATGACTGATATTTCTTGATCACTATCTTGATCTATGTCATCATTTGTGTAGTTCTTCTCTACCATGTATCACCTCCTAAAATCATTCAGTAAAACCAACAAATGGAGACAGCCTGTCTGTTATGATTAAAACTTTATTAATTTCTGTTGTTTAAAGCATTGAAACATCTAGCAACCTCATATGGCATAATTTTAAGCTAAAAAACGTGGAATCTATACCAAAAGCGTGTTTGGTAAGCAGGTCTGTCAGAGCAAGCTAAAAACTACAAATATGTAGTTCTTTCTGAATAAAAAGGCATTTTATGTCTCACTTATTGTGATAAACATAAATTTACAAAAAATTTCTATTGATCGATTGTTGTTTATAAAGATATGAGATATTTGTTATATGACGTCAACTCAGCAGTATGTCATGGATGTAAATGAACAAATTCTGTTAATTTAAAGGAGCAAGGTTACTAGATATCATTTTATCTCAGTCACATAAGTCTACTTACTACTATTAGAACCTCTTCTTAATTTATCAAATTCTTTCCCGAATATCTCCTCTTCTGTATCAGCACCAAAATTATCATCAAAAGGATTCCAGTCAGCAACATCTGCAGACAAAGCTCTGGTCAAATTGGGTGACCTGCTGGAATGAAAATTATATTATAAATAATTTGTCCAACTTTATAATTAAAGTGATGGCTGTTTTCCTAGATGACAATAAAAACAATTTATAAATGGTATTAAAATTATATCGTTGATTTCCATTTTTTCATGATAATATGTAATTACCATCACAGTTGGTCAGTATAAGTAGAATATGACAATGATCTTTGAAATAGAAGTATCCAACTATGTCACTGGTATTTAATACAAAATCATTCAATCAATTCATTTGTAAATTAATATTTATTTAAGATAAACAAATAATTTTCTTATTTCCTAGTGCAGAGATACTATGTATAACTTGACTGCCCTGATTATCATATAAAACAGATCTAATAATATTCACATTAACTCTTGATTCGAATCAATGATTTAACCAGAGGTTTACATCAATCTGTATTGTCCACCTAGTAATAAATAGTCCTTGTTTTTATGAAATAAGAAAAAGAAATAGAAAAAAGACCTGCACCCATTTACCCTCAGGTACTCATTGGTCCAAACTTGATTTTTCATATCACAGTAATGCTTACTGACAAATACAATTGGCTTTCAATTGATGGTTCTTCAGAAGATGATTTTAAATTACCCCATTGCAGCCTATTTAAAACTTTTTTACCCCTAGAGCCCAGAGCAGCCGTCGTGGTCATTCTCATATGGTAGTTGGATTTACAACTACCTGTGCAATCAGTGCTTATTACCACTAAAGTTGTGAAATTGAATTCCATCCACGTGAGGTATACTCGATACATTATGTGATAAAGTTTGACAGTGACTTGTGACAGGTCAGCGGTTTTCTCCGTTTTCCTGCCCTAATAAAACTGACTGCCACGAGTGAAATATTGTTGAAAGTGGTGTGATAACACCACAAACCCTCCTCCCCAGTCTGGGACTTTTATGTGTGTAACCTTGAATCTACACACATCACATTGACTAGTTAGTTGTACTGTCTTCAGAAATTGGATGGTTTACAGATGCAAACAAAAACCAGTTAAAATGGCCTTTGGTCAGGTAATAAGAGCAGGTAACATATATGGATATATCTATTGACCAATTGATGTGGACTTCTCACATAAAGATGCTAAGAAAAAAGACCCAAATCAGAGGATATCAAAACAACATCACTACACAAGAAAAACAATATTTGCCCATCTTCCATCAGTTTTCATTGCAGGTGAGAACAGACATTTATTCTGTATGAATTAACTAAAAATTCAAGTAAAATATTATTAGATTACATTGTTAGGAAGTTAGTCTGTATATGAAGTGTATATATACAATAATGTAGAGTACTAACCTGGGAGGTGAGTGGGTGGGTGTTGTTGTTGCTGACTTTGACTTGGACTGAGACGGAGCATTCAACAGATTTGATGTGGCATGGTAGGCCCTAAAATACAACCTAAAAAAGTTCTTATACAACAAATAAACAAACATAAATAACACTGTGTCTATTAATAAACAAAAATTAAAAAATGTGTCAATAGGACATGGATGCCTACACATCCAGCTACAGGTGCATAACTTGGGAATTAATTGGAATATTAACCAAATTTGAACTTTTTTTGAATAATTATAATTTATCCAACCTGGTTTATACAATGACCTAAGATACCCAGGGAAGCCAACTTAGGGGCCCCTGTTTCAGTACAACTTGCTTGTCCAAGGAAAATACATGACTAATTATCAACTCCCTGAATACACATTACAAAATACAAAAATGTAGAACATAATTTCATATCATTAATAACATTAACCAACTATATCTTCCTGTTTTGTTTATTTAATGCAGTTTTGACTCTTTTTTGATATTTTCAAATAACCATTTCATACACGTATGAGGGAACTAAGTTTTTCACTTTGTTCCATCTAATTAGATTCTTTAAAAATTCTATGAAAACTGAGTATTATAATTTTAATAAAATTCTTAAAAAAATTTCATTTACCTTTGGTCAGACCGAGACCAAACTTGGTTTAATTTAATTGAATCATAACAAACTTAACCAACTTATTGTTGCCGTCATGGCTTCCTGAAAGTGTGTATATGATACACATGAATTAAGACTTTTTCTCTGGTTAGAAGGAGCAAAAAGAGGGGTGTATTGAACATTAATGTATTCCATGCATACACAAAGATGGCAATATTTAGTAGTTAATGTAACAGGTGATCTGCATTGACAATTTTTAAGATTGCCATCACTATTGAATACTATTGATACTTACATAATAAATATTCTTAAATGTTGTATATAATTATCGTAAGAAACATAACAGTTACCTAAATGCACTGCCTTTGCCACCCATATGTAAAGCTGATGTATCACTGGCATTACGCCTGTGAACCTTTGTTTGTCTTGATGGTGATGGTGGAGGTGTTATAGATATCAGTAGCTGTGCATCAGACTAAAACAATAACACAAATAGTTAATACATTCATGTTACAATCAGAAAGAAATTTAAAAGGAATCAGACTATAGATGTATGTAGAACAGAAGTGGTATATACTGTCACTAACAATTACATCAAGGTCAAATTTACCTTCTGCAAACAATTCTTAGTCCCACAAACTGGGTCTTGACAATTTAAAATTCAACTTTCAGGAAATTCACCAAACCAAATAAAAATAAAATCAAGTGCAACGCAAAGCGTGGCATATCCCCTTGCCGTTAAACCCCTAAGAAATTCAAAGTTCAACTGTGACCTTGACCTATGACCTTGAAAATCAATAGGGTGCCAGATTTTTGTTACGGAAGGACGGACAGATGCACGGATGGACAGTAGCGTTACTATATCCCCTTTGCAACTTTGTTGGCGAGGGGATAACAATGTATAAAGTTTGGTCAAAATCCATTGAAGGATGTTGATTCTAGAGTATTCACAAGGATGTTACGGGGTAAAAATTTGACCCTGTGACCTTGATCTTTGACCTTGAAAATCGATAGGTTCCAGATTTTCTTAAGGACTAAGTATGTACCAAGTTTGGTCAAAATCCATTGAAAGATGTTGATTCTAGAGTGTTCACAAGGATGTTACAGGGTAAAAATTAGACCCTGTGACCTTGAAAATCAATAGGGTTCCAAACTCTCCTAAGGACTATGCATGTACCAAGTTTGGTCAAAATCCATTGAAGGATGTTAATTCAAGAGTGTTCACAAGGATGCTACGCGGTAAAAATTTGACCAGGTGACCTTGACCTCTGAACTTGAAAATCAATATGGTTCCAGCTCCTCTTAAGGACTAAGTATGTACCAAGTTTGGTCAAAATCCATTGAAGGATGTTGATTCTAGAGTGTTCACAAGGATGCTACGAAAGGACGGACGGATGCGTTACTATATCCCTTCGCAACTTCGTTGGTGAGGGGATAATAAATTATGTAGTTGCCATCAACGATGTACAAATGTATAGTACTACAATGTCTGGTATCACAACATTTTGGAAGCAATAAATGGTTGTCAAGGTGACAGTCTTCATTTAAAGTCAAGTGTCTACAGATAAAACTAGTGCCATTGTCATGTAGTACAGAAGAAACTGGAGGTTAAAGTGTACTTATACGTAGCTTCTACTATGCATGCAAATACATTGTATGTGTTGTTATTACAAAGAATAGTCTGATTATATTTATTAAATGTGTTCTTTTCATATTCTAAGCACTGAAAAAAAATTAAAATTTAAGGCTTACTAAACGGACATTTTTTTAGGATTGTATTGATTTGTACATGTGACCAGGCTTCAGTGCTTCCTACCTATAGAAAAATGGCATGGCAAATTGATCATGTACTGATGTACTGTTGCTTTAACATCAAATTTGATAAGAACTTACCCCATATTTATCACCAGACTTAGGTTTAGGAGGAACAGGAGGTTTTTTAAAGTCTCCATTATCTTGATTTATCACATAAGATTTAGCATACATATTGTCCATACTATTACTATTGGCTATTGGCTGAATAGGAGTAGATTGTCCATGAAAAGATCGAGACATAGACATCTGAGGTGCAGTCAAATATGGCTGCTGTTGTTGTTGCATATATTGAGGTTGCATATTCATTTGTTGTGTGTTGTAAGCAGAGCTTTGTTGTCCCTGTTGATAAAGCTGCTGTTGGTAGGCTTGCTGTTGTTGCAGCATTGCCTGTTGTTGGAGAGCTTGCTGTTGTTGGAGAGCTTGCTGTTGTTGAAGAGCTTGTTGCTGTTGTAGAGCTTGTTGCTGTTGTAGAGCTTGTTGTTGTTGTAGGCCTTGTTGTTGTAAAGCCTGTTGTTGCAGTGCTTGCTGCTGTAATATTTGTTGCTGTTGGGAAGGAGGTTGATCTACAAATTATAAAATTGTTAAAAATCATTATTTTCCATATAACAACAAAATAATAAATCATATTTTTAGAAGGACAAGATATATTAACTGTTTTATCTTGTTCCACATCAATAAGTTGTTTACTTCAGGTTTTAATTAACACTACAATTAAATTTGAATACATCTGTTTCAATTACTGAAACATGTTTCTTCATAACATGGATAATGATTTAAGCTTGATTTTTTTACATACTGAATGCTTTTAAAAACAGAGAATAAATTTAAATCAAAATAGGCTCACCACACTTAGTAAAAATAGGGTGACTTGACTTCTCTCTCGGTTGATGTAAGGGCGAAGTGAGGGAAAATCTGAGAGACTTCCCTGTATGTCCCCTTACCTTTCACATAGCAAACGTGCTGCATAACGATCTTAAAAAGGAATCACTCAATGGGCTTGGAATAAAATATTAAACAGAAAACCCTGTATGGGTCAAATTTCTTCAGGAACATGGGAGCTCTTTTTATGTTAATATTGAAGATAAAGTATGATTATTGGTAAAAAAAAAACAGATTAACAGGATGACTAAAACTTTGCCATTTGACAGGAATAGGGCAATTTCATTAAAACCAGGACAGAAAAAGGCGCACACTTTGCCTGGTTTGGTGATCCGAGTCCAGTAGAAAATTTCTGTGAAATTGATCTTTGATTTACACTATACATTAATACTTTCATTAAAGCATTATCTACTTGTCATTTTTGCAGAATTTTGGTTTTTAATGCAAAAAAATGTGGAATATGCTTAGTTGAGTAGTAACAATACACTTTTTGGAGAAGAACAACTAACCTTGAGTTGTGGGTCGTTTCCGTGGAGCTATAGATGATGGTAAACCTAAAGGTGCTGGTACAGCTTGACCTTTAGGTCGTGACCTTGGTGTCACCGTTGTACTTTCTATTGAAGGAGCTATTACACTTCTGAAATATAAAATATTTGAAACTGATTTATGACAAAGTATGTACACATTTTAATACAATAAAAAATCATTTATTTTGAATTCAGGTAAGCTATTTACATTGGATAATCTACAATGACGTTTTCACTCGAACGAGAGGTTTATTAAAGGCCACAGAAAGGTATGAACAAATTTACAGTATGATGCACTGTCTACTTTGTAATTGTATTGCACATAAACATATTTAGGGATTACATTATCCTTTTAGAAACATTCAAATTCTGCTTTTGAAAATGTCAAAAGTCAACCGAAATGTCATTTCTTTTCTTAAATATTTGTAAAAAGTTCCATATTCTAATTGAACTAATTATATCCATTTTTTAAAGTATTTTACACCTCAACTAGAGGTTATTAATACATACTTTGTCTTCAATGTTGAGATAAGTCTAGATTTTGAGAAAAAAATATTATATTCATTTGCATGTGCCCTATAAGTAACTGTAACCCATTAAAATATGACTTCAAATAAAAATTAAACAAATTGAGCATGGTTCCCTTTTTAATCCCCTCTCTGAACCAGGAAGAGCTACAAAAAAATATGTTGGCACACTCCAGACAGGTATTTTCAAATGAATTCATTCTGAAGATTGCATTTGTACATCTCATTACAGTTTCAACAAGAGTACCAGCTCCTCATTATCCTCCTACAGTTAAAATTTAAGCAAATTCTGTTTTGCAATAAGGTGGGATTTGTTGCCGGACAACAGATGCCAATTCATGGAAAAAGCTTGTCCTGACTTTTAGTCAGATGAGCTCAAAAATCAGATTGAAAATCAAAATTAAAAATTTTGGGTTTTGGCCTCCAGTTTGACCACTTTATATCTTAGAAACAGTATAAGTCATTAAAAGACTGTTGCATACTACAAAAAGAGTATTTTATTTCAAACTTAAAGAAAAAACATTCATCAAAATTGGTTGAAAAAAAAATCAACATACAAAAATGGAAAACACCCTTTTTGACATTTTTGGGCCTCTTGTTTCCTTCATGGATTTCTAATCGAAAAAAACAACTCCAAAAGAGCATAAACTTTAATTTAGAGGACCATCCAATGAATATTCCTACAAAATTTGTTCCAATTGACCAAGTGGTTTCGAAGAAGATTAAAATGTAAAAAGATTACAGACAACAGACGCTAAGTGATGTGACCATCCAATGAATATTCCTACAAAATTTGTTCCAATTGACCAAGTGGTTTCGAAGAAGATTAAAATGTAAAAAGATTACAGACAACAGACGCTAAGTGATGTCAATACCTCACCTGACCTATTAACACTTGCACAGTAAACAACAATATTTTTTTTAAATTACAAAATGTTCAATACTTACTTGACAGAGGATGTTTTGATTTGTCTAGCTTCACTCTCTGTCATGGGAACTGATAGCTTTGTTATATCAGGTATTTCTACATTCTGAAAAAGCAACAGTTTTACATAGCATTACACTACTTTTAGCAACTACCGATCTCCTTGTCATGATAATAACACATAATGTAACACTAGATGTGTCGGAATGACACGAATGTCCCCGCCGTGAATATTAAGGAGGCTCGCAAATGTTTCACCCTTTTTTAATTCCCTCAGTAATAGGCTAAGAATAACAAACTATTGTTTAAGATCTGTATCCTCAAGACTCCTTAAATTCACATATCAAAAATCAAGTCAATATTTCAAATCATAGTGAAAAAAAAAGTGATGACAACTAAATATTTGGCCAAATTTCAAAGCCCAACGGCTGTAAGTTGGTCAAAAATCATTCAACCGGAACGAATTTCAGTTGATCTGTAACTTATGATTATACACTCTCATACCAAAAATCAAGTCAATATCTCAAATCAGTGAAATAAAGTGGTGACAACTAAATATTTGGCCAAATTTCAAAGCCCAACAGCTGTAAGTTGGCCAAAAATCATTCAACCGGAACGAATTTCAAAGTTGATCTGTAACTTATGATTATACACTCTCATACCAAAAATCAAGTCAATATCTCAAATCAGTGAAATAAAGTGGTGACAACTAAATATTTGGCCAAATTTCAAAGCCCAACAGCTGTAAGTTGGCCAAAGATCATTCAACCGGAACGAATTTCAAAGTTGATCGGTAACTTATGATTATACACTCTCATACCAAAAATCAAGTCAATATCTCCAAGCATAGCAAAAAAAGTGGTGACAACTAAATATTTGGTCAAATTTCAAAGTCCAAGGGCCATAACTCGGCCAAAATTCATTGGTTCGGAACGAAATGTAAACTTGATCTGTAACTCATCATTATACACTCATATACCAAAAATCAAGTCAATATCTCCAAGCATAGCGAAAAAAAGTGGTGACAACTAAATATTTGGCCAAAAAGTCCAAGGGCCATAACTCGGCCAACAATCATTGGATCGGAACGAAATGTAAACTTGATCTTTAACTCATCATTATACACTCATATACCAAAAATCAAGTCAATATCTCCAAGCATAGCGAAAAAAGTGGTGACAACTAAATATTTGGCCATATTTCAAAGTCCAAGAGCCATAACTCGGCCAAAAATCATTGGACTGGAACGAAATGTTAACTTGATCTGTAACTCATCATTATACACTCATATACCAAAAATCAAGTCAATATCTCCAAGCATAGCGAAAAAAAAGTGGTGACAACTAAATATTTGGCCAAATTTCAAAGTCCAAAGGCCATAACTCGGCCAAAAATCATTGGATCGGAACGAAATGTAAACCTGATCTGTAACTCATCATTATACAATCATATACCAAAAATCAAGTCAATATCTCCAAGCATAGCGAAAAAAAGTGGTGACAACTAAATATTTGGCCAAATTTCAAAGTCCAAGGGCCATAATTCGGCCAAAAATATTTGGACCAGAACGAAACGTAAACATAATCTGTAACTTATCATTATACACCCACATACCAAATATCAAGTCAATATCTCAAAGCATAGTGAAAAAAAGTGGTCACAACTGTTTTATTTCGGAATTACGGAGATGGGTAACACTCTATGTCCCAGCCACTCAGTGGCGGGGACATAAAAATGTTCCAAGGAGCCTGTAATCAGGTTTACAGTTAGCTTAGTGCAAAGGATAAAATATTCAAAACACATGATTTGTATTGTTTTCGTGTAAATCTAGTTTAAATTTGATCTTATTCCGACTACAAAATCCAGAATATTATCTATACTCTGTGTCACTGAGTTTCAAATCTATTAAAATGATCAGAAATGAAAACTATTTACCATGTTTCAGCAAAATAAAGTGCATATATATGAGAGATTAATTTTTGTGAAATTTAAGATTTGAACTCTTTCGGGGAGATTATCGCTCATGCGTAATGTTCAGTTGATGAAAAAAATAAAAATATATTTCGTGTGTACCACATAATGATTATTGAGGAATCTGTCTGTTTCATGTCGTGTGAACCAATTTCTTTTTTGCAATTATTGTTGTCAGGAATGTGTGCGTGCTTACCTCAGCATCCACGATTGTTTACCTTTTCTTCACGAGGTCATGATCGGCAATCATCGGACCAAAACTTTTCTTCACGAGGTCATGATCGGCAATCATCAGACCAAAACTTTTCTTCACGAGGTCATGATCGGCAATCATTGGAACAAAACAACCGAAAGTTAATCAGTCTCCACAACAATGGCGAAGGACGATAAACATGCACACGGATTTGCATATTTCTAGTTGTTGGGAAGATATTTCAACTTGAAACATGCATGAATAGCTTAGTAAAGGTACCGCCGTATTCCAAATTGAATTTTCAGGGAAAAATTTTCTTCACCCAAAACTGGTGTAATATTACTTTAACTTAAAACAGAATGTGTTTACTGGAAATGTAGATGCAAAACTGATGAAATGAGGTAAACACCACAGCATCCTATAAGAAACAAAGATGGCGACAATTTAATGTTAAATCTCTGTAGAGACAGTCAATGATGTATTAATTCATTCAAATTGTCAAGGGAGAATATAAAACATGGATGATTTACTTTGTGATGGAGTATAGTATTTGATTATCATACCATATTTTGGAAAAATGGATCATGTGACCCACAAGTATAAATATATTCACTATCACATTGATAGTTTTAATTCCAGTCAATTCTGACTTAGAAATTAGAAGCTTTATACCACTTAATGAAATTTCTATTTATATTCATGGAAATCACATTGGATGGATGAACACACTATTGGATATACTATTGTCTGTGAACCAAAACTACATTGTAAATAATAGACATACATACATTCATATTAGGGAGAGTGTTTTCTCTTCCAGTAATTTTAAAAGCTAGGTATGAAACTTGAAATATATCAGGTCTCTTGTCAGGATCTACTTCCAACATATAACCTGTAAAGAAATATTTATATTGTATCAACAATCATACATGCAATTGTTTGTGAGTTAAACCTATGTCATAAAACCTAATAAAATATAAAACTAAAAATACCACACCATCAGTACAGTTCTAAAATCTATAAATAGAAAAATCATAGAAACAGAGACAAAATCAATACCCCTAATACATATACACATAACCACTCACTTTCCTGGCTTGGTACTGGGACTTTAATAAACCAGAGGCTCTCAAGAGCCTGTATCGTTCACCTGGTAATAAAAAAAACCAATTGGTCCTATGTAAAAACTATGTCCTGCAGTGGTAGTCATCTTGGAATTACGATCAACATAAAAAACACAAAGTTTGTAAAGGACCTTCCAATGATTGATGCACAGTTTAGGTTCAATTAGTGCAATAGCTTCAGAGAAGAATATATTTCTGTATTTTCCCCATATGGTTCTGTGTTAATACTATGACCTGTGGTGGCAGCCATCTTGGATTTCCGATCGGCATAAAAAACAGAGGACCTTCCAATGATCATTCCTGGGCAGTTTGGTTTCAACTGTCCAAGTGGTTTCAGAGAAGAAGCATTTTGAAACATTTTTCCCATAGGGTCCAATGTTAAACTAAGTCCTGCCGTAGCCGCCATTTTGAATTTCATATCAGAACAAAAAACGTACAGTTTGCAGAGGACCATCCAATGAACATTCATGTACAGTTTGGCTTTAATCATATTTGTAGTTTCTGAGAAGAAGGCATCTGAACATTTTCCCATAGGGTCCAATGTTAATCTATGTCCTGCGGTGGTGGCCATCTTGGATTTCCGATCGGCATAAAAAACACACACCTTGTAGAGGACCTTCCAATGATCATTCCTGGGCAGTTTGGTTTCAATTATTCAAGTGGTTTCAGAGAAGAAGCATTTTGAAACATTTTTCCCATAGGGTCCAATGTTAAACTAAGTCCTGCCATAGCCGCCATTTTGAATTTCATACCGGAACAAAAAACGTACAGTTTGTAGAGGACCATCTAATGAACATTCTTGAACAGTTTGGCTTTAATCATATTTGTAGTTTCTGAGAAGAAGGCATTTGAATATTTTCCCATAGGGTCCAATGTTAATCTATGTCCTGCGGTGGCGGCCATCTTGGATTTCCGATCGGCATAAAAAAACAGAAACTTTGTAGAGGACCTTCCAATGATCATTCCTGGGCAGTTTGGTTTCAATTATCCAAGTGGTTTCAGAGAAGAAGCGTTTTGAAACATTTTTCCCATAGGGTCCAATGTTAAACTAAGTCCTGCCGTAGCCGCCATTTTGAATTTCTTATCAGAACAAAAAACGTAAAGTTTGTAGAGGACCATCCAATGAACATTCATGTACAGTTTGGCTTTAATAATATTTGTAGTTTCTGAGAAGAAGGCATTTGAACATTTTCCCATAGGGTCCAATGTTAATCTATGTATTGCGGTGGCGGCCATCTTGGATTTCCGATCGGCATAAAAAACAGAAAATTTGTAGAGGACCTTCCAATGATCATTCCTGGGCAGTTTGGTTTCAACTGTCCAAGTGGTTTCAGAGAAGAAGCGTTTTGAAACATTTTTCCCATAGGGTCCAATGTTAAACTAAGTCCTGCCGTAGCCGCCATTTTGAATTTCATACCGTAACAAAAAACGTACAGTTTGTAGAGGACCATCTAATGAACATTCATGTACAGTTTGGCTTTAATCATATTTGTAGTTTCTGAGAAGAAGGCATTTGAATATTTTCCCATAGGGTCCAATGTTAATCTATGTCCTGCGGTGGCGGCCATCTTGGATTTCCGATCGGCATAAAAAACAGAAAATTTGTAGAGGACCTTCCAATGATCATTCCTGAGCAGTTTGGTTTCAATTATCCAAGTGGTTTCAGAGAAGAAGCGTTTTGAAACATTTTTCCCATAGGGTCCAATGTTAAACTAAGTCCTGCCGTAGCCGCCATTTTGAATTTCATACCGTAACAAAAAACGTACAGTTTGTAGAGGACCATCTAATGAACATTCATGTACAGTTTGGCTTTAATCATATTTGTAGTTTCTGAGAAGAAGGCATTTGAATATTTTCCCATAGGGTCCAATGTTAATCTATGACCTGCGGTGGCGGCCATCTTGGATTTCCGATCGGCATAAAAAACAGCAACTTGGTAAAGGACTTTCCAATGATCAATCCTTTACAGTTTGGGTTCAGTCAGTTCATTAGTTTCAGAGAAGAAGATCTTTGAAATTTCAGCCAATCAGAGCATATTATTGGCCCTGGCAGCCATATTGAATATTCGACTGGAACGAAAAACAGTAACTTTGTAGAGGACCATCCAAGGAACATTCCTGCTAAGTTCGGTTCCAATCGGCCAAGTGGTTTCGGAGAAGAAGCTTGAAATGTGAAAAGTTTACAGACGACAGACGCCAGACGACGGACGCCAAGTGATGGCAATAGTTCACCTGGACCTTTGGTCCAGGTGAACTAATAAAATAAAAAGTGGCTTGGTTAAACTAGTTTCATGGGTTTTAAATATTTTTCAAATTTGTAAAAACAAAATAAGTGGTACAAGTTGTTTTTTTTTGCTTAGAAAGTCCTCAACATGTATTAAACAATTGTAGCATTAAATTAAACTTAAACAGTATATATATATGTACTTACCTATTAAAGACATTAACTGATTAGAGAATTTACCATCATCTGGAATGGTAAAGTTACCAGACTGTATTGCTAATGTACTTTCTCCAAATGGAAGGGAGAAGAAACATAACTTGTACAATAAACATCCTAATGCCTGCCAAAAAAAACCCCAACAACACATCATTCAATAAAACAAATATATTTAAAACATAACATTATTGTGAAACAAATTATGTTAATCTAGTTGATACTAATATATAAAAAGCAACGAGGAGAGTTGTTCTTGGCCAAT
Source organism: Bathymodiolus septemdierum (assembly GCA_963383655.1). Lineage (NCBI taxonomy): Eukaryota > Metazoa > Mollusca > Bivalvia > Mytilida > Modiolidae > Bathymodiolus > Bathymodiolus septemdierum. The sequence continues at coordinate 30,700,703 of OY726522.1, forward strand.
GGCTGTTAGAAATTCACATAAAATAAACAAAGAATAAAGTTACAGCAGAAAGTGATGTTAACTTTGCCTAGCTTCAAGTCTATCAGCATATTTTCGGAATAATTCAAACAAAAGAATCCTAGTAGAGTTCGTTTATAATGAACAGGCTTGTAACAAAATCAGGCTTATAACGAAGTAAAGATAAATACCCTGGTCCAATCGCTATTTAAACAATGTATTTTTAAAGGCCTATTACAAATTTTTTATAACAAAAATCAGGCTTATAATGAAGAGAATTTTAAACCCAAACAACGTTTTTATTACTCAAAATTGACCTGATATAACAAAGAAAATTGCTGAACAAACAAATCGTTTACCTGTCTTCCGCTACGCACAGACGATTACATATTAGAATGGCACTTGACACTTCCGTTATCGGTAATTGAAAAATCAATAATCCCACCTGTGATGTTGTTAATGATGTCAATCAAGACTTTTCTTTAAAATATTCAAACAATAAAATGGGTATTAATGATTAACAAGTTGTCAATTAATAACACACATGCTAATTTATTGCATTAAAAATCAATAAAACGTAATCTAAATTTTAATGAATGGATGCACAAGCTAAAGAAATTAAAAACAAAGTCATGTGTGAGATTAATTCATTCGCTATTGTTTATTTTTTCTTTGATGATAGACTCTTTAATTAAACAACAAAGCGGCTTTTAAATTTTAATTCTACTGTTGTTTTTCACACTGCAAGCCGAACATTGTCATAAATATGGTAACACATCCTCGTGGTGATCATTCAGTAATCAGTATGGCTAGCAGAAAGAGAAAGGCAATAGATCTTGATACAAAATATCAGATCAGATCAGTTTTATTTTAACTGCTGAATTAATAAATTTTATTCAACAATTCTCGTTTTTGTTTTTCTCTATTCAGAAAAACGATGTCATATTTTAACAGTGTAGGTCACATTAATTTATTCCTCAACATAGCTTGCATTATGAATGGTGTTATAAAAAAAACAAAGACTCACAAAACAAAATCCGCTGAAAGTATTTTATTACAACAAAATCATCGAAGTAAAAACATTATTATCTGTCAAAAAATAACAAAACAAAGCAAACAAAACAGTTACACATCACTTGAAATAATTTTTTTGAAATACATCATTTTGCAAAAGGGGAGGTAATTCTACATTATTTCTCTTATAACGAACGATGCCTATAACGAAATAAGATCGCGAGTCCCCTGGACTTCATTATAAATGAACTCTACTGTAATAACAACACAATTTTGTTTTACTGTAAAGTACTACATTGTAATAGCTTTATTATTATTATCTGTTTCACTCACTAAGTTATAAATTATCTGTTTATTGTCTAAGATCAATACAAATTAGATTCAATAAAGCTGAGAAGTAGATATACTCAGCAAAAAAAGTTAAGGACCATATTTATTCAGAAGTATAAAAAAGTTCTAGTTTATATTTGAAAGTTGTTTTGTTGTTAATCTGGTCCTTCATATATCAATAATCAATATTATCGAGTACACCTTTTTGTGTTTACATTGAGTACGTGACACTGAGTCTGCACTGCATTGATATTGATTTTCTGCTGTTTCCAAAGTGGTCTATAGACAGTGAATTTTTCCAAACAGCTGTAGAAAAATGATTTCTTGGTAAATTCGTGTAAATTTGTCACTTTTGAACATTTAAAGATGCCGATGAGAAGGCACTTGACAGTAGAGGAAGCCTCGAGAGCCATGGGTTTTCTGCAAACTGGTCTTTCGCAACGCCAAGTGGGTGCACAGTTTAACGTTAGCCATACAGTAATCGGACGGTTATGGACACGTTACCAACAGACTAATAGTGTACAACGGAGACCAAAAAATGGCCGACCTAAAGGTACAACAGCCCATCAAGACCGTCAAACAGCCTTGCTAGCGAAGCGAAATCGGATGTCATCAGCCGTTACGTTGAATAGAGAGTTTCGTGCAGCATCAGGAGTTCGGATTTCTACACAGACGGTTAGAAACCGACTTCATGCATCTGGTTTACATGCTAGAAAACATGCTGTATGACCTCCATTAACTGCACACCACCGTAATTGCCATCTTCAGCTTGCCAGGCATCATGCCAACTGGGGTGTACGTCGTATTTGACCTGTACTTTTCACAGATGAATCTAGGTTCTGTTTAGATTTTCATTATGGTCGAAGACGAGTTTGGAGGCAGAAGAATGAACGATTTAAGAACTGTTGTGTGGCTGAACATGATCGATTCGATGGGGGCTCCGTTATGGTTTGGTGTGGCATTAGCTACGATGGTTCTACAGACCTCTATGTCATCAGAAACGGATCTTTGACCGGTATAAGATATCGTGATGAAATCCTTGCTCCTATTGTTAGACTTTACGCTGGTGCAATTGGCGATGATTTCATACTGATGGATGACAATGCTAGACCTCATGGCGTTAGAATCGTCAATGAGTATCTCCAGCAGGAAACAATCGAATGCATGGACTGGCCAGCAAAGTCTCCGGACCTAAATCCGATAGAACATGCTTGGGACATCTTGCAACGTCGGATTTCAAATCGACAAAACCAGCCAAACTCCCTACAAGAGCTAGCAGATGCACTCGTTGATGAATGGTCAAGGATTCCTCAGTTTGAATTTCAAACACTAATTCGCAACTTCCATATTCGTTGTCGAGAGGTTATTCGTGCGCAAGGTGGACATACTCGATATTAATGTTTAAACTGTTGACATTTTGTGACATTTCAATTGATTCGTAACTTTTTTGATAATCATGGAATCTTTTAGAAATTAGAAAATTTAGTGTTATCGTTTTTGACCGTCGCTGTGTTCCATATGCAATAGTAGAATCGTTTGAAATGAAATTTTTATTTACCAGTGTTCAAAAATTTCAAAATATTTACCTATGTTATTTATATTATATATTGTTATCTATTAAATTCATTTTTTCAAAATGGTCCTTAACTTTTTTTGTTGAGTATAGTACAATATTTTCCTATTTGGTTCTATTAATCATTTTTTCAGCAAGGTGACCATCAATAATTTCTGATAAACATAAACTTTTTAATTGGACTATCCCATGATCATTCATGTACAATATGGGTTCAATCGAGATGGCAGTTTCTGTGTTTCCATTGGGTCTTATGATATATTCTAACATGACTTCCTTCTTTTGCTTTGTAGACAAACAAGCGATTTATCGTTTGGGTATATTCTCATAAGCACATGCGCCGGTGCATGTGACTGACTTTTCCGTCGTAAATGTACATGTTGATGAATCATCGTCTGCTCGAATTTGGCAGCATAAATTGTGTGCGACATTTTCCGCAAACGTAAATATAAATTAACGTCTTCCAATCAAAGTATACTACCGTATTTGTACTCTTAGACATATCAGAATCGAGGGATAAAATTTATTAATATGCACCAACCCATGTTAAAACTCAAAACACATTCTGGCTTCCATGATTTATTTGTTAACTATAACCTGCGGTGGCAGCATCTTGAATTGGATCGAACCTATAATCTCAAATTTAGATGAGGTCTATGAAAAAAGATTGCTGCCAAGTCTGTGTCCATTTTGTCCAGTGGGATTGTAGAAGATGCTAACATATGTTGTCAATGAAGACAGAGACAAAGTGATGACAATAGACCATATGGTCCTTTGGAGGAGATGAGCTAATAATGACATCTTACCCATATATCAGACTTTGTTGTAATAGGTTTACCATTGTATAGATCTATCATTTCAGGAGCTCTGTATGATACTGTTGTATATCTGAAATAATAAATATATTCAAATATGAACAATAGAATGATGTCCATAATTTAACCATCTACATTGTATATGCATGTGCGAAGTAAAATATATCAGGAGTTTTAAGATGGTATATTTCATATACCCAATGAAGGACATCATATTTGATTAACTTATATGCAAATGCACAACAATTAATTATTTTGCCACCCTTCTGAATATAAAGATTCTGTATAATTTACATATCCTGTATTCTATAAATATATTAATGCAATACATGTATAAAAAACATGCTAATTCATTCATTAGTCTAATGGACATGGTTTTACATCGTTACATGTCATGGTCTTTTTTGTGTTCAATGATTTGAGGCGAGAGATAGCTCTCCTTGTATAGATATTGGTTGATTTGATTTGATTTAGATTTTTGGTGTTTAATGCCACTTTCAGCAATATTTCAGCTATATCATGGTGACCAGTTTTAGTGGTGGAAGAAACTGTAGTACCCGGAGAGAACCACCAACCATGGGCAAGCAACTGGTAAACTTTATCACTTGTGGCTGCGAGTAGAGTGCACTCTTTTTTGTAATTTACAAAGTTGGGTGCAAACCCATGCCATATTGGTGATAGGCTTGTATGAGTTGTTAGGTAATCCACCTAACTAACTCATTGAGTCACCCGGGCCCTATATTGATATTGGTCCCATGGATTGTTGACCATCACTGCTTACATATTCTTCTCATAATAATGCATTGGTCTTACATGTACAGTTTTGTATATGATCTTAAGCATTCTGCATATCTGATAACTAAAATTTCTTCCTTTTGTATATGACAGAGCTGTCGAAATCTCTTTCCTGTCTGTCAGACAATAGGTCTGGCAGATGTGGACAATGTGTCAAACCTATCAAACATTTGCCGGACCTACATATTTTTTACAACTTCAACTGAATTACACATATACTGGCTAAATTCATAAAATGGTTTGTTTACAGCTTCAAATGATACCTTGGAATACTCAAAGTTAGTACAACACATTTTTGTGTGACATGTGGAAATATACAAACATGTACAATACAATAGACTTGTGTATGAAATAAACAAAGATACCAAGTTTGCATAATGCTAGCTATGCTTCAAGGTGTTACCTCTTATACAAATGTAAGTAGCATTAGGTCTGGATAGAATCAATTGGATGACTGACAACCTAGGCCTAAACTAAAATTAAGTTTGTTTCCCCTTTCACCAACCGACCCTTTAAAAAGCCGCCGAGTCAAAAAAAATTATTGCCAAAAAAAAAAAAAAAAAAAAAAAAAAATCGTAATTTCCGGAAAATCGATGCGCGCCCGTCCGGAATCGGTTACACATTTAGTAGTCAAACTCTTCAATGTGAAGTCAAAATTTGATTATATAGACAAAAATAAACAAAAATCGGAGATTGCAAACAACGACAAGTTTGAGAAGCGAAATTAAGTAATGATGCCGGTCATCTTCAAGCATTTTGTCGGTCCCAAGTTACTGAAAAATTGCTCCGGACATCGGGTCTGACGTGAAAAAGTTTAAATCGGACCTAGTCAATTTTTGTCCGACGGTCCGACGATTTTCGACAGCTCTGATATGATCTTAAGCATATCTTATAACCTAAATTTCTTACTTTTGTATTTCTTCTTCTATCTGTGTAACATTAACTTGACTAGGATCCAGAACTCTGGCAGTAGAACTTCCAAAATCACATAACACATAATGATGACTATCTGACAATAATATATTCTCAACCTTGAAAAACAAAAATTATATTGAAAAGAACTGACAATTGTAATAATCCAATAAAATCAGGAACATGGACAATCCATGTATAGCTTGTGAAATGTAAAGTTTGTTCATAAGAGGATGAAATACAGGTGACATAACATATTTATTTAATTATGTTGTTCGGCAGATTTATCTTAAAATTAAAAATTTTAATTTTCTATTTTTTTTTTTTCAATACATAACACATGAATTGTTCTTTTCCTGAAAATAAGGAACACCATTAAAATAAATACAGTCAAACTTCGGTCCCTCGAACTCGGATGGCTCGAACTGATTTGAAAGTCCCGTCAATTTTCCTTATATTTCTAAGTAAAAAAACCACCTTTCGCTCGAACATCGATACCTTGAACAGTCGAACTCAATCAATGGTCCCGTCAATAATAAAATAACGAGTTTTACCATGCCAAACTTGAACATCACAATTTAATTGACAGATGTATGTTACGGTTGAATGTGCTTACTGCGAGGTGTGATAAATGTCAGATTACCAACAGATAATTGTTTACTTAACAATTACAGGTAGAGGGATACACTTGTCATAATTTGTGTTAATTAGTCATTAAATTCAGCTGTGGCTTGATTATTAACCATTAAATACGATATAATAAAGAACGATTATTGAATCCGAGACATGTGTCGCTGACTGTACCAAACCGAGCCTACACTCGACAATAATTAAAACAATTAAATGTTTACAATCGTCATAAAGTTTATTAAAACTATATTTAAAATTGCTATTACATGAATTATTATTATTAATTTTTTATTTATAGTTGTTGGGATTGAATAATATCAAACTGTGTGATCTCAAGATTAATCTAAATACCAAAAAAAAATAGAAATGTACTAGTATGATACTGAAATTCCGATTAACCTGAGTTTTTATGTGTATATAATACCAAGAATCAAATATAATTGCTTCAAATTCAAATTAAAAAAAACAAAAAATGATCATTGGCTAGAATTTGAAAATTGGCCATTAATTATATATATCTGAATTATCAAGCATTATACCGATATCGATCCAAGTGTCAATACCCGACCTCGTATTTCCTGTATATAAAATAGATTGTGAACAAAGTGAAAAAACGTTTCTAAGGAACGTTTGAAGATACCATAGAGGTATCCAGAACCTGTAGTCTCTGAGAACTTTCCAAAGGATTAAATATTTTTTACGAGAAAGGCCCACTTTACTGTGCATCAGTTATCATAGCGTAATGAAACTGTCCCGTGTCAAAACCGGATTTTTTTCTCTCTGAAATTACGAGATCTCTAGCTGTGGTTCGAACTTCCGATAGCTCGAACACATTTTGACAGTCCCTTCGAGTTCGAGCCAGTGAAGTTCTACTGTATATAAAATTGATCAAATACACAACTGTATATAAAATTGATCAAATACACAAAGCATCATATCAACAAAAATATTGAAACTACAATTTGTTCATATAACCACCTTACTCTATGATGCCTGTTGCCTATCAAAAACATTTAATGCAAGTGGCTCTTATTCATGGTTTACCTTCAACAATATACTGGCGACCAGTTTTAATGGTGGAAGAAGCCGGAGTACCCGGAGACAACCACCAACCATGGGCAAGCAACTGGTAAACTTTATCACTGACGGCTGCGAGTTGAGTGCACCCTTTTTTGTAAATTACAAAGCTGGGCACGAACCCACGCCATATTGGTGATAGGCTTGTATGAGTTGTTAGGTAATCCAACTACCTAACTCATTGAGCCACCCAGGCCCTTTGTGTGAAAGAAGTAGCAGATGTAAATTTTAAAAATAAGAAATATCACTTCACTAAAATAGCTAAAATTAAATTAAAAGAATATTATGAAGTTGTTTTTCAATAAATTACACTCCATAGATGAAAACAGCAAATTATATCTTGATAGTAAAATGAGAAAAAAATTATTGACCCTTATATTTCACTCACAAAATATTGTGAAGACAGAAAAATAATATTTAAAATGAAAACCAGAGGCTCTCAAGAGCCTGTATCGTTCACCTGGTAATAAAAAAAACCAATTGGTCCTATGTAAAAACTATGTCCTGCAGTGGTAGTCATCTTGGAATTACGATCAACATAAAAAACACAAAGTTTGTAAAGGACCTTCCAATGATTGATGCACAGTTTAGGTTCAATCAGTACAATAGCTTCAGAGAAGAATATATTTCTGTATTTTCCCCATATGGTTCTGTGTTAATACTATAACCTGTGGTGGCAGCCATCTTGGATTTTCGATCGGCATAAAAAACAGAGGATCTTCCAATGATCATTCCTGGGCAGTTTGGTTTCAACTGTCCAAGTGGTTTCAGAGAAGAAGCATTTTGAAACATTTTTCCCATAGGGTCCAATGTCGTAGCCGCCATTTTGAATTTCATATCAGAACAAAAAACGTACAGTTTGTAGAGGACCATCCAATGAACATTCATGTACAGTTTGGCTTTAATCATATTTGTAGTTTCTGAGAAGAAAGCATTTGAATATTTTCCCATAGGGTCCAATGTTAATCTATGTATTGCGGTGGCGGCCATCTTGGATTTCCGATCAGCATAAAAAACATAAAATTTGTAGAGGACCTTCCAATGATCATTCCTGGGCAGTTTGGTTTCAACTGTCCAAGTGGTTTCAGAGAAGAAGCATTTTGAAACATTTTCCCCATAGGGTTCAATGTTAAACTAAGTCCTGCCGTAGCCGCCATTTTGAATTTCATATCAGAACAAAAAACGTAAAGTTTGTAGAGGACCATCCAATGAACATTCATGTACAGTTTGGCTTTAATCATATTTGTAGTTTCTGAGAAGAAGGCATTTGAACATTTTCCCATAGGGTCCAATGTTAATCTATGTCCTGCAGTGGTGGCCATCTTGGATTTCCGATCGGCATAAAAAACACACACCTTGTAGAGGACCTTCCAATAATCATTCCTGGGCAGTTTGGTTTCAATTATCCAAGTGGTTTCAGAGAAGAAGCGTTTTGAAACATTTTTCCCATAGGGTCCAATGTTAAACTAAGTCCTGCCGTAGCCGCCATTTTGAATTTCATACCGGAACAAAAAACGTAAAGTTTGTAGAGGACCATCTAATGAACATTCATGTACAGTTTGGCTTTAATCATATTTGTAGTTTCTGAGAAGAAGGCATTTGAATATTTTCCCATAGGGTCCAATGTTAATCTATGTCCTGCGGTGGTGGCCATCTTGGATTTCCGATCGGCATAAAAAACAGAAAATTTGTAGAGGACCTTCCAATGATCATTCCTGGGCAGTTTGGTTTCAACTGTCCAAGTGGTTTCAGAAAAGAAGCATTTTGAAACATTTTTCCCATAGGGTCCAATGTTAAACTAAGTCCTGCCGTAGCCGCCATTTTGAATTTCATATCGGAACAAAAAACCTTAAGATTGTAGAGGACCATCCAATGAACATTCATGTACAGTTTGGCTTTAATCATATTTGTAGTTTCTGAGAAGAAGGCATTTGAACATTTTCCCATAGGGTCCAATGTTAATCTATGTCCTGCGGTGGCGGCCATCTTGGATTTCCGATCGGCATAAAAAACAGACACATGGTAAAGGACATTCCAATGATCATTCCTTTACAGTTTGGGTTCAGTCAGTTCATTAGTTTCAGAGAAGAAGATCTTTGAAATTTCAGCTAATCAGAGCATATTATTGGCCCTGGCAGCCATATTGAATATTCGACTGGAACGAAAAACAGTAAGTTTGTAGAGGACCATCCAAGGAACATTCCTGCTAAGTTCGGTTCCAATCGGCCAAGTGGTTTCGGAGAAGAAGCTTGAAATGTGAAAAGTTTACAGACGACAGACGCCAAGTGATGGCAATAGTTCACCTGGACCTTTGGTCCAGGTGAACTAACAAGAGATCATTTATTAGAAATTGAAAGGGTGAGATACAATTTTTTTTAATTGGAAGAATGCATTGTTCTTTAAATGAAACAGAAGATGAAAATCATTTCTTTTTTAAAATTGAACAAAACTTGTTCAGAATTCAAACATTTTAATAATTTTAATAAAATAGTTAATGTTGTCATAGAAAAGACTTGTGCAGTTTGTTGTCCATTTTGCTAAAAAGTCACTGAGGAAAGTGGACCTGACCTCTGCATACAACTTTGCTCATATTACTTTATAGTCTATGGTGAATTATTGATGTTTATTTATTGTTGCCTTTCTCTTTAACCTTATTTTTAATGTATATTTGCATTGTATTATGTTGTGTTGTATACCTTCAACCCCTTTTTTGTTCAGCTTCCTACTTTCCTGATAAATCCCATTCATCCTTTTTAAATTTGTCCATCAATAAAGTCTTAATTAGTTCAGTCACTGACAACTTGGATTTTAATATATGACTTGAATAGCTTGTTACTGCTTGGTTAGTTAAATATATGACCCCTGACATGAAAACATACAGTATATCATTTGATCTAAGGATATCACCAAAAAATATACATACATGTGATAGAGTTGCTATGCTACAACTGAAGATTTGCAAATTTTTGGCTGGAGATTTTTTATCAACGTATTTGATGCGTGTTTTTATTGTTTATTGATGTTTTCCTTTTGTTTGTTTCAGTATTGAATCAACTGCATCCCATTTCAATATATATTGTTTACATTTCTGTCTTATTAGTAGTGTTTCATATGATGAATGAAGGATAAAAACTGTATTTATAATTTATTCATAATCATTCATAATCATAAGGTTATAACAAAGCAATAACAATGAAGACAAAATGTTCTGAACAATAAAGTCATAGAGCACTAAAATTAAAAAGTCACTTTGCTGCTGGTGCGTTGGGTGATAGCATACGTTTCGGCATTTTTGTGGTTTATCAATTCCATCCTGGAACTTAGTCCTTAAATAATACTTTGATCGGCTTTGGTCCCAAACAAGCCATAACAACTCAATCCGAGATGAATTCATTGCACGTTTGATCGAAATAAGAAGTTTTCCTCAGCATCAAAGGTTGTCTGATTCCTGTTTGCACAACGGTTTATAACTATTTTTAATTGCCGCTATCACACTTCTAATCATCTAAGCGTGTGCCACAAACCCACTTCCTTATTAACTGTCAATCAGTAGATAATTGTTGTATAATCATCAACACCTTAATTAATCACCATGACCCAATTTACCTGTAAAGGTGTCAAACAGATCAATAACCGGATATCATTAAATATGACATTCACCTTTACCAGTCGTATCTCTCGTCTTTTTTTGTCAGTGCGGGAGTTCCAAATGGGGATTTTCCAGAAATATTGATCGCAAAATGTAGGTCAAGATTTTATTGTACTTGATTTTTTTCACGGGCGGAAGATTTTGAAAGTTGTCGGGAGCGACCCTCAAAATCGGGAGAAAAATGCTCCCGCCGGAAGGTTCACATGTATGAATATAGCACATTCTTTATCAGAATTGACGCAAAAAAAAAGAATATGTTGTAATCTTTATCTAGATAAATGCTTCATCAAGTAACTAGAGGCTCAGTGGACTGAGCCTGTGTCACTCACCTTTCATTCTGCTTTGAGGAAACTTAATACAGAACCTTCCATAGGTGCTTCCCACCAAGTTTCGGTTCATCAGTTTCAGAAAAGAAGATTTTTAGAAATCAACCAACCAGAAACAAGAATTGCCTATAGCAGTCATGTTTGTTAACAGATCGGGATGATATTAGCAATCTTTATAGAGGACATTCCATAGATGCTTCCTACCAATTTTCGGTTCAATTGGCGAAGAAGTTTCAGTGAAGAACATTTTTAGAAATCGACCAATCAGAAACAAAAATTGCCTGTGGCGACCATGTTCGCCAATGAATCGGGACGAAATGATCAATCTTTATAGAGGACCTTCCATAGTTGCTTTCTACCAAGTTTCAGTTCATTTGGTAAAGTGGTTTCAGAGGAGAAGATTTTTAAAAATTGACCAATCAGAAACAAGAATTGCCTGTGGCAGCCATGTTTGTTAATGAATCAGGACAAAATGAACATTCTTTATAGAGGACCTTCCATAGACACTTTCTACCAAATTTCAGTTCATTTGGGAAAGTGGTTTCAGAGGAGAAGATTTTTCAGAAATCAACCAATCAGAAAGAAGAATTGCCTGTGGTGGCCATGTTTGTTAATGGATCGGGACAAAATGAGCAATCTTTATAGAGAACCTTCCATAGATGCTTCCTACCAAGTTTCAGTTCATTTGGCTGAGGGGTTTCAGAGGAGAAGATTAAAATGTGAAAAGTTAAACAGACGACGGATGCCAAGTGATGACAAAAGCTCACATTGCCTTTGGCAAGGTGAGCTAAAAAAGGATTAATGGGTTGTAACAGGAAAGTAGGAAATTGAACATAAAATCTTCTTACCTTTAAATCTCTATGTATGATGGGTGTTTGGCAATGATGAAGTCTAGCAACTGCTTCACATGTATCACAGAATATTTTCAGCACTTCTTTTTCCGAAAAACCAACACTTAATCGATCATTCATTAACTGTATCACATTTGCTGTAAAACAAAAACAACAAGATTGTTGAACAACTTGATTCAAAGATTCCATGGAAATTAACATTTCATATTTAAACTTTCAACCCATCAAGGTTATGAAGGCTAGCACAAGTGAAGCAAGTCAGACTCCAAAACTTTATGACCATCCAGGAGCTAACAAAAGTGTTGTGTGGAAATATTTTGGATTCATTAATACAAAAGATGGACCTACAACTAAAACCAATCTTGATATGACATAAGTTATATATAAATTATGTCAGAAATCATATGCTAACAAAGGAGAGCCCCTCTTCAACAATAAATATGTTTTTTATGCTTGAATAACCATCATTTATGGTAATAACAATTATAAATACAGATTAATACATGGGCATTTCCATATTGGCCTGGTTATCATCCCGAGACCACCATATTGGCCCGAGACGGAGTCGAGGGATGATAACCAGACCAATATGGAAATGCCCATGTATTAAACTATTTATTACATACTTCCGACATCTAGAAAAGAGATGCCCATATTGGCCTGAGACGAAGTCGAGGCCCATATTGGCCTGGGCCAATATGGGAATAATCTTGTAGTAATCCAATAACCGGTTATTTTCCCGGGGTGTGAAAATATGGACAGTTTACTTCCGGTCATATTGGTCATACAAAAATGTCTTTATTTGAACTAAGTATGTAATAATACAAAATATTTTGAGTTAACTTATTTAACAAACAACATATTACGATTATAATATAAAATTAAATCGGTGACAGGCATCCGATTATCATGATTAATCAATTACTTTTTCTAACAGATTCCCAACATTATCTTTAGGGAATTCCCCACAGGGACAATATTTTATAAAATATCCTCCCATTGTTCATTAGAGACTCCCTTCCCACAGAGAGATTATTTGATAATAAAATAGTTACTTCTTTTAATCATTAAATTTGATGTTATATATATAATATATATATATATACAGTTGAATCTTGTTATGTCAAAATCAGTTGACTCGAAATTTCTAATAATTCAAAATTTTTCTGAAATCCTATTTTAAAATTAGTGCTTTCAACTTAATTTACTCCTCTTATCTCAAATTTCCATGTGTCGATATATCGGGTTTCTCAAAGCAACTTTTCAGTTCCTAATATACAAATCCATTCAAATTATGTTCGTTACATCGAAATTATAAATTCAATCAATTAACAAACCTGTCAAGGTGTCAACAGTATGGCCACTGGTGTTTACCATGTCAGATGAGATTATATTTTGATAACTGTTGGGAGTCAGATTTAAATATACATGATTGATTGACTTACTTCTACAATACTGCATCAATATCATCACTTCATACACTCTGTTGGGAGTCATATTTATGCTGGAATCTACATATCTTATAATGTTCTTATGTCCTGTTAAAGTTCTCTGAAAACAAAACAATTATTCAGTTATACATTCTTTTCTACATGTATAAACAAATTCAAACTAAGAAAAACCCATAATTAGTTTTTCATCAGAAATGCAAAAAAAATGTATTTGAAAGAATCAAAATGTGTGTTAGCTAGCAAATATTACTTTGAGCTAAATTGATAGCACTTTTTCAGCTACAATGTATACAGTGGCAGAGACTAATTATTAGTGATGGGAATCAGTAACATTTTCAAGATCGATGACCAACATCAACCGATGATCGATTATCAGTGACAGTTACTTACTAAATATATTTACTGACTATAATTACTCAGCCTTGTTTCAATAATAAGTTTGACAAAAGTAAAGAGTTGAATAAAATTGATGTTGTTGCTGGTGATTTTAAAATATACTGACCGGAACACTACAAATGTTAGAAAATGTGGTTGTTGAAACATTTCTGTTCAAAAGAATGTCATAACTTTTTATATTTTATTCAAGAATATTAGATTTTTTTAATGGTGATTGTCATCAGAATGGACTGTACTAATTTGTAAACATTAACTTAGAAAACCCCCCCAAAAAACCCATATGTTTTCATGTCCGGGCAGTAGATAAATACTAGTCCATATATGTGTATTGTGTGTCAGAAGTGTTCTCTGATAAAACTGCAAGATGTTTGTCAGTACGAGGACAAAAACAAAGTTAAACATTTTTTTTTTCAACATTAGGAATCAGAATTGATCATAGGATCAGACACTGATGTCTGACTGATTAGCCGATGATCGGTGCACCACTACTAATTATATTGTGCTGATAATTTAGGTCTCCTTGTAATGAATTTAATTTTGTCGTAACAAAAGAAAAAGTCTGCAGTAGACATGTCATCATGTCTCATTAATGTGTCTCCTAAACACTGTAAACATAGAAAAGAAGCATGACTATCAATTTTACCTAGAAAAGATATGTTTCAGCTAAGACAGGAATCTATTGTCTTTCAGTCATACACACTAACTTACACATGTATCTATTGTCTTTCAGTCATACACACTAACTTACACATGTATCTATTGTCTTTCAGTCATATACACTAACTTACACATGTATCTATTGTCTTTCAGTCATACACACTAACTTACACATGTATCTATTGTCTTTCAGTCATATACACTAACTTACACATGTATCTATTGTCTTTCAGTCATATACACTAACTTACACATGTATCTATTGTCTTTCAGTCATACACACTAACTTACACATGTATCTATTGTCTTTCAGTCATATACACTAACTTACACATGTATCTATTGTCTTTCAGTCATATACACTAACTTACACATGTATCTATTGTCTTTCAGTCATACACACTAACTTACACATGTATATATTGTCTTTCAGTCATACACACTAACTTACACATGTATCTATTGTCTTTCAGTCCTACACACTAACTTACACATGTATCTATTGTCTTTCAGTCATATACACTAACTTACACATGTATCTATTGTCTTTCAGTCATACACACTAACTTACACATGTATCTATTGTCTTTCAGTCATATACACTAACTTACACATGTATCTATTGTCTTTCAGTCATATACACTAACTTACACATGTATCTATTGTCTTTCAGTCATACACACTAACTTACACATGTATCTATTGTCTTTCAGTCATACACACTAACTTACACATGTATCTATTGTCTTTCAGTCATATACACTAACTTACACATGTATCTATTGTCTTTCAGTCATACACACTAACTTACACATGTATCTATTGTCTTTCAGTCATATACACTAACTTACACATGTATCTATTGTCTTTCAGTCATATACACTAACTTACACATGTATCTATTGTCTTTCAGTCATACACACTAACTTACACATGTATCTATTGTCTTTCAGTCATACACACTAACTTACACATGTATCTATTGTCTTTCAGTCATATACACTAACTTACACATGTATCTATTGTCTTTCAGTCATACACACTAACTTACACATGTATCTATTGTCTTTCAGTCATATACACTAACTTACACATGTATCTATTGTCTTTCAGTCATATACACTAACTTACACATGTATCTATTGTCTTTCAGTCATACACACTAACTTACACATGTATCTATTGTCTTTCAGTCATATACACTAACTTACACATGTATCTATTGTCTTTCAGTCATATACACTAACTTACACATGTATCTATTGTCTTTCATTCAAGCACACTAACTTACACATGTATCTATTGTCTTTCAGTCATATACACTAACTTACACAGGAATCTATTGTCTTTCATTCAAGCACACTAACTTACACATGTATCTATTGTCTTTCATTCAAGCACACTAACTTACACATGTATATATTGTCTTTCAATCAAGCACACTAACTTACACATGTATCTACTGTCTTTCATTCAAGCACACTAACTTGCACATGTATCTATTGTCTTTCATTCAAGCACACTTAACTTGCACATGTATCTATTGTCGATCATTCAAGCACACTAACTTACACATGAACAGAGCTCCAGATAATTTTCAAGTCCAAAGGGTAATTACGCCCTACTTTTGAAAATGATGGGTATTTGCACATTTCCTTTGCACTGTTGTACTCTCTACTCCAGAAAAGATTGCTTACATGTACACTTTTAAAATTATGTTTGACACAAGTGTTATTCAATAAACGCAGGATGCAAGTAAAATGTATATCTCTGTTTAATTTGACACGATTGTGTTGTAAATATTTTGTTTTTGCTCGTCGTCTTCAGCAGTTTTCACAGCCGTTTTGATAATGTCATCAATGATTCCTTTAACTATACTGTCACTATACACAGATGAAACTGTCAGGAACTTAAGTATAGAATTTTCCATAGCTCTCTTGTGCTTAGTAGCGTGCTTATTCATGTTATTGCTCATTTTCGGTAATCTCTCATTTTCAACGAACAACATGTTCCCAAATTTACTTTTGTTTTCTTACTTATTACGTAAACTGCATTTATTTGTAATATTGACCGCGATTGGATGATTTATCGTAAACATCCAATCAGATCTCTTTTGACATCGATGCTTAGAAAGGCAAACATTCGGTACCCCTCGGATGTATACGCTCTCTCCTTCGAAAAGTATAAAGGGAAGTAATTACGGGGAATTTCTCAAGGACAAAAATGTATTGTTATGTACACGACTGTACAAGTACGCTCCGAATTTGGAAAGTTTGCTTACACAGCAATATGTATGCGTAATGTGTACAATCTGATCTGATAATACATGCGTTTTTACTCGTTTTCATAGCGTAAAAAACGCAAATACGCAGCTTATCTGGAGCTCTGCATGAATCTATTGTCTTTCATTCAAGCACACTAACTTACACATGTATCTATTGTCTTTCATTCAAGCACACTAACTTACACATGTATCTACTGTCTTTCAGTCATGTCCAAAAAGACATGGAGGGGGGGCCTCTGTGGCCATAATTGTAGTTTGATTTTATCTAACAATATCACCAGTAAGGTTGTATGTTTGAGATCCCCCCATTAAGAGGTTTTGCGTAACATAATATTTTAATTATATCATGGTAATTTTAAGAAGGAAGAAATTGGAATACCTAGATAAAATTACAGCTCTCATAACTCAATGACAAACTTTATCACAAAAGGTTGTATTTGAGTACATCTTGCCAAAGGCAACAAGCCAGATGCCACATACAGCTTGACATTTATTTAATATTAGCAACAATAAAAACTAGAAATCTAAGTTAGTGTTGCAATTAAATGAAAAGGTCACATGTGGAAACATGAATTAAAACAAAAAAAGGGATTCCTTGAAGTCAAAATTACTTACACCTACTACATGTGTAACATGACCTTTTGAACCTGTGTTATACTTGTAAGAATTAAAGTGTGTAAATATAATTGTGTGACTCATCAATGATATTGTTAGTACACATAGTTAAGTAAAAAAAAAATATTGTTGAAATTGTTAATGAACATAACATATATTGTATTATTCCATAAAAAACATGCAATGTTGTGTTTAATCAAATCAGATTTCATTACATAAAACATATCAAACTAACTTTAAACATTTTTTAGAAACATAAATTAACATAATAAAAGAATTGAAACTCAATCAATAAAAACAGTATTCATTTCATGAAATATAGGTTATTTAATATTTAATATACAGGTAAACCAGGAAGTAAACAGGGGAAATAAGATATCCCTGCGGGCATCATCACTTACTGTTATATGTATTTCTCTTTTGCAGACAGACAGATCATGTTCATTGTTCACAAACAATCTTTTTAATGCATATTGGTTTCCATTTTGTGCTTTGACAAGAAAAACAATAGCAAATCCACCTGAAAATTAAAATGATATTTTGTAAAAATAAATATCTGTTTTATGTTACCTGAAGTATACTATAGACATTATAAAAACCAACAATTGATGTTTTAAATCAGATTTTAGACAAACAGCTGTACTGTTTTCACTTTTTACTTGTACATGTTGTTAAGATTAATAAATACATGTCATTTATAATCTGACGTCTCTTGTTTGTCTAAAGGTTATTCAAGTCTTTAATTAACTTCTAATCTGAATTTTACTGAAAATGACACTCTGATATATACATGTACCACTAAAAACTAATCAAGTTGATTAATTTCTTGATTTTTGTTCTAGCTTGAAAGAGTTTACACATTTTATTACATGTACTAACTTTGACTACATATATACCATAACATATTGCATGATTTTCATTAGGAAATGAAAGTCTAAACAGTAATGGCCATCAACTCCACTAATACTGTATCAACAAACCGGTTAATCGGATCCCAACCCTCCCCTCTTGACAACTGGATCTCCAACGGCAACACATATACAAACAAACAATAAAAAAAAAACACTAAAAAAGACCACACGCCATAAACAAAATGAACAACAACACAACAGCAGGGTCAATGAATGCCCACAGTCAACTGACCACCAGCCAGGAAGGTAGAATCTGTTTGTCAAAGACAATTACTCTTTAGACAAAAAAATCATAACTGATACACTGTATTTCTTAAAATTTAATATCAAATAGTCATGAACATCCAATGAAATTAATAGTCTTTGTGGGAGACCAGAATAAATATGTCATCAAACTGTTGGAATCAAATATTGAACAAAAAATAGTAATACATTGTATAATACCAAATGAATTATAAATGTACTGATTTAATTGCTAGTTGGAACTCCTAGTTGTACTAGCAGATTGTCGATATTTTCCCCAAAGTAAAACTGTCTGCTTATTTTGATTCTCTGATTTATTTGACTATCTTTTATACTTTTGAATCCCAAAATAAGGTTAAACTTCAATACACAAGCAATTTAGATACAGGTACATGCCCTAATTCAGTTGACACAGCAACTGAATAATCTTATTGGGAGTCCAAAAATTGCTGATGGGTTGCTAGTTCTAATAATAAAACCCTAAATGCTCGCTTACTCCAAGGGTTATATAACGGGATGCCATTACACGTAATGGAGCAGCCGCCGAGATTTTTTGCGTTCGCTTACAGAGTTTCTGACGCCTGCATTTATCAATAATAAGACATAACCTTTCCTTTTGTCCATTATTATAACAAGTTTTTATCACCTATCAGTATTTTAGAATGTAATTCCCACAAAATAAAAATCCATGTTTACTTTCACCCTGAACATTTTGAATTTCGTCATTTCCGGCCTCACTATTTGGATGTCGATACCATATTTGGCGATTAAGGCGTGAATGTTTACATCAGCCGTCGTAAGCATCGTAGTAAGAAATACCCTATTTAGAAAAGCTCCGCCTTCAGTAGTTTCCGGTTATGACAAACGATCGATAAATTTGAACAAGGTTGTTGCTACCTTTGAAAAGCATATATTTCTCAGCCAAACCGATTTAACAAGGACTGGGATCATCAGTAATAGTTATAATGAAATGTTTGAAGCGTAAATAGTGAGTTTTTATGTTTCAACTGCAACTTTGTTTTTGCTCCATTGTGACGAATGGGGCCGCGTTGTAGCTATGCCGAGACACAAGTTTGTCACAGGAGCTACATTATTGCAGCTAATGGGTTGCCAATGAATATTTTGGGGACTGGAAAATTCAAGACGTGTGGTAAGAGATCAACTTGAAAATCAGATGTAATGCAAAATTATGTAGATGTATGAAACTTATTGAAATATTCAATGGTTAAAAACATGGATGTTAAATAAACATGATGTAATCAAATTTTCAAAAATCCATATACATGTAATAAACGTAATAACATCTCATTAAAGAAAATTTTTTATTTTTTTTCTTCAAAACATTAATAATCACTACTTACGCACATGTAAAAAATATGTACACAATACATTCAAAATGATGGACAACAGTAGTTTGCATCCACATTTGCCAAACTTCCTGAATTTCCTATCTTAATCACTTGCCCCCCTGTAGTCGAATTTAAACAGTCCCAGAAATTTGAGATAACAAGATTACACTAGTACTGTATTTAGATTGTGTCTAAAGGTTCAAATATTTTCTAGTAGGCCATTAACCCTTATCATTAGAAATTTTATTTTAATAGTCCATTCATGATCATCTTACTACAGTTAAAAATAACATATTTACCTGCATTAGAAATGAATCTAGTTTCATTTCAGTCCAAAGAAAATTCCAAATGAGAAACACTGTTCCTTACCCTCCTGATCTTTCAAATGTCTAAGGTTATGCATTTTATTTTATAAATGAAACATGTAGAACAGAAATAAAAGACCTGTTCATTTACTTTAATTTTTGAGCTCATTTTCACTTTCCAAAAATCGCATTTGGTGACATTTGAAAAGCCTACAGTGTATGACATTAGCGGTAGACATACAATGTCTATGTACAATCAAGCTGGTTTATGTCAAATTTTGTATATAATGTACAGTGAGGTCTATGTAAAATAGTTTCACATGTAATGCCTACTGGGATCCCTGAATTGTATATATTATGTATATATAACATTAACGATTACTTTAAACAAACAATTTTTAATCAACAAAATTAAGAAATAGCATAGTAGATATACATTTATAAGTTAATATGTGTTGTCCAATGCAGGTTAACCACTTTTTGACTTTCATGGGTTGACATAGGGAATGTAAACAAAATAAACATCAGTGTTTATCTATAGACAATATTTTATCTATGAAGCTACAAGTACAAGCAATGTCGACATTTTCTCTTATAGTAGTAATAATATGCGAGTGTCAGCGAGCTCTTTATGGTATAAAATGTGTACTTAGGATTTTTTGACAAACATGGCTGCACATACTGATGGATAAAAAAAAAATTGACGCATTGTAAACACATTCCGTGTAACACACTAACACACTCAACTAATGAAGATCTTCTTAACATAAAGTGCAAAGGTTTTGTTAGCTTGTTTTACTTGTACTAATATTTTTTAATTGATTAAATCTCTTCCGACATACTGACAAGAATTTTTGTTTCTACGCAGAAGTTAACTTTTGAGATTTCGTAAGGAACGACAGTTCGATTGAATGAGACTAGATTCGGCCCTATAAAAAGTTGTCTCCGATATATCTCGGCCCAAAAAATCTCAACACTTTTTGATGCACTGGATGAGCGTGAAATTGCTAGATAATTTTCAGATTCGCAAGCATTCATGGTCGTGCCTGTTTCATATTATTAATAATACAATCTTACCCTCTGCAATAACATCTTCAATAGTAACAGTAAATCTACCAACTGTAAATACTTTGCCAACATACTGCTGTGCTGAAGTGTCCGTTTTAGCAAATAATTTTTTCATCTTGGACACTCTTTTGTAAACAAATCGAACATTCAATTATTGGAGTGAAGTTCTTATGATTGAAATGATGATGGAACAACATATAGTAAATAATTTATTGGTTTCGGTAGTAGGCGGTTCTCAAAAGCTGACACTACTGTAGCCTTAGAAAATAATCAACTGAACTGTTCATTGTATTTGTAATCGGTTAAGAATGACATCTTTCACTGAAACCGAAAATGACATTGAACGTGGTGTGTATTAAGTCATTTCAAGAGAGCAATAAACTGTATGGCATAACGCCTCAAACGTTCTAATTGTAACTGTGATTCATCTCGAGCACCTGCTACCAAATTCTTGCAAATCTCGTACAAAATGTTGTAATCACGTGATATATCAGTATTAAATTTACAACTCTAAACCTCTTTCGAATACGTTAAAAACTAAATGAATACGGTGAAGGCTTCATTTTCATATCAAAAGAGACTTCTAACAGATACTGGAGTACATCTTGCACTAAAAATGTTGTTATCGATTCACAAAAATATAGTTCACGCGAGAGTTTGTTTATACGGCTCTATCTGAAAACCTATAATTACCAAGAGAGCAACAAACTTTGCTTGATATTTGTAGTTTTTGGACTTCTTAAACTCATTTTCAAAGTAGATAAAGTATTAAGAAATTAGTGACAAAATAGTTACATATTGTGATATATCTAAATGAATATTCTTATATTTATGACGTGCAATGACTGTTTGGTATACAGATAGCGTGTAATAAGAATAGTAAAATTTGTGTATATCAATTCCGTGCTGATCTTATTCAGATCTAGATGGTGGATCTGACGTGCATACACATGGTATTTTTTTGTTTTGAAGAAAAATCTTGTGGTGATTGGGTCGTTTTAAATTTACATTTACAATTAAGGAAAAAATAAATTGATACACAGGCGATTTAGTTGGTTGTGCAGAGACTGGTATATACTTAGTTTTGGTTTAGGCTAGGCCTAGTTGAGGACAGTGTAGAGAACAGCAGATGTGAGCTGTTCTCTCAGGCGGTATCAATTGTAGCTGACAGCGCTACAGCGGTTGGTAGTAAGTTCCACTGAGACTTGTATACGGGAGGAAGGAGTAACTATATTGAAGAATCTTTTGATGCGTTGTCAACGAGACTTGAATCAGCTGGGATTATTAGAATTGTTTCACTGAGATGGCATTGCAATTGGGTGATATGTGATCTTATATATCAATGCTAGTCTTGTGCATAGTCTGCGTACTGAAAGTAATGGCCAGTATATTGTGCTAGACATGCCGAGTCCTGGAGTTATTACCTTGTCTTTGGATCATCTCAATTTTACCGGCATTGAATCTGTCGTTTAAGGGTTCCACACTGAACAAGAGCATTAGTTTTGAAGGAACAAGTACTTGTTATGTCTGACTTTTTATATTCTAGTTCGATGTTTTTAGGTTGCGCTATAGAAAGTCAATTATTTAAATTCTTTTTGATATGACTGTCGTTAATGAGTTTGTTCCATTTTAAATTTGACTATGCTGTACTTGTGTTACCGTTACTGATTTTGGATATCTTTTTAGGACCTTTGGTTTTATTGCTCCCAAAACTTGTAATTATTTGGCTTTCCAATCTTTCGGTTTTGTGCGTACCTCAGGGATGAATGTTATTCCAGAAACTCGTCTTGAGCACTAAGTTTGATATACTACGTTGTTTTTTGTTAACTACACGGATTGATTTAGATTTTTGGGGTTTTAACGCCACTTTCAGCAATATTTCAGCTACATCATGGCGACCACTTTTAGTGGTGGAAGAAGCCGTAGTACCCGGAGAGAACCACCGACCATGGGCAAGCAACTGGTAAACTTTATCACTTGTGACTGTGAGTCGAGTGCGCCCTTTTTGTAATTTACAAAGCCGGGCGCGAACCCACGTCGTATTGGTGATAGGCTTGTATGAGTTATTAGGTAATCCAACGATCTAACTCATTGAGCCACCCGGGCCCTTTACACGGATGATACAAACCACCAGTACTTATGTAGTACATTTGTGTATATATAATTGTGGTGAAAAGGATTTTTCTCTTGACTAATTGATAAGTTTGTCGGAATGAAAAGTCATCAGCAAGTATTTTCCCCATTTAGCAGCCGCATTGAGATCAACCTGGATATTCCACAATCACTCTAGCTGAGATCTGATGCGTTCGTAGATTGTATTTTCGTCTGCAAACCGGCGCGGAGATATGCTTATGTAGCATTTAATTGTGTCCTCTAGTTCAAAGTGTGCGCCGGACACTTTTACATATGTTATAGTGTCCAGCAGACACTATTTCATATCGCAATCTCTATAAAATATTGTCCGGAAGACACTTTAACATACAATGTAGGACATAGAACACTAATATGTCTTATCCTAACCATAACCCTAACCCCAACACTAACCCTAACCTTAACCCTATACTAGGACACAATTTCATAGCACTGCACCGGACACTATTTCATGTCGCAATCTCTATAAAATATTATGTATAGGAGAATGTCCAAGTAACTCTCCATTCCTTAAAAATAATGGAGCCGAGGCCCATTGTTTTTAAGGAATGGAGAGATACGAGGACATTCTCCAACTTAAAATCCACCCATTGTACTTTATTCATTTTATTAATTATTAATCTTGTAACAAAAAAAAGTTTGTGTATAGTATCTAAAGTACAAAGAGAACAATAACTCCGCCCCTGTCCACATTGTTCATAACTCTCCATTCCTTGAAAATAATGGAGAGTTTAGACAATAGATTTACATCACAGGTGGATTTTAACTGATGTTCTCGTGGCAAGTAGAATTTTGATTGGCTAAAAGGGTACTTTTAAAACTCCAGGGAAGCCGTGCGGTGACAGAAAATCAATAATCACTCTCACCTAGGTGCTGTCCATTTACATTGTGCACAGCAGACGACACACATTTCACAAGATGACAGAAAATCAATAATCGCTCTCTGTGATCTTTGTCCAAAGATACACGTATTTATGTTTTTCCTATAATAAGGACATACTTATTAATGTTGGAACATTCAGATAAAAATGCTACCAGTCTCCAGATGTTATATATCCCGTTTTAGTGGTTTTGTTAAAAGGTTCGGCTAACGCCTCACCTTTTAACAAAACCACTGCCCTTTAAAACGGGATATATAACATCTCGAGACTGATAACGTATATTGTCCGAGGGGACACTTTAACATAGGACACTATTATGTCTTACACTTGTATACTGTAAGCCAGACAGCCTGGCTGGTAAGTAGAAACAAGACTGTGACTGTTCTTTGAGGGATTTCAGATGTGATAGGTGATGATTTTCCATCCACAACTGTTTGATGGCAGATATATCCGTTTAATAAGAGTTTGTCCTGTAAAGTTGATTTAAAAGTATGCAGGGCTGAAATTTATCAAAGACTTTGGCGAAATCCGTCCTGTTGAGATAAGTTTGAATGCTTGTGTTGTTTGTTGATGTTACTTCTTGTAAAATGTACATTGTGTATAAATTATACTAGTTGGAGGTCGTATGCAATCATGGTTTATGACTTTTGTAAATGAGCAAGAACTATAAAAAAAAATATAAAAAAAAACCAAACAAAACAACAACAAAAAACCAAAAAAAAACCAACAACAATAAAAACAAAATAGAACAGAACACATATTGAAGTAAATAACAGTTCAACGCCCTTTAAGTATACTCGGGGTGGGTGGATATATGCCATGGTAGTCCGAGATTCCTCTGCCGTCCGACGGCTTTTTGTTCGACTTGCTGGAGTCGTGGGACTTCAGACCGCTCTAAATAAGGAAAACAGCGGATTTGCCGCTGCAACTCTGCATCGGCACATTTCCACGTTTCGTGGTATCGGATTTTATTTTCTATCCCAAACCCTTATATAAATCGCTTCACCAATCATTTTTCTATTCATTCATAACCATCTTAACCTCAGATAGTGGTGTTTTTAAGCACGATTTTGCCTTAAATCCTTAAAAGGCTAAGACAGGAAGCAATTGGTGATAAAGTTGAAAATACACAAAATACAAAGACATGTGATATCTCATGTATGAACGACATCAAAATGAGGATGTAAAAACTAGAAGAATCAGTAGAATCTAAGTTTACCATCATGAACATTGAATTCAGACATAAACTTGAATTACATGAAACCAAAACGAAACATGATTTGGAAACAATGAGACTAAAAACAGAAATAGACAGATTAAGACCACAGGAGAATCGAAATCACAGCTGTGAAATTCGAACACATGCACAGAAAAACTCAAAATATAGTGCATCATACGATCAACAATTACCAGTGACAACATTAACATCACAAGTCCTACGACATGACACAAGAGTACCGGTACCAACATTACCGCCTCAAGTCCAACGATATGACAAAAACATTCAGCCGCCGCAGTACCATTCTATGTCTAGGCCAATGCCAATAAATGTATATAATCGACTGCCAAATATGCCTATATTCAGGGTCAGCAAAGTGCTACCATCACAACAACCAGTAACACATATACAAACTGCCTTGCCACAGAGACCACAAAGTGCTACCATCACAACAACCAGTAACACATATACAAACTGCTTTGCCACAGAGACCACAATTCATACAGCAACAGGTTATACCTCCTCAAAATATACAATTTAATCCAATGAAACATAAACCACATACGATGGTACATGGAAATTTTGACCAAGGGAGACACCAATCTACTCGACAAAGATCAAACTTGATTTCGCAGAGGCGAAACCCACCAGAGAAACATCAAAAGGAAAATGTTAATATAACAAACTCTCAAGAAAATCATCTGCAAAGATCCAAAGAAATGTGCAACAAAAGGAATGATTCTAGTCAACTAAAAGCAAAAGATAACAGCTGTGAACAGAAGTTATATATATCAAGTGATAAAGGAATAGAAACAATGGAGGTAAAAACAAATGCAGATATTCAAGATACAAATATCTCAGAATGTGACAAGGAACATAGTAATGGAAGTGTTAACAAGAGTCAGCATATTTTAGGACATGGCCGTGCGACAAACCTGACCCGCCGGAGAAGAAAATCGTTGTAGGAACACTTAATATACAAAACGCAAAGTCAAACCCCCTTTATCTCAAACAATGTTTAAAAAGATGTGATGTGCTCTGTATACAAGAACATTGGTATTTTTCATATGAGAAAAACGATCTGATCAATATAAGTAATGCACATTAAACACAAGCAAAGTCCGTAGATGACTTTACAGAAAAGAAACATTTTATTCATGGAAGGGGTTATGGAGGAGTTGCGATATTTTGGGGGAAAGATATAGACCATGCGATTAAATCTCACGATGATGATAATGAACGAATAAGTGTTATTACAGTCAACATGAAAGAGCATCCGTTATGCATTATAAACGTCTACATGCCATCAGACAATTCAAATCGTGATGAACAATATAAAGATATACTATCTCAATTGGAAGAAATAATAGACAAATTTCAGTGTCAATATCAAATTTTGCTGTGTGGCGACTTCAATGCGTCCCTTCATAGAGACAATAGACCGAGAGACAAATGCTTACAACAGTTCATGGGGAGCAATGGCATGAAACTTGTAAATGGATATCCAACAAAATCCACATTTTACCATCATAATCAAAAGTCAATATCACTTATCGATTATATAATGCATAATTCTACAGAAAAAAACATGGAATACAGAGTGAAAATTCTAGATCTAGTGCCGTTGAATGTGTCGGATCACACACTTGTCATAGCGGACATGTCGGGAACGGTAACAAAGAAAAAGAGAAACGAAAACGTAATAATCAAAAGACCTGATTGGCGAAAATGTGACAAACAAATCTATCAGTAAAATATAGTTGAAAATTTAACCGAACTCGATTGTAGCAAAATAGACAGTGCATCTGAGGCTGTGAATAAACTAGAACAACTCTTCCATAACGCTGGAAATGCTTCTATGCCAAATTACAGAAAAACAGTTGCTATAAAATCAAAGGGAAATGGTATATGGAATAGAGAGATTATCAGCGCATCGTCAAAATCAAAGGAGGCTTTTCATCTCTGGAAACAGAACAAGGACAGTAGTATATGGGTACAGCTCAGTTATCATTTGCGGGGGAGCAATGGGGAGCAACCGGAAGTGATACCGTGCGCATGCTTGACCTGAAGAGGCCCTGTCCGGATGTCACGTGACTTTCCCCCGTACTTTTTTCCCCCGAATTTTGTTTTCGTATTTTCCCCGTACTTTTTTTCCCTGTACTTTTTTCCCGTATTTTGTTTATATTTTTTTCCCACTGTGAGTATGGCAGCAGCAGCAGCAGCAGCAGCAGCAGCAGCAGCAGCAGCAGCAGCAGCAGCTATACTCACAGAGGAAAAATAAGTACGGGAAACAAATATAAAAAAAGTACGGGGGAAAAAAAGGACGGGAAAAATACGGGAAAAAATTGGAAACATCAGAGTAGTTGCCCCAACATCCGCTAATGACATCGCACTACTAGTCAGTACACAAAGTGAAGCTCAAGCCCTACTTGGCATAGTCAGTGACATCACAAGTAAAGACTTAGTTAAAATTAATCCAAGTAAGTCTGAACTTGTACCACTTACAAAAAGATACAGCGATTTTAGTTTGCGTATGGACACAGAAGAGATCAAACAAACAACAGAAACTAAACACCTGGGAATAAAAAGAAACAGTAAGAACAATATTGATATCGAAGATAGAATAAAACTGGCAAGGAGAACAATTTACGCACTTCTAGGACCCGGCCTTCACGCAAAAAGAGGAATGTCACCCGTTGTAGCCTATAAACTGTGGAAAACGTATGTCATACCACGAGCTTTATATGGCATTGAAGTCATGAACCATACTGCTTCTGACATTATCCAATTAGAGAAACTTCAGCGGAAAATATATAGACAAATTCAGGGACTACCCGATAGAGTGGCAAATGTCACAACATACAGTTTACTTGGTGTGGAACCAATTGAAACCGTAATTGACAAACTCATCCTGATATTCTTTGGAAGCATCCTACAAAACAAAGACACTATAGAATTTAGAATTGAGAGACAGATCAGCCTTATTCGATCTCTTAAAGTCATTATCTTCATTCAAGATTAAACTTAATGAAGCTTCTATTCTATTGGTTCTCGCAGCTTAAATATGTGGCATTGCCAACTTCGAAATGAAGCAAGCAGCTTAAATCACCACTTGTTTCAGTCTCATCTGTCCGACAGCTCCCAGTGTGCCTGTGGGGATGCAATTGAAAATAATTTCCATTATTTTTATGTTTGTCCATTGTTCATAAGACACAGAATACAACTTTTTAATTCTCTAAGAAAGTTTCAAGATGTTTTAAATTTGGATATATTATTGAAAGGCTCACCAATCCTTACTGTAGAGGAGAATACTGAGATATTCGATGCTGTTCACCATTTCATTACTGGTAGTAGAAGATTCACATGATTCAATAGATTTTCGTTTTCTTTGTATTTGGTCATATAACATTGAAAAGTCTTCCTATATATACATGTAGCTCTAAATCTTTAATCTTTTCAGCTTAATTAATAGCTGTAAATCTTTCAATTATTCAGGTCTCCCTTCCCCCCCCCCCCCCCCCCCTTTTACCCAATTTGTATTTGCCTATCTCATTCACAATCACTATTTTGTTTAGATATTTCCCCCCTTATTTACTTATTTGTTTCTTCTTCCTCCATCTCTCCCAAATTCCCTTTATTCAACCATAAATATACATACTGAAAAAGAGTTAATTAAGTCTCCCACACAACGTTTGAAGATTTATTGTTTTTGCTCCGTTTCTTATTATTATTAAGTCTCCCAAACAAAGTTTGGGGGACTTATTGTTTTTGCTCCGTTTCTTATTATTATTTTTATTATTATTATTCTTATTCTTTCTTTCCGCGAAGCATGAACTTGTCCACGGCAGATCTCAGGAACGACAGGACAGAATTTCATGATCCTTGGTGGAGTTATAGATATATGTTTCTAGTTGATCCTAAAGTTTTCAGATTTGTGGTAAAGGGGGTTAAAGCCATATTTTTGGGGGTTCAAAGGGGGTGGGGGTTACTATAGAATCCTATAGGAAACTTGAAATTTCGTACATTAATGTTGATAACTTCTAACTGGATAATGATAGAGACATAAATTTTGACATAGTGATAGGTCATCATTAGAGGAGCAATTCTGCGTTTTCAAAATTTTCAAGATGTCTGCCATTTTCAAAATGGCTGCCAAAACACGGCATAAAAATGTGGGGTAAAAATTCAACATTGTCCGATATCATCAAAATTTGATATGTGGGCAGATAGTGTCAGTGGCCGGTTTGGGAGACTTCATAATCGTTAGATTATAATCATATCTTGTTCATATTGATATGGTGGACCTCACTTAATTAGTGATTTTGATTTCATAATTTCAGTTTACATGTTGTATATATTGTGTGATTAAATGTAAGTTCAGTCTATCCATCATGCTATGCCAATTCATCATCATTAATATTATAAATAATAATAGCTTAAATATAAGCCATAATTTGGCTATTCCAAATTATATCATACCTATTAAAAAGGGGAAAAAAAGGAAAAACAAACTTTTTTGTATGATCCTGCTATTAATATACATATTATATCATACCTATTAAAAAAGAAAAAAGAAAAGAAAGGGAAAAATCTTTTTTGCTTTGTTTGTATGATTCTGCTATTAATATACATTTGGTAATTAAGATGAATTGCATGTATACATGATGGGTAGATTGCTCTATGTCTTATGTAAATTGTGTTCAAATTGTTCCATCTTGTTGTTGGAGAGGATTTGTATAAGCATAGCTTGTTATCCAATCCTATTGATTTATCAATAAAATATTTGAAATGAAAAATGATCTCTTAAAAAGTTTATATTCCGATACCAAGATCTTGTCGAAATATATTCCGTCTCTGCAGAAAAGATTATAAACGATGGATTTTCATATAGTGAAAATGTATAAAGATAAGTGGTCAAAAACAAAAATGTCAAAGATATTTTTTTATCAATGTGTGACGTAAAAAAGTTTTTGACATTCACTTCACTGAGTTTGGTACTGTTATGACAACTGTTTTACCTGTTTTGTTCAAGTATTGTTATAAATACTGTTATAGTGACAGCCGGAAACTTTGAGCCGTAATGAAAGGGGGAAGTTTGGCACTTTAAAATCTGATTCAACCCACCATTTCTTTAGAAATGCCTGTACCAAGTCAGGGTCATTACGGTTTTCACAGTTTTCCGGTTGTTGACTGATTTTGTCGGTTTATATACTTATGAGTTTTGACTTTCCCTTTGTAAGATTGCTCGGAGTTCGGTAATTTTGTTATGGCCCTTATGGACAAACCAAATGGCAAAAGTTTTGCATCATTAATTTATGACAAGCTCAGAAAGTACAAACTTCCAGATTTAATGAACCTGATGGAAAATCCAATAGAAAAACATAAATGGAAAAAACTAGTCAAACAACATATAGAGATCTACTGGAAAGAAGCTTGGATAGAAGAAAAACAAACAAAGTCAACTTTGAAATTCCTAAACTTGCAACATCCACTTTTTGGAAACTCGCATCAAGTCTGGAAAACAGTGCCAAAAAACAGCATGGAAGTAAAAAAAAGCAGAGGTAAAAGCGAGATTATTGACATGCAGGCACGTATATATGCTCAAAGAGACAAAAGCGAAATTTAGTATGAATACGTACGGATACTCCGCTCTGTGAACTATGTTGTGAAGAAACAGAAGTCGTTAAACACTTCTTACTGATTTGCCATACTCTCAATGACATAAGAGAAGAACACCTATATACGCTCAAATGCTACCTAAACAACATCCAGGAACTTGAGGAGCTTATATGAAGCTATATATGAAAACAAACAACTAATACAACTCATCCTTGACTCTTCTATGGACATACTAAAAGGCATTGTCACTCTGACAAAAAGAAACCATATAGACATTGAACAAATCACAAGGGCACTTTGCTACTGTCTGCATGTGAAAAGAACCAGGCTCAGTGCAAAATAAGTGGTACGACATTATCAGTAAAAGAAAGAAGGGCAAACTATTTTATCATTTTCATCCTGTATAAACTTTTTACTTGTACAGAAATGGTAGAGGAAAACCACGTGCCATATGTATATACTGAATTTGGTGAAGGTGTGACTGTACAATTAAACAAAATTTTATTTCCATAAATTTGATCCCGTTGGGAGTGCTCCTACGATAGGAGGAAAATTCCAGTAACAGTAACATGCACGCCCCGGAAAATACCGGACACAAAATAGCTAGAATTTGCTTTCAATATGGACGACAAAGCGGCAAGCAACTCCGATAACCCGCTCTTTGTCGAACATAACAGGTAGGTTGCAAAAAATAAACGCACCATTTCAATTGAAAAGGCACATGGAGCAAAAAGGTAACAAATAATTTTACTATGCGTCCGGAGAAGCAACTACCATTGTCGAAAAATCAATGAGGAACAATTCAAGGTGCATTGATATAGCAAAACACTTTCTCTCTCCCCACCACCCACAACAACTCTTGATTGGATTACATCAAATAGAAAACATAATATGCGAGCGATAGCGAACTCTTTATGGTATTAAATGTGTACTTAGGATTTTTTGACAAACATGGCTGCACATACTGACGGATAAAGAAAAATTCTGCGCATTATAAACACGTTCCGTGTAACACACTAACACACTCAACTAATGAAGATCTTTTTAACATAAAGCACAAAGGTGATCCTAAGTCTCGTACGTCCGATACCACTGAAACCCGGAACCCGTTTGTAATAAAAGTCATTTTGTTAGCTTGTTTGACTTGTATTGATATTTTTTAGTTTATTAAATCTCTTCTGACATACTCACTGACAAGAATTTTTGTTTCTACGCGGAAGTTAACTTTTGAGATTTCCTAAGGAACGACAGTTTGATTAAATAAGACTAGATTCGGCCCTAATAAAAAGTCGCCCCCGATATATCTCGGCCCAAAAAATCTCGACACTTTTTGATGCACTGGATGAGCGTGAAATTGCCAGATAATTTTCAGATTCGCGAGCATTCATGGCCGTGCCTGTTTCATATTATAATAATAAGTGTTACCTAACTTGGGACGAAGTCCAATAAATATAGTATAACTAATAGTAGATTTTGAATATCAAAATAAGACCACGAGTGACCGAAGTACGTATAAGGATTAAATGAGTGGGCGGAACTTGTTCCGTCCACGAGTTTAATCAT
The DNA here is from genome assembly GCA_963383655.1 of Bathymodiolus septemdierum. NCBI lineage: Eukaryota > Metazoa > Mollusca > Bivalvia > Mytilida > Modiolidae > Bathymodiolus > Bathymodiolus septemdierum. Next base: position 30,733,384 of record OY726522.1, read on the forward strand.
TAATGCATATTCGGTCACGAGTAGTCTTATTTTGATATTCAAAATGTATGATTTATTTATACTGTTTATTATATAGACTTTCAAAATTTCTAATATATTATTTTTTTATTTGTATATTTCATTCCACGCGTATAAATCTACGAGTAATGATACTAAGGGGTTCAGTTGGAAGGATCTGCCATCTTGAAAATGTGAAATCCTACATGTCATATTTACATGAATACACAAAAATAATTAAAATGCTTACCTTGAAAACTTATTTTAGTTAAATTGTATCAAAATTGAAGCGTACCCGAAGCTAAATAACGTCTAATCTTTACGTTATTGCGGCCACAGTTAACCCATCCCCAAGTTGATCTGGCACCAATTTGAAAGTTGTTCGGTCCCCATATTGAAAGAAGAGATAAAAAAGAATTAACTTTATATTTGTTAGTATTAAGAGCAGGTGCGACATAAGAATCAAGCGATATATAGGCTAGTCATATCGTCATAAGACTTTCGTTTATACCAAAATAAAATGTATATTTAATGCATGGACACTGAAAGGAACATGTAAATATTTTGGTTTCCCAAATTTCTGTTAATCATGTAACAAAAAAAAAGAAGAAATAATAATAATAAAAAAAACTCTCATTGCCATGTATAATAAAGCATTTCATAATATTGCAAGAATTCCGTTTTCATTTTTTTAGACAAAATCTGAACAAAACTTAATCATAAAAAACTATTGGTATTAAAAAAAATTAATTGTTTCGATTGTGATAATGACTTGATTGGTCTAGAACAAGGATAAACACAAAAACTGAAATGCATACAATATCTTTACCGTATAAACGGCACTCAATAGTAAAGACATGACGTCATAGTAAAGACAATGTACATTTCCTATTCAAATATATTTATCGATTTGCCATAATGTCAAAATACTTCAGAATGCTACAAAATTTAAATAATTTATTACAAATAATCAAGTGCAAACTTTGTTATTTTTAGATACGAAAGCAATCCTGATTTTTCTTGTGCATAACCAAAATGGCAGATACACTATTTTTAACTTCTGTTTCCGGTGTCAACGAAGAAATTTTTATGAATAGTTATATTCAACTCTTTTTTCATATTTTTATTTTTTACCACATCTCTACCGTTATTGGCGTTAAGAGCCAACTATCGCTAACTTATTATATTTCTAAAAAAGTTGAGATATTGACATTTAAAAATGTCGAGATACTGACCTCAGAGGTTAAAAAATTGGCTGGTCCGAGGTCCGGGACCGGTGATTTGTGGGTTCGAGTCTAACATTTTCTAATCCTGTAACGGACTTGAATTAAATGGGTGGTTAAAAGTCAGAGTGACAGATGTTACTGCATAATTTTAATCCAACATTGAATGCCTCTTTTAATATTGTTAACATTGGATTACGTAATCTGAAATAATTCAAGATCATTATAGTGCTTTGCGAAGTGTGTTTTGTTCTATATGAACCTCCAGTAATTAACAGAGCACACACACCCAGGATAGATAGATGTAACAGAATAGCTTAAGATCAGATTTGCCCTTACGGAAGCGGTAATTCTTTCGATGATACTCAAGCGTATATTAGTGAAGCAGTTCAAACAAAAAAATGGCCAGAGTCATTGACCAATTTGTTTTTTTAATGTTACATAGCGGCTCGTGATACTGATAACAATAAATTACATAATGAAAAAACACCACAACCAACAAAAGGACAAAGATACGATAGGCTAAAACGGAAGAGAATATTTCAAACATCGTGGAAGGAAAAAAATTGTTGGGTTGAGGCAAATGGTAGGCTGATAACTCAGGCAATCTAATCTCGTTGAAATTAAACTTCCGAAGAAATTTTCTGCTATATCTCCAGAGATTATACTTCCGAAGACATTTTCTGCTCTGTATCTTTGGAAATCTAATCTTAACGAGATTACCGGCGATCATACTAATGAAAATTATGAAGTAAATATGTGGGGTAAATACTGTAAAATATCCAGAATTTGCAACAACAAAAAAAGACCCAGTGCTCTCTTAAAAGGTACAACCAATGTGCGAAAATTAACTATTTGATAGCCCAAGAAAAAATGAAAAGCAGCATCTGATCAAGTATTAAGTTGCCAACCTAAAATAGTCATTTTAAATATATAATATAATTATGTCACTCAGTTACTACTACCGGGAAAGGGGTGGGGGGGGGGGGGGTGGAAGTTAATTTTGTATTCAACAAATTTGATTTCCTCCATTCCGATAATCAGGACTAATAGAAAACATTTCAGGACCAGTAGATTGCTGGTGCTCACTGGTCCTCGACCAGTGCACTTTTGGAAAAAAAATTAACCTCTGGACCTGTTTTATTTACATTACATATGTTTTCTAATGGTGCCCAAGTCACAGTTACCCAAAATCGATCAACCACAAAATTTCCACATGTCATTCTATTAGGCCATACAGATGATATTTTATAATATGCCTATTGAAAGAAAAAATGTTAAGCTAAGTTTTGTAAAATATCTGTCAAGTTAGCATGATAAAATTGCAGCTTAGACGATAATAATAAAAAATACAAAACCATGAAGCTCTACAATTTATCAGTCACTGTTATTTTTCATTATTTTTTGGGGGATATTTTCAAAAATAATATAAAGCAATGTTTTTTTTTCCATTTATTATACAAATAATGTACATGTATCAAACAAAGTAGTGTAAAATAATTTTCTAGTTTAGCAGAAGGTAAGTTAAGTGAAAATAACTGCTTTCCTCCCAAAATCATGCCGGGGCCAATCTGATTAGAGATGACACTTTTCATGAGTACAAATGACCCACGGGTGATGAGTGGAGAGTATTGAAATATGATCACCCATCGGTTAGTGATCAGTTACAGATGAAGGGTAAGACCATCCAATGATCAATTCATATACTGTTTACATTGTAGGTTCATTCAGACATAAACTTTTCTTTCCATTCAAATGTAATAAGCATAATAAGTATGTTGCAAAAGGACCCCCACCCACTCATTCATTAATCTGATCATTTAAGCAAGACACCACAAACACAAAAAACTAGGGCTAATTTTTTAAGAGAAAACCACATTTTCTAATGAACCATCACAATTATAAATTGCTCTTTGTATTGTATGTTATTGAATTAAGTTTTGTGTCAAAGGATCAGAACAATCAATAAATTTTGAGAAAAACTTTGATTTGTTTGGTCTTTTTTCTAGTTTGTGTTGGCATTTTTGAAGTAATTGGTAGACATTTAAGGAATAGATATAAAAAAAAACAAAGATACTTTATATTGGGGTAATCTGTGAACATAGATTCACTTACAACTTCTTTTTTCCTGTGTCCATTTTATGACATGGGGTCAAGAAAGTCCTTTGCAGAAATCCCATTTTGATTCCATGCATAATATGTGCATACAGTAATGGATCAGAAGTCTTTCCACAATGAAATATTCTTCTATATACATATATTTCTTATGAAACAATGATTTAAAAATAGCAATTCTTGTCAAGTAATTTCTTACTTGCAATATTTCCTTCAGCATCAGAAGTAATGATAATATAATGTTTTTTTTTACAGAAATGAAGAGTCAGACATGTTGACAAGGGAACAATCAACTGAAGGTAAGACTATGATAGTGTAACATGCCTTTTAACATTTTTTGGATACACATCTTAGGGGTCTAGATAAAAACAAGTACAAATTTGACATGTTACATTAACAGACATTTATCCAGTGTTCAATTTCTTGAATCATATATTTGTTATTCAGATTAGGCAGGTATTATGTTTATTTTGTGTTCTTTTGACTAATTAGACAGGCATTATGTTTATTTTGTGTTCTAATTAGACAGGTTATACTTGATATTAAATATCATGAAACAATACAGTAAGGTATTACATGTAAGACAATTGTTTTTAGATTTTTTGAAAGTTTCAGAATTAGTAGTGCAAATGTATAGGACTAGTACAAAATGGAGAATAAATCTGCTATTCTGCCTCTTCATATTTTAAGCTAGAGATTTTAACTGCTACAAGTAAAATGTTTTCCACATTTTTTTTAGGAGAACCAAGTGATAATATGGAAGCTATGGAGACAGATGGTGTATGCTATTGGTATGTTTAGATCAATGTTACACACTTCTAAGTTATTTCTGAAGTCTTTCTTCCCCCATTAATATGAATAAATAGAAGACTTGTATATGAAAATTGATGTTATTCTTCTGGCTTATTTGATTTGACTGTTAATGAAGACATATTAAACTGAGAGAGTGTGGGTGACTTCAGTCACAAGTCACAGGAAAATGAAAATTACAATTAATGGGAAGAATCAGGAGATACAACATTATGTGATAAATATTGTCGGTGACTTGTGGCAGGTCGGTGGTTTTCTCGGGGCACTCTGGTTTCCTCCATCAATAAAACTGACCGCCACGATATAACTGAAATATTGTTGAAAGTGGCGTTTAACACCTAAAACCAATAAACCCCATGACCTATTTACTAATATTGTTACCTTTAATGACTACAACATGGTGTTTATTTCTAGTGGTAAAGGCAGAAACCTAGGAGCAGTAGAACTACAATGTGGATCTTGTCTAAAATGGTTCCATGCCGATTGTATAGGATGTTATCTTGGGTAATTATTACAAAAGATATAACCGTCTTTGGATTTTACTCCCTAATGCTGCGTACCTAGTGGAGAAGCAACAAATACCAAATTTATAGTCTTTTTGTTTGACTGCACGAACCAACACAAACTCGAGGCCAAAAAAATGTAAATAAAAATAAATAGTGTCCCCCACACTGTTGTTTCAGTGAGCTAGCGCTATAAAGATCAAGCTAAGTGTGTTGGTTTAGTACAAGGCGGACAGACAGCATCATCCATCTCATAAAATGTAACTTGTTCTCTGCATGATATAGCTGAAATATTGCTCATTTGGTGTTTAGCTACAATCACTCACTCACTTCAGGGTGCCCACTGAGTTTTGAAACTGGGGGTACAATTGCTGTTTTTTCCTTAACTTTGTACCCCTGCATATAGAAAGTCCCTACAATTTTGGGGGTACAGGGCCTATTTTGGGGGTAAAAAACCCTCTGCAGAGGGTAAATGGGAATGCTGCTCACTTACTCTGATCTTGACTGATACATTTCAAAGCCTGGATGGACCATAATGTAGTTATAATAGTCATATATATATATCTAGTTAGAATAGTCAAATGTTCAAATACAAAATAGCAAAGACATGACATTATACTGATTTTGAATTTACAATTCTGAAAATAAATCAAAACCACCAGGAATTCTGGACAACATTACCCATCAGTCAAAATATTGCCATTAGTTTAGGTATGATCTTATCTAACAATTATAAAACTGTTTTGTAGGCAATGTTTTCCTTTCATGACAAACTATCAATTTTCCTGTAAGATGTGTAGTCCTAATAATCTGGAAACATTCAACAGAAAACAAGCAGGTGAGTCTTTAATGGCAATGTCTAAGTCACATCAAGTCAAAGTTTGGTTTATGGTACAGGTAGACTCCATGATAAAAACAAGAAAATTTAATTTGTAAGAGTCGAATAAATATTGACATACAATTTTATTCATTGTAATTGTGGTATTTTGAACCCTTTTTTTAAACCAGATTTTTAACATGATTAACAACAAGTGCCACTAGTGCAGCAGAAATACCCTTTCCAAGAACCTGTTTAGTGGGGTCCATGTTGCTCAATATTTAGTTTTCTGTGTAGTGTTTTGTGGAACATTGTTTGTCTTTTTGTCCTTTTAGCTCACCTGACCTGATCCAATAGACTTTTCTTTAATTGAACAATTACTGCTTAATCTTGTGTCCAAATGAGCTCAAATTTAGCTGCATGTTCAACATATAACCTGTGATTTTTTGTGAAATTTATCTTTCTGCTGATTAAAAGCAATTATGCAAATTACATTTTGTAGGCTTATTATATCATATATATAACAAAATTATTTTTATACCCCCACTCCCCGAAGGGGGAGGGGGGTATACTGTATTGCCTCTGTCCGTCTGTCCTTCCGTCCGTCCAAGATATTTTTCGTCGCATTTTTCTCAGTAACTGTTAATGGCAGAAATCTGATATTTGGTCACAAGCATCATATAGGTATACCATATTGTGGGTAGCGTTTTTGGACCCGTCAGATTCCTACTTCCTGTTTGCCGACTTAGTTGGTTTTTATACACATTGAACATATATGCACATTTTTCATCACATTTTTCTCAGCAACTATTGATGACAAAGATCTGATATTTGGTCATAAGCTTCATATAGGTACCCCATATCGTGGGTAGCGTTTTTGGATCCATCAGATTCCTACTTCCTGTTTGCCGACTTAGTTGGTTTTTATACACATTGAACATATATGCACATTTTTCGTCACATTTTTCTCAGCAACTATTGATGACAGAGATCTGATTTGGTCACAAGCATCATATAGGTATACCATATTGTGGGTAGCGTTTTTGGACCCGTCAGATTCCTACTTCCTGTTTGCCGACTTAGTTGGTTTTTATACACATTGAACATATATGCACATTTTTCGTCACATTTTTCTCAGCAACTATTGATGGCAGAAATCTGATATTTGGTCACAAGCTTTATATAGGTACCCCATATCGTGGGAAGCGTTTTTGAACCCATCAGAATCCTACTTCCTGTTTGCCGACTTTGTTGATTTTTATACACATTGAACATATATGCACATTTTTCGTCACATTTTTCTCAGCAACTATTGATGACAGAGATCTGATATTTGGTCACAAGCATCATATAGGTATACCATATTGTGGGTAGCGTTTTTGGATCCGTCAGATTCCTACTTCCTGTTTGCCGACTTAGTTGGTTTTTATACACATTGAACATATATGCACATTTTTCGTCACATTTTTCTCAGCAACTATTGATGACAGAGATCTGATATTTGGTCACAAGCATCATATAGGTATACCATATTGTGGGTAGCGTTTTTGAACCCATCGGAATCCTACTTCCTGTTTGCCGACTTTGTTGATTTTTATACACATTGAACATATATGCTCATTTTTCGTCGCATTTTTCTCACCAACTATTGATGGCAGAAATCTGATGTTTGGTCACAAGCTTCATATAGGTACCCCATATTGTGGGAACCGTTTTTGGACCCGTCAGATTCCTACTTCCTGTTTGCCGAAGAGCGGGGGTATCATAGAGTTCATCTTGTTTTATCAAAATCTTTCAGATTATATTATAATGTGTTTGGGGTAGCATATAGCATATTTCTGTGTCTCTAGATTGATAGGATTGTGTAGTTTAAAAATAGTGAAGATGAATTAACCTTATTAGAAGCAGGCACTGTTTGCTTTTAGCAATACCATGAAAAGAGTATTTCTAAGTGTATTTGATGAATGGTTCAATTATAGTTCATCATTGTAAATAATAAATATTGCCTGTTCTAAATTTGTACCATAAAAAAACCGACAAGAAGAAGAAAATACATCATAATTGATCTTTTATTGAACAATATTTCTATCTTTCACAGGTTTTCCACAGATATGTTGTACAGCAATAGCTAATTTAATGTGTCGGTCAAGAGTCAATGGAGAAAACATAGTCATTTTCTCTAAAGACAAGGTACCAGTATAATATTGTATTATAGAACACAGATCTTGATTTATGTAGATCAATATTCCATTAAGATTGTACTTGTATATATTAAATGCTACTTTCAACAATGTATATATGTTCTATAATAGTGGTTAGTTTTATTGGTAGGGAATACATCAAGTGCTCGATGAAAACACGTGACTATCTGTAAGTCACTAACAAACTTTATTACATTAAATTGTATCAAGTTCATGAGTGTAGTCAATCTCACAAACATTAGCCGTGATTAACACTGATTATATAGGATTTTATGAGAAGATGGTATTCAATTCCACCAATATCAACAAAATTAACAACCACCTCTCAACTGAACTCACTGAACACAAAAAAGACCATGACATGACGTTGAAAATCCAGGTCCTGGCTTGGAAAAGACACAAAAATATGGCAAGGTTAAATTGGTTAATGGGATTCCAACCTCCCCTCTTGATAACTGGGTCTCCAATGGCAATACCTATATAAAAAAATTATTAAAAAACCGGCACAAGGAATGTAAATTCAACTACCAAACAATATGTTCAACAGGGAACCATTGTTTATTTGAATATGAAGAGATAAAATGTACATGCCATACCATGCTCAAGTAAAAATATACTTACCAAAAACAGGCAATATACACTTACAATACCTTTCACAGGTTTTACATGTATGTGTTTAATTTTTTGTAGGAAATTATACCATATATTGATAAACAATGGGAAAACTTGACAACAATGCCCAGAAGAATTAAGATGACAACTATTGCCAAAACATTGGTAGGTCTCTGTATTTACATATGATAGACATGTATTATATATACCACGATTCTTATGAATTAACTTATTTAGACAAACAAATCCAAAGGATGAGTTTGTTTAAATAAGTTCATCAGTAAGACATGTGGCGTATATGTTTTGTAACATTTGCATTTGGATTCAACAAAGTTTTAATGGCTGGTTAATTGTGTATGTTACAATATCAATTCCAGATAATAGACCATGATTTTCTACAAACACATTTTTTTAAGCTGAATAATTCAAAATACAGTCAACTCCGCCTATTTGCTGACAGTAAATGTCAGATTGTATTATTCATTTATCCAGAGTATTCAATTAGACGACAAACATACTTTTATCAAGGGGAGATAATGCAGTTGATGATACAACATGATTTTCAATACATTCCTTAGCTTCTCTGTCCTGGAGTAAAAACAAGTTTCGAATGAGGATCATTGATACTCATTTTTGTTAATGAAATAAAGAAATAAAAATGTCAAGAGTTGTTTTTTATTTCCATCTATGATCTTTCACTTTTACAATATCTACATCCTTGGCAAGTCAGAAATCATGTGATGATAGTTTATATTTAAACACATGTTCCACTGAAAAGTTGTGTATTGGCTGATGCAGTGAAAACGAAATACCGTCGGAGCGACGGACAAGTCCGGTAAAATGACCGCTGTTCCAATAAAAACCCTTGGATTTCAAGACCGATTGTCCGGTATTGCTCTGTCATTTGATTTCGTCAATTTCGGCTATTACAATTGATTTGTCAGTTTCCGGCATAGGATTTCATAAAAACTAAAGTGAAACGCCAGATCAAAACTCTTTTATTGTACATATCATTTTTCATTCTTCCATGCTATGATGAAGTTCAAGGACATTGACAAAAAAGTCACAATCTCAGAAACGCTTTAATGAACGAAAATATCAATATTTGAAATATAAGAAAAAGACTCACTCCGGACAGGACATGTAAAAATTATCGGATATCAATTTGGCACCAAATTTAAACTTGTCTTTTGTGCAAAATACGATAGAGGACTTGATTTAGTTTTTTGGGAAATATTGAAACCTTTGAAATGGACAAATATTACAAACTTTTTCCTGATTAAGACAAATGGTTGAAAAGATATTCACTAAAAAAAAAATTCTCTGTGAATTTAAATAAAATACTTTGCTTTATTTATATAAAAAAAAATTCTACAAAATTTTTACTTCGAAGCAGTCTTGTTTTAACAAACAATGTTCAGAAAAATATATACATGTATACAGTAAATTTGCATTGCTAAAACGAGAAATGGAAAATTGGTAGCCCTTGCTTGAAAACAACCACTGCAGGAAAAGCTTGATATTGACAGTGAGAAAAGTGACCTTCATGAACTGAATATTACATGTGACACAGACAAGGACAATGATGACCTTTGTGTTGATTTTATGGATGAAGAAGATAATTGGAGAGAAGTTTTCCTTCTCTCGGAGAGAGAATGTTAACAATAAAACTATTTGGAATATATATTGTTATGAACATTTTTGTTCCCATACCATTCTTCTCCTAGTTGGCTTCATATGACATGGGTATATGAAATAAGAAAACAGCCCTAATTAAAATCAATAACAATGAAAAAGGCTTTATACAAGTAAAGGAAACTATACAGGCCAGCCATCAACAATGAAATATTAAAAAAATTACGATTTTCTTTCGGTCTGGTAAAAGTTGATTCAGTCTGGTGAATCATCTTGGTTCACCAGACCGAATGTCCTGTGAAAAAAAATTACAATTTCGTATTCACTGCTGATGTGATGCTTGTTTCTATGATAATTTTATGGTCAGCTAAAAAAACTATTTCCAACTTTGAAATAGTGTATTATGCAATATATCTGCTTTATTGTGTGTTGAACTACACAAGGCTACATGACCCCCGACGATGACTAGAGTACCAAATGTTCAGACTTAACTTTAGCAAATTTTCGGCACTCATTTTTTTTTCATTCTTCAATAATCATTGTCAAAAATAAACTATTAAAAAAAAAATATTATTTACTAACAAAGCATATATGAATGGATTAGAGACTATATTATGTAATCAGTCGATATCATTAAAAAAATGTCAGATGTAAACAATGAACAGTTAAGATATTATCAACAACTATGAACAGTTACATATATCTGTCGAACTACTCTTTAAGATATTATCAACAACAATGAACAGTTACATATATCTGTCGAACTACTCTTTAAGATATTATCAACAACAATGAACAGTTACATATATCTGTTGAACTACTCTTTAAGATATTATCAACAACAATGAACAGTTACATATATCTGTCGAACTACTCTTTAAGATATTATCAACAACAATGAACAGTTACATATATCTGTCGAACTACTCTTTAAGATATTATCAACAACAATGAACAGTTACATATATCTGTCGAACTACTCTTTAAGATATTATCAACAACAATGAACAGTTACATATATCTGTCGAAATACTCTAAGATATTATCAACAACAATGAACAGTTACATATATCTGTTGAACTACTCTTTAAGATATTATCAACAACAATGAACAGTTACATATATCTGTCGAACTACTCTTTAAGATATTATCAACAACAATGAACAGTTAGATATATCTGTCGAACTACTCTAAGATATTATCAACAACAATGAACAGTTACATGTATCTGTTGAACTACTCTTTAAGATATTATCAACAACAATGAACAGTTACATATATCTGTTGAACTACTATATTATCAACAGCAATGAACAGTTACATATATCTGTCTAACTACTCTTTAAGATATTATCAACAACAATGAACAGTTACATATATCTGTCTAACTACTCTTTAAGATATTATCAACAACAATGAACAGTTACATATATCTGTCGAACTACTCTTTAAGATATTATCAACAACAATGAACAGTTACATATATCTGTTGAACTACTATATTATCAACAGCAATGAACAGTTACATATATCTGTCGAACTACTCTTTAAGATATTATCAACAACAATGAACAGTTACATATATCTGTCTAACTACTCTTTAAGATATTATCAACAACAATGAACAGTTACATATATCTGTTGAACTACTCTTTAAGATATTATCAACAACAATGAACAGTTACATATATCTGTTGAACTACTCTTTAAGATATTATCAACAACAATGAACAGTTACATATATCTGTCGAACTACTCTTTAAGATATTATCAACAATACATTTTTAAGTGTTTTACTCTTACAATTCACCAAGGAAAAAAGATCATTTATGTTACTTATTTACATGCAAATACTTATTAATTTCTTTATATATAACAAATGTTTTGTTAATTCAAGGATTTGTTCATGTATATTGTAGTTGGTGCAGTTCATTACATTTTATATAAAACAGTCTGAATTTCATTTGAATTTATCTTTCTTACACTTTCAGTCAAAAGAGATAGGGTTGTTTGTTTGTACAGAAGATAATGGGACGGACCAGTTCTTTAGTCTAATATTACCTGTAAGTATTATACAGAAGATAATGCGACAGACCAGTTCTTTAGTTTAATATTACCTGTAAAAATATTGTACAGAAGATAATGGGACAGACCAATTCTTTAGTCTAATATTACCTGTAAGTATTGTACAGAAGATAATGGGACAGACCAATTCTTTAGTCTAATATTACCTGTAAGTATTATACAGAAGATAATGGAACAGACCAATTCTTTAGTCTAATATTACCTGTAAGTATTATACAGAAGATAATGGGACAGACCAGTTCTTTAGTCTAATATTACCTGTAAGTTTTGTACAGAAGATAATGGGACAGACCAGTTCTTTAGTCTAATATTACCTGTAAGTATTGTACAGAAGATAATGGGACAGACCAGTTCTTTAGTCTAATATTACCTGTAAGTATTATATAGAAGATAATGGGACAGACCAGTTCTTTGGTCTAATATTACCTGTAAGTATTGTACAGAAGATAATGGGACAGACCAGTTCTTTAGTCTAATATTACCTGTAAGTATTGTACAGAAGATAATGGGACAGACCAGTTCTTTAGTCTAATATTACCTGTAAGTATTATACAGAAGATAATGGGACAGACCAGTTCTTTAGTCTAATATTACCTGTAAGTATTGTACAGAAGATAATGGGACAGACCAGTTCTTTAGTCTAATATTACCTGTAAGTATTATACAGAAGATAATGGGACAGACCAGTTCTTTAGTCTAATATTACCTGTAAGTATTATACAGAAGATAATGGGACAGACCAGTTCTTTAGTCTAATATTACCTGTAAGTATTGTACAGAAGATAATGGGACAGACCAGTTCTTTAGTCTAATATCACCTGTAAGTATTATACAGAAGATAATGGGACAGACCAGTTCTTTAGTCTAATATTACCTGTAAGTATTGTACAGAAGATAATGGGACAGACCAGTTCTTTAGTCTAAAATTACCTGTAAGTATTGTACAGAAGATAACGGGACAGACCAGTTCTTTAGTCTAAAATTACCTGTAAGTATTATACAGAAGATAATGGGACAGACCAGTTCTTTAGTCTACTATTACCTGCAAGTATTATACAGAAGATAATGGGACAGACCAGTTCTTTAGTCTAATATTACCTGTAAGTATTGTACAGAAGATAATGGGACAGACCAGTTCTTTAGTCTAATATTACCTGTAAGTATTGTACAGAAGATAATGGGACAGACCAGTTCTTTAGTCTAAAATTACCTGTAAGTATTGGACAGAAGATAATGGGACAGACCAGTTCTTTAGTCTAATATTACCTGTAAGTATTATACAGAAGATAATGGGACAGACCAGTTTTTTAGTCTTATATTACCTGTAAGTATGATATGATTCACTTAATGGGTGAATAAATATGTTATTAGCAATTATATTGACAGATTTTGAAAATACAACACGGAGTGTAATTTTAATTTATTTTCTCTGTTAACAAAAAAATATTGTATCTGGTCGGTTATTCTTTACCATCAATCATTTATTTGTCATTTTAACTTCATTTGATATCACACTTTAAAATCCAAGATGTCACAAAGAAAGTATTCAGGTAAACAATATTTATGCACCTTCTGCATTGTAAAAGGCACCCGGCATGCAAGTATCATTTTCTTGACTTTCATGACCGTCTCATCAAATGTTTTGCCTGTTCTCATTGAAAATGTCACCCAATTCCTAACAATTTTGACGTTTCTATTCATTCAAGTAAAACAAATTTGCAGAATATTTTTCTGGTGTCATTCTGTAAATCTGGATCTTTCACTGATGTTTTTGACAATAAATTAGTCTTATATTTAAACATAATTAAAACATTTCACTTCTACATATTCTTAATTCCGTCACACAAAGCGCAATGCAAATTTCTCATTTCATGAACCTAAGTGAAATAAACCTATTGATTGCCAACTGCACAGTAATAAATAAAACTTATTATTATTATATTGAATAGGACATTGAAAAAATTGGACCAAATTATGAACCACTGAAATCATGTCTCGCTGTTCAACCTGCAATAAAAGCAAATTTACCACCAGAAGGTTCAGGTATGTTGTTATCTCCCCTGAGAAGAAATTATGAGAAGTACATTATTGTACATTGTTATCCACCCTGAAAACAAATCTGTCTGCATCGTTATTGTCCCCTTTAAAACAAATATGTCAGATATGTTAATGCTCCATTGAAACAGTTATTGTCCAGTATGTTGCTATTCCCCTGAAAAAATGTATGTCATGTTTGTTGTTATACGAGTTGATATGTCCATATCGGTCATTATTATGCTTTCTGTAAATTTCTTCTGTAATATAAGTTCATACGATATTTTGGCATATATCACAAAGAATTATATAGCGTTGATATACTATGCGAAAATAGTACATCTACTATGCCAGTTTCACGTGGGGAAGATTGGGTTTTCAGCTGTCTGTCAAGCTATATATAGCTAGTCCATGTGCAAGGGGGCAGATCCAATCTATCAGTCTATCATAGTCGTCTAAACGTTTTTTAATACTTGTTATTGTTGTTAATTAAATTTCAAACTTCAAAAATCTTTATATTTTTAAAGCCTTAAATGAACTCACACTTTCAAGACTATCTGATCCAATATATTAGTCACCAATATCAGGACCTCCTTTATTGTAATAGTTCTCAATATATTTAGTCTACATATAACAGTCAGCATAATAATAATAATAATGTTGTGTTAGCAATGACTATGCCATATAGTGGTCAGGGTTGAAGACATAGTGCACTCCCCTTCAGGTCATGCACTATGTCTTCAACCCTGACCACTATATTGGCATAGTCATTGCTAACACAACATTATTATATAAATAGGTGTTTGGTTATCCCAGATTGTATGCTCTTACTATTCCTGTTTATAGAAAAATAATTATATCATTTGATGTATTTTATGATCTTTTGATGATAATTGGTTTAAAATTATATTATTTTCTCCAAACATCATCTCTCCTACAGAGTTTTTATTTCCCCTAGAATTTTTAATAATGAACAAATTTCATTATATTTGATTCTTAGATAAAGTTTAATAACTTCATGTTCATCATATTTTAGGGAAAGGAAGAGGAGCAAAGAGAAAAGCACCATTTGAAAGCTCACAGCCTGGTATCAAGCTGAAAAGAAGGTCAGATTATTGTATGAATTTATGTAATATCTCCTGACTATAGAGTTTCACAATGTTGATTGAAATTGATGTTTTATGTTAGAGCTGATCTGATGTCAATTTCTAATTTTTGTGGCATCTACAATTTTATTGGGGAGGGAGACATAGATATTTCTTCTATGGCCATGACATTATACAACTATTGCCTTCATATGAGGTGAATATCGAAAATTATCAACACGAGGGTGGTTATTTTCTCCAAGGGCTTTAGCCCTAGCGAAAACCATCTCTCGAGGGTTGACAACTTGATGTTCACCTCATATGAAGGCAATGACTGTTTTATTATACCTAAACTGAAAAAAAAAGAATTTTCAACACACTTCCGGTTGTCAGGGATTGTAGACCGGGTGACAACCTATTGTCTCCCTCTACATTATATATGTTTTAGTTGCTCACTGGGTTGTCTCCCTCTACATTATATATGTTTGGGTTGTTCACTGGGTTGTCTCCCTCGTCTGCAAATTTTTAGTAAAACATCAAAATTGTCTTATTACTTTTATATAGTGCAAAAAATATATATGGTATAATAACAGCAGTTATCATTATGTATGATTCTTCACCAACTACAAAGGGTCCAGGTGGCTCAATGAGTTAGGTAGTTGGATTACCTAACAACTCAGACAAGCCTATCACCAATACGGCGTGGGTTCGCGCCCAGCTTTGTAAATTACAAAAAAGGGTGCACTCGACTCGCAGCTGCCAGTGATAAAGCTTACCAGTTGCTTGCCCATGGTCGGTGGTTCTCTCCGGGTACTCCAGCTTCTTCCATCACTAAAACTGGTCGCCATGATATAGCTGAAATATTGCTGAAAGTGGAATTAAACACCAAAAATCAAAATCAAATCACCAACTACATGATCTAGGACAATCAGTTAGATGTCATGAGTGTTGATGACTTTTCTAATCCATTGATTTTATAAATATAGAAAATATCATATTTCCATGTAATATAGTGGATACTTGTATGTTGTCAGATCTGATATAAGTAACACAGCTTTTATAGATTTTTTCATAGATTATGAATAATGGATTGTTCCTAAATAAGAATAGCTTCAATTAAAATGACTTTTTATGACTTTTTCATGAATGAAATAAACCACAAATGATGTTTATTAAATAGGTTTCCTCAAATAGTATTTGATGACTTTAACTGAGTATATCCTCGTCTGACAATAAGTCGGTCAGTCATTGGATAATGTTTGATTATTTTTTTCATGTTTGAAAAGTAAACATTTTTTTCTTTTTAATTATGTTCCTCATCTATTCTTGCTCACATGTGTAAAGTTCCATGGAAAAAAGATCGATAATAATAACACACTGACCTGTATTTGTTTACCATCCATTTTCCAAATGACGTCGTATGACGTCACATAAAGCCGGTCAAAGTTCAATAAAGCACATGATTTTGTCATAGGCCAACCAAACTTAAAAAGTAAACCAGATTAAGAAAGTACAGTATTTTAGCTTTTTCAGTGTAATTGATTTGTCTGAAAAATTTCAAAAGATGGTTTTTTAGTTCACCTGGACCAAAGTCCAGGTGAACTATTGCCATCACTTGGCATCCGTCGTCTGTTGTCTGTCGTCTGTAAACTTTTCACATTTCAAGCTTCTTCTCCGAAACCACTGGGCCGATTGGAACCAAACTTAGCAGGAATGTTCCTTGGATGGACCTCTACAAAATGACTGTTTTTCGTTCCAGTCGGATATTCAATATTGCTGCCAGGGCCAATAATATGCTCTGATTGGCTGAAATTTCAAAGATCTTCTTCTCTGAAACTAATGAACTGACTGAACCCAAACTGTAAATGAATGATCATTGGAATGTCCTTTACCAAGTTTCTGTTTTTTATGCCGATCGGAAATCCAAGATGGCTGCCATCGCAGGACATAGATTAACATTGGACCCTATGGGAAAATGTTCAAATGCCTTCTTCTCAGAAACTACAAATATGATTAAAGCTAAACTGTACATGAATGTTCATTAGATGGTCCTCTACAAACTTTACGTTTTTTGTTCCGGTATGAAATTCAAAATGGCGGCTACGGCAGGACTTAGTTTAACATTGGACCCTATGGGGAAAATGTTTCAAAACGCTTCTTCTCTGAAACCACTTGGACAATTGAAACCAAACTGCCCAGGAATGATCATTGGAAGGTCCTCTACAAAATATATGTTTTTTATGTCGATCGCAAATCTAAGATGGCCGCCACCGCAATACATAGATTAACAATGGACCCTATGGGAAAATGTTCAAATGCCTTCTTCTCAGAAACTACAAATATGATTAAAGCCAAACTGTACATGAATGTTCATTGGATGGTCCTCTACAAATTTTACGTTTTTTGTTCCGATATGAAATTCAAAATGGCGGCTACGGCAGGACTTAGTTTAACATTGGACCCTATGGGGAAAATGTTTCAAAATGCTTCTTCTCTGAAACCACTTGGACAGTTGAAACCAAACTGCCCAGGAATGATCATTGGAAGGTCCTCTACAAATTTTATGTTTTTTATGCCGATCGGAAATCCAAGATGGCCGCCACCGCAATACATAGATTATCATTGGACCCTATGGGAAAATGTTCAAATGCCTTCTTCTCAGAAACTACAAATATGATTAAAGCCAAACTGTACATGAATGTTCATTGGATGGTCCTCTACAAACTGTACGTTTTTTGTTCCGATATGAAATTCAAAATGGCGGCTACGGCAGGACTTAGTTTAACATTGGACCCTATGGGGAAATGTTTCAAAACGCTTCTTCTCTGAAACCACTAGGACAGTTGAAACCAAACTGCCCAGGAATGATCATTGGAAGGTCCTCTACAAATTTTATGTTTTTTATGCCGATCGGAAATCCAAGATGGCCGCCACCGCAATACATAGATTAACATTGGACTCTATGGGAAAATGTTCAAATGCCTTCTTCTCAGAAACTACAAATATTATTAAAGCCAAACTGTACATGCATGTTCGTTGGATGGTCCTCTACAAACTTTACGTTTTTTGTTCCGATATGAAATTCAAAATGGCGGCTACGGCAGGACTTAGTTTAACATTGGACCCTATGGGAAAAATGTTTCAAAACGCTTCTTCTCTGAAACCACTTGGACAATTGAAACCAAACTGCCCAGGAATAGTCATTGGAAGGTCCTCTACAAAGTTTATGTTTTTTTTATGCCGATCAAAAATTCAAGATGGCCGCCACCGCAAGACATAGATTAACATTGGACCCTATGGGAAAATGTTCAAATGCCTTCTTCTCAGAAACTACAAATATTATTAAAGCCAAACTGTACATGCATGTTCATTGGATGGTCCTCTACAAATTTTACGTTTTTTGTTCCGATATGAAATTCAAAATGGCGGCTACGGCAGGACTTAGTTTAACATTGGACCCTATGGGAAAAATGTTTCAAAACGCTTCTTCTCTGAAACCACTTGGACAATTGAAACCAAACTGCCCAGGAATAGTCATTGGAAGGTCCTCTACAAAGTTTATGGTTTTTTTATGCCGATCAAAAATTCAAGATGGCCGCCACCGCAAGACATAGATTAACATTGGACTCTATGGGAAAATATTCAAATGCCTTCTTCTCAGAAACTACAAATATGATTAAAGCCAAACTGTACATGAATGTTCAATAGATGGTCCTCTACAAACTGTATGTTTTTTGTTCCGGTATGAAATTCAAAATGGCGGCTACGGCAGGACTTAGTTTAACATTGGACCCTATGGGAAAAATGTTTCAAAACGCTTCTTCTCTGAAACCACTTGGACAATTGAAACCAAACTGCCCAGGAATGATCATTGGAAGGTCTTCTACAAATTTTATGCTTTTTATGCCGATTGGAAATCCAAGATGGCCGCCACTGCAATACATAGATTAACATTGGACCCTATGGGAAAATGTTCAAATGCCTTCTTCTCAGAAACTACAAATATGATTAAAGCCAAACTGTACATGAATGTTCATTGGATGGTCCTCTACAAACTGTACGTTTTTTGTTCCGATATGAAATTCAAAATGGCGGCTACGGCAGGACTTAGTTTAACATTGGACCCTATGGGGAAATGTTTCAAAACGCTTCTTCTCTGAAACCACTAGGACAGTTGAAACCAAACTGCCCAGGAATGATCATTGGAAGGTCCTCTACACATTTTATGTTTTTTATGCCGATCGGAAATTCAAGATGGCCGCCACCGCAGGACATAGATTAACATTGGACCCTATGGGAAAATATTCAAATGCCTTCTTCTCAGAAACTACAAATATGATTAAAGCCAAACTGTACATGAATGTTCATTAGATGGTCCTCTACAAACTTTACGTTTTTTGTTCCGGTATGAAATTCAAAATGGCGGCTACGGCAGGACTTAGTTTAACATTGGACCCTATGGGAAAAATGTTTCAAAACGCTTCTTCTCTGAAACCACTTGGACAATTGAAACCAAACTGCCCAGGAATGATCATTGGAAGGTCCTCTGTTTTTTATGCCGATCGGAAATCCAAGATGGCTGCCACCACAGGTCATAGTATTAACACAGGACCATATCGGGAAAATACAGAAATATCTTCTTCTCTGAAGCTATTGCACTGATTGAACCTAAACTGTGCATCAGTCATTGGAAAGTCCTTTACAAACTTTGTGTTTTTTATGTTGATCGTAATTCCAAGATGACTACCACTGCAGGACATAGTTTTTACATAGGACCAATTGTTTTTTTTTATTACCAGGTGAACGATACAGGCTCTTGAGAGCCTCTGGTTTTAAATAGTTTGAAATTGAAGTATTAAAAATTAATTATTTGATGCAAAAATTAAACTTGCTTACCCACATAAAAAGTATTTAATCCAGTGAATTTTGTGTTTTTGCTTTTGTCAATACAATCTATTAGACCGACATATTTTGGTAAAACAATTAATGACTGATTTCAATTTATTTTAATCACATTTATTATCACAGAGTGGTAACAATACAGTTTTGTTGATGCTATTTGTAATAATGACAGGTTTTTTTTAACCCAGATAATCTCATTTTTCTGTCTGGTTTAATTTAATTCTGCTATAAATTTTGATTATTGCTGTTAAATTAATTCTTTTTCTATCTTCTCTGTGAATTTCATTTCAATACCCCAAGAAGTAAGGGGTATATTTGTTATTAAAGCAGCAGTGGAAATGCAAAATAATCTGCCATTTTGTGACTAATGGAGAGCACTTGCATGTATTTTCCCGGTAAAATGGGCCATTTTCTAGAAAATGGTGGAATCTAAATCATATTTTCAAAGTATTTTAAAATACAATTTGCTTGGCCTACATTCCAGAAATGGTCATGAACTGTGGTGACGATTATGTCAACAAACCGGAAAAATACAAATGTTTGGGGAATACCATCGATGGATACATATTTAACGATCATAATGATCAGGAAAAAAAGACATTAGTAAAAAGGATCTTTTTTACTTGCATGGAATTTATTCAATTCAAACTCCTCTGTTTTAATCTCATCTTGTAATTTTGACGTTGAAAAGTATTCCCTCAGTGTTTATGTACGCTATGAATATACAAAATGACGTCATTGGTCTCGTGCTGCACGAAAATTGTAAATCAAAACAAGTGATCGACTTTATTGCATGACTGAGCAGATGTCACGGTAGGATACAATAAAACCTTCCCATGTCAATGTGGAAGAGACCAATAATTTTACTTCACAATGTCCCATTATTTGAGTTTTCTTGGACAAAACAAGATGTAAACTGCTATTCCAACCAACAAAATGTTTGTTTCAAGCTATCTAAAGACACAGCTTATTTGAATTCAAGATAACAGAGGTTCAGATGTACATTTCTGTTGACACTAATTATTCAAGTTGTTTATGTAAAGATATAACTATTTTCTTTGTAGTGATGTTGGTCCAAGTACAAAGCTAGCTATACACGGATATCCACTTGAACATCCTTTTAATAAAGATGGTTATAGATACATACTAGCTGAATCTGACCCTCATGCCCCAAATAGACAGGCTTTTGATGAAAGTGTAGACTGGGCAGGGAAACCTATCCCTGGATATCTATATAGAACTTATCTTGGATCAGAGGTCTTACTCTCACTAAATGACAGAGGTATGTTTGTAGTTACTGATAATATAATCTATGAAACAATTTCAAAGTTTAGAAAATAAAGATTACAATAAAAGACAATGTATGAAGTTCAAAATTTAAATCAAACCACATTATGTTTAAAATTGGTATTTGCTGCTTCTCTTTCGCTAAGTGTGGTAATGACTACTCAATTATGACTGCTTCTCTGTTTAAATCTAGTTTTACTGCTTCCTTGTTAAGTGATATTGACTGCTTCTCTGTTTAGTGTAGTAATGGCTGTTTCCTTTGCAAGTGTGGTAGTGACTGCTTCTCTGTTTAGTGTAGTAATGGCTGCTTCCTTTGTAAGTGTGGTAGTGACTGCTTCTCTGTTTAGTGTAGTAATGGCTGCTTCCTTTGTAAGTGTGGTAGTGACTGCTTCTCTGTTTAGTGTAGTAATGGCTGCTTCCTTTGTAAGTGTGATAATGACTGCTTTTCTGTTAAATGTGACCAATGACTCCTACTCAGTTAAGTGTGATATTAGCTGCTTTTCTGCTAAGTGTGATACTTGCTACTTCTCTGTTTTTTGTACAGTGTGAAGGAGACATAGTAGAGATTGGGAAGAATAATATGCAATAATGGGAGGACATATAATGCGGTGGTCTGTTTCTTCAATGAGCTACAATGAAAAATCCAGTTCAATTTAATGTTCTAACAGAAGTGTCACTTTTTCAAAAGTAATGCAAGATACATGAGGAATTGTTTTTTATTGTAACTACTACGTTTCAGGGAACCAGTTTCATTTTGACAGATTAAATTTTCTTCAACTTAGTTCAACAAGAAATTCTCCTTCATGTCATATATTCTAACAAAAATCGAGCCAATGACATCCTTATAGAGATTTAACGGTGTATATTTCACCATTTTCCATCGTTAAGTAAATAATGTGATTCATTGTATGCATGTCATTGGTTATTCATGTTAGTCAATCAAAGATGACTTTTATCATTATAGCATCAGATTCAGATCCATTTAGTATGACAAGCCCTTCAAACACGTTTTGCTGAAATGAATCTTCTATTCGAGAGTTTCTGTTTATGCTGGTAACTTAAGTGACACCTACGCTGTTTCACAGGACTTAGATTTCCTGTAACCTCCCTTTAGGAAACATCAAAATGGTGATGAATTGACCGTTAGTCATTCAGCACGAGGGTTTATGTGACATAAATGAATTATCCTTGGACACATTTCTGATGTTTACAATACTCCAGAGCTCAATTTTAAATATTTGTAACTCAACCGAAACATGATGAATAATTACTTGAGCTAGGGTACGATTTACCTAGGGATAATAATATACTTAAAAATTATAATTATTTACACAAAGTATAGTACTGTCAGACATCAAAATATGCTTGTTTATATAATACAGTTAAATGTTGTTTGTCAATAAGTACATAAATAAGGATTTTTGACTACAGTATTTTTACTTTGATTCAGTAATCTAATATTTATAGAATTACAAGTGTATGAAAATACACGTTTAAGGTAAAAACAAAAGAAAAAACTGTATATTTTTCATGTCTTTATTTGATAGAATCTAATTTTTTTAATAGATATATTTATGTCATATATATATATATTAATAGCACCCCAGTTAAAGATTTCTGATGACAGACTGTCTGTAATAGGAGAAAAGGGATACAGTATGGGCAGAGCTACTAATGGTATGTTCAGTTTTAGATTTAGTAAATACAAAATTGTATGATTTGGATGTAGATCTTCAATATTAAAGTGGTTCTCAGTCATTTTTCTTTTTCTTGTATAAATGTGATGATCTGCTTTCAATAACAGATACGGTAAATTTAATGTTCATCTGCATATAATTAATTTGAAGGTGATAATGTCATCATCAAACAAAATATGCAACTATCTAGAGTTGAGCTGTAGTACAATATAAATTTTGTGACAGGTTGTATGGGTAACAATTTGTTTTGTTTGATCAGAGGACTAAAACTGTTGTCAGATGTCAAACGTCAACAGTTATTATGAAAGGAAAGTTTAAACAGTGATGGTCAACAATTCCATCAATATCAACCATCACCTCAACTCATTAAACATGAAAAAGACCACTACAAATGTCGTTGGAAATCCAGGTCCTGGCCTGGGATAGGCACAAAAATGTGGCAGGGTTAAACCGGTTAATGGAATTCCCTCTTGATAACTGACGACTAGTTAGGAAAGTAGAATCTGCTGGTTAATTACAGAATTGATATCAATTAGTCATAAATAAACATCTGTAAATTGAATGGTCTTCATGGGAGACCAGAATAAATAGGTCATCAATTTGTTGGAATCTAATATGAGTGAATGTTTGTTGTTTAACACCAAAGGAGCAATCAGATGTATCATTGTGATTACATTTAAATATTTAACATAGAATAGTAATATAATATTGAATGAAAATATAGCTGTTTGTTGTTGTAGGTGTTCGCAGAGGGTCATGGTATTATGAAGCTATTATTGAAGAAATGCCAGCAGATACAGCCTGTAGGATAGGGTGGTCTTTATCATTAGGTGAGCAATGTTGACAGTGAACTAATGTAGATGAAATGCATTCTTACACAGCATGTAGGGTAAAAAGGTCTTTGGAGCATATGTAGAGCTCTTAACGTTTCAGGCTTTTTCATCAAGTTTATTTTTTTGCTGATTACAGAATAAAATGAAGCAAAGAATCATTAAAAATCATCTTTAGTGAAACTACTCAGCCAATTTGAACCAAACTTGAATGGTCCCCATTTTAAATCATAGCTGATAGATCCGAATTCCATTCAAAATGGCCACTGTAACTAAAATTAGAAACAATTTAAATTGACCAATCCTGCCTTATTTTTAGCCAGAATATTCTTAAATTTAACCAAGAAGATAATTAGGAACTGGTCCTTAGTCAAAACCAACTGTCATCTTTAGATAAAGGTTTGTTCAGGTGAACGATTCAGGCTCAGTTGAGCCTCTTATTTTATAATTAAGATGCCCAACATATACAAATTTTGTTGTTTCTGGTAAAACTCGCTCAGTCTGATGAAAATCTTATGAATTCCAAATGTCTGGAACCGGTTTCAGTGTATATCTAACTTCCTTAATGTTTACAACTTCTGTTTCCTGAAAGGTTTTTAAAAATTAAAATGAACTGAATGAAATACACACCTAGGGAAAAAAGCTGGGTAAATTACCAGACAGAATGTTCTGCAAAATTCAAATTTTATTCACGTGCAGTAGATACCTGTTCATGAAAAGATTCTGATCAAGTAACTTCATTGTTATTTCTATATGAAGATGAAATAATCATGCACATGTCTTCTTGGATGATTCAATGTTTGAAAAAATTAGAAGCCTTTGTTGAAAATCAGAGCATTGTGCCTTTTAAACTTTTACCATGCAGACTCCCCAAGTATCAAAGATTACTTATGTTTAATTAAATTTGTTTTGAAGATGGCAATAGATTCATGTCATCAAGCTGAATTAAATAATGGATTAAACTGGATTGGACCATTAAATATGGATATTTGTCTGAAGGGAAAAAATGTATTTTGTTTGCCTTATCTTGTTAGATAACAAAATACAGAAGAACATTTCATTAAAAAATATTTGCATGAAAATTTAATGATACTAGTAACCCAAACTGTAAACTCTATTTTTTTTTTAGCTCACCTTGCCAAAGGCAATGTGAGCTTTTGCCATCACTTGTCGTCCGTTAACTTTTCACATTTTAATCTTCTCCTCTGAAACCCCTCAGCCAAATGAACTGAAACTTGGTAGAAAGCATCTATGAAAGGTCCTCTATAAAGATTGCTCATTTCGTCCCGATCCATTAACAAATATGGCCACCACAGGCAATTCTTGTTTCTGATTGGTCGATTTTATAAAATCTTCTCCTCTGCAACCGCTTGGCCAAATGAACGGAAACTTGGTAGGAAGCATCTATGGGCGGCCCTCTATAAAGATTGCTCATTTCGTCCGATCCATTAACAAACATGGCTGCCACAGGCAATTCTTGTTTCTAATTGGTCGATTTCTAAAAAATCTTCTCCTCTGAAACCGCTTTGCCTAATG
Organism: Bathymodiolus septemdierum; assembly: GCA_963383655.1. NCBI lineage: Eukaryota > Metazoa > Mollusca > Bivalvia > Mytilida > Modiolidae > Bathymodiolus > Bathymodiolus septemdierum. Next base: position 30,758,754 of record OY726522.1, read on the forward strand.
ATCTGAAACTTGGTAGGAAGCATCTATGGAATGTCCTCTATAAAGATTGCTCATTCCGTCCCGATCCGTTAACAAATATGGCCACCACAGGCAATTCTTGTTTCTGATTGGCTGATTTTTTCAAATTCTTCTCCTCTGAAACCATTTGACCAAATGAACCGAAACTTGGTAGGAAGCATCTATGGGAGGTCCTCTGTTAAGATTGCTTATTTCGTCCCGATCCGTTAACAAGCATGGCCACCACAGACCATTCTTGTTTCTGATTGGTTGATTTCTAAAAAATCTCCTCCTCTGAAACCACTTTGCCAAATGCACCGAAACTTGGGAGGATGCATCTATGGGAGGTCCTCTATAAAGAGTACACATTTCGTCCTGATCCATTAACAAATATGGCCACCACAAGCAATTCTTGTTTCTGATCGGTCGATTTCTAAAAATCTTTTCCTCTGAAACCGCTTGGCCAAATGAACGGAAACTGGATAGGAAGCATCTATGGAAGGTCCTCTATAAAGATTGCTAATTTTGTCCTGATCCGTTAACAAACATGGCTGCCACAAACAATTCTTGTTTCTGATTGGTTAATTTCTAAAAAAATCTTCTCCTCTAAAACCGCTTTGCCAAATGAATTGAACCTTGGTAGGATGCATCTATGGGAGGTCCTCTATAAAGATTGCTCATTTCGTCCCAATCCATTAACAATATGGCCACCACAGGCAATTCTTGTTTCTGATTGGTCGATTTCTAAAAATCTTCTCCTCTGAAACCACTTTGACAAATGAACCGAAACGTGGTAGGAAGCATCTATGGAAGGTCCTCTATGGGAATTGCTCATTCTGTTTTGATCTGTTAACAAACATGGCCGTCATAGGCAATTCTTATTTCTTATTGGTCGATTTCTAAAACAGCCTTTCCTCTGAAACCGCTTGGCTAAATGATATGAAACTTGGTAGGAAGCATCTATGGAAGGTCCTCTATAGAGATTGCTCATTTTGTTTTGATCCATTAACAAACATGGCTGCCACAGACAATTCTTGTTTTAGATTGGTCGATTTCTAAAAATCTTCTTCTCTGAAACTGCGTTGCCAAAATGAACCGAAATTTGGTGGAATGTACCTATATGTAAGGTTCTGTATTAAGTTTCCTCAAAGCATAATGAAAGGTGAGCGACACAGACTCAGCCCACTGAGCCTCTAGTTTTCAATTACAAATGTATACATTTTAGTGTTAATTCTTTAAAATTTTCCAAAAAGAAGATGTGTATTGGATGTTTTTTTACAATTAAATTTTTTTATGATACTACTGCTACAGAATGTACTTTGAAAGTTATAAGCATGAAATAAAAGTTATCGGCTACCTTTTCTTGATTACAAATAAACAAATGAAAAAACACACAAGATGTGTATACACATATAACATACAATAAAAGGAATAAGTAAGCACAGAAATTTACATCTACTAGAAAATATGCACCATATATATGTTGATTGACGTATTGTTGGACACTATGACATAAAAACTTACTGTCTAAATGTGAAATTTTACTAAATTGCCATCAAAAGTCACTATAGACAAGTTTGACATCACAAAAATGTTGAAAAAATCTGCATATCAAAGCTTTTTCCCTTAAAATAATTCAACAAACTGATGTAAAATGTATTCTAAGGAAAAGCCTGTCTATTGTAGTTAGTTCAAAATCAGATCAGAATGCAAAAATTTTTCTCAGGGAGAGAGATGTTGTATACACCCACTCCATACCTGTTTCAGATAGCATAACTGTCTTCGATGCATTCCAAAGAAAAAGGATAATTTTTAGGTCCAGTGGATCAGGAAAGAACCTGACTAAATTTTAATTCCTGCTGGACCTAATGTCTGATATACAATTTACTTCAACATCTCTGGAACCTGTTTAGAAAATATGGAAGTTTATCAGTGGAATGAAACCTCTACAATAGAGGAAGATGGATGAAGATAAAATTTGTACTTCACAAGTATGAAAAAAAAGACCTGTATGAATTTGTGATAAGTTACTGTCTGAAGAGTCAAGATAACACATGAATGAAAATGACACCCGAAGTATTTATCCAATTTTTGGTTTAATATCAGTAGAACAAAAATAAGTTTTGCACCTTTGAATGCTTGCTAATTACCATATGAAGATTCACATATTGTTACAGAAGTTTGATTTCGGTTATTGCCCCTTTTCACTTATATATTTCATCAAAAAGTTTACTTTAACCTATTTTGTAATAAAAAAAATTAATGATTCACATATACAGAGGTTAAAAAATAGGACATGAGATGAAATTGACATAATTTTGTTTAATATGACAGACCATAATCATAATGAACATTTTGATAATTACTCATTTGGAATTTAAATCACTTTCATTAATTATAGAATAAAAACAAGACATGACTGCTTTAAAAATATAATGTTTTTATTTTTATTTTTTTTAAATAAAGACTTTTTTTTGGCAGTAATCATGTATTCTATTTATTGCAGGTAACTTACAAGCTCCCTGTGGATATGATAAATTTAGCTATTCCTGGAGATCTAGAAAAGGGACTCGTTTTCATCAGAGTCGAGGTAAACATTATGCTGCAGACAGTTATGGAGAGGGTGATGTTCTTGGCTTTATGATCCATCTGCCTGAACCACATGTACCAAAGAAATTACTACCAGATACATTTAAAGACAGAGTAAGCATACTACTTTAAATTTTTTATTGGTCAAACAAATTTGTATTTGTCTCACCATATAATATATTTTCCATGTTATTTTCTATGATGCAAACTTTGTCATGTTTTGGCATTTCACTAGAAAACACAAAAAATAATATCATCAAAATAAAAAAAAACATGATTTTATAATGTAATGGAAATCTGACTATGATAATAAAAATACAAAAGACAAAATATTATTTGTCGACTTGTAACTGTTGAATTTTCACCTTCCAAAATTAGTTGCTACGGTATATGGTATTATATTTTGTGCGAGCTATTGCCGTCACTTTGAATCTGTTGTTCAGCAGTTGCATATTTCAATCTTCTCAAGAAGCTTTGAAGAGATTGAAACCAAACTTTGATGAAATGAATTTCTTACAAGGTCCTGAGCAAGTGTTGTTACTTTGGTGCCAATTGACGATCAAACATGGTTGCCAGGGCCATACAAGGGTATAATTGGATAAAACCTTATCAACTGCTTATCAAAATGAATTGAACCTGATATGGTTGGAATAAACTAGATACTTCCCAAATGTTGTTTCTTTGGTGTTGATTGGTCAATAAATATAGCTGCCACCGAGGGACTTAAGTTAACATTTGCCAGCAAACACAAGAGGCTAGGTCAAAGGGGGATAACTCTAGGAGACTTAAAAATCAACAAAGGAAGGACCGAATTGGAAATATATTTTAAATTATTCTTCTCTGAAACCACTGAACCATTTGAAATCAAAATTTGATGGAATGTCTTTGAGTAGTTCTCTACATAATGTCTCTTTTTTTCTCTCCAAAATTGAACTTTTGATTAAAATCAAGTTGTACATGAATAATTATGAGATGATCTCTTACAATGCTTCCATTTGTTATATGGATCGACATCCAAAATGTTAGCCACCTCAAGACAAAGTTTAACATTTGACCCTTTTGGATAAATATTTTCAAATTATTATTCTTTGAAGCCATTTAACCATTTCAAATCAAACTTGGCTGGATATTTCCTGTGATAAGCCTGTACAAAATGTCTGTGGTTTGTGTTGATCAGAAATCCAAAATGGTGACCACTGCAGGACATAGTTTAGCACAAGTTCAATATCGGCAGTTAAGCCTTTTATGGTTCCAGGGTTATTGCCCCTTGGTACATTAAATGTGTCTTTTTTTTTCATTGCTCTTACTTCTGTTTCCCATCTTCAGATGTTTTAAATTCTTTACACCATGATTTAGACCACAATAAACAGTCCATTTGATTCTGAGCATTGTAGTTTTTTTTAACCTTTTCAGATCTATGCTCCTTAATCAATTGAAAAAGGCAAATTTTATGGTTTTCATGCTCCATCAATAGTTTCCCTTGACCAAATGTTTTAAAATTTGCACCCTATATTAATAAAACAAGACAATAAACCATTTGAAGCCTAGTATTCATACCATAATAGATGTGTATGTTTTGTCTATTAGAATACCACAAGTACATGTACAAATAATACACTACACTTACAAATGTATCAAGACCAATGTTCTGTTTATAGCAATTATCTCCCCTCAAGAGGACCTTAGCTGATTTTGGCTATCTTGTTTTTTAGGCCCTCTGGTTTTCTTTCTCCCAAAAACTTTTAAAGAATTTGACTTTCCAATCTTTTGATTTTGAGCATACCTGAAGCATTCCAGAAAGGTGATGTGCACACTAAATTGGATATCTACGTTTTTATTACTATCATCTGTGCTGATGGACTATTGACTATTAGTCCCAATGGTATCATTGGCCCAGTAATCACTGTTTTGGCACTGACATGGTTTATTAGATATATCTATTGTTGAGATTTACAGTTCCTAATTAAAGCAATTATTATTAAAACTAAGATTCTCCACTCTCAAGCATAGATGACCATAGCCGGTTTTGGCTAGCTGCAATAATGTAGCTCCTGTGACAAACTTGTGTCTCGGCAGAGCTACAACGCGGTCCCATTCGTCACAATGGAGCAAAAAAAAAGTTGCAGTTGAAACATAAAAACTCACTATTTACGCTTCAAACATTTCATTATAACTATTACTGATGATCCCAGCCCTTGTTAAATTGGTTTGGCTGAGAAATATATGCTTTTCAAAGGTAGCAACAACCTTGTTCAAATTTATCGATCGTTTGCCATAACCGGAAACTACTGAAGGCGGAGCTTTTCTAAATATGGTATTTCTACGATGCTTACTACGGCTGATGTAAACATTCACTCCTCAAATCGCCAAATATGGTATCGACACCCAAATAGTGAGGCCGGAAATGACGAAATTCAAAATGTTCAGAAAGAAAGTAAACATGGATTTTTATTTTGTGGGAATTACATTCTAAAATACTGGTAGGTGATAAAAACTTGTTATAATAATGGACAAAAGGAAAGGTTATGTCTTATTATTGATAAATGCAGGCGTCAGAAACTCTGTAAGTGAGTGCAAAAAATCTCGGCGGCTGCTCCATTACGTGTAATGGCATCCCGTTATAACCCTTGCCAGTAAGTGAGCATTTAGGGTTTTATTATTAGAAATCGGTTTTGGCTATCCTGTTTAAGCTTTTTGGTTTTCTTGCTCTCAAAGACCTTTTAATATTTAGCTTTCTAATCTTTTGACTGAGCATACCTGATAAAGAATATTATCCTGATTTTAGGTTAAATCTCACAATATGATTGGTTGATATTGTCCTAATAAATTTCAGTGCAATATTTTATTAAGTCAATTCGAATTATCTCCCTTACACCATTGACTTAATATGAAAAAAAATGGAGTCAGAGGTGAAATATGGAGACAAAACCATGACAAATTCCATATCCCATGGAAAACTGAAAGATGAGATACATGGTTGTATGGATTCAAAATCATGATAAATTCATTGTCTTAATATGGAAAACATTAGAATAGATATGAGGTTTGGTTGCAAAATCAGGATAAATTTGTTACAGTGTACAATTGTCCTAATACGGAAAAATATTGGGTCAATAAAATTCATAATGGGCGAGGCCAAACCTGTTATGAATTTTATTGACCCGATATTTTTCCGTATTAGGACAATTGTACACCATGTAATTAATATTCCACTGAATTAGATTTCTAATTTGTTATTAAAATAATATATTGTACTCTACATACATATCTCTAAGAAATATATTTTAGCATATCTGTCATGCTTTATAATATCTGAAAGCTATTGTTTGCTTGTGCACCAGGCATAGCTTTCTGTTTGATATTAGCTGGAAATGGGGGTATATGTATCATATGGATACATTCTTCAATTTGTTTTCTAATATCACATCAGAATGGTTATGTTCCTTCTCATGTTAGAACCTGTAAGCAGTTCAATATAGATTTATGAGCTGTGAAGAACACCAACTACAGCAGACTTTAATCTATTTCATTTACAGTAGGTTTTGAAATATATATAGATTTCAGCCTTTCAAACCTCTTTACAGGGGAAGCTCAAATAGAGCAGCAACCAGAAGTATTACTGTTGTAGAGTTTAGGAGATTGAAAATCAGTTATTCAGTAGTGGTTGACAATATAACTAATTACATCAACAGAAACACCAAAATCAGTTATTCAGTAGTGGTTGACAATATAACTAATTACATCAACAGAAACACCAAAATCAGTTATTCAGTAGTGGTTGACAATATAACTAATTACATCAACAGAAACACCAAAATCAGTTATTCAGTAGTGGTTGACAATATAACTAATTACATCAACAGAAACACCAAAATCAGTTATTCAGTAGTGGTTGACAATATAACTAATTACATCAACAGAAACACCAAAATCAGTTATTCAGTAGTGGTTGACAATATAACTAATTACATCAACAGAAACACCAAAATCAGTTATTCAGTAGTGGTTGACAATATAACTAATTACATCAACAGAAACACCAAAATCAGTTATTCAGTAATGGTTGACAATATAACTAATTACATCAACAGAAACACCAAAATCAGTTATTCAGTAATGGTTGACAATATAACTAATTACATCAACAGAAACACCAAAATCAGTTATTCAGTAATGGTTGACAATATAACTAATTACATCAACAGAAACACCAAAATCAGTTATTCAGTAGTGGTTGACAATATAACTAATTACATCAACAGAAACACCAAAATCAGTTATTCAGTAGTGGTTGACAATATAACTAATTACATCAACAGAAACACCAAAATCAAATTCATTGAGTTTTGTTATATACATGTAGAACTAGTGATGATAGAACATTATACAATGGTGTCCACCATAGTGTAATATTACTGTCTTGGTATAAACTCCCACCATAGTATAATATTACTGTCTTGGTATAAACTCCCACCATAGTATAATATTACTGTCTTGTTATAAACTCAATCAGCTCGATTATATTGACGTGTAATATTACTGTCTTGGTATAAACTCAATCAGCTCGATTATATTGACATGTAATAATACTGTCTTGGTATAAACTCAATCAGCTCTATTATATTGACATGTAATATTACTGTCTTGGTATAAACTCCCACCATAGTGTAATATTACTGTCTTGGTATAAACTCAATCAGCTCTATTATATTGACGTGTAATATTACTGTCTTGGTATAAACTCCCACCATAGTGTAATATTACTGTCTTGGTATAAACTCAATCAGCTCTATTATATTGACATGTAATATTACTGTCTTGGTATAAACTCAATCAGCTCGATTATATTGACATGTAATATTACTGTCTTGGTATAAACTCAATCAGCTCTATTATATTGACGTGTAATATTACTGTCTTGGTATAAACTCCCACCATAGTGTAATATTACTGTCTTGCTATAAACTCAATCAGCTCTATTATATTGACATGTAATATTACTGTCTTGGTATAAACTCAATCAGCTCGATTATATTGACATGTAATATTACTGTCTTGGTATAAACTCAATCAGCTCTATTATATTGACGTGTAATATTACTGTCTTGGTATAAACTCCCACCATAGTGTAATATTACTGTCTTGGTATAAACTCAATCAGCTCGATTATATTGACATGTAATATTACTGTCTTGGTATAAACTCAATCAGCTCTATTATATTGACATGTAATATTACTGTCTTGGTATAAACTCCCACCATAGTGTAATATTACTGTCTTGGTATAAACTCAATCAGCTCGATTATATTGACATGTAATATTACTGTCTTGGTATAAACTCAATCAGCTCTATTATATTGACATGTAATATTACTGTCTTGGTATAAACTCCCACCATAGTGTAATATTACTGTCTTGGTATAAACTCAATCAGCTCTATTATATTGACGTGTAATATTACTGTCTTGGTATAAACTCCCACCATAGTGTAATATTACTGTCTTGCTATAAACTCAATCAGCTCTATTATATTGACATGTAATATTACTGTCTTGGTATAAACTCCCACCATAGTGTAATATTACTGTCTTGGTATAAACTCAATCAGCTCTATTATATTGACATGTAATATTACTGTCTTGGTATAAACTCAATCAGCTCGATTATATTGACATGTAATATTACTGTCTTGGTATAAACTCAATCAGCTCTATTATATTGACATGTAATAATACTGTCTTGGTATAAACTCAATCAGCTCTATTATATTGACATGTAATATTACTGTCTTGGTATAAACTCCCACCATAGTGTAATATTACTGTCTTGGTATAAACTCAATCAGCTCTATTATATTGACATGTAATATTACTGTCTTGGTATAAACTCAATCAGCTCGATTATATTGACATGTAATATTACTGTCTTGGTATAAACTCAATCAGCTCTATTATATTGACGTGTAATATTACTGTCTTGGTATAAACTCCCACCATAGTGTAATATTACTGTCTTGGTATAAACTCAATCAGCTCGATTATATTGACATGTAATATTACTGTCTTGGTATAAACTCAATCAGCTCTATTATATTGACATGTAATATTACTGTCTTGGTATAAACTCCCACCATAGTGTAATATTACTGTCTTGGTATAAACTCAATCAGCTCGATTATATTGACATGTAATATTACTGTCTTGGTATAAACTCAATCAGCTCTATTATATTGACATGTAATATTACTGTCTTGGTATAAACTCCCACCATAGTGTAATATTACTGTCTTGGTATAAACTCAATCAGCTCTATTATATTGACGTGTAATATTACTGTCTTGGTATAAACTCCCACCATAGTGTAATATTACTGTCTTGGTATAAACTCAATCAGCTCTATTATGTTGACGTCTATTGAAAAAAAAACAGCTAAACCACTTCTAAGCACTTAAAGTTTATTTAACAAGATACAAAAATATCTTTTAACAATATAAAAATGTGAGTAAACATGTGGAAGAACGCGCACAGTATCTCTGACACAAAGCTGGAACAGGACGGCCTCTGATTAAGTACTGTGAGTTATTATACACCAGAAATATGTCACACATAATATAGAATACATTGAATCTTTTAAGGAATCTACTATATATGTATATTAGTGTTAATTGATTTATGATTGGTACATGTATTTTATTTGTCATGGGAACCTGCTAATTCACTATTTCAGGGAATAATATAGATGTATTATGGGTTTAAATCATATAATTTCTGTAGATTTCAGGATTATTTAATTAATTAATTAATCATAAACAAGCTAAAAGAAGTCTAGAATGGTTGAGGGAAATATCATATAATGTGTGACATATTCCTAGTGGACAAATGTTATTTAGTTAAAAATTAGAAATGATTGAAACAATATTACATAAATCATATATCAAAAGTGATTGAAGAAATTCTAGCTATTATATCTAACTGACAACAATAAAAATAACTAATGTCCAAACCATAATACTAAAAAAAAAGATTGTAATTACATGTAAAATGAAACATAGACATATAGTCCTCACAATATGGTACTTCTGTTTGTTTATTTGTTGATTGAAGTATAGACATGTATTATAATACAGGACTCGATATGAGCGGTAATCTGGTGTAGTATGATAGCTCGGGACAAGTAGAGACTACAGGACTCGATATGAGCAGTAGTCTGGTGTAGTCTGATAGCTCGGGACAAGTAGAGACTACAGGACTCGACATGAGCAGTAGTCTGGTGTAGTCTGATAGCTCGGGACAAGTAGAGACTACAGGACTCGACATGAGCAGTAGTCTGGTGTAGTATGATAGCTCGGGACAAGTAGAGACTACAGGACTCGACATGAGCAGTAGTCTGGTGTAGTCTGATAGCTCAGGACAAGTAAAAGTTTAGTTTGGACTACTGATTGTTGTATGTTACTTGTCTAATGAAAACAGTGAAAAAAATCTTAGTTTTACAAAATGTTATAATAAAATTCAAATATGTTGATTTGCAAGCAGAAAAGCATGTATTTCCTGTTTTTGAAAATTTTGAGAAGTATTTCTTGTTTTTGAACAACTAAAATTTGGAGCTACTAGGGCCAAAATAAAAATATAGTTTGTTTGCCCAAATGCGACCGACCCAAATTCTTTTTTTGCTGTAAAAATTTTTTTTTTTTATTTCCGGATTTTCAACGTGTCCGCGGGTTCCGTATAAAATATTAGTTTTACAGATTAAATCACTTTCGCGCTTACAACAACACTACAAAATCCTTGCTGGGAAGCGCTTAAGTGATACTGATGAGATTTTTTTCGATATTTATCAGCATTTATCATATATTGAAACCATGTGAAATCGGAAATGGCAGACAGTTATTTTACACTGTCTTCGTCTGTTGTAGTCAAAACTGACAATAAAGTGAAACCGATTGTGTCAAACAGTCTCTACAGATTTAACAACAAAAAAACATGGAATGACGTCTTCGACGAGGTGACAGGCCCCAGAGAAGTGGAAAAAGACGGATCAAATTTTAGTGACAGTCTCGGACAGAGCTGGACAAACATTTGAGCCCGACATGGAAGAATCTGGTGCTCCAAAAAAAAAGGAAAAAAAGAATTTGCCTACCTACCTACCCATACCCAAAAGTCATGGGTCGGTTTTGGGCAAACTGAAATATTTTTAAGGATGGCCTACTTCATTCTATAATCTGAATGGAAAAGTTGTCAAAAAAAGTTAATGTAAAGCCCTGTTATATGAGAATTAGTATGTTATGACATTAAATAGTCTTTACAATGACATTACACATAAAACATGATAATTGTTTAGATTGCTATAGATAAAATTTAATATTGGCACTATATGTAAACAATGGAAGAATACTGGATTTATTTCATTTCACAAGTCAAATCATTTTATTTTCGCCATAATATTTCTTGATAATCAAAAATATTGTTCATACTAACAAATATCAGGTGTAGTGTTTGACAATGCAGCAGATCTAAGTTGTACATAAAAGACTTAATATTTGTTCACTATTATAGACATCAGCATATTTCTTTATTCATGGTACAGACAATGTATCTTTCTGCCATGAAATCATATAAAAGTAATGGTGAGATCTGACGTACTTTTAAAATATTTCAAAAATGTATCAAAATCGTTTCAAAAAGTATTGTACGTTCAGATGTCATCAAATTTCTAATGCATTGCAAAATCGTTTCAGCTGAAATATTTGATCAAAAACGCATTACATATATGTTTTAGAAACGATTCAACTTCTAAAATGGATTGGATTTGAATTCCAATGTCGTGTGGACCCAATATGTTTTTTTTTCAAAAACGTTTCCCTAAAAGGTGTCATTATTGACATCTGAACAGTTTGGTTTCTGAAATGTTTCAGTTAAAACGTATCGAAAAGGGTTTCCTTATAAACTTAACATTAGTTAGTACTTATTAAGTTAAGTCTTGTTTATAAAATTGACTGCTTGTTATTCATAAACTTGAACTTTAAATTAAGAAATATTAAAAGATAAATGTGAATATTTTATTTAAAAACAGGATGAAAAATCAATATCTTCATTAGTACATTTTCTTGTTAATATTTATCAATTGATGATAAAGACTGATGGCGCGTTGAGTCATCTAAAGATTGCAGACAAAATGTGTCCATCATAAAGAACCCAATACTTCTTATGTTGTTTTTTTACAGGTGGACTATTTTTATAAATGCATTAAAAAAAACTGTTCTAAAATCAGTCATTGAAACAAATTGTTCTGTTTATTCATGTAAGTTTGACATATCTTGTGGGCGTATTACTTTGATAATGTAAATTAAAGACATACAAGAAAAAATGTCCATATTTATAGATCATGATTTTGTATAACGAATGAAATGAATAATGTCAGTATATCACAAATGAGTGTTTGATGAGAGATCTGTAGAGGAACGGTTCTTCCCTGCTGTCTTCTGTGTATTGTTCTGAAAGGGAACACAAATTTGATTATATGACAATTTAAAAAAAGATTATCATTAAGGAATCTGATATAAGTTTATAATGTTTTTCAGTACAAACCTGACATCTTTCTATCATTTTCATTTTATTTCTGATCAAATGTCATTGGATTTGTTCCATAAGTTGTACTTAATAAGGAAAATATGAAATAATGTTTTACTTCTTTTAAATTGCTATGATGGGTCTTGATTTTTAACCTTTTCTCTTTTCAAATTGGGGCCGTTGTGGCCGTGATAGTATGGTAGTTGAATTTACAACTGCCTATGCCATTAGTGCCTATCACCACTGATGTTGCGAGTTTGAATCTCGATCAGGAAAAGGTGTACAACATTATGTGATAAAGTTTGTCAGTGACTTGCGACGGGTCGGTGGTCTTCTCCAGGTCCTCTGGCTTCTTCCTGGAGGGCTCCACCAATAAAACTGACCACCACAATATAACTGAAATATTTTTTAAAGTTGCATTAAACACCATCAAACAAACTCTTCAAATTGATTACTGAATATGCTTAATTTGTTTTGACCATTTTTAATTTATAGTTTTGTCTTAATTGACATTTTTTAATGAAGGAAAAAGGTAGGAAGCCATTTGTATTTAATTGATAAAACAGTAATTACCTCTTTACTTGGAGACTTGAGTTTGCCTAGAGCTGAAAAACAAATTATTTATAAATAAGTATAGAATTATCAAGTAATGTATGCTACTTCTTCACAAGACATACAATATTAAAGAGCAAGAACTGACTGGTTAGCTCTGAGTCTAGATAATGTCTGAGTAGAAAAACATGTATACATGTGAAATGATGCTTCAGTGAACTAACACTATAAAAATCCTACTAACTTACTAAGGTTGTTGGTCTAGTACAAAACTGACACATCTTCATCTTATCAAAAAGTACCGGTAACTTTTAATAGTCACACATTTTAGTGATAACATTTGCTTCCTCATAGTGAATCCTTATCTTTAAAATTGGTTGAAATTATCAATTTTGGCAAAATCTATTCTTTTGTATATGCTGCATACACAAATTAAATCGAAATTTCTCAAATTTAAAAATTATTTTTTGGTGTACTTGCCAAAGCTTAGATTAACACTGCATTGGTGGTGTAATGGTTAGCATGCTCACCTTTGAGTGCGGTAGATCTTGGGTTCGAGCCCCGGTCAGGTCAAACCAAAGACTATAAAATTGGTATTTGTTGCTTCTCCGCTAACACAGACTGGACAGAGTACAAACTGGTCAGCTCGGAATCAGAATAATGTGTCCAAGTGGAGTGACATGTCTACCCGCAGACTGTTGTTTCAGTGAGCTAGCTCTATAAAAATCCAACTCAGCGTGTTGGTCTAGTACTAAGTGGACCTCATCATCATCTCATTGAAAATTAACTTGTTCTCGCCATGATATAGCTGAAAAATTGCTGAATTGGCATTAAACAACAATCACTCGCTCACTTTTAAGTTAACAAATTGAACGTGACAATTGAAGTGTTACCTTTTTCTAGATCTTCATGACTAGATAGTAATAATGGAGTAGATTTAGCTTTCTCTTTCCTTTCTTCAACACCTGTAAAACAAATGTTAAGTCAACATGTAGTCTAATGTTGAAGGAGTAAAGCTGTAAATAATGTGGTAATATCATATAATCACAAGATTGTGCCAATTGTAGAGTTTATGAAATAACATGTGTAGTTCTCCAGAATGTATAGTTCACCAGAATGTTTATGAACTAACATATGTAGTTCACCAGAATGTTTATGAAATAACATATGTAGTTCACCAGAATGTTTATGAAATAACATGTAGTTCACCAGACTGTTTATGAAATAACATGTGTAGTTCACCAGAATGTTTATGAAATAGCATATGTAGTTCACCAGAATGTTTATGAAATAACATATGTAGTTCACCAGAATGTTTATGAAATAACATATGTAGTTCATCAGAATGTTTATGAAATAACATATGTAGTTCACTAGAATGTTTATGAAATAGCATATGTAGTTAGAATGTTTATGAAATAGCATATGTAGTTCACCAGAATGTTTATGAAATAACATATGTAGTTCACCAGAATGTTTATGAAATAACATATGTAGTTCACCAGAATGTTTATGAAATAACATATGTAGTTCACCAGAATGTTTATGAAATAACATATGTAGTTCATCAGAATGTTTATGAAATAACATATGTAGTTCATCAGAATGTTTACCCTTAGGTACTTTATACTTTACAGTCATCTATTAAAAAGAAATATATTTAAAATTGACAAATATCAGTTGTTGATGTTAATTTATCTATGTGTCTAAGTATAATGTTGGACAGTCTCATGTTCATTTACGTCCGTATCCTTTCTTACTAAATAATCTATATTTAAGAAATTATCATACAAAAACTCGAAATAGTGCTACTGGAAACTGATCTGTAGGGGACATTTTTTGCATAGAATTATCTCCCTTCAAAATGTTAAATAAATAAGAAAGTTCTTTTCTTTATATTTTGTTTACTTAGGAAAGGTAACAGTCTTTTGTATTTAGTGATAATTATGTAGTGAAAAGTCAATTCACTTTCACAAAACTTCTTAAAACTTACATAAGTGGTTGATTATACTGACATATCAAGAGATTAAATATTATACAATATATTGCACTTCATTGAGTGCGATATGATGTGTTATGGAGCACTGAAAAGCAATATTGACCAAGGCCGAAAAAGGCCGAAGGCCGTGGTCAATATTGCTTTTCAGTGCTCCATAACACATCATATTGCACAAAATGAAGTGCTGCAATTGTTTTATTACATTTAACATACCAAGTTTTTTTTTGTGTACCTGGATCGATTTGTAGGGATTGTTTGTTTATTTTCAAATCCAAAAACCCATGAGCTGATCCATTTAATATCATAGATACGTGTACTAATTCAGTGTGTACAAATTTATATTTGCATTCTACTTGCATTTGTAAAACTTCTGTGCCACTTTCTGTTTGTGTTTGTGTGACATCATTGCAACGAACGTAGAAAACGATTGGCTAGAAAAATTTTAAATTTTGCCGGAATTGCGCCCACCACTAAATAGATCGTTCAACATGAAAACCTGCTGTGCAATATGACAATTTATCACAAAAAACGAATTATATGGTTTTATAATACTGTATAAAACTATAAATGTAATAAAATTAATTATTCACCACTGGCCCATGTCAATGTTTGTGAATGTTGGAAACATACTGATTGTGAATAATATCCCTGATTCTTGACTGTCATAAGGTTGGTAAATTTTGTGGAAAAATATAGTTTATGTCAGATTGATAATGTTTTTACTTTAAAAAAGAATTGAACTTATTTAAAGTTGAAATGATGCCATGTGATAGAAGGAAATGTAGAATAAATACAGCTATTTAACTATGAATGATCATCAACACACTTGGTACTCATTCAGGTTCAGAGTATCATCTATGTAGGGTCATCTCAGAGGTCATCATGAATAAGACAGTTATCGTTCAATTTTTGCTTCCTTGACATTATTTCAATTTGTTGATATTTGAAGCGTTTTGTTTGCAAATTGGCATTAATAGAGGGGCAATAGCTTTGCTAAATAGTATTAATACTTTTTTTTAGCTCACCTTGCCTTTGGCAAGGTGAGCTTTTGCCATAACTTGGCATCCGTCGTTCGTTAACTTTTCACATTTTAATCTTCTCCTCTGAAACATTTCATCCCGATCCGTTAACAAACATGGCTGCCACAGACCATTCTTGTTTCTGATTGGTTGATTTCTAAAAAAATATTCTCCTCTGAAACCACTTTCCCAAATGAACTGAAATTTGGTAGGAAGCACCTATGGAAGGTCCTCTATAAAGACTGCTCATTTTGTCCCGATCCGTTAACAAACATAGCCACTACAGGCCATTCTTGTTTCTGATTGGTTGATTTCTAAAAATTCTTCTCCTCTGAAACCGCTTGGCCAAATGAATCAAAACTTGGTAGAAAGCATCCTTGGAAGGTCCTCTTTAAAGATGCTGATTTAGTTCCAATCCGTTAACAAACATGGCCACCACAGGCCATTCTTTTTTCTGATTGGTTGATTTCTAAAAAATCTTCTCCTCTGAAACCCCTTTACCAAATGAACCGAAATTTGGTATGAAGCATCTATAGAAGGTCCTTTATAAAGATTGCTGATTTCATCCCGATCTGTTAACAAACATGGCTGCCATAGATCACCCTGACTGAAGTCAGATTTAGCCTTTGCCATTCTGTCGTTTGCTTTTTTTATTTTGATCTTTTCAGTAACCACTGGACAAAACTTGGTCTTTGGGTGGCCACCATTCTAAAATAATATATCTGATATGTCCGAGACTCCATCCAAGATGGCCACCATTACTATACATAGAAAATTCTTAAATTGGCCAAAGCAGCTTTATTTGAAGTCAGAATCAGTTTAAATTTTAACTGTGCATGCTGTAAGGGAATGATATGGGGCTCTTTTACATATGTTCTGTTTTTTCCCCAACAAACTTTTACATATGTTGTGTTTTTTCTCCAACAAATATGACCATTTTTGCTGATGCTGATTACATACATGTAAATACAGCATGTTTAACGAAAACAGTATTATATTGATCTTAATTGTATATTGTCTGATATTGACAAACTTACTAAGTTGACTGCTCCGTATTCTTGTTGTAGGTGGAGTTGCAGGTTTCTTCTCTATTTTTGTACCATTCTTCTTTTTCACAGTAGGATCAATGTGCATAAATATATTCCCTCCTGTGAATACCTCAGGAGGTACCTCTTGTTTAGAAATATCTATAATATTGTCATCACTATAATCAGATGTCACTATATCTGGAGTCTCGTTTTTATCTACCTCTTTCTTGTCTTTTTGATTTTTATCTTTCTTATTTTTATTACTTTCAGAAGAATCATTTTTGTCTGATTTGTTTTTCTTCTTTTCCATGGAATCACTTTTATCTGTTTTGTTTTTGTTTTTCTCATTTGTATCACTTTTATTATGGTTTTTATTCTTATTCCTTTCTGTAGAATTACTTCCTTCAGTCTTATTGTTTTGATTGTCTGTGTACATCACTTCAAGATCGTCAGTCACATTTAAAAATGAATTGTCAGAGCTGTCATGAAAAAGCTGAAAGAAAAAAATAGAAATGTAGGTGAATGTGTAAAAATGTATAAACTATTGTAAGTCTATTTGACTATTTAGTCTGTCTCAGGCTAAAGATTTAAAAAAAACATTTATCCAGAAGAATTCCTTTATCTAAACAGTAATAGACATTGAAATAATCTACAGTGATGAACACGATGAACACTACAGGAAGGTCATTTTTCATTTGTCATACTTTGATACCCATGACATGAAGATGCACATATTAAAAATGGTTCATGCTGATATTTTACCCTTAGTTATGACCTTTTTTGTTACTTTGACAAGTTTTGGAAACACTACTATTGATGCACTTCTTACAGTTTAACTTGAATATTATCTCATACCGGTATGTAATACATAATAGACTCCACATTATCAACATTTATTGATGGTTGAATTTTTTTCCCTCAAGGTATACTCCCTTTTTGTTTTCTATTAAGTGACAATGGACACCATCATCAACACAAGTCATTTACAAAAGTTGCCAATAAGTTGGTACTGTATATACTTACAAGATCTGTAGTTGTCTCCCTTGCTCTTTTTCTCCTGACAGCAGCAGATGACCTATTTCTGTTCTTAGGAGGTGGTGCTTTTTTGTACTGAAATAGATTGCGTAATAACTCTTAACAACATTGTGTTTCCTTTGTACCTGTCATACTTTCCTAATGTAATTTAAAGGATTTCACAATCCATTTGTAGAAATAATCAGCTTAACTCTTGAATAATTTGGTAATGTAGGCCTCTTGAATCATTTGTTAATGTACAATGTAGGCCTCTTGAATAATTGATTTATTCCAGTATAAATTGATCACTGATCCTTTTTACTTCAACAACACAAGGTTCTGACTCTACTTGATAAGCTGAACAATGTTTTTACAATACCAATGCTCACAGTAAAGGAAAGGCCACAGATCTACAGTGAAACATGCTTAAACCGAAACTTGAATAAACCAGAATGTTTTGTAAATTTAAAATATTTTTTTAAGGAAATCTTTCTTAAATTAGACTGTATAAACCAAACGCCTGTCTAATCCAAACAAAAACATTTGTCCCAATATGGTTAGGTGTAGACAGGTTTGACTGTATGTATAGAAAGTTGTCTAATGAATAGAATTACAATAAGGATTGTAGGATGGTGGATGAGTAATGCCACAATCAACAATATTTCAGTTATATTGTCAGTTTTATTGGTGGAATAAACCGGAGTACCATGAGACAACCACTGCAAGTTACTGACAAATGTAAATGCATATGAATATAAAATCCTTGTTACACTCAGAAACATGAAAGTTTTATGGCTGTTCTTTAGCTACCTACAGATCTTAATACTGAGGTGTCTCTTTTAATGGCAGCAAATTCATCATCTTCATCGACGTCTGCTATCACAACATCTGGATTCTGTGGCTGTTTGTAGCCTCTGAAAAATAGTACAATCAACTTTAAATGTCATGTGTTATGGTCCTACACAAGAAGATTTTGTGTTCATATAATAGGTTTAACACAGCCACATTGTTGTGTCTGTCCCAAGCTAGGATCTATGATCAGCTTCAGAACCCAGCCACATTGTTGTGTCTGTCCTAAGCTAGGATCTATGATCAGCTTCAGAACCCAGCCACATTATTGTGTCTGTCCCAAGCCAGGATCTATGATCAGCTTCAGAACCCAGCCACATTGTTGTGTCTGTCCCAAGCTAGAATCTATGATCAGCTTCAGAACCCAGCCACATTGTTGTGTCTGTCCCAAGCTAGGATCTATGATCAGCTTCAGAACCCAGCCACATTGTTGTGTCTGTCCCAAGCCAGGATCTATGATCAGCTTCAGAACCCAGCCACATTGTTGTGTCTGTCCCAAGCCAGGATCTATGATCAGCTTCAGAACCCAGCCACATTGTTGTGTCTGTCCCAAGCCAGGATCTATGATCAGCTTCAGAACCCAGCCACATTGTTGTGTCTGTCCCAAGCTAGGATCTAGGATCAGCTTCAGAACCCAGCCACTTTGTTGTGTCTGTCCCAAGCCAGGATCTATGATCAGCTTCAGTGATTGTCTTTGTGTTGTCACATTTGGAATGAGTTGGAGAAGTGATGTATGTTGTTTTGATTGGGTAGATTGCTTGTTGACCATCATTTAGCTGTTTTGTTTTTTTTTAATTAGAATGACTAACATTAAAATTTACCCTGGTTTAAAATGTCAAACAAATGCAGTCAAATATTGTTGTATTAAAAAAGGAATTCTAACCACGTGATTTTACCATTACAACAATTTGGACTTTACATGGTTTACAAAGTCAAGATTTTTCAAATGACAATTGCTATGTTAAATGCTAGAGTCAACTTTTATATGTAATAGCAAACAATGTTATAAATAAATCAAATTACAACTAAGCAATTTAGTTTTATATTTCCACCATATATTATGGATCTTTACTAAGTTCTAAAAAGTCTTTCTATGAAGCATGATGCTATTACCCAATGTCATCATCTGGAGTGGCTTTCTCTTCTGACTTTGTTACTTCCTGTGTTAATATTGCATTCTGGTTCTGGTTCTCATCCTCAGGAGTTTTTGAAAGTCTAGAAGGACTTTTTCCCTGAAAAAAAAACCAAACACAAATCAGTAATAATGAAATATCTTGCCATAAAACATCCATTTTATTTCAAATGTAGCATACTCTTAGCTAATCAGTCCTTAATCTGTTTCTCTACTCCATACTTACACACTACCCCTACTTTCAGCTATTCAGTTATTATACCCCCTGCAAACATAGTTTGGGGGTATATAGGAATCAGCCTGTCTGTCCGTCCGAACCAACTTCCAAATCTTTCGTCCGATTTCCACCAAACTTTGTGGAATTTAAGATCATGATGTGTGAACTTTGCAGTATAAAGGATTTTATTGTCCATTGAGTTTTACCCCAGTTATGCCTCTTTGGACTTAGAAATTTTGAGACAATTCAGTATGCATTTTGTCATCGCAAATTCTCCTACATGATTAATCAGAAGTTCATGAAACTTTGTACATTGCAAGATCCTAATATGAAGATGTGCACATTAGTAGGATATCCCAGTCCATTGAGTTTTTCCAGAGTTATGCCCGTTTGGACTTGGAAATTTGAGACAATTCACCATGCACTTTGTCATAAGTCTCCCACATGCTTAATGAGATGTTTGTGAAGCTTAGTATATTGCAAGATCCTAATATGAAGATGTGCACATTAGATCCACATGTGCCAATGTTGAAAGGGTGGGTGGGTCCATCAAATTTTCCCAGAATTATGAGTCTAAAAGTTGTGTTCCAAATATGTTTTGGCTCAATTAAGATGATGGGGACGCGTAGCGGACAGTTAAGTTATTCCATTCATGTATCAAAGCGGGACTCCTGCGTCCAGCAGTACCTCTAATTATTCTATTCCCCTGTTCCATGTTGTTCTGTTTAGGCAGTAGAGTTTACAAAGACTGTGATTTGACTCTACAAGGGTTCAAATCTCCACAGACAATCATGTAATCTGGTAATTATTACACCAGGGAGGTGGCAGGTGTTAAATCAGAACATTGTATTTTTGTAATGATTCATTTTCCTGATCTGGAAAATTCAAGTTAAAAGATATATTGACTTATAGTGTCCTTTTATATTACTTATTTGTGATATTAAACATCAAATGAAATATAATAAATATGTCAGGAATTTAAGAAATAAAATGTGAAATGCCTGTCTCTCTCTAAAGGAAAAATACAATTATAAGTATATTATAGTGTCACTATATAATAGTCAGTGATATCCTGTAAATGTCTGTGGGGGTTTAACATAGGAAATATTAATATGTAATCGTTTAAGGGTAAATATATTAGTATTCCAGTCTTATAACAGGTCAAGGTTAGATATTTTTCAAGTTGATCTCTGTGACATATGACTAATTTGATTTCTATATGAGAGTATGAATTCTGATATTTTCTTTCCTAGATACCTATATCATTTGTCATTAAATCCAGAAAAGATATAATTCTGGATAATATAAGGAAAAAGATGTGCTTCTGCACTACGTATAAATAAATAATGCAAAAGTTGTACATCTTCACACTTTTACAATTATATATTAAATACATGTATATATTTAACACCACAATCAGTAATAACTTCAGGTATACGATGGCCATAGATTTTATAGAATGGTGTAAATACAAACCCACGAAAAACAGTGACCCCTTTCATGTATTTGGCAATTATTCAGCCAAATGTAAAAGAAGAATGTCAACTGTTTATTTTTGGTTGTAGACCCCTATGTGCCCCAGTCCCCAGGGGTTAGTATCAAGTTTATCTTTGATTGTAGACCCCTGTGTGCCCCAGTCCCCAGGGGTTAGTATCAAGTTGTTTTTCTTTGGTTGTAGACCCCTGTGTGCCCCAGTCCCCAGTGGTCGACAACATACATGTAATGATCACTTTATATTACCCTATCCCTTGTGGTGGGTGTAATAAAAAAAAAAACTGCTGCAAACCTCAAATTAACTAATATTTTATGTAGGATAAATTTATTTATTAGATTTATAGAAATAACAAGGAGATTTCTTGAGATGAAATTTACATGATAAATAACAATTGTTATAATTAACATAAGTACTGATCATGATATGATCTTGTATTACATTGAACTTTGTATCTTTTCCTCCAGAAAACAAAAACACAAGTCTGTTGATAATGTTACCATAGCAATGATAAAATAAACATATGTATGGTATTCACACCCATTGAAAATGTGCCAAGAAATATTTAATTTTTCTGTTAACATCATCAGCACTTTGATCCTGAAGAATTCTTTGTATATTTGATTAAGTTGAAGATTATTTAGCTTTAGATGTTGATATATGTCTATCATATGTTGATTTCGTTTGTCTGATCTTGACATGTACTTTTTACAATGTCATGATTAGTTTGAAGGTTTTTTGGGAGTTGTCATAGTGTTTCTATTGCAACAAAGCAAAATTACAAATAATAGCAATTTGACTACACTATATGTCCTGGTATTTAGGACTAGTTGTAGTTGTCTGTAATAGAATTGGTGTTATTATGACCCATGGGTCCTATTGTTTTAATAGTTTAGAAATGCAGTGACATGATGACCCCCCCCCTTTTTTTTTTACATACATTTAATTAGGTCACAATGATCCTTTCCTAACCATCAGTAGTATTGTCTGGATATTAGAAATAAGGTCAGAATGACCCTCTATATACAATATTGTTGATTTGTTTTGTGAGTTTTGATTTCTCTGAGCAATATCACATCAAAAGAAAAGTCTGAGATGCATGAGGATGCATGAGGATGAGAAATCCATTTTGAGCAAAACATATCTAAGATATGTTTATCCAGGATTTGTCAAGATGACATCATATTAGGTCACCAAAACTCTATATATATATATATATATATATATATATACAAGGTATATATTGCTGAGATGCAAGAATGCAAAAAATGAACAAATGTATCCAAATTACCCTTAATTGAGTTGAGAACAATTGTGTAAAAGAATGTAAATTTGACTTTGACAAGGTAAAGGTATTTGTGGATCAATCTAAAGTATAAATAGTCTCAATTTCAGAAAATCCTACCATTCCATAGACAATCCCTTTATTTTCTAAAGCTTTGAATGCATTACTCTCTGGTCTTTTCTTGGTAGGCCTGACAGGTCCTGGAGACGGTTGTGTTGGAATCACTCCTTCAAATGCCTTGATTTTAGATCTTATTGAGACAGGTTCTTCATTTTCTGGTCTGTGTAATATAAATAATACATATGTTTTTAATGTGATAAATATTACATAACTATTAATAAAAGCTACCAGAGATTTATTTTAAGTATACATCTGTTGAAGAAAATTAATTGCAGCCTATACATTTCCTTTGAAATGAATATTAGCTTTTTATTTATTGTTAATGAGTGGAGTTGCCTCACTTTTAGATTTAACTAAAAATTTATTAATTTATCTTGAAAGTATTAATTTAGTGTATAAAACATTGACTTAATGTAGAATCCTGACCTTGATTTCTTGAGAGAAAAAAATCACTTAATCAAATTAAGTCCTTGCATGCAAGTTTTTATTAAGATTTAATTATTTTTTTTACTGACAACTCAGGTTTACAGTATGTCTAAAAACTTTTCTAGAATTCAAGCTTGGTTAACATTATAGAAAGCATATTTAATAGTATGGTTAGGGTTATGGTGTTTAATGCCACTTTAAACAATATTTGGGTTATATATCGTGGTGGTCAGTTTTATTGGTGGAGTAAACCGTAGTACCTGGAGAAAACCACTGACCTGCCATAAGATCATTAATAGTAGTGTACACATAGATCTTTTAGCCAGGTAGTCAGTTAGTTGTATGTGTGTCCTTGAAGCAGAATCTAGATCATAGATAGACAGTGAATGGTACTATAGGAACCTAATAGGTATCTTATAAAAGTGGATGTGTACATGCTAGCATTGATGCTGTACATATCATATCAATAGTTTCAGGTGATGGCTACCAACTATTACAACATGACAACACCTGCCAGTATCTAATTATACTAATATTGACTTGGTACCATTTACAAGTGTTATAACTGTTCACCAGATGTTATCATCAATTCACATCCAGTTTATCATGTTTATTTATACAATCATCAAGAGTAATGATTCTTTAAAAAAAAACCAAGATGGCAGACCATACTGGTTGTGTTGTAGAAGATCATTGCCATGATTCATTGAGAATTATATCAGACATAAGCTCTAATTATGTCATAATGTGACAGTTACAATAAATGTATGATTTATAGAGGTTACACCCCTAAGGTGACAAGATTATATATGTACATTAATTAATCAAGTCATAGGTTAATTATTTTATAAAAAAAATTATATATATTTTTATTAAGATTGTTCAAATTCCTTTACATATATATGATATGAGAATGTTAGAATCCCTACAATAGACAATTTAACAGTGAAATCTGTCTTCACTAGAAACTCTATTAATGAAATAGCTGTCCATATCTAAAAGCTCATTCCCTTTCTTAATTGTACGCGAAATGATATAAAAGTGAAAACACCCCCCTTTTCTGTTTAAAATGAAAAAATGTGAAGGTTTATGTAATGGAGGTGTGTTATAAATAATGACCTACCCCTGAGTATTGTCCTGAGGCTTGTCTTCCTTCCCCACATCATTTCCTGAAGTTTTACCAGAATCGGTTGGTTTATTGTCACTAGATTTCACCTCTTCTGTATCTGATGTTTGTCGTTTTCGACAACAACATTGAAATATAGCTACTAGTAAACCCATACTGAATAAAACTGTGATAGTACCAGCTATGGGTAATACCATGTTTATAGATGATTTCTCCTCTGACTTCTGAGTCAAAGCTTCAGCCAGACTCACTTCATCTCTATGTCTATTTTTATATTCTCTTACATTTCTTGAATATTTACTTGTAGTTGCATACTTAATTTCCTGATGTACATCTGATACTTTTTTATTTTCCTGTATTACGTCACTGCCAAGTTGTACTTGTATATCTTTGATCTTGTACAAAACATATTTCAGTTTATTATTGCCTTTCAGTAATATTTTCCCATGGCTCAGTTTTCTTCTATTATAATTAGTGAACTCTACATGTGATGATCTCTTTTCATAAGGTAAAGCCCACGATGTGGATGATATATATATAAAAATTAAAAAATAAAGACATCCTAGGAATGAATATAACTTCATTTTCTATTGACGAGGAAATAAATACATCCTAATACACAATACCACCCTGTACACCTAAGAATTCAGCACTATTATGATCCTATCCTTGTGTGACTACACACACATGTACATCCTTGTGTGTAGTAGTGCATTGACCCTCCAGGTATTTACAGTATTATCCCTAGGCAAAACACACATCAATTAAAAACTTGGAAAGGAACAAGATAATTACTAAGCTAGATAATGTGTATACAAGTGCTTAGTTTACATTCCTAGTGCTATAATCTGACCTTTGTTGAACAGCTGGATAACAATAATATTCCACTATATTAATATATAAACTAGACTCAAGGGTTTCCAGTCTCTGCAGAATTTTTTTGATTGATTTACATCAACAAATAATATAACATAGTCTATTTTAATTGTGTTGTGATGTGTATTCCATAATTAAATCAAAGTACTTGATCAATACACAATCAATTGATGTATTTAAGTACTACATTTATATCCTTTAAATATTCTCATATTTTGTGGAAAATCCTCATGGTAATCCAGAAAATAAAAAATTCCGAAAAGCATTAATTTTAGACATGAAGAATGCACATAATAAAATCCTTTGTGACTGGTGATATTTAATAAGATCAATAGTTCTACTTGCACCAGTCTAATTGTCCCTGATTAGTCATCAAAAATGGCCTCACTCGGAAAACATTCCACTTATTTGACTGATAAGAAACAATATTCACAGATATATAATCTTAAGATAGACTTATTTGTTTTTAGTTCTCAAGAAATTAAAAATATATAACAGTGATGAAAATAGAGAATATTCTGTCATATTTATTAGATTCTTCATTTGGCTTGTTGTCATATTTGTTTACAAAAAAATACTGAATCTCAATGGAAAGAATCCACCAGGGTTAATCTTTTATGTAAACTAATGGTATTTGATAAATGTATATTAAAGTTATCAATGGAAAAAAATTTGTATTTAAATGCTTTTTGTTATTACCAACTTATACCTGTAATTTTTCAAAGTGAAGTTTTAATACTTATCTAACTATATTGTAAATTGTCAAATTGTATGCTTGCTGGTGATATCAGGTATTTTCTAGACAGGTAAATAAACACACCTGAATTAGATAGGAAGTGCACCATTGATTAATTCTAGGTTTATGAATTATTCAGATCATAACTTTGATGGTGTGTTTATTTTTACATCAATTAAAATAGTATTATTTTACCTCATTAAACATTCATTGTAAGGCATCAGGGTCAAAAAGTTTTACCTGTGTATCTGTATGTCTGTCTGTTTGTCTGTCTATCCACTGTCATTTAATTTCCATTCAATAATTTAAATTCTTCTTTAGTAAATCATTTATACAAACATACAAGAAAAAATATACATATAATTAAAAAGCAAGACATATTCAAATTTGCAATTTAACACATTTTCTGTTCTGGAGTTATGTCCCTTGATTTACGGGTAAAATAACAATTTATCAAGTTTTCACTCACTAATTGAAGTCCCCTTAAGCAAATTATACACAGGCCAGGAATCTGAAAGGCAGTCCTAGTTCTATTTGGTAATTTTTGTGATTTTCATGCTCTAACTTGTTTTCTCTTGACCACCTGAAAACTATTGTCTGCTGTACCATGCATAGCTTTTAGTTAAATATTATCTGAAAGTTATTATTATATTATTTTAGCAAGTTTCTGCCAACAGTCTTTAATATTGGAGGTCAGAATTTGATGTGAAGATATATACACTGTATGTCTTCTATAATATATTTAGAAAGTGTTCATATTAACCTCATGTGAAAGAATTGGAATCAATTAATTAAGTCAATGATGTATTATTAAAACAGATTAATTATTAATGCAGTTTTGTGGTCTCTCAAGACATTATCTGTCTTCAAATTAATTGTATTCATGAATCAATTTAAGAATTTGTATAAAGACCATGACTTTATATAGCTTCGCATGTGTAAGCTTTACGAGATACTGATGAACTGTTTGTTGTTCAGATCTGGTTAAATCCTGGTAATACATTGGTACCTGAAAGTAGCTGTAAAGGCATGCATGCACCCATTAACCACATCAAGTGTTAAGATTTTTAGTGAGACTCCTACCCAAGGCCAGGGGTTTCACCTTTTAATCTGTTATATCTGTCAAGCCCCCCATAAGTCTGGTAGTTACGATTAACTGATAACTGGCTGAAAAGTGATGATAACCCAAATTAATAACTCAACCCTCTCTCTATGTGGGTATCAGTCTTTGTACAACTAACAATAATTTATTAAAACATATAATACATATGTAGATTATACAAATAAATGTCAGGGGCCGCCATTGTCGTGATCGTATGGTAGTTGGATTTATAACTACCTATCTAATCAGTGCCTGTCACCACTAATGTTGTAAATTCAATTCCAGTTCAGGCGAGGTGTACTCGATACATTATGTGATAAAGTTTGTCAGTGACTTGCGACAGGTCGGTGGTTTTCTCCAGGTAATACGGTTTCCTCCATCAATGAAACTGACTGCCACAATTTAACTGAAATATTGTTGAAAGTGGCATTAAACACCATAACCCATAACCTTAACCCACAAAAAATGTTTATTGTCTACAAGTCAGTTCACATTATTAACTACCAGACCACTTTTTAGTTCACCTGGACCAAAGGTCCAGGTGAACTATTGCCATCACTTGGCGTCCGTCGTCTGTCGTCTGTAAACTTTTCACATTTCAAGCTTCTTCTCCGAAACCTCTTGGCCGATTGGAACCGAACTTAGCAGGAATGTTTCTTGGATGGTCCTCTACAAAGTTACTGTTTTTTGTTCCAGTCGGATATTCAATATGGCTGCCAGGGCCAATAATATGTTCTGATTGGCTGAAATTTCAAAGATCTTCTTCTCTGAAACTAATGAACTGACTGAACCCAAACTGTAAAGGAATGATCATTGGAATGTCCTTTACCAAGTTACTGTTTTTTATGCCGATCGGAAATCCACGATGGCCGCCATCGCAGGACATAGATTAACATTGGACCCTATGGGAAAATGTTCAAATGCCTTCTTCTCAGAAACTACAAATATTATTAAAGCCAAACTGTACATGAATGTTCATTGGATGGTCCTCTACAATCTTAAGGTTTTTTGTTCCGATATGAAATTCAAAATGGCGGCTACGGCAGGACTTAGTTTAACATTGGACCCTATGGAAAAAATGTTTCAAAATGCTTCTTCTCTGAAACCACTTGGATAATTGAAACCAAACTGCCCAGGAATGATCATTGGAAGGTCCTCTACAAGGTGTGTGTTTTTTATGCCGATCAGAAATCCAAGATGGCCACCACCGTAGGACATAGATTAACATTGGACCCTATGGGAAAATGTTCAAATGCCTTCTTCTCAGAAACTACAAATATGATTAAAGCCAAACTGTACATGAATGTTCATTGGATGGTCCTCTACAAACTTTACGTTTTTTGTTCCGATATGAAATTCAAAATGGCGGCTACGGCAGGACTTAGTTTAACATTGGACCCTATGGGGAAAATGTTTCAAAACGCTTCTTCTCTGAAACCACTAGGACAGTTGAAACCAAACTGCCCAGGAATGATCATTGGAAGGTCCTCTACAAATTTTATGTTTTTTATGCCGATCGGAAATCCAAGATGGCCGCCACCACAGGACATAGATTAACATTGGACCCCAAGGGAAAATATTCAAATGCCTTCTTCTCAGAAACTACAATATGATTAAAGCCAAACTGTACATGAATGTTCATTAGATGGTCCTCTACAAACTTTATGTTTTTTGTTCCGGTATGAAATTCAAAATGGCGGCTACGGCAGGACTTAGTTTAACATTGGACCCTATGGGAAAAATGTTTCAAAACGCTTCTTCTCTGAAACCGCTTGGATAATTGAAACCAAACTGCCCAGGAATGATCATTGGAAGGTCCTCTACAAGGTGTGTGTTTTTTATGCCGATCAGAAATCCAAGATGGCCACCACCGTAGGACATAGATTAACATTGGACCCTATGGGAAAATGTTCAAATGCCTTCTTCTCAGAAACTACAAATATGATTAAAGCCAAACTGTACATGAATGTTCATTGGATGGTCCTCTACAAACTTTACGTTTTTTGTTCCGATATGAAATTCAAAATGGCGGCTACGGCAGGACTTAGTTTAACATTGGACCCTATGGGGAAAATGTTTCAAAACGCTTCTTCTCTGAAACCACTAGGACAGTTGAAACCAAACTGCCCAGGAATGATCATTGGAAGGTCCTCTACAAATTTTATGTTTTTTATGCCGATCGGAAATCCAAGATGGCTGCCACCGCAATACATAGATTAACATTGGACCCTATGGGAAAATGTTCAAATGCCTTCTTCTCAGAAACTACAAATATTATTAAAGCCAAACTGTACATGAATGTTCATTGGATGGTTCTCTACAAACTTTACGTTTTTTGTTCCGATAAGAAATTCAAAATGGCGGCTACAGCAGGACTTAGTTTAACATTGGACCCTATGAGAAAAATGTTTCAAAACGCTTCTTCTCTGAAACCACTTGGATAATTGAAACCAAACTGCCCAGGAATGATCATTGGAAGGTCCTCTACAAAGTTTCTGTTTTTTTATGCCGATCGAAAATTCAAGATGGCCACTACCGCAGGACATAGATTAACATTGGACCCTATGGGAAAATGTTCAAATGCCTTCTTCTCAGAAACTACAAATATGATTAAAGCCAAACTGTACATGAATGTTCATTGGATGGTTCTCTACAATCTTAAGGTTTTTTGTTCCGATATGAAATTCAAAATGGCGGCTACGGCAGGACTTAGTTTAACATTGGACCCTATGGGAAAAATGTTTCAAAATGCTTCTTCTCTGAAACCACTTGGACAGTTGAAACCAAACTGCCCAGGAATGATCATTGGAAGGTCCTCTACAAAATATCTGTTTTTTATGCCGATTGGAAATCCAAGATGGCCACCACCGCATGACATAGATTAACATTGGACCCTAAGGGAAAATATTCAAATGCCTTCTTCTCAGAAACTACAAATATGATTAAAGCCAAACTGTACAAGAATGTTCATTAGATGGTCCTCTACAGACTTTACGTTTTTTGTTCCGGTATGAAATTCAAAATGGCGGCTACGGCCGGACTTAGTTTAACATTGGACCCTATGGGAAAAATGTTTCAAAACGCTTCTTCTCTGAAACCACTTGGATAATTGAAACCAAACTGCCCAGGAATGATCATTGGAAGGTCCTCTACAAGGTGGGTGTTTTTTATGCCGATCGGAAATCCAAGATAGCCACCACCGCAGGACATAGATTAACATTGGACCCTATGGAAAAATGTTCAAATGCCTTCTTCTCAGAAACTACAAATATGATTAAAGCCAAACTGTACATGAATGTTCATTGGATGGTCCTCTACAAACTTTACGTTTTTTGTTCTGATATGAAATTCAAAATGGCGGCTACGACATTGGACCCTATGGGAAAAATGTTTCAAAATGCTTCTTCTCTCAAACCACTTGGACAGTTGAAACCAAACTGCCCAGGAATGATCATTGGAAGGTCCTCTGTTTTTTATGCCGATCGGAAATCCAAGATGGCTGCCACCACAGGTCATAGTATTAACACAGAACCATATGGGGAAAATACAGAAATATATTCTTCTCTGAAGCTATTGCACTGATTGAACCTAAACTGTGCATCAATCATTGGAAGGTCCTTTACAAACTTTGTGTTTTTTATGTTGATTGTAATTCCAAGATGACTACCACTGCAGGACATAGTTTTTACATAGGACCAATTGGTTTTTTTTATTACCAGGTGAACGATACAGGCTCTTGAGAGCCTCTGGTATAATTTTAGATAAGATTTTAGATGTGTTGTTTCTTTACACGACCAAATACTTTATATTTTCAGCCACTGGTAAAATTCAAAAGTCATCTGTACTATGAGGAGAAAGATTATGTTTCTGAGACTGAGAAGAAACTCAAACCTATTAGAGGTAGTCAGGTGAGGATGTAGGTTCTATAGGTAGTGTTAGGTGGTGGGTACAGTCACAAAAAATGAAGCCAATTAGAGGTATGTGAGAACAGGGTTAATTTGCTTCCTCTGGGAGGTGAACAATGAGACAGAGAGGAAAATAATATCAAGCAGAGGAAATAAAGAAGACTAAAGTGCCATACATCTTCCCACAAGAGGGGCAGGGGATAGGGGAAGAGAGGATATTTTAAGACAAGTAGAAGTGAATCGGGTGAAACATGTGACATTGGACTGGCTGGAGCTTGGAATGGGGGACACAACAGAAGAAATCAAAAACCAAATTTAGGTAGTCATGAAAAATGGTACACACAACTTCCCTGGAGAGGGTCTATATGGGAGAAGATAGTGATTGCATTAAAACAAAGCAGAGGGCAGGTTGGTAAAAAACGAATAAATATTGCCAAATTGTCCAGTATTGTTTGTCAGAACTTTTAACTCCCAGCCCAATTCTGAAATTTCACATATTTTGAATATACATGTGTATACAAATTTTTTATTTTCCTTTTAATTTTGATGCATTTTTATCTGGAATTGATTGTGACAAAGGCTTGAGGTAGTGTTCCAATGGATTTCCTATATCAGCTACGGCTTGGTTGCAGTAAAATTGGTGCTTGAGGAAGCACTTGACCACTTACTGTGGTCGTATCTTGCGTAACCCTTTATTAGCTCTCAGGGCCATATGGCATGGATCTTCTTCATCTGCAACCTTTTCATATATCAATATTTTGTAAATAGACAGAAAACACTTCTACATACCGGTAATTTGGTATTGATGGTGATTTGAGATCGTAAGATGTCTACCTCTAGGAACAGTTTATCATCAGAAATCCATAAGAAATTTGTTTAAAATCTTCTTGTTCCTAAAAGGATTATTGATGATTCTTTGTAAAGAGAGTATTTTATGGAGATAAAACATTGCAAGTCACCAATATAAAACCTAGTTTTATATAGAAGTCTATGAGAACTATATATGTTCTAGTTCAAATAGTTTTATATAAAAGTCTATGAGAACTATATATGTTCCAGTTCAAATAGTTTTATATAGGAGTCTGTAAGAACTATGTATGTTCTAGTTCAAATAGTTTTATATAGAAGTCTATGAGAACTATATATATTCTAGTTCAAATAGTTTTATATAGAAGTCTATGAGAACTATATATGTTCTAGTTAAAATAGTTTTATATAGGAGTCTATAAGAGCTATATATATTCTAGTTCAAATAGTTTTATATAGGAGTCTATGAGAACTATGTATGTTCTAGTTCAAATACAAAATGTAGTTTTATATAGGAGTCTATGAGAACTATATATATTCTAGTTCAAATAGTTTTATATAGAAGTGTATGAGAACTATATATGTTCTAGTTAAAATAGTTTTATATAGGAGTCTGTAAGAACTATGTATGTTCTAGTTCAAATAGTTTTATATAGGAGTCTATGAGAACTATATATATGTTCTAGTTCAAATAGTTTTATATAGGAGTCTACGAGAACTATGTATGTTCTAGTTCAAATAGTTTTATATAGGAGTCTACGAGAACTATGTATGTTCTAGTTCAAATACAAAATGTAGTTTTATATAGGAGTCTATGAGAACTATGTATGTTCTAGTTCAAATAGTTTTATATGGGAGTCTATGAGAACTATATATATTCTAGTTCAAATAGTTTTATATAGGAGTCTATGAGAACTATGTATGTTCTAGTTCAAATAGTTTTATATAGGAGTCTATGAGAACTATACATATGTTCTAGTTCAAATAGTTTTATATAGGAGTCTATGAGAACTATGTATGTTCTAGTTCAAATAATTTTATATAGAAGTCTATGAGAACTAATTATGTTCTAGTTCAAAAAGTTTTATATAGGAGTCTATGAGAACTATATATATGTTCTAGTTCAAATAGTTTTATGTAGAAGTCTATGAGAACTATGTATGTTCTAGTTCAAATAGTTTTATATAGGAGTCTATGAGAACTATATATATTCTAGTTCAAATAGTTTTATATAGGAGTCTATGAGAACTATGTATGTTCTAGTTCAAATAGTTTTATATAGGAGTCTATGAGAACTATATATGTTCTAGTTCAAATAGTTTTATATAGGAGTCTATGAGAACTATGTATGTTCTAGTTCAAATAGTTTTATATAGGAGTCTATGAGAACTATATATATTCTAGTTCAAATAGTTTTATATAGGAGTCTATGAGAACTATATATATGTTCTAGTTCAAATAGTTTTATATAGGAGTCTATGAGAACTATGTATGTTCTAGTTCAAATAGTTTTATATAGGAGTCTATGAGAACTATATATGTTCTAGTTCAAATAGTTTTATATAGGAGTCTATGAGAACTATGTATGTTCTAGTTCAAATAGTTTTATATAGGAGTCTATGAGAACTATATATATGTTCTAGTTCAAATAGTTTTATATAGGAGTCTGTAAGAACTATGTATGTTCTAGTTCAAATAGTTTTATATAGGAGTCTATGAGAACTATATATATGTTCTAGTTCAAATAGTTTTATATAGGAGTCTATGAGAACTATGTATGTTCTAGTTCAAATAGTTTTATATAGGAGTCTATGAGAACTATGTATGTTCTAGTTCAAATAGTTTTATATAGGAGTCTATGAGAACTATATATGTTCTAGTTCAAATACTTTTATATAGGAGTCTATGAGAACTATATATATGTTCTAGTTCAAATAGTTTTATATAGGAGTCTATGAGAACTATGTATGTTCTAGTTCAAATAGTTTTATATAGGAGTCTATGAGAACTATATATATATATTCTAGTTCAAATAGTTTTATATAGGAGTCTATGAGAACTATGTATGTTCTAGTTCAAATAGTTTTATATAGGAGTCTATGAGAACTATATATGTTCTAGTTCAAATAGTTTTATATAGGAGTCTGTAAGAACTATGTATGTTCTAGTTCAAATAGTTTTATATAGGAGTCTATGAGAACTATATATATTCTAGTTCAAATAGTTTTATATAGGAGTCTATGAGAACTATATATATGTTCTAGTTCAAATAGTTTTATATAGGAGTCTATGAGAACTATATATATGTTCTAGTTCAAATAGTTTTATATAGGAGTCTATGAGAACTATATATATTCTAGTTCAAATAGTTTTATATAGGAGTCTATGAGAACTATATATATTCTAGTTCAAATAGTTTTATATAGGAGTCTATGAGAACTATATATATGTTCTAGTTCAAATAGTTTTATATAGGAGTCCATGAGAACTATATATGTTCTAGTTCAAATACAAAATGTAGTTTTATATAGGAATCTATGAGAACTATGTATGTTCTAGTTCAAATAGTTTTATATAGGAGTCTGTAAGAACTATGTATGTTCTAGTTCAAATAGTTTTATATAGGAGTCTATGAGAACTATGTATGTTCTAGTTCAAATAGTTTTATATAGGAGTCTATGAGAACTATATATATATTCTAGTTCAAATAGTTTTATATAGGAGTCTATGAGAACTATATATATGTTCTAGTTCAAATAGTTTTATATAGGAGTCTGTAAGAACTATGTATGTTCTAGTTCAAATAGTTTTATATAGGAGTCTATGAGAACTATATATGTTCTAGTTCAAATACAAAATGTAGTTTTATATAGGAATCTATGAGAACTATGTATGTTCTAGTTCAAATAGTTTTATATAGGAGTCTATGAGAACTATATATATGTTCTAGTTCAAATAATTTGATATAGGAGTCTACGAGAACTATGTATGTTCTAGTTCAAATAGTTTAATATAGGAGTCTATGAGAACTATGTATGTTCTAGTTCAAATAGTTTTATATAGGAGTCTACGAGAACTATGTATGTTCTAGTTCAAATAGTTTTATGTAGAAGTCTATGAGAACTATGTATGTTCTAGTTCAAATAGTTTAATATAGGAGTCTATGAGAACTATGTATGTTCTAGTTCAAATAGTTTTATATAGGAGTCTACGAGAACTATGTATGTTCTAGTTCAAATAGTTTTATATAGAAGTCTACGAGAACTATGTATGTTCTAGTTCAAATAGTTTTATATAGGAGTCTACAAGAACTATGTATGTTCTAGTTCAAATAGTTTTATGTAGAAGTCTATGAGAACTATATATGTTCTAGTTCAAATAGTTTTATATAGGAGTCTATGAGAACTATGTATGTTCTAGTTCAAATAGTTTTATATAGAAGTCTATGAGAACTATATATGTTCCAGTTCAAATAGTTTTATATAGAAGTCTATGAGAACTATGTATGTTCTAGTTCAAATAGTTTTATATAGAAGTCTATGAGAACTATGTATGTTCTAGTTCAAATAGTTTTATATAGGAGTCTATGAGAACTATATATGTTCTAGTTCAAATAGTTTTATATAGGAATCTATGAGAACTATGTGGGTGATTTTCAAAAAAATGAAGACTTTTCATTTTCAGAGAATAATTTGAATATTAAATGATATGAAAGAAAGGTAAATATCTTAAAACAAGCACAATGGTAACAGTTATCTTCATGCAAAGTGTCATGGAGATTGCTCTTCCGGTTAAACAGTTATCCTCTAAAAACTGGTCAAATTTGTCAGGAGTGTGACGTTTTAGTGTGACAAACTTTAAATTGCCTTAACTTACCTTGATGATAAAAAAAATAAAATAAAAAATATATTAAAGAAAGATGGTATTCTATAATTTCGTACCATTTTACTTCAAATATCTAGATGTTTTGTGACCCTATGATTTTGCTACAAAAAATTATTATATTTTTTAAATTAGTGTACATGAATAAATTTAACTTGGAAAATTGTACAAATGTCAAATTAAACCTTAATAGTTTTTCATTGTTGAGACTAATTAGTTCAGAAAAGTCAAAATATGTTGTAAAAAAACATTAGTTATAATAATTTAGTAGTATTAGACTGGATGAATATGATAGTTGTAAAATTGGGCTTGCATAAGAAGAGACACAAAAAATGTCAGGAGTGTGATATTGTATCTTAGTTGTATAGTACTATGTTGTATGCTTTAATAGTTCACAATTTTCTTTATTTTCCAAAAGCTCCAGACCCAATCAAAGAAAAAAGTTGGAAATAACTTTGATATATGACATATCATAGCTAGGAAATCAAAATAACTAATGTCAGGAGTGTGACACTTTTAATAGGCATATCTTTTAAATAAAAAATAAATAAACCATGCTTCTACAAACTTCCACAATGTTTTCAATTTAATTACATATAAACAATAAGTAATAATTATAGTATTTTTGTATATTGCAAGACACCTTTCTCATAATAAGTGATGATAAAGGGTTATATTTTCTTAAAACATGTCAAAATATGGATTTTTTTCTAATTGAAAAATTGATGTATGTTGCTTTAGATAAACAGAATACTTACTTTAATATATCTTGCCTTTCATAAAGCATTTTCATTCTTTTGATATAGCATTTTTGAAAATTCATCAATAATTTTTCATTCAACAGTAATATGTCACACTCCTGACATAAAAACATTAAATGTCGATTGCAATTGCAGTAGGAAGTTTTTTTGCAGAGTAAATTATTGAGAAACATGGGGAAACTAATTTGAAAACCACTAAAAAGTAATTTTATACTAAGAAAAGATGATCTATTACTAGTTTTAATAAATTTCAAATCCATTTTAACCATTTTTGATGAGATAAATTCCTAAAGAGCAAATAATTAGCACACTAATCATTAGAAAAAGCCAAAACATAATTTTGAATCTTCTTTTAATATTTACTGTTAACTGTAAGAAATATAACTTTTAGTTTGGAAACAATAAGTTGGTTATATTATTTTCAGCTCGACAGGTT
Source organism: Bathymodiolus septemdierum (assembly GCA_963383655.1). Classification (NCBI taxonomy): domain Eukaryota; kingdom Metazoa; phylum Mollusca; class Bivalvia; order Mytilida; family Modiolidae; genus Bathymodiolus; species Bathymodiolus septemdierum. The sequence goes on from OY726522.1 coordinate 30,795,671, forward strand.
TATTTTCGAGAGGGAGTCAGGAGTGTGACAATTTTATTTAAGAAATAGATTATTTTGTAAGCATATAGCCTCCATAAAACTGCTTGTAATTGTCTCGGGGAAATTATTTAATTCTCAATAAGCACTATACTCTTGAAAAGATGTATAAATGGTTGAAAATTGAGTTGTCATTTTTTATAATTATGATAGTATTATTTAGAATATGATAAAATATGATTGAAATAACATTATAACAATGCAAAAATGAAATATATTCAAGGGAAACCTTTTTTCAGTCAAAATAGATTATGTACTACTACTTAAAAAAGTTATTGTGACCAACAATGATTGCATTTAGCTTGATATTTGGTGTATTTATCTTTTAGAAAATGTGTCAGGAGTGTGACAAAACATAAAAAAAATGGACAGTATTTTCATTTGGTTACCTCTAGTTTATACCATCAATGATCAACTTAACTTAACTTTTGTTATATTTATTAGGCATATATAAATAATTGATTTACAACTATTAAGCCTCATTAGATCATATTTTTTATGCTTGTATGAAAACTTTAATTACCAGATTTTTTAAAATATACAGTAAAAATAGTGTTTCTTTGATATATTGAAACTGTTTTCTCATGATATATACAAAGTTTGGTACCAAAAGGTGCCTATTTCATATCATTATCAAATGGAAATACATTTAGGTCTTTTACCATTCCCAAAAGAAAATGATACCTCTGAGGAAGTAAGTCTGTATTTGTTATCATTTTAACACTTTGTTGCTAATAAAAGTTGAAAAAAATAATTTTGCCTTTATATATTGCACTGAGCAACTGAATCTGAAAAATATATCATATTGACATTATTTTACGACCAAAATTATATCAATTTGTCCAATTTGAAATTTCACCCTCTATGTCACACAAAGTCTTCATTTTTTTGAAAATCACCCATGTATGTTCTAGTTCAAATAGTTTTATATAGAAGTCTATGAGAACTATATATGTTCTAGTTCAAATAGTTTTATATAGGAATCTATGAGAACTATGTATGTTCTAGTTCAAATAGTTTTATATAGGAGTCTATGAGAACTATGTATGTTCTAGTTCAAATAGTTTTATATGGAAGTTTATGAGAACTATATATGTTCTAGTTCAAATAGTTTTATATAGGAGTCTATGAGAACTATGTATGTTCTAGTTCAAATAGTTTTATATAGGAGTCTATGAGAACTATGTATGTTCTAGTTCAAATAGTTTTATATAGGAGTCTATGAGAACTAATTATGTTCTAGTTCAAATAGTTTTATATAGGAGTCTATGAGAACTATGTATGTTCTAGTTCAAATAGTTGTATATGGAAGTCTATGAGAACTATATATGTTCTAGTTCAAATAGTTTTATATAGGAGTCTGAGAACTATGTATGTTCTAGTTCAAATAGTTGTATATGGAAGTCTATGAGAACTATGTATGTTCTAGTTCAAATAGTTTTATATGGAAGTCTATGAGAACTATGTATGTTCTAGTTCAAATAGTTTTATATAGAAGTCTATAAGAGCTATATATATTCTAGTTCAAATAATTTTATATAGGAGTCTATGAGAACTATGTATGTTCTAGTTCAAATAGTTTTATATAGGAATCTATGAGAACTATGTATGTTCTAGTTCAAATAGTTTTATGTAGAAGTCTATGAGAACTATATATGTTCTAGTTCAAATAGTTTTATATGGAAGTTTATGAGAACTATGTATGTTCTAGTTCAAATAGTTTTATATAGAAGTCTATGAGAACTATATATGTTCCAGTTCAAATAGTTTTATATAGAAGTCTATGAGAACTATATATGTTCTAGTTCAAATAGTTTTATATGGAAGTTTATGAGAACTATGTATGTTCTAGTTCAAATAGTTTTATATAGGAGTCTATGAGAACTATGTATGTTCTAGTTCAAATAGTTTTATGTAGAAGTCTATGAGAACTATGTATGTTCTCGTTCAACTAGTTTTATATAGGAGTCTATGAGAACTATGTATGTTCTAGTTCAAATAGTTGTATATGGAAATCTATGAGAACTATATATATTCTAGTTCAAATAGTTTTATATAGGAGTCTATGAGAACTATATATTTTCTAGTTCAAATAGTTTTATATGGAAGTCTATGAGAACTATGTATGTTCTAGTTCAAATAGTTTTATATGGAAGTCTATGAGAACTATGTATGTTCCAGTTCAAATACTTTTATATAGAAGTCTATGAGAACTATGTATGTTCTAGTTCAAATACTTTTATATAGAAGTCTATGAGAACTATGTATGTTCTAGTTCAAATAGTTTTATATAGGAGTCTATGAGAACTATGTATGTTCTAGTTCAAATAGTTTTATATAGGAATCTATGAGAACTATGTATGTTCTAGTTCAAATAGTTTTATATAGAAGTCTATGAGAACTATGTATGTTCTAGTTCAAATAGTTTTATATAGGAGTCTATAAGAGCTATATATATTCTAGTTCAAATAGTTTTATATAGGAGTCTATGAGAACTATGTATGTTCTAGTTCAAATAGTTTTATATAGGAATCTATGATAACTATGTATGTTCTAGTTCAAATAGTTGTATATGGAAGTCTATGAGAACTATATATGTTCTAGTTCAAATAGTTTTATATAGGAATCTATGAGAACTATGTATGTTCTAGTTCAAATAGTTTTATATGGAAGTCTATGAGAGCTATGTATGTTCTAGTTCAAATAGTTTTATATGGAAGTCTATGAGAACTATATATGTTCCAGTTCAAATACTTTTATATAGAAGTCTATGAGAACTATATATGTTCTAGTTCAAATACTTTTATATAGAAGTCTATGAGAACTATGTATGTTCTAGTTCAAATAGTTTTATATAGGAGTCTATGAGAACTATGTATGTTCTAGTTCAAATAGTTTTATATAGGAATCTATGAGAACTATGTATGTTCTAGTTCAAATAGTTTTATATGGAAGTCTATGAGAACTATGTATGTTCTAGTTCAAATAGTTTTATATAGGAGTCTATAAGAGCTATATATATTCTAGTTCAAATAGTTTTATATAGGAGTCTATGAGAACTATGTATATTCTAGTTCAAATAGTTTTATATAGGAATCTATGAGAGCTATGTATGTTCTAGTTCAAATAGTTTTATATAGAAGTCTATGAGAACTATGTATGTTCTAGTTCAAATAGTTTTATATGGAAGTCTATGAGAACTATGTATGTTCTAGTTCAAATAGTTTTATATAGGAGTCTATGAGAACTATATATGTTCTAGTTCAAATAGTTTTATATGGAAGTCTATGAGAACTATGTATGTTCTAGTTCAAATAGTTTTATATAGAAATCTGAGAACTATGTATGTTCCAGTTCAAATAGTTTTATATGGAAGTCTTTGAAAACTATGTATGTTCTAGTTCAAATAGTTTTATATAGAAGTTTATGAGAACTATATATGTTCTAGTTCAAATAGTTTTATATAGGAGTCTATGAGAACTATATATGTTCTAGTTCAAATAGTTTTATATAGGAATCTATGAGAACTATGTATGTTCTAGTTCAAATAGTTTTATATAGAAGTCTATGAGAACTATGTATGTTCTAGTTCAAATAGTTTTATAAAGGAGTCTATAAGAGCTATATATATTCTAGTTCAAATAGTTTTATATAGGAGTTTATAAGAACTATGTATGTTCTAGTTCAAATAGTTTTATATAGAAGTCTATGAGAACTATGTGTGTTCTAGTTCAAATACTTTTATATAGAAGTCTATAAGAACTGTATGTTCTAGTTCAAATAATTTTATATAGAAGTCTATGAGAACTATATGTTCTAGTTCAAATAGTTTTATATAGGAGTCTATAAGAACTATGTATGTTTGAGTTCAAAAAGTTTTATATAGAAGTCTATGAGAACTATGTATGTTCTAGTTCAAATAGTTTTATATAGGAATCTATGAGAACTATGTATGTTCTAGTTCAAATAGTTTTATATAGGAGTCTATGAGAACTATGTATGTTCTAGTTCAAATAGTTTTATATAGGAGTCTATGAGAACTATATATATTCTAGTTCAAATAGTTTTATATAGGAGTCTATGAGAACTATATATATGTTCTAGTTCAAATAGTTTTATATTGGAGTCTATGAGAACTATGTATGTTCTAGTTCAAATAGTTTTATATAGGAGTCTATGAGAACTATATGTTCTAGTTCAAATAGTTTTATATAGGAGTCTATGAGAACTATGTATGTTCTAGTTCAAATAGTTTTATATAGGAGTCTATGAGAACTATGTATGTTCTAGTTCAAATAGTTTTATATAGGAGTCTATGAGAACTATATATATGTTCTAGTTCAAATAGTTTTATATAGGAGTCTGTAAGAACTATGTATGTTCTAGTTCAAATAGTTTTATATAGGAGTCTATGAGAACTATATATATGTTCTAGTTCAAATAGTTTTATATAGGAGTCTATGAGAACTATGTATGTTCTAGTTCAAATAGTTTTATATAGGAGTCTATGATAACTATGTATGTTCTAGTTCAAATAGTTTTATATAGGAGTCTATGAGAACTATATATATTCTAGTTCAAATAGTTTTATATAGGAGTCTATGAGAACTATATATATGTTCTAGTTCAAATAGTTTTATATAGGAGTCTATGAGAACTATGTATGTTCTAGTTCAAATAGTTTTATATAGGAGTCTATGAGAACTATATATGTTCTAGTTCAAATAGTTTTATATAGGAGTCTATGAGAACTATGTATGTTCTAGTTCAAATAGTTTTATATAGGAGTCTGTAAGAACTATGTATGTTCTAGTTCAAATAGTTTTATATAGGAGTCTATGAGAACTATATATATGTTCTAGTTCAAATAGTTTTATATAGGAGTCTGTAAGAACTATGTATGTTCTAGTTCAAATAGTTTTATATAGGAATCTATGAGAACTATGTATGTTCTAGTTCAAATAGTTTTATATAGGAGTCTATGAGAACTATGTATGTTCTAGTTCAAATAGTTTTATATAGAAGTCTATGAGAACTATGTATGTTCTAGTTCAAATAGTTTTATATAGTAGTGTATAAGAACTATATATGTTCTAGCTCAAATAGTTTTATATAGGAGTCTATAAGAACTATGTATGTTCTAGTTCAAATAGTTTTATATAGGAGTCTTATGGGAACTGTATGTTCGAATTCAAAAAGTTTGATATAGAAGTCTGAGAACTATATATGTTCTAGTTCAAATAGTTCTATATAGGAGTCTATGAGAACTATGTATGTTCTAGTTCAAATAATTTTATATAGAAGTCTATGAGAACTAATTATGTTCTAGTTCAAAAAGTTTTATATAGGAGTCTATAAGAACTATATATGTTCTAGTTCAAATAGTTTTATATAGAAGTCTATGAGAACTATGTATGTTTTAGTTCAAATAGTTTTATATAGAAGTCTATGAGAACTAATTATGTTCTAGTACAAAAAGTTTTATATAGGAGTCTATAAGAACTATGTATGTTCTAGTTCAAATAGTTTTATATAGAAGTCTATGAGAACTAATTATGTTCTAGTTCAAATAGTTTTATATAGGAGTCTATAAGAACTATGTATGTTCTAGTTCAAATAGTTTTATATAGAAGTCTATGAGAACTATGTATGTTCTAGTTCAAATAGTTTTATATAGAAGTCTATGAGAACTAATTATGTTCTAGTTCAAAAAGTTTTATATAGGAGTCTATAAGAACTATATATGTTCTTGTTCAAATAGTTTTATGTAGAAGTCTATGAGATCTAATTATGTTCTAGTTTAAATAGTTTTATATAGAAGTCTATGAGATCTAATTATGTTCTAGTTCAAATAGTTTTATGTAGGAGTCTATGAGATCTAATTATGTTCTAGTTTAAAAAGTTTTATATAGGAGTCTATAAGAACTATGTATGTTCTAGTTCAAAAAGTTTTATATAGGAGTCTATAAGAACTATATATGTTCTAGTTCAAATAGTTTTATATAGAAGTCTATGAGAACTATGTATGTTCTAGTTCAAATAGTTTTATATAGAAGTCTATGAGAACTAATTATGTTCTAGTTCAAAAAGTTTTATATAGGAGTCTATAAGAACTATGTATGTTCTAGTTCAAATAGTTTTATATAGAAGTCTATGAGAACTAATTATGTTCTAGTTCAAATAGTTTTATATAGGAGTTTATAAGAACTATGTATGTTCTAGTTCAAATAGTTTTATATAGAAGTCTATGAGAACTATGTATGTTCTAGTTCAAATAGTTTTATATAGAAGTCTATGAGAACTAATTATGTTCTAGTTCAAAAAGTTTTATATAGGAGTCTATAAGAACTATATATGTTCTTGTTCAAATAGTTTTATGTAGAAGTCTATGAGATCTAATTATGTTCTAGTTTAAATAGTTTTATATAGAAGTCTATGAGATCTAATTATGTTCTAGTTCAAATAGTTTTATGTAGAAGTCTATGAGATCTAATTATGTTCTAGTTTAAATAGTTTTATATAGAAGTCTATGAGATCTAATTATGTTCTAGTTCAAAAAGTTTTATATAGGAGTCTATAAGAACTATGTATGTTCTAGTTCAAATAGTTTTATATAGGAGTCTATGAGAACTATATATGTTCTAGTTCAAATAGTTTTATATAGAAGTCTATGAGAACTATGTATGTTCTAGTTCAAATAGTTTTATATAGAAGTCTATGAGAACTGTGTATGTTCCAGTTCAAATAGTTTTTTATAGGAGTCTATGAGAACTATGTATGTTCTAGTACAAATAGTTTTATATAGGAGTCTATAAGAACTATGTATGTTCTAGTTCAAATAGTTTTATATAGGAGGCTATAAGAACTATATATGTTCTAGTTCAAATAGTTTTATATAGGAATCTATGAGAACTATGTATGTTCTAGTTCAAATAGTTATATATAGAAGTCTATGAGAACTATATATGTTCTTGTTCAAATAGTTTTATATGAAAGTCTATGAGAACTATATATGTTCTAGTTCAGATAGTTTTATATAGGAATCTATGAGAACTATGTATGTTCTAATTCAAATAATTTTATATAGAAGTCTATGAGAACTATATATGTTCTAGTTCAAATAATTTTATATAGGAGTCTATAAGAACTATATATATTCTAGTTCAAATAGTTTTATATAGGAGTCTTATGGGAACTGTATGTTCGAGTTCAAAAAGTTTGATATAGAAATCTATGAGAACTATATATGTTCTAGTTCAAATAGTTCTATATAGGAGTCTATGAGAACTATGTATGTTCTAGTTCAAATAATTTTATGTAGAAGTCTATGAGAACTAATTATGTTCTAGTTCAAAAAGTTTTATATAGGAGTCTATAAGAACTATATATGTTCTAGTTCAAATAGTTTTATATAGGAGTCTATGAGAACTATGTATGTTCTAGTTCAAATAGTTTTATATAGAAGTCTATGAGAACTATGTATGTTCTAGTTCAAATAATTTTATATAGGAGTCTATAAGAACTATATATATTCTAGTTCAAATAGTTTTATATAGGAGTCTTATGGGAACTGTATGTTCGAGTTCAAAAAGTTTGATATAGAAATCTATGAGAACTATATATGTTCTAGTTCAAATAGTTCTATATAGGAGTCTATGAGAACTATGTATGTTCTAGTTCAAATAATTTTATGTAGAAGTCTATGAGAACTAATTATGTTCTAGTTCAAAAAGTTTTATATAGGAGTCTATAAGAACTATATATGTTCTAGTTCAAATAGTTTTATATAGGAGTCTATGAGAACTATGTATGTTCTAGTTCAAATAGTTTTATATAGAAGTCTATGAGAACTATGTATGTTCTAGTTCAAATAGTTTTATATAGGAGTCTATGAGAACTATGTATGTTCTAGTTCAAATAGTTTTATATAGAAGTCTATGAGAACTAATTATGTTCTAGTTCAAATTTTTTTATATTTTTTATATAGGAATCTATAAGAACTATGTATGTTCTAGTTCAAATAGTTTTATATATAGAAGTCTATGAGAACTATATATGTTCTTGTTCAAATAGTTTTATATAGAAGTTTATGAGATCTAATTATGTTCTAGTTCAAAAAGTTTTATATAGGAGTCTAAGAACTATGTATGTTCTAGTTCAAATAGTTTTATATAGGAGTCTATGAGAACTATATATGTTCTAGTTCAAATAGTTTTATATAGAAGTTTATGAGAACTATATATGTTCTAGTTCAAATAGTTTTATATAGAAGTCTATGAGAACTATGTATGTTCTAGTTCAAATAGTTTTATATAGGAGTCTATGAGAACCATGTATGTTCTAGTTCAAATAGTTTTTCATAGAAGTCTGAGAACTAATTATGTTCTAGTTCAAAAAGTTTTATATAGGAGTCTATAAGAACTATATATGTTCTAGTTCAAATAGTTTTATATATAGAAGTCTATGAGAACTATATATGTTCTTGTTCAAATAGTTTTATGTAGAAGTCTATGAGAACTATATATGTTCTAGTTCAAATAGTTTTATATGGAAGTCTATGAGAACTATATATGTTCTAGTTCAAATCGTTTTAAATAGAAGTCTATGAAAACTATATATGTTCTAGTTCAAATAGTTGATATAAGAGTCTATAAGAACTATACATGTTCTAGTTCAAAATCCAAGAAGTCCACCATGTATAAACATTTTAATTTATGAACATAGAACTTGACAGGAAAATAATTCAAAAGTTTTTCTTTCTGAAGAAACATTGGACTCTTTAATCCCAATTTTTTTTTGCTTGTAAAATTTTTCTCTCAGATGATTTCTATGACTATTATTATTTGATATTTTCCTGTTAATATATGTTGGTGAGGTCTTATAAATATATAAAGTATTAGTTTGTTACACTTCCTGTCTTTAATCAAATATCCTAACAAACATACTTCCTGTAGATAAGTACAATGTATCATTAGCTCACATTCTTGTTAAATAATTACATTTTCTTATGTTTTTTTTAAATAGAATTTTTGAAAATTGAAATTTTGAATAACATAACATTTCACATTATTTTGAAAATTATATACTAATTTATTAATATTATTGAAAAATTTTAACAAGGCCAGGGGATCCTCAGTACAAAACTAGCTAGTCAGATAGGAGGATCTACAATATACTCCTTTATAGCTTTATGTGATTATAGAAAGCTTTTGCTGTCAGTAAATAATGTTAAATTTTAAGCTCACCTTGGTGTGAGATATTGTCACTTTTACAGGTGAAAAATTAGATGTTTCTCTTAGCTGTACATGGATAGTATATTTTTCATCTGATTTTGATGGTTTTTTAATAGGAAAATCTATTTCAGAAAAATACATAGCAGTTTTTTTTTTACATAAAAGGGACCGAATAAAGGGAAATTTCAAATTTTTTTCATTTTTTTCCCCCATTCATTTTTAATGAAGTTTTTTGCAAAATGATCATTCTAAGTTCTAACGAGTTATTGATAGGCCATAGCAAAAATTTTGGTATTTTATTTTGAAAATGGGTTCAAATTTCAAAACTTGCATACTGGTATTTGGAAGGCAAATAGAATTTGTATTTTTCATCCAATTTTGAACTGAATCTGTGGTGTAATGGTTAGTGTGCTCACCTCAAGTGCGGTAGATTGTGGTTTTGAGCCCCGGTAGGGTCAAACCAAAGGCTATGAAATTGGTATTTGTTGCTTCTCTACCAAGCACACAGTATTAAAAGGAGAAAGAGCTGAGACTGGTTGGCTCGGTAATCAGGATAATGTGTCCCAATGGGTCTATCAGCAGACTTGTTTCAGTGAACTAGCACTATGAAAATCCAACTACCGGTAAGTGTGTTGGTCTAGTACAAAGCGGACCTCATCATCATCTCATTGAAAATTAACTTGTTCTCGCCATAATATGGCTGAAAAATTGCTGAGTTGGCATTAAACAACAAACACTGACCCATTCACTCATCCAATTTTGATGGGTTTTTTTGTTTGAATTTATTGAGCTGAAAGCTTCTAGTAGTATGTCGTTTGATTTTCTCTATCTCTTAATGTTTCGTCGATGAACTCAACCTAAAAGGGCCAACAACAGCCAAATTAAAAAAATTGATCCAGCATATGACTGTCCAACACATTATTATGTCCAGCAATTTACTGTGTCCACACTTTTTGTTCAACTTTCCCTTGTTGACATGCTGCATGTGTATCATGCTACGCTCTGCATAGCCATTTATTATCCCCTCGCCAACGAAGTTGCAAAGGGATATAGTAACGCTACCGTCCGTCCGTCCTTCTGTAACATCCTTGTGAACACTCTAGGATCAACATCCTTCAATGGATTTTGACCAAACTTGGTACATATTTAGTCCTTAAGAGAATCTGGAACCCTGTTGATTTTCAAGGTCAAAGGTCAAGGTCACCGGGTCAAATTTTTACTGCATAACATCCTTGTGAACACTCTAGAATCAACATCCTTCAATGGATTTTGACTAAACTTGGTACATACTTAGTCCTTAGGAGAATCTGGAACCCTATTGATTTTCAAGGTCAAAGGTCAAGGTTACTGGGTAAATTTTTTACCGTGTAACATCCTTATAAACGCTCTAGAATCAACATCTTTCAATGGATTTTGACCAAGCTTGGTACATACTTAGTCCTTAGGAGAGTGGAACCCTATTTATTTTCAAGGTCATAGGTCAAAGGTCAATGTCACTGGGTCAAATTTTTACTGCATAACATCCTTGTGAACACTCTAGAATCAACATCCTTCAATGGATTTTGACCAAACTTGGTACATACTTAGTCCTTATGAGAATCTGGAACCCTATTGATTTTCAAGGTCAAAGGTCAAGGGGTCAAATTTTTACCGCATAACATCCTTGTGAACACTCTAGAATCAACATCCTTCAATGGATTTTGACCAAACTTGGTACATACTTAGTCCTTAGGAGAATCTGGAACCCTGTTGATTTTCAAGGTCAAAGGTCAAGGTCATTGGGTCAATTTTTTACTGCATAGCATCCTTGTGAACACTCTAGAATCAAGATCCTTCAATGGATTTTGACCAAACTTGGTACATACTTAGTCCTTAGGAGAGTCTGGAACCCTATTGATTTTCAAGGTCAAAGGTCAATGTCACCGAGTCAAAATTTTACTGCATAGCATCCTTGTGAACACTCTAGAATCAACATCCTTCAATGGATTTTGACCAAACTTGGTACATACATAGTCCTTAGGAGAGTCTGGAACCCTATTGATTTTCAAGGTCAAAGGTAAAGGGGTCAAATTTTTACCGCATAGCATCCTTGTGAACACTCTAGAATCAACATCCTTCAATGGATTTTGACCAAACTTGGTACATACTTAGACCTTAGGAGAATCTGGAACCCTATTGATTTTCAAGGTCACAGGGTCTAATTTTTAGGCGAGGGGATACGCCACGCTTTGCGTTGCCCTTGTTAATTATTGTTACCCAAAAAAAAACAACACAAAATTTAGTCGCCAGTGAAGTTATAATTACGGGAAGTTACAAGAAAAATAATTAAAATTATGAATTCATGGTTATTGTCAGTTCATTAAATGAATGAATTCATGGTAATGCTATGTTTTTATTTCAACCAAACATTTTTTATCCCCTCGCCAACAAAGTTGTGAAGGGATATAGTAACGCTACCGTCCGTCCGTCTGTCGCATCCTTGTGAACACTCTAGGATCAACATCCTTCAATGGATTTTGACCAAACTTGGTACATATTTAGTCCTTAAGAAAATCTGGAACCCTATTGATTTTCAAGGTCAAAGGTCAAGGTCACCGGGTCAAATTTTTACAACATAACATCCTTGTGAACACTCTAGAATCAACATCCTTCAATGAATTTTGACTAAACCTGGTACATACTTAGTCCTTAGGAGAGTCTGAAACCCTATTGATTTTCAAGGTCAAAGGTCAAGGTCACTGGGTAAATGTTTTACCGTGTAACATCCTTGTGAACACTAGAATCAACATCCTTCAATGGATTTTGACCAAACTTGGTACATACTTAGTCCTTATGAGAATCTGGAACCCTATTGATTTTTCAGTTCATAGGTCAAAGGTCAATGTCACCAGGTCAAATTTTTACTGCATAACATCCTTGTGAACAATCTAGAATCAACATCCTTCAATGGATTTTGACCAAACTTGGTACATACTTAGACCTTAAGAGAATCTGGAACCCTATTGGTTTTCAAGGTCAAAGGTCAAGGTCACGGGGTCTAATTTTTAGGCGAGGGGATATTCCACGCTTTGTGTTGCCCTTGTTTAATGTTTAAATTCTTTGAAGTTGAGATGCAGGATTTCAACTTATTCTAAATCGCATTGATGATGTAATGGTTAGCATGCTCTCCTCAAGTGTGGTAGATTGTGGGTTCAAGCCTTTGTATTGTCAAACCAAAGACTATAGAATTGTTATTTGTTACTTTTCCACTAAGCACTCAGTATTAAAGAGAAAAAGCAAATAAGTTCTTGTTGGCCCAAAATGTGTGGTTTCAGTGAGCTAACACTACAAAAATTCAACGAAGCATGTTATTTAGTCTAGTAGACATCATTATCATCTCATCGAATTGAACATGTCACCATGATATTGCTGTTATATTGCTCATTTGGCATTAAGCAACAATCACTAAGTCATCCTCTGCTATTCCACAATTATATGTATTAAATTTGGATATTGTGAAACAATATCTTAAAGCTTTTAGTCATAGAAACTATGGCTCAAAATTTGTTGTGTTAGGCTACAATTCCACATATTTTTCAAACAAAATTCATAAAGGTAAAACATGCTACTCCGAGGAACAAGTGATCAGTATGCTGGAGTTCCTCATCGATAACATATTTGTCCCCTTTGGAGGGACACTGTTTCAGCAGGTCGTCGGCATACCAATGGGTACGAATTGTGCCCCTCTTCTAGCCGATTTATTTTTATACTCATATGAGTCGGAGTTTCTTCAAAAGCTTGTAAAAGATAATAAGATTCATGAGGCTAGAGCCTTTAATTTCACATACAGGTATATTGATGACGTTTTATCTATCAATAATTCTAGATTTGCAGAATTTCTTCCATTGATATACCCTCCAGAGCTGGAAGTTAAAGAGACCACCGATACAGCTTCGTCCGCATCATTTTTGGACTTATACCTCGAATTTGACGACAGTGGTCAACTCAGTACTAAAATTTATGATAAGCGGGACGACTTCAATTTTAAAATCATAAATTTTCCAAACATGTGCAGCAATATACCAGCTTCTCCTGCATATGGTGTTTACATCTCGCAATTGATTCGCTATGCAAGGGCCAGTAGCAATTATTCTGATTTCCTGAAACGTCATCTTCATCTGAGAAACAGGCTACTGGACCAGGGCTATAAAAAGATTCGCCTTATTCGATCTCTTAAAAAGTTTATATTCCGATACCAATATCTTGTCGAAATATATTCCGTCTCTGCAGAAAAAATTATAAGCGATGCATTTTCATATAGTGAAAATGTATAAAGATAAAGAAGTCAAAAATGTCAAGAAATTTTTTTGTCAATGTGTGACGTAAAAATATTTTTGACATTTACGTCACCGAATATGGTACTGCTTTGACTACTATTTTACCTATTTTGTTCCTGTATTTAAATACTGTTACAGTGACAGCCGGAACCTTTGAACCGTAATGAGAGCGGGAGGTTTGGCGCCTTAAAATCTGATTCAACCCACCATTTCTTTAGAAATGCCTGTACCAAGTCAGGGTCATTACGGTTTTCACAGTTTTCCGGTTGTTGACTGATTTTGTCTGTTTATATAATTATGAGTTTTGACTTTCCCTTTGTAAGATTGTTCGGAGTTCGGTAATTTTGTTATTAACTTTAATTATTTAGTTTGATGAATGTTTTTGTTTTTACAGATGATAATGTATAAGAATGGTGTATCTCAAGGTGTTGCCTTTGAGGATGTATTTGAAGGGGTTTATTATCCTGCACTGTCACTTTATAAAAACAGCAAGGTAACATATCATCTATTACATTAGTTAAATATTATAACAAGACTTATATTTCAGGTACTGATTTGATCATGCAAATTCATATGCAAAAGTCAGGTTCTAAAATTTGTCATTGAACTACATTATATGCTTCAGTGACTTAGCATATTTTTAGCACACCTGACCCAAAGTGTCATGTGATGTATTGTCATCAATCGTAACTACTCGGCCATTCTCGCTACCCTGCAAATAACCTCATACGTACATAGTAGAAATTCTTCTTAGCTTGTTTGCCGGAAGTTAAGTTAAGTTAAGCCGCACAAAAATATAGTCCACGAAAATCCAATATGGAAGACATACTAAGTAAAATCTAATCATGCAAAACTAATTAAAACTTTAATTGAAATATAGAAAATTGTTTAAAATATAACTTTATCAAACTCTCATGTAACTGACATGTGAAAAGTAGTGCGATTTATACGCCTAATGCATACGAGGTTGTTTGCAGGGTAGCAAGAATGGCAGAGTAGTTACGATTGGTATTGTCATCACTTGTCCGTCATCGTTTGTCGTCGTAGTTCACATCGTCATCCATAAACTTTGACATTTTAGTCTTCTTCTCTGAAACCACTGGGCCAGTTGGAACCAAAATTGGTAGGAATGTTTATTGGATGGTTCTAGAAAAAGTTAATGTTTTTTTTTTGTTGATCAGAAGTACATTAAATAACAAGAGGCCCAAAGGTGTCAAAAAGGATGTTGTCTATTTTTAATCTTCTTTGAAACCATTGGGCCAATTAGAACTAAACTTGTCAGGAATGTTTATTGGTTGGTCCTCTTAAAAAGAATAGGGTTTTTTGATGATCGGAAGTACACTAAAGAAACAAGAGGCCCAAAGGTGTCATAAATTAATATCAATGATTGAAAGTTTTTTCTATTAATGGTTAAGTATGTAAAAATGGGATGTGTATATTGGTATGAAGTTATAAAGAATGGGATGTATTTAGTTGTATCGAGGTCAGTGATGATTTGACTGTTGATGCTCTATAAAGAATGGAATTTGTATAATTGTATGGAGTTAGTGAAGCATTTGACTGCTATGTTTTCTATAGAGAATGGGATGTGTTTAGTAGTACAGAGTACAATGAGGATTTGAATGGGATGTGTATACATGTAATTATAGGGAGTTAATTAAGGCTTTGACTGTTATGTGTTGTATAAGGGTTAGGAAGTTATGGTATTTAACACCACTTTCGACAATATTTCAGTTATATCGTGGTGGTCAGTTTTATTGGTGGAGGAAACCAGAGTACCTGGAGAAAACCACTGACCTGTTGCAAGTCATTGACAAACTTTATCACATAATGTTGTATTGAGTACACCTTGCCATGAGTGGGATTCGAACTCACAGCGTTAGTGATGATAGCCACTGATTGCATAGTCACTTGTAAATCCAACTACAATATGATCACGACCATGATTTTATATTTTATGACATTGTACTAATATTGTCTATATATCCTTTCCAAGTGGTGCAAAGTCATCATGTATAGTATTATTATAAATATTATAAATAATGTGAAACCTGTCTTAGCCAAACCCTGAATCAACCTAACTTGAAATAAAATCCCATTGTAGCCACAGTAGGAAATATTTTTGCAAATTTAACCTGTACAAACCAAACACCTGCCTAATCCAAGCACAAAAGTTGGTCTCAAAGAGGTTTGGTTTGGTTAGGATTCACTGTATTGTTTCTTGTTCTGTGTAGCTATTCAAATCCTCGCTAGACTAGTAATAGTAATCACAAGTTTTAATATAATAAATGTTGTCTATTTGATGTTATTGTTTGTATTTCAGGTCAGAATGAATTTTGGACCAAATTTTAGATGTCCACCACAAGGTTTAAAAGATTGTAGACCAGTAAGTATCCTAAAGAATTTCACTATAATTTAATTCTTCACTTTCATCAATCTGTAAAAGTTGTTATTTTTAGTTGGAAATGGGAGGGACTTGAGAAAAAAAAGAAGTACATTGGTTACCATATATTTTTAGAGATATAGGTTAATTTTTAACCCTATTGTATATCAGGTCAATTGTAAAATTATATTTTGTACATTGCAGATGTCAGAAGCAGCATCACAGACAATGATAGAATATGCTTTAGCTGACATGATTTACCATATAGAAAATGAAGGCAAACTACCTGAATTCTGATGTGTCAACAACACAAACAAAAAAAGAACTGATCTAAGAACCATATATAAACAGTTTACATTAAATATTATATTGAAGATATGTGAATCTGGACAAAATCAATCAGTTGATAATAAAATGAAGCTCACCTTGGATATAGTAATTATGTTTCAAGATGAAAGTACCAATAGATATAGAAAAATAACAAATGTCTTGTATCAATATGTTTCATAATGACAGGAACATCAGAAATATTAAAATCTCAGTAATTGTATATATATCACTACAATTCATAATGACAGGAACATCAGAAATATTAAAATGTCAGTAATTGTATATATATCACTACAATTCAAAATGAAGACATCAGAAGAAATTAAAAATATCAGTAATTATACAGTCAAACCTGTATTAAGAGGTTACCTTTAAGACCAAGAAAAGGTGGCCTTATACGAGGTTCAATTCATATGTGTATAAATTGATGTATATTTATTGCATGTTGTGTATAAATACGCACCCTTAGGCAAGGGGTGTACAAACATGTCGTCATGCCGCATCCGTCAACCAGTCAGTGAGTGTATGTCTGTTAGCTTTTCATATTTCAATCTTCTCTAAAACCACTGGGCCAATATGCATCAAACCTGGCAGGAATAGTCCATGGGTGGTTCCCATTTAAAATTTTATTTGATAGGTATGAACTCCATGCAAGATGGCTGCTGCTACTAAAAATAGAACATTCTTAACTGGGCCAAAGCAGCTGTATTTGAAGCCAGAATCAGCTTAAATTTTACCTGCAAAGGCATAACAAGGAGCTCTGTAACATATCGTCCATGTTTTTTCGTCAAGTTTATGCTTTTGCCAATTACAGAAACAAGGCAAAGCAAAATATCATTAAAAAAATCTGTTATTATACAGACTTTTGCCTTCAAAAGTACTATCATTGTATTTTGTTTTTCATGAAACTAATAAAAACTTAGATATCAAATTTAGTGTGCACAACACATTTCTGGAATAATCTTCATCAATATCGAAATATTAGAAAACCAATTAAAAGTGTTTGGGAACAATAAAGCAAATTAAGTTTTGTGTTTAAATTGTGTATTTACAACATTTAAGATTTTGAAATTATAATTTATATGAGTAAATGTTAATTTAATTCTGTTTATTGTTGTTAACAAACTTACAATAATAAATCATACAAGAATTAACTTCAGGATATATTATTTTTTATATGTAATATATAGAGAAAATTGGAAGCATCTAAACACTTTTGTGCACTATCTCTAGTTGTGCTATTAAGTTAAAAAATGTATGTAATATTTTAACAAAGTGAACATTATTTTTTACATTTATTTGTCTTGTTACAGTTGTTATTCATTATGTTTCCTCTTCTGGGGGAGAAATATTATTTTCATCCTGTCCGTCCATCACAAAAGTTTGTATGCACAACTCCTCCTACATTTTAAATGTGAATTCTTCAACACTTTGGATTCTTGCTTATTACCATATGAAGATTTATGCCGTTACAGCATTTTGATTGGAGTATTTTTTTGGAGTAGTTATCACCCCTTTTACTTTAAATACTTAGAAAATTTCATAATTATTTTTTTATACTCAACTCTTCCTCCATTTAAAAAATCTGCATATCATTCTGACAGTTTAATCAAACAGTTATTGCCCTTTTTTGCTTAAATATTTCCTCAAAAATTTTGTAAATCTATATGGTACTTTTCTCAAAATATTAAAAATATGTGATCTTAATGTTACATTTGTTAACTGGTGGGTTTGGTTTTTTTTGTCATGTACAGAAATTGTTCATTGGCCAACAGGTCTGGAAATCGATGTCAGTCCTTCTTCCATATAGTTCCAGTTCACTTGATCCAAAGGGTATTGTGAGGTATTGTCATCATCCATAAACCACTACGACAAAAGAAATGATTTCCATTTTCCCATTGTGAACTTTCCATTTATATGTGGCAACATTCCAGCAGCACCTGCATATGGTGTATATATATCTCAGTTGATCTGATATTCCAGAACTTGTGGTTTTACTTGATAGAGGGTTGCTGCTAACAAGGACGCCACTGAACCCAGGGCTCCCACACATCCGAGAAAATGGGAAAATCCCGGGAATTTTAATTCACGTGCTTCCGGCTGGAAAATGCCCTTGAAATTTGTCTACCGGAAGTCATTTGATAACATTGAATTACTCCCCTTTGATTATTGTTCTTTTGCCTCTTTACAACTTCAGAACAGCGAGTTCTGCGGCGTATCATTCGTAAAGGGTGAAACAGATCATGAATTCTGTTTCATATGCGCGTTTGTAAGATAGGCTTTTCAAGGGTATTTTGAATAACAACGATCACCAAAAACATGTGTGGAGGAGATATCCCGATGTCAGTGAAGAAATATGTTTAATCTAAACCAGTCATGATGTAATATTCCATGAAATTTCCTCAAGGTTGGATTATTATAATATGAAGATTCAAATATCTAACAGCAGTTTGATTGAGGACATTTTTTAAAGGAATTATTGTCCTCTTTGAAAATCCTCCTACAATGTAATTGAGATAACAAAGCATATTTCTAAAAAAAAGATGAAGAATGCATCGGTCACTGGTGTAATGGTTAAGTGCTCGCCTCGAGTTTGGTATATCATGGGTTCGAACCCCAGTCAGGTCAATCCACAGATTTATAACTGAATTGGTATTTGCTCCTTCTCTGCTAAGCATGCAGTATTAAGATGTAACAGCAAAGACTGGTTGGCTCGGAAGCAGGATAATGTGTGCCAGTGGAGCGACATGTCTACCTAGCCCTGTGGACTGTTCTTTCAGTGGAGACATCAATATCATCATCATCTCATTGTAATATATATACAACCGCATCAGTGGCATAATGGTTAGGAAAGCAGGTCAAATCGGCCCCAAGTCAAAATTATTGAAGAATTAAAACTGTCTAGTAAGTACAGTTATGTTTTGTACCAGTAAATGTTTTACCATTGATACGAAAATAAACTAAATATTAGTCCAATTAGCCGATTCCCAAATTGCCGACATGTGAAAAATAATTAAATAAATACATATTTTTTGTTTTGTAAATACGCCCCAAATTTGTTTGGAGTTAATTAATTGCCGATCATTTATCAAAATCTACCATAATCACCTAGCTTGGATATTGTGGGTATAGTACTAGTTCATTTTTAGATTGCCGAAATCATCAATCAGTTCTAAATAATTTGCTATTTAACGACAATTTTTGACATTGTTTTTCTTTCTTACTTAGTAAAACTCTAAAAAAAAAACCATTTACTTATTTGTAGTTTTTTTCCATTGTTCTTCAATTGTTTGAGTAATGAGTATCAGCATCTCCTATTCAACAATCAGTATGCATTTGATTATGGGTTTTCTAATTAAAATTGCGCGAAAAATTACTGCTTTCAATAAAATATGTACACATCAATATTTTTTTTTAAATAAAAAATAATATGATGAAATTTTGTCATTTTTAACAAAAGTCGGCAATATGGGATTCGGCAAAATGGAATCGACAATATGGTACTAATTCATCTAGCCATGCTTAAAATAATCAATAATCTTGCCGATAAAATTTCAGTGTCTGCATATATATGATGCAAATTTACTCCATGTACATTGGCCATGAGGAGGACTTTAATTTCATTTAGTTTAATCATTTCCAGTCTAAATGTCCTTTAGGCACCAGCCCTTGATGACCTCTGTATATGAATGGCATTGCTCTCGTGCATGTACGAGTGCATTGGTCATGGGGAGGACGCTGAATTTGCCTTCTGTCATTGAATTAACCCCTTGTAAATATAAAAGGGTTTATTTCTATTTCGGTGTTCAGAAGAAGTAAATTTTTATTTATTTATTCTTTTTTTATTTTTATTTTTATTGGGGCCGATTTGACTTTCATTTTGAGGCCGATTTGACTGGAAATCATGGTTGGCATGCTCTCCTCAAGATTGGTAGATCGTTGGTTCGAGTCCCGGTCTGGTCAAACCAAAGACTATAAAATTGGTATTTGTTGCTTCTCCGCTAAGCATGCAGCATTAAGGAGAAAGAGCAAAGACTGGTTGGCTCGGAATCAGAACTATGTGTCCGAGTGGAGTGACATGTCTACCCACGGACTGTTGTTTTAGTGAGCTAGCACAATAAACTAGAGGCTCAGTGGGCTGAGCCTGTGTCGCTGACCTTTCATTCTGCTTTGAGGAAACTTAATACAGAACCTTCCATAGGTGCTTCCCACCAAATTTCGGTTCATTTTGGCAAAGCAGTTTCAGAGAAGATTTTTAGAAATCGACCAATCTAAAGCAAGAATTGCCTGTGGCGGCCATGTTTGTTAATGATCAAAACGAAATGAGCAATCTCTAGAGAACCTTCCATAGATGCTTCCTACCAAGTTTTATATCATTTGGCCAAGTGGTTTCAGAGGAAAAGCTGTTTTAGAAATCAACCAATGAGAAACAAGAATTGCCTATGACGGCCATGTTTGTTAACGGATCAAAACGGAATGAGCAATTCCCATAGAGGACCTTCCATAGATGCTTCCTACCACGTTTCGGTCCATTTGCCCATACTGTTTCAGAGTAGAAGATTTTTAGAAATCGACCAATCAGAAACAAGAATTGCCTGTGGTGGCCACGTTTGTTAATGGATCGGGACGAAATGAGCAATCTTTATAGAGGACCTTCCATAGATGCTTCCTACCAAGTTTCGGTTCATTTGGCAAAGCAGTTTCAGAGGAGAAGATTTTTTAGAAATCAACCAATCAGAAACAATAATTGTCTGTAGTGGCCATGTTTGTTAACGGATCGGGACGAAATAAGCAATCTTAACAGAGGACCTTCCATAGATGCTTCCTACCAAGTTTCGGTTCATTTGGCCAAACGGTTTCAAAGGAGAAGAATTTTAATAATCAGCCAATCAGAAACAAGAATCGCCTGTGGCGACCATGTTTGTTAATGGATCGGGACGAAATGAGCAGTCTTTATAGAGGGCCGCCCATAGATGCTTCCTACCAAGTTTCGGTTCATTTCGCCAAGCGGTTTCAGAGGAGAAGAATTTAAAAAATCGGCCAATCAGAAACAGGAAGTAAAGTTTGTTTTTGCCCGCAAAAACGTATGTCTCCCCCCGTCCCACAAACTAGTCAAAGGTAAAAAATCTATTTAGGTAACAAATAAAATTAAGCTTCAATGAATAACAAAAAAAAACTGTTTTTAATCCATGAAACACCCCAAAAAAATGATCAAAAGTGCTAAAGCAAGGGTTACAGGTACTATTCCATATTGTCATGGCAAAGTTCCCCATTCCAGAAAATTGCTCAGCCTATGTTCCAATGATTTTAAAGGAATTTTGTTCTTCTAAAGTCAATGGATTGGTGATGAAAACCTTTTTCAAGGAAATAGTGACATTATGATAGACTCTTGTACATATATATACAAGTTTCAGTAAGGGATATTACACTAGTGTGTTTGCAAATAACTCCCACAAAATTTAAGGGATCAAATTTTCCTGGTAATGTGCACAACTACATATGGTGTCCTTACTACCTACCAAGTTTCATGAAATTCTGTTCAGTAGTTTCAGAGGAGTCTGACAAGCTGCTTCAGAAGTATATTTCGAGGGAATTTTTTTAGTTCAAAGGGGCATAACTCCCACAAAATTTAGGGGATCAAAATATGGTGTCCTTACTACCTACCTAGTTTCATGAAATTCTGTTCAGTAGTTGCAGAGGAGTTGCGCTGACAACCTGCCTCAGTAGTAAATTTTGGGAAATTGTTTAGTTCAAAGGGGCATAACTCTCACAAAATTCAGGAGATCAAAATTTCCTGGTAATATGCACAACTACATATGGTGTCCTTACTACCTACCAAGTTTCATGAAATTCTGTTCAGTAGTTTCATAGGAGTTGCGCTGACAACCTGTGTGACAGACAGACGGACAGGACAAAAACAATATGTTTCCCCACCAAAGTGGGGGGGGGGAAACATAATTGCCTGTGGCACCCATGTTTGTAAATGGATCGGGACAAAATGTGCAATCTTTAGAGAGGACCTTCTATAGATGCATCCTACCAAGTTTCAGTTCATTTGGTTGAGTGGTTTCAGAGGAGCAGATTAAAATGTGAAAAGTTAACGGACGCCAAGTGATGGCAAATGCTCACATTGCCTTTGGCAAGGTGAGCTAAAAATCCAACCGAGCGTTGTGATCTAGTACAAAGTGGACCTCATCATCATCTCATTGAAAATTAACTTGATATAGCTGAAAAATTGCTGAATTGGCGTTAAACAACAATCACTCACTTGTTGAAATATAACTTGTTCTTGCTATGATATAACTGAAAACTTGCTGAATTGGCGTTAAACAACAATCACTCACTTGTTGAAATATAACTTGTTCTTGCTATGATATAACTGAAAACTTGCTCATTTGTCCTTAAACAATACACACATTTACTCAAAAAGAATGTAGGAGGGGGGTATTTTCTTTGTGTCAATAATAACATTTAAATACAATAAAAAAAAATCCAGATATTTCTCATTCATAAAACAAAAGGTTTTATTTATTGAAACTAAAAGATATAAAATCGGATGATTTTGATAAAAATATAAAACACAATAATTAGTCATGCTGAAAACAATCCTCTCATCCTCTGTAGTTAAAACATAATGTCACAAAACCCTGGGTAAACATATTCTGTATAAAACAAAAGTCATTAGAGAGTAATTTCTGATAATGTATTCCTATACTTTTCTATAAGGAATATCATCAAGATTCTAATTTAAACCTAAGAGGACAAGTTACAAAAGGCTTTATTTGTTGAAACTAAAAGATATAAAATCGGATGATTTTGATAAAAATATAAAACACAATAATTAGTCATGCTGAAAACAATCCTCTCATCCTCTGTAGTTAAAACATAATGTCACAAAACCCTGGGTAAACATATTCTGTATAAAACAAAAGTGATTAGAGAGTAATTTCTGATAATGTATTCCTATACTTTTCTATAAGGAATATCATCAAGATTCTAATTTAAACCTAAGAGGACAAGTTACATTAAACATATCTCCCTTTCCTTCAATCTTTATAGAGTCTTCATACACACAACCCACAGCATAAGACTCTGGATGTTCTATAACTCCAGGCATTGTTATATGATGTATTCCATACTGGTCAACAGCAATTCCTCCATCATGATCATGTCCACTTATAAAGCATACAACACAGGATTTGAATTCAGACAAAGTGTCATGCACATCACTGTAATTCCAACACAAACACATAGCATCTGTTGCTTCTAAGTAAACAGGGTTATGGCCTACAATATAACAAAAACAAAATAATATATCTTATAGTGAGAATATTCTGTGTATAAATATACCAATAATGCTACCACTCTTTATCTGTTGTTACTTTAATCAATTCAAGTGAATTAATAGAAAATTTGTATGCTTTAAAATTTACATGAACATGAACAGAAGAGAATATCCCGTTTTACAATTGCAATACACAATGTTAAAGAAAGTGGACATTGATTTCTGTGTTCTTTATTTAAACGTTGAGAAACTGATCTTTGCAGGGAGACTAGTCATTCAATACAAGAATCGCTTACGTCTAACTCTTGTGTTTTTTTCATTTTAAACAAAATTTAAAAAATCTAATTAAAAACGAAACGATTGGGGACGTACTACAAGTATTCTTTACAATTACATTGAACAATCTGATTAAAAGCACATTCTCACTACTCTTTTATGGTACACAATTGTATGCCACGGCATCTGAAGATCTGAAGAAACTCTTATAACCGCATTGGTGGCGTAATGGTTGGCGTTCTCGCCTCGAGTGCGGTAGATCGTGGGTTCGAGCCCCAGTCGGGTCAAACCAATACTTTAAAATTGGTATTTGTTGCTTCCCCGCTAAGCACGCAGCATGAAGGAGAAAGAGCACAGACTGGATGACTCGGAATCAGAATAATGTGTCTGAGTGGAGTGACATGTCTACCCGCGGACGGTTATTTCAGCGAGCTAGCACTATAAAAAATCCAACTCGGCGTGTTGGTCTAGAAAAAAGCGGACCTCATCATCATCTCATTGAAAATTAACTTGTTCTCGCCATGATATAGCTGAAAAATTGCTGAATTGGCGTTAAACAACAATCCCTCATTCACTAACTCTTATAACGGGTCACATTCGAGAGTTCCAATGTAACTGAATATTTAATGGCCAATCAGATTGCTCTAAACAAACAAAGCCGTTTAATATTAAATTGCAACACTTTCAAAGTCACGAAAGCGCCATTTTCATTGGACGGCATATGTCATGGAATAAGGTTACTCGCATGTGACCCGTACTATGGGTTTCTTCAGATTTCTGATCCGCGACATAAATAAAGGAGATCAAAAGAGAGATGTAATTTTAATCAGATTGTACAGGATTATAGGTGGTCTGATGGTTCACACACATATATATCTTGCAGACCAAAAACAGTTTTAGGGCCCGGGTGGCTCAATGAGTTAGGTAGTTGGATAACCTAACAACTCATACAAGCCTATCACTAATACGGCGTGTGTTCGCGCCCGGCTTTGTAAATTACTATTAAAAAAGGTGCACTCGACTCGCAGCCGCTAGTGATAAAGTTTACCAGTTGTTTGCTCATGGTTGGTGGTTCTCTCCAGGTACTCCAGCTTCTTCCACCACTAAAACTGGTCGCCATGATATAGCTGAAATATTGCTGAAAGTGGCGTTAAAACACAAAAAGCAAGCAAAGGCAAAGCACCAAAAACTTTATTAATGGAAAATATAAAATAAAAAAAAACGATCACAATTCCATTACCACAAATTCTGGTCTTCAACAGTACACAAACCAAAATGGCGGGGTTAAGCAAATTTATGGGCCCCAAACTTGTATTTAAATGATGCGGTCATGTAAATATTTTCCACATGCGAGTACAAAGACAAACATATTTTGATATCCTCACGATAATAAATACTATAATTCATTATACAATTCTAACCCTAAAGTTTCTATTGAATGTGGGCGGTGGCACTATACAACCGTGTCGAAAAAGGAGACTACAAACATGTATGTACTTTATGCAAAAACACGACCGAAATCGTTAGTCAAAGCAAATTGATTTCAGTTTACATATATTGTGCAAAACTGCACAATTGTATATGATTCATTGTATTTCCATGGCTGTGACCATGGGCTTGGGTTAGGGTTATGGCATTTAACGCCACTTTCAACAATATTTCAGTTATATCGTGCTGGTCCGTTTTATTGGTGGAGGAAACCAGAGTACCCGGAGAAAACCACCGACCTGCCGCAAGTCACTGACAAACCTCATCACATAATGTTGTATCGACTATACCCCGCCTGAGTGTGATTCGAACTCAAAACGTTCGTGGTGATAAGCAGTTATAAATCCAACTACATATACGATCATGACCATAACCGCCCCATATCATTGGCTTGGTATATCATAATATAAATTATTGATTAGTAATGGTGATTAATTGGTGGATTGCCTATTTAAACATTTACCTATAACAATGACGTTTTGTTTCTGTTGTTTCGCTGATGATAGTTCCTCCTTCAACCAGTCAATCTGTTGTGTTGACATAGCGCCATTAAAACGTACAAATCGTCTCTTGACACCTATTAAACCCTCTGGAGCATTTTTATCATCATTGGGGTTCACTCGAAGGAATTCACTAGCCTGCTTGTATTCTGGTGTGTCTATGGTTGTTCCAAGAGTAGAAATTTCGTATGTGTTCAGAGCACATATTTTTATACCAGGATGAGGTTCAACTACATAGTATGCCTTGTTTGTATGCGGCAACGTTTTGAATAGACGGGATGTATACAATTTGTCTTTTGGGAAGTTATATAACTCATGATTACCAACAACATTTAAAACTGGCCAAGTTTCTTGCTCAAATATGTCTAAAACACGGTCAAGACAGACATCTGGTTTTTCAGTTTGTTTACAGAAACCATCTATTATGTCTCCTAATTGTAGTATAAATCTAACGTCATATAGTCTCCATTCCTTCATAGCATTTTGCAAGAGACAAATGGCGTTTCTGTAGTATCGTTTCTTTGTTTTGTTCCAGTTATAACCATCATCAATATTGGCATACTGCAGATCAGCAACCAAACCAAATTTAAATACTGCTGCCATTTTACAAGAAGACGTCACCAGCACTGAAATAAACAATACAATAATTCAATAACGTTCAATGTCCCTATGAAATGCAAAATGAGGCGTTGAGGCTTTGCTTTACAATTTTGTATTAGAAGTTTAGTAAGGAATGCTGAACAATATATGTGTTACAAGAGGTCCACATAAACAGTTTTATACATGACGACATAAACAGATACAATACATCTTATTTTATTTACAAATATATAAATCAATAATGAAATACAACAAATATTTATATTAGTTAGAGAATACTGACAAAATAAGATACTATTATATTATAGTCGGTTTAAGAGCACTTTAGGGCTCGTGTTGATTTGTTGTCTATGTATATATATACCGTCTCTAAATAAAATTTACTTACTTACTTACTTATATAACTGAACATCGCAAAATGATAATAGTCCTATAAGTTTATGATCATTTAGACAAGTAGTATAGTAATGTGGTATTCATTTTTTTCCTAAAATTTGATAAATCTGGAGATTTACAGATAAATGAAAATTCACTTTCATGATTGTCGTTGCATAAATGACATAAACGATTTTATGGCGTATATTGTGCGGTTTTCTTCTTCTTCTTCCATTAAAGTTCATCCCTCAGTGGTCCTGAGTATTATAGAACTTGGTCATGGTGATTGCGAATACAAGAAACAACATTAATAAAATAATTAAAAGGAAATGATAGATACATGAAAATCCATGTAAAACTTGGGTACCATAGAGGTACAATATCAACTGCTATTACATGTCGTTTAGCAATGATCTGAACGTCAACGAAATAGTCTGCTATTTGTGTGATATTTTGGTTAATGTTCCATTGATCTGATAACAGAGTATTCCAATCACAGACATTATACATTATAGCAGTAACAATGTTTGGTTAGTGCTCCAGTGATCTGGTAACAGAGTGTTCCAACCATAGGCATTATACATTATATCAGTAACAATGTTTGGTTAGTGCTCCAGTGATCTGGTAACAGAGTGCTCCAACCACAGGCATTATACATTATATCAGTAACAATGTTTGGTTAGTGCTCCAGTTATCTGGTAACAGAGTGCTCCAACCACAGGCATTATACATTATATCAGTAACAATGTTTGGTTAGTGCTCCAGTGATCTGGTAACAGAGTGTTCCAACCACAGGCATTATACATTATATCTGTAACAATGTTTGGTTAGTGCTCCAGTGATTTGGTAACAGAGTGTTCCAACCACAGGCATTATACATTATATCTGTAACAATGTTTGGTTAGTGCTCCAGTGATCTGGTAACAGAGTGTTCCAAACACAGGCATTATACATTATATTAGTATTATGACGGTGCTATCCCCGCCTTTTATTATATTGTGCTTTCTTGAGCATATATTATTGTCCTTTTGACTTGCTTCTCCAGCACTTATTATACTGTTTCTAGCACCTATTGTGACGTTTGTACTGCTTATTATTTTTAAATAAAGTTCACCAGTTCCGTATTGTTACTATGTAACTTCGGAAAGGTCGGGAACAGCTAGGTCGGGAACGAGGGAGAATCCTGCTTCGTTGATGGCTTGAAAGAAAAGAAATTGGAACCGCACTTTTATTATATACAGATAAACGATATAAAATACAATGCAAAACAAATTACAAAATACATAATCTCAATAGTTCAGTTTAAAAATAAATCAAAGTAACATTTCAAATAGAAATTTATCATTATAAGTGCTCAAATATTTGTCTTGTCTTTAAAATTTCTTATTATAAATAAACCTTTAGCAAAGATATGAAATAAATCTGAACATTTCTTTTTCCATTTAATTCTTTAAATTAATTTACTTTAAATTACAATTAACAATTTCAAGTAACAAGTTCATTTTTATTTATTATTGCTACTTACTATAATATACCAATAACAACACCTATACTAAATATTATAACATAACATTGAATATTGATTTAAATAAAATTGTCCATAAAAAATGAATTATCAATGTTCTTTATTTATCTTTTTGCGTTAACTTGAATTAAAAATAATGATTGAACATAATTTAAAAGAAATAATATAAATAATTTCCGAAATAGAAAAAGAAAAATGTTTTAAATTATTTTCTCACCTTGAAAGAAAAGAAATTGGAACCGCACTGGGTTTTCTAACAATTCTTTCTTTTTATATTAGGCGAGGGGTCAATAATTACATCCACGGGTAAAGTTGGTCATTTTGCTAGATTAAAATGATTCAATCACTTTGACCAAGTAATATTCTATTTCAACAATTCTGATATAACATTTTTTTCTAGGTCACCTCCTACGTCAAGAAAATGTTAACTAGTATTACTGTGAGCACAGCTCACTAAGATATACCCCCCGCTCCCCACATCTGTCCAACCTATTTCCATAACCAAAACATTACTGATTGTTCCGACCAAAAATGAAAGGGATCCTCCTCTCTTCACCATTAAGCTGCTGATAAAATTTCAAAACCTTCTGAGAAACACTACTCAAGTTATCATACGACATAGGGTAAAAATCTTATTTTCCGTCATATCAAGTACAATAACTCTGGAACGGCAAAAGTGAAAATCGTCAAAATGAAAAGGATCCTCCTCTACTCACCGGTAAGTTGCTGATAAAATTTCAAAACATTCTGAGAAACACTACTCAAGTTATCATACGACATAGGGTGAAAATCCTATTTTCTGTCATATCAAGTCCAATAACTCTGAAACGACAGAAGTGAAAATCATCAAAAATGAAAGGGATCCTTCTCTCTTCACCAGTAAACAGCTGATAAAATTTTAAAAGATTATTAGAAACACAACTCAAGTTATCGTACGACATAGGATTTGTCGACAGACAGACGGACGGACGGACGGACATGGTGAAACCAGTATACCTCCCTACAACTTCGTTGCAGGGGGTATAATTATTTTATTCAGGAGATAAAACTATACCCGAGTCAATATTTTTCACACAGAATAAACACTTTAATATTTGATCAAGTATGAATCAAACGAAATTGTGCCAACCTCTTGTAAAGTCCACTTGAATGCTATAGACCACCTAAAAAAATTAATTAAAAATCCATTTTAATGTTTTCTTTTCCTTTTTCTTCACATATATATTTTATATGTTTTTACGAACTCTGACAGTAACTTTTAGAATTTTTCATCCATAGATAAAAAAAAAAGTTGCCCATTAGGTGTCTATGTTAAATATTTGTTTGTACATGTGTAATTTCTAGGGGAGTGAAAGAACAGCCTAAAACTGTAAACAATAATAAGAACATGTGCAAATATACTATTGGCATGTGACTTGTCATTTAAATATCAGAGAAGATGACATGTAAATTGGATAACAAATCTAAATTTATTTGGTTACTTTCAAATGAAAATATAATTATTATTAATATAGTCATAAGACTGTTGATGTCATTAACAGAAACTAGAACTAAATTGTTATCTGGGAGTGAGGTTTGTCTTCCGGGCTCTCTTCCAAGTTCACATTGTATTATTACATCCAATATAGTGGTATAATATATATTATGCATATACCTATAAGTAGTTACCTATCAAATTATATGCATAACATACAAATCTAAGGAAATAATAATAATAATAATAAATTAACAAATAAATGATACATACTAATAACTATTTAATGAAAAGAATTCAAGTGTAAACTTATGTGTATGGTGTATATATATTTGTTTATATAAATCCTCTGAAGTTATTTTACAACTAATGGGTCACTGTGCTTGTTATATAGCATACATTCGAATGCAACTATTACTATGTCAATGGTATGATTAAATTTTGATTTGTTTGTTTCATAATATGTTTTAAAATCCTATACGTCATATTCCAATCAATGTAATCAATCCATAATCATTGTATTAAATTGGTGTCTTCAACCTATGCCAACATTTTGAAATATCATATTCAAGGTTAAATTCTTTGTTAATTGTTATGCCCGAAAGTAGCCTTGTGAAATCAAGGTGAACTTTAATTACCAACAGTGCCTCTTGCTTGAATAAAAAGCATGCAAGTCAAGCTCTATGCATTCTTCAATATATATATTTAAACTAGAGAATGTGTCCATGAGAATTAAAGATCAAGTGACAATGACCTTATACATGTGTTTTGAATTAAATGGACAACTCTATTCATGCAAGCCCATTTGATATTTAAATGGTCAGTCATACCGGTATGATATATAGAAAATTGCATGTCAAGCACATGTTTTTATTTTTGTTTACAGTATGAGTGCTCTTCTTTAAAGCATGCTTACTCCACTGGAAATTACACATATAAGTGCAAATATTTAACATAGATACCTAATGGGCAACTTTTTTATCTATTGATGAAAAATTCTGAAAGTTACTGTCAGAGTTCATAGACACATTTGAAATATATACTTAAAGAAAAAAGAAGAGAAAAAATTAAAATGAATTTGTAATCTATTTTTTTTTATAGCATTCAAATGGACTATACCACTGTTTGAACTATGATTTTATGAGAAGTAAAGAACCTTGAACCAAAATAAATTTCTAGTTATGCAAGATTTTCTCTGCCAAATGTTTATTTTCATATGTCAAATAGGTCAGTGGTATTGATCTTTAACATTAGACTTTTAGAATAAAAATTAGTATTATATTTGCACTTTTAAAATTGATGAAAATTTATGCTATGATATATGCCTCTGGTGAAAAAAAAAAGATTGTTCCACCAATCTTAGGTAGTACAGTAAAAGCAAATATCAAAAATATATACAATGATATTTCAACATGTCATTAAAAACACAATAATAATCATAATACATTGTTAAACAACATTATTATGAAAAAACTGGTGGAACGCGCTAATCTGGGTCACGGGTTACTGTAAATGGGCGGCTGTATCGAGAAACAGATACAGTGTTGAAAAAACTGTTGATACTCATAAAATATTGATAAATGAAATAAAATTTTATGTTTGTCTTCAAGAAATATGATAGACAACACCATGTGTGAAGTTTTATGACGAAATATCTCCGATTTCTATGTGAATTTACGAGTTGAAGTGGGGAAACACCCACAGGTAATTTTAGCGATGTATTTTTTTTTTTTATCTTGGACAAGAATAATGAGCGTCCTGATTGGATGACCGATTTAAAACACTGACTCCACATGGTAAAAAGATGCAGGTAAAAGAAATCTATGTTATATTTATTCATTTGTTTGATTCTAGAATATTGTTGATCATTGATTTAAACAAGAATAAAGGGGAAAAGGGGGGGGGGGGGTGAATTTTATTGCTAAATAAATGTCATGTTTCGACAGTTTAAAGAGAAAAATAAAAATTGGTTGCGACTAAAGCTTAAATCAGCGTTAAAAATTGAACAAATATCAGTGGTTTTGTAAATGAGATTTATTTTAAATAGAAAATCTGAATTTATGATTTATTAATTTATTATTAATGATACAATTTTATATCCCTTGGGAGGGGGAGGGGGGCTATGATGAAAATTTGAAATAAAAACACAGGACCGGACTTTAAGTAAAAATAATAATCCAGGATTAGGTTTTTATTAAAAAAATCCAGGACCCCTGTATCCATGATTTTTTTTTTAAAGTTAATAATATGAAACATTGACATCCACACTTGCCTTTTGGACAGCACATTTCTGTGTCCACACTTGTATACCAAATAATAAATATATACATATTTACAAGTCGACTTTTCTTAAAATTTAATGAGCTTAAGTTCCATTGTTTGTTTGCGTAACTGACATTGTTGACAAACGATTATCATTATAATATAATAATAATCTTTATTTCTCAAACTGACAGCGCATAGCACATATACAGAGAAGTTACAAATAAATGGACAGATTAAACAATATATACAAATACAGTAAATCGACAGATGGAATTAGCCGGGAGGACAAACTATCATATTTATATATCTAATAAATTTACATAGTTTTTGCAGGATTGGTTCAAACTGTGGTGTCGTTGGAATGATCAAACAAATAAACATCAAATACGACAAAAATCCGATATCAAATTCGACTTAGGTAAATCGGAATTAAATGAAGAACAAAAAGAAATTTGAACTCAATTTTTAAATCAAAATAGGGATGTTTTTGCAACTAACTTACAAGAACTAGGAAAAACCAGTGTGTATAAACATACAATTGATACGGGAGACTCAAAATGTAGACCTTATAGAACATCACCAGCAGCTAAACAAGAAACTCAAAGACAAATAGATGAAATGTTAACAAATGATATTATTGAACATTCCACAAGCGAATATAGCTTCCCAATTGTATTAGTCAAAAAGAAAAACGGTGAATTTAGATTCGCAATTGATTATAGAAAATTAAATGCAGTCACACAACCGGTTACATATCCTTTGCCTCGTCTCGATGACGTTTTTGACGCAATTGGTCAAGCTAATGCTACCATTTACACCAAATTAGATTTGACTTCGGCATATTTTCAACTTGGCTTATATGAAAAATCAAAACAAAAAACGGCTTTCATTACACATGACAATTTATATCAATTTAAAAGAATGTCTTATGGACTTAAAAATACATGTCAAAGCTTTCAAGCATTAATGAATCAATTAATACTGCGCACTCTATCGGCACTATCGCTGGATGAGGTTAATATAGCAAAGCGTAATATAACGACTGGATTATTCGGGTTATAATAAATCACGAATAAATAAAACATTCCTGTAATTTTAGATTTTTACCTGATATTTTAAAACCACAAATTATTGAAATTTCGGCAACTTCTGTTTTAATTTATAAAATACCCCAACTTAATGCAATGCACTAATAACACTAAGAATGTACAAGGATGTTCCTCTTGTATTTTCACTATTTCTTGTCACTGCTCTGATTACGAATGAAGATCATTTTGCCAGTCACGTTTCCTCTTGTAATGATAAATCAACAAATTTCACTAAATTACATCCAGTAAATTTGGTATTATTACAGTATTTTTTTTTTTTATGAATCTCGACTATCACACATTCTGGGAGACACACAACCTTTTCAAATCCAGTAAATATTTTACTGCCAAACTTTACTATTTTTAAAAATAAAAAGGATCACATAGTAGCTTCAGATCAAAAATCACATTTGAGTTTAAAGAAAATGGCGT
The DNA here is from genome assembly GCA_963383655.1 of Bathymodiolus septemdierum. NCBI lineage: Eukaryota > Metazoa > Mollusca > Bivalvia > Mytilida > Modiolidae > Bathymodiolus > Bathymodiolus septemdierum. The sequence goes on from OY726522.1 coordinate 30,829,277, forward strand.
TTTAATTTTACACTTGTGATGATTATTTATCCTACGAATTTTTGTGAAAAAGACAGCTGATGCTAATTCATATCTTAGATTAAATTATCATTTTCGATGGCATTTTATTGCAATTGGACAAAAAAAACACAAGTTCAATTTAGGTATTTTGCCACTTATTAGGTCCCTGTCAAAAATGTAAGTAATTACATATTACAACGTAGCTGCGGAACCGTAGATAACTCCAGGGCGGAGCCCAATTGGGAGCAATTTATCCAGCTGGCTTAAGGTCGATTCTGGCTCAATATCTATACATAATAACATTATGCATTTTTCTGAAATGAATTTTCCTAAAGAATTCATTAAAAAAAACTTCTTCATAAATAGATAAACAATAAACGTCCACATTGCAAAAGAAACAACAGAAAACACCATTTGTGGAACCTTGATGCCTTTTGTTTGAAAACGGACAAGGCTACAAACCCTAAAATCGAATCCCATGTTTTTTCGGTGTCAATGATCATTGTGATAACATTTCAGAAGAATCTGTCGTGCACGAAAAACCATTGTGTGTACAGAGACAACAATTGACAACAACGACAACGACCGAACAATACCATAATACAGCCGCAAATACGAAGCTTGTCGTAATCACCGCGATTGGTCAACATACTAGTATCCCCGAATATTATTTACCAGAAAACTGTTTAAATGTTACGATCTTATCACGCCTTTGTTGATTTGAAGTTAGCGAGTGTTGGAATGTAACATTATGTTGAATTTATTTCCCTTATAACCTTTGGGGGTTGCGGAGTACTAATGTTTAAAAAGAAATATTTGTTTCTTACCTTTATTTTTTCATGATACGTGTGGACACAGATTTCAAAATGGCCGGTGTGTTTGTCCTTCTGTAGAAAAGGTAAGAGTTGTACTAAAAAGGGGGAGGGTCCAGTATTCGAGCGCCTATGTATGATAATTAACAATATAATGATAATTAAAACAACTTAATGTCACATTTTTGACTCGTATAAATAACACATGTCACTAATTGGCCCAGCATGTCATGAGTTATTAATTGTTTACGAACCAGAAATGAAATGTAGATACAATTAACCGTACTGTCCAGGAGAAACTATCACATCCCCAGAGTTCTGTCAAGGGTTTTTGATGTCTCGGAGTAAGAGTCTTGGGGCGCGCCCCCAAAAGTTAAAGACAGTATATGGTGATTTTGAAGAATTCGTAAGAACTAAATTGACTAATTTTTTTTTACTAATAAAATATTTAATAATATAGGATATGTCTCCCCAAGAGCACCCCTTTTTATGATTTTACATTGTTATTTGTATGTATTAAAACTTTATTTGTTTTCCGCTTTTGTCATCTTGTTTACTCCTGTAACATGATATTATTTATTAAACCTGACTGGAATCCCTCTATGATATATATTATTATAATGAATGTCCATATCGCCAGACTATCAATATGGACATGCACTATAATAATTCACCATTAGAAACCTGCTGAAAGAAAGAAAAACAAATTCACACATTCCATTTTTTTTGGTCATCGAAATAAATCCATATTGTTCTAACAGCCATTTACACATGAACAACATGTACTACTGAGTCTAGTAATACTGAGACCGGGTTATAATCAAGATTACTGATGTTCTTTTTTGGTCTTAATGAGAGAGCTTGATGGGTTAAAAGTGTGAGACCGATTTGGATTGCCTAGTTTCACTTTTAAAATTGTTAATAGTGAACCATCAGTTTTAAGAGAAGCTCTAAAGTCCGTTTTATTTTTATTAACCATACTTATGTGCCTTATGGTAAGGACAGACAACAAAGTACACATTGAGGTTTTTCTCCAATACCCTACTTTTAATTGCGTTTCTTTTACCCATATTCTCATTAGCATTATTTACAGAGAAAGCTACACACTTATCCCATGATATCTGATTTTGTGTATTAACATCGAAGATATCTGCGACAGTAACACCTTTTGTTGTGCACATATCTAGAACATTGCTGGTTATTTTGCTTAAAGAGATGTCAAATATTTTTACGGTCAAATGATTCATTTTGGTTAATTCAGAATCATTACTCCCGTCTGTTGCTAAAGTATGGGTTGGTTTTCATTTTAGATCAACTAGATCAACATGTAAACTTGGTACTATAATGCTCTGTTTAAGATCAACTAGATCAACATGTAAACTTGGTACTATAATGCTCTGTTTAAGATCAACTAGATCAACATGTAAACTTGGTACTATAATGCTCTGTTAAGTATACAAACAAAAATAGTCTTGGCACATTGATACTGTTTTACCATTAATTTGCGAATATGGCAACATATTTCTGAACATGGACCACAGTTGTCGGGCAAATTGTTTTCAACAATAAAATTTGTCATGAAAACTCCTGTCCTGGAAGTTTTAAAAAATCGATTTGTGTGAACAAAGGTTGTTGTCGCATGACACATGTGTGTTTTTATGTGTTTTAGTCAATATATGTCGCTTTATATCAACTTCACCCTGATGAGCACAACCACCTTGATGAGCACAACTAAATTCCCGAGAAAAAAACACACAAAAATGTTTGGTTGAGAGTCTTCATTGAATATTTGCTACACCATTTAGAATCAAATTTTGACTTGCATGCAGCAGCTTTTTGGGCCGTTTTGTTTGCATGACTGTGTGCTTCACCCGCAGTTGAATGTTCACGCTCCAATCGAATTTTCGTATTTAGCTACCAGCAAGTTCTATTTTAGGCAGTTTTGTTATGTTTAATTCAATTTAATAATTCGTCGATTTTTGTGTTAGCGTGAGAATAATGGGGGCGAGCGTGAGAGCGTGATTTGACGCCTTGAAGCAAAGAAATTCGTGAGGATAACTTCCGGTTTTGGTGGAGGAGAGTACACGGCTGGTAATCGGCACAAGCAGAACAGTCGGTTCTGCAAAGAAATTCGTGAGGATAACTTCCGGTTTTGGTGGAGGAGAGTTCACGAAGACGCTTCGTAAGGTATGTACATGTCAAAATTATCACGGCTGGTAATCGGCACAAGCAGAACAGTCGGTTCTGCAAAGAAATTCGTGAGGATAACTTCCGGTTTTGGTGGAAGAGAGTTCACGAAGACGCTTCGTAAGGTATGTATATGTCAAAAATTGAAATTTGCTTTATTACTGCTCGAATATTGCAAAATCAGAGAATGCTATGCTCTGGCGAATGCTTTCACGATTAGAAACATGCATAATTTATTGTTGTATATGAAGTGTAACTCTCGCAAAATCAATCGTCCCACGAAAAACATGACGAAAATTGTGACACTCTTACATTTCTAAGTTGTTCTTGACAAAGATGCAAGTTAAATTTTCAATATTTTTTCATCTGGGAGTCTAAATGTAATAGGGGATAAATTCCGATTCGTCAGAAGTAAATTGAAGTCTAGATAAATCTACAAACTGTCAATTTTCTCGTTTTCCTGCTTGATGAGATCGGTTCTGATAGAGCACATTGCGAATGCATGAGGAGATTTGCTAGTTTTGTAAATTGTTTTCTGCAAAATTGATCAATTGACACTTTTAAACATAAAACTGATAAATACTCTGTCCACTTTCAGGAGATGCCAGGATTCAAGGGAAAGAGGAAAGGGGGACTGACATTGACTCTTTACAAAAAAACATTTCGATATACAATGTTTGTATATTGCCTGTATCACCGCCAAGGAAATGAACAAAAACCTATTCGGCGTTGAAGATCCTGTTAAAATGTCACTCTCATTTTTTGGGCCAGACATAAACCGAATGAAGCGACCACCAAATAACTTTCTCCCTAATCAAAAAAATTGGAGAGTTGATGGCGAATATCTCATTTGACGTGATTCATCTTTGTCAAACCATTGTACAATGTCCAAAAACAACTCAAATGCAATGTTATTCAAAGGGAATTTTCCATCTTGTACTAATTTAAAGAATTTCAATAGCTTGTCCTTTTTCCCAACATCAGAAAGTTTGTCAAGAACATCTTGAAAAACTTCAACTACTGAAGCTTCTTCCTTCGGGTCAACTTCTATCTTGCCTATACTTTCATCAAGACTCAAAAAGGAAACATTTTGTAGATCTGCGGTGAAGTTTCCGTCATCTTTAGTAAAAAAGTTACGCCGAATAGGTGTGGAAACCCGTTTGAAAGGATATAAATATTTTGAAATTGAAAGAGAATTTTTTAATAAACTTGGTGTCCTGATTGATGGGGATTTTAAATTTGGTGTACTGCTACTTGTTTTTGTTCGTTTCCTTGGCGGTGATACAGGCAATCTATAATAATATCGAAATGTTTTTTTGTAAAGAGTCAATGTCAGTCCCCCTTTCCTCTTTCCCTTGAATCCTGGCATCTCCTGAAAGTGGACAGAGAATAGTTTATTTTGATTAGAGTATTTAGCAGTTTTATGAAATACGAAATACTTTAAAAGAAAGCTCAATTTGAAAAGTGTCAATTTATCAATTTTGCAGAAAACAATTAACCAAACTAGCAAATCTCCTCATGCATTCGCAATGTGCTCTATCAGAACCGATCTCTTCAAGCAGGAAAACGAGAAAATTGACAGTTTGTAGATTTATCTAGACTTCAATTTACTTCTGACGAATCGGAATTTATCCCCGATTACATTTAGACTCCCACGATGAAAAAAAATTGAAAATTTAACTTGCATCTTTGTCAAGAACAACTTAGAAATGTAAGAGTGTCACAATTTTCGTCATGTTTTTCGTGGGACGATTGATTTTGCGAGAGTTACACTTCATATACAACAATAAATTATGCATGTTTCTAATCGTGAAAGCATTCGCCACAGCATAGCATTCTCTGATTTTGCAATATTCAAGCAGTAAAAAAGCAAATTTCAATTTTTGACATGTACATACCTTGCGAAGCGTCTTCGTGAACTCTCCTCCACCAAAACCGGAAGTTATCCTCACGAATTTCTTTGCAGAACCAACTGTTCTGCTTGTGACGATTACCAGCCGTGAATAAGATAAGATCAGATTTTATTGATTTAAAATCCAAAGGTTGGATGTCATCAAACAACAAACGATACATTCAACTACAGCATGCAGGAATACACAAATATAAACATTCAGATTATTTACAATGAAAAATATATAATATAATATTTAATATAATATTTTATATAATATTTCGGTTTGTGCATAAAATTAAGAAAAAGCTAAATTTGTAGCATGGAAAGCACTTTTCAATAAATAAGAGGTAAAAGGGTGTGTTTGAAGCCAAATGACCGATGTTGTTCTTTTGCTTGTCAGTTTTGAAAAGCTTGCCCCCCCCCCCCCCCCCACCTTCGCATACTCCCCTAGATACGATAACGTAAGCCTGAGTCCGCTTTTGCTCCCAGCGAGGGTTAAGAATCGGCCCCATTCAACGTATGGGAGCAGCGCCCCGAGTGATTTACACCGGGAGGTTTTTTGCCCTAATTCCGTTGGAAGTGGTTGGAAAAATTAACGGGGGTGAAAGATAAATATATTTAGGTAAATCTTGAGGTGTTAAGTAAACGCTGCATCAATCCATGGTAGACTTATATCCATCTATCGTTTTGGAGATATTCTTATTTAGATCAATCGTAGTAAAACACATCGTACTATTCGTAGTAAAGTTTTTCATATTTGGCATTCAAATCCATATATGGATAGGCTCCGCCCATCACGAGAGTATACGTAAGGTGCCATGGCGGACAAGAAACAATTTCCCCCACTTTCCATGTTTGTCACCCCAGTTTTCCAGTCCACTTACAAAGCTTCCCCCCCTCCCCCCCTTTACTTTACATGCTAGTTTCTGTTGATGGGAAATTAATGTTCACACACAGGGCCTTGTTACTATCCAGGTAAATATACTATCATTATCAATGTATAAACATATACAAGGGCGGACATCTTTTTTTACCCCCGCTCGCTTCAAGTCGTGTTTGTTTTTTAAATTCCTTCTAATATATTCAAAACCCTGTTTGGTTCAACTCCCAAGACCTTATTCTTTTCAAAAAATATCATGACCTCCCCTCGACTACCTCTTGTGAAGGCGCAGCGGTCGTTTTTGTCAGGAATTCGCCCGAGTAGAGAACAACATGGACCCAAAGTGAAAGTAACAGCGCCACCTAAAAAAAACCCGGAAGTTCGGAACTCTCGGGGTTTTAGCTTTGAGGTAAGGAAAATACTGTTAAGATTCAAACATCATTAAACGAGCGGGACGATTTGAAGTGAAAACTGAACATTTTTGACTTGTACATACAATGAATGATAAATGCCATTTTCAAGGCTTTTTCTTGATTGCTGTCCATTTTCTTTAATTTATTATTTCGTCTGTTATTTCCCGCGGTATCTTATACTTAGAAACACGATAACTAGCGAGAAAACCAAATATCGAATGGTAAAACCCCGAGAGTTCTGAACTTCCGTTTTTTTATAGGTGGCGCTATTACTTTCACCTTGGGTCCATGTTGTTCTCTACTCAGGATAAGGTCTTGGGAGTTGAACCAAACAGGGTTTTGAATATATTAGAAGGAATTTAAAAAACAAACACGACTTGAAGCGAGCGGGGGTAAAAAAGATGTCCGCCCTTGTATATGTTTATACATTGATAGTATATTTACCTGGATAGTGATAAGTCCCTGTGGTTCACAGTTCAATCATTACAACATATTTCTCGAGACGATTCTGAAGAGACACCGGTTTTGATATATGAAAGTTAACTTATAAATGTGACATACCTCTTCTATTCGCAGTTTTTTTACTTTTAAATTTAAATATCAAATCAGTAACGACCCTAATAAATATTCTATAAACACGATAATGACATCATGATCATGTCTATTTTCATAACAACAACGTGTTTTCAGGTGAACAGGTAAATTTGACCTTACAAATTGTTCCTGTGTTGTGCAATCACAATTACTCCCCTTTCTGATATATATGTCGCCAGTTATGTATACACACCATCATATTACAGACGTCAATTGCCTTGTGAAGATATAATTTATTATCTTATATAGTGTCCGTTATACCAAAAAACTAGAGAATTTAGTATACAACAATAAAACTGAAATAGACAAAGATATTTTATTCTGAAACGATAATTACAGCGAAAAGTAAAATCCGTTTAGGTTCTACCATTTATACAAAAATCTACCAGAATTAAGTTAGGTAAAGTTAGTCAATAGCCTTCGTCTCAAGTCCTCTCAATCATCATCATCTGACTGAATTACTCCACTAACGACCTAATTAAAATTAGATGTGTGTTAGTTCAACCCTTAAAACTGACATTTGACTTCACCACCCTTTACACAAGAATCCGGGTCGTTTCGCCCCGATTACCTGTTCGCCCCCGGTCGATTCGCCCCGGGTGGTTTAGCCCCGGAAAGTGAGTCGATTCGCCCCACTTAATCGCTATTATATTATAATAGATGAAGTCTTTTTCGACAATTTTTTGGTAATTATTTATTTATTAGTTGTATGCAAAAAAAATAATAATTCATTCATTGTTGGTCTACTTTAATTATTTATTTATTAGTTGTATACAAAAAAAAAAATAATAATTCATTCATTTTGGTCTACTTTTGTCAAAGATCTCAAGCGAAACTTTTCTTGCAAAATTTACAAAAAACCACACAAGAACAGTAAAAAAGTTGGGTTTTTTTTTGTACCAACGCAAAAGTGCATGAAATGACACAAAAGTGCATGAACTGACTAAGCTCCTTAGTCATTTCATGCACTTTTGCGTTGGTACAAAATAAAACCAACCTTTTTACTGTTCTTGTGTGGTTTTTTGTGCAAAGTGCGCAAATAACCTCTTTTTTTTAATGAATTACGCATCAAATGCTAAAATAGTATAAATTTTTAAAAGAGTAAAGTTTTAAATATTTAAAATTATTATTATATTTTTATTTTCACTTTTTTGTTTTTATTTTTAACGATTTGTAATAAGTATTTGTCATTTGTTTAGATTCAAATGTGTACAGAATGGCAACAAAATACGACGAAATCTACTAACGGAGACATCAAACTCTCCTTCATATGCTAATTTCTCGAATATTTAACAATAATATATATCAGATTTCGTATGGTTTTACAGGGAAATTCATAGGTAAAGTACATACAATACTCTGTGGTTCTTATCTCCTTTGCAAAGGTTAAAATATGTCAATAATATGTCAAGTTGTTTTTTTCTGCTAAACCGGAAGCGATACCAAACAACCGTTGCCGTTGCTCTTACCATACATCTTCATCTTCATCATTATAGGTGCTACATCTAACGACATTCTTGCACCGCCCATGTGTCAAGTGTCGGAAATTTATTCAAAACGGTCGGATCTAATAAGTTCGGCAAAAGTGGAAGTAGGATCTTTATCGCTTGTGGATTTCTGTAGGATATTCGGATCTAGCTGGTTCCAGTCTTTTAATGTTTTTTAGTATAAAGCTGTCTTTAAAAGTATCAGTACGAGCATGTGGGATTTAAAACTGTTGATTGTGTCCTTTACGTTGTTTCCTCTTGTTTTGGTTGATGTCTGAGATGGGGATGTTTGCATATCCTTCGAGTCCTGTATGCAATATGCAGTAGGATGAGTCTATTTTCCTGTCTGCGTTGTTTCAGTTGTTTCCAGCCTAATTCGTTCATTATCGATGTCATTGATCCTTCTTCGAACGAGTAATTGTTCATAACAAATCTTCCTGCACGTTTCTGAACCCTTTCTAGGTCATTTTTCAGATGTAAACAATTTGGGTCCCATACTGTTCCTGCGTACTCAAGTATTGGTCTTACTAAACTTAGATAAGCTGTTTCTCTTACATCTTTAGCACAAAAATACAGGTTTCTTCGCAACATTCCTAATAATTTATTTGCTTTGTTGGTAACTTCATGTACATGTTTGTTCCATCTCAGGTCAATATGTACCCCCAAATATTTGATGTTGTCAACAAATTCTAATTTGGATCCTTCTAGTTGGTATTCAAAGTCAATGTGGTGTTTCTTTTTTCTAGTTAGTTTCATCATGTTGCATTTTATCGGCTGAAATCTCATTCTCCATTTTCGTGCCCATACAGTGTGTATTGTTCAAAGAAATTTTACACATTTAATCAGGTGTCAAACAATGAAAGTGAACAAAGAAATTTTACACATTTAATCAGGTGTCAAACAAAGAGTGAAACAATACATAATATTAAACACGTCAAGAAAGCATGTTAATTAAGAGGAAGACAAAAATAAAGTACCCATGAACAAGCCTTACAACATCCAAAATACGAATATTTGCAATGGTATTTTCCATATTTCATTTTTTAAAGCACTATAATAAATGAGGACGAAACGACCCGGGGCGAAAGGGAATCGGGGCGAACGGGAATAGGGGCGAACGGGATTCGGGGCGAAACGACCCGGTACCTTTACACAACTAGCCCCACTCCAAGCTTAAAATAAAAAGAATTTATTCATATATTTGAACATAGATATATATCGCTTTTCTAACAAAAAGTTATCTGAAACTGACATGATTATATTGAGCGAGTTTTATAGTTTGGTGGATGTGTTTTTCAATAGACCGCGGTGCTGTACCTAGACTGTTACTATCGGTGAAAACGGCGCGTCCCAAGTTGCTATCCGCAAATGCGACGGTTACTAAATTTATGTAAAATGGATTGGAATACGGTAAGTACAGCTCGTACATTTTGGAATTTTCCACTCTATTACAAAACTCTATTACATTCTGAAGCGTTCATGGAGCTCCACGTATATTCCTGTAAACTATTTTACTGTAATTCGAACAGGATAAGCCATATGAGTCGTTGTGTTTCCCAATTATCTGTTTTGGATGTTGGTCAAACCTGATAATTCATAAAAAGCAAGAAATTAAACAAATATTTTTTAACACAACGATCATTTATTGAGAATATCAATTGTTTGTAAATAAAAAAATGTCACATATTCTGTTACTCTTTTATTTTCATGGTTCATTATTGGTTCCGTGCACCGGCTACTATACATTATGTCGCCAACTAATAACATGAAAAATATGCATGTTAATGACTTCAGAAAAAACCTGCTATTCACCTAGCTGCGGGTCCGTAGCTCTTATCGGTCCTTTTGATATATTTTTTTTTGCGGATCTAAGGTCCACCCCATAATAAAAAACAAAAGTACCATAAAGAGCTATGGTTCCGCAGCTAAGTAACCATTCACCAAGCCCATCGAACAAGTGAAATAACCGTTTTGAAAAGCCAATAACTCCACTTATTTCAGAATCAAAAGACAGCTTTAGTTTCTTATTCAATAATACAGAAATGATTGCTTTGATGTTGTTCTAACCCATTCCAAGAAGGAATGATAATTTGTTTGCCAATTCATATTAATGTTGTTCTTTTTTTTTCTTCTGTGCTTGTAAATTAATTACTTCTATCGAATACGCTCTTATATCATTTTCTTAAAGAAAGTTTTTTTTTTTTTTTTTCAACTTTTGCTTCGTCACACGATTTTGATGAATTTTAATTTTAATTTGGTTGATAAAAATCGGGAAATCACAATTCTGAAATAGATACAGTGAATATGTTTTTGCAGGTATATTCTTTTCGTTGCCAGTAAAAATCCGTCTTGTTCAGTTATTTTGTTATTACCCTTATTTGGTTACGTTTTGCTTGAAGAGTAATAGCCAGTGCCATGAATCTGTTACTAGCAATAGTAACCGTAGCCTACGAAATTTTCGTCAGTTCTCTTTAAGTTGTGTTTTTATTCTATTGTGCCAATTTCAGTTGTCATCTTAATTTTTTTGATACATTACATTACGATCTTATATTCCAACTCACGTACCAAAAGCACACATACATGAACAATAAATGGGAGAAAATCGAATTTACCCACAACCATGAACGACAATGACATTTGAAGCTGACTGTGTTACCGCTTAAAACTAAGCAACAAACCTTATCTTCAATAATACGACCATTGCAAACGTCAGACAAACACATTTAAAATTCCGTACAAAAGAAAGTATAATTGAATGACCTGTATTTTCTAAGCTAGGAGGGATTTTTTCAACTTGTCCTGACGAGGACGCCGACATTTTCCGCCGTTAGTAACCGTTGCATTTGCGGATAGCAACGTGGGACGCGCCGATTTCACCGATAGTAACCGTCTAGGTACAGCACCGTGTAGACATTCGACATTCCCATGGGCACCAACTGTGCTTCTCTTCTCGCCGACTTGTTCATTTATTTTGATATCGATAGACGATATCTTCGCAATCACTTTGAAGTTATCTTCTTTCGTTCGGGTATTAAGGACATTCTAGAAAATAAGGAATAGCATCGGTAATATGTTTTGTCGACTTGAAGTAAATCATTTTATTGTCTGATTGGTCAATAAATGTTCCACTTTCTTTGATTTGATAGAATGTTATTTGACACGACCTCATACGAGAAGTCATCGGATGCTTAACTACTGTATCGCTAAAAAAAATCCAACAGACATATAATTTTAATTACATTGTTTCATTATTATTTTTAATTTGATACTAAATTATAAATGTTAGTTGTTCCAAGTGTATTAGTGTACAGTCACCCGAATAAAATGAAAAGTCATAATTGTGTGACATTAATGAGGGGGCCATCGTGATAGTTGGTAGTTGGATTTAGAACTACCTATACAAATAGTGCCTCTCACCACTAACGTTGTGAGTTCGAATCCCACTCAGGGAGATATAGGTGTACTCAATACAACATTATGTGATAAAGTATGTCCGTGACTTACACCAGATCGGTAGTTTTCTCTGGGTAATCCGATTTCCTCCACCAATAAAACTGACCGCCACGATATATCTGAAATATTGTTGAAAGTGTCGTTAAACACCATACCATAACCATAAAAATGAGGAAAGGGTGGACAAACCAGGACAATAACTATTGACTGCCACTGAAGACATATGGAAAGTTAGATAGAGATGAAAACATTAGTCGACTGTAGCTGCTACTATGTACTTACTCTTATTCAAAATCTACAAAAATGAATGTGATAAATTAGCCTGATAGGAGTATGCAATAAAGTTTTAAATGTCATAAATTGGAATGGGCCGAACATCTAATAAAACAAATACATGTACATTTGTTTAATTTCCTAAGTTCAATAAATGCCGATAAACCTCGCTGATAAATTTGCTAGGTACTAGGAGCAACAGAATTTTCAATAAGGGAACTGATTAAATTGTTGAAATTAGGGTCAAAAATGCCTCTGGGATTTCCATTGAATGACTGAACCAGGGATCTGAATCGAGACATCTGGAACCGTGAAAGACTGTCCGCTACACTGTTCTGAAAAACATCAATATGTTGAGCTTTAAACTGAACATTGTTAATCAAATGGTGATCAATACAAATCGACGAATCAGCTTCATGATCAACTTGTCTTTCAAAGATTGTTTGTCAACAATGCTGACAAAAGCAATATTATAAATATTAAATAGAACTTTTTTATTCTTCAAATTTTCGACCCATAGATACATATAGCTGCTCTAGTACTACAGGTTAAATTACAAAAAGGACACGTCTTTTATAATTTGACGGTCTTTCCACGACTCGGGCCACCTCAACTGGGCCCAGGAACTTTGAAAATATGCCCCACAATCCAAGCCAAGAGTTTCCAGAACTGTCTATGAATAGTTGCAAAATATCATTAGATGACCAAATTTTCTCAGGGAAAAACCACTGCCCATTGAAACTCTTAAAAAATTGTAACCTCGTTGACGTATCGGCACGAACTTCCTCCATTAATCTGTTTTGGCTTTTTGACTGAAGCCATCAAATCGTAAAACCTACGAATAAAGGCTCTCGAGGATTTATGATATTGAAATAAATGAACCAGATCAACCAAGCTTCAAAAATACACCCAAAAAAACTTTATTCTTGCATAAAAAGCCAGAAAAATGAAAACACCGGCATATAGCTCCTCTACGAAGTGAAGGTACCCTACACTCAAATCCATCTGAGAAAGCAAATATACTAAGCAAACAATTTCAGTCTGCTTTAACTTCTGAAGCAAACACTAACATTCCAGTTAAAGGTCCTAGTACTCATCCCACAATGGAACCCATAGAAATCTCTAGGGATGGTGTTTATAAACTCATCAAAAATATAGACCCTAGTAAAGCTACTGGTCCTGACACCATCGCAGGCAGAGAACTGAAAGAAAATATTGATATATGTACAGACATCCTAACTTTATTATTCACCAAATCATTGGAAACTGGCAAAGTACCATCTGACTGGAACCACGCAAATGTCACGCATGTATTAAAAAAGGGGATAAACACAACCCAGGTAACTACAGACCTATATCCCTAACATGCATAGCTTGCAAATTACTCGAACATATGTTTGCCAGCAACACGATGCAACATCTAGAAACCAACAACACACTTTATGAATTATAGCATGGAATTAGGGCAAAACGATCATGTGTGTCACAAATTATTTCTTTAATACATGAATTATCACAAAACAATGACAAAAGACTGCTGTACAAAATGAAATACTTTGGCATATCAGAACAAATCATAAACTGGGTTAAATCTTTTCTTTCAAACAGAACTCAAACAATACTTTTAGAAAATATGACATCATCAAAAGTACCAGTCACATCCGGTTTCCCACAGGGTACAGTTCTTGAACCAATACTTTTTCTAATTTACATTAACGACCTTCCTGAATACATCAAACATAGCCGTATCCGACTTTTTGCAGATGACAGTATAATCTATCGACAAATCAAACCACAAAACGATTGCCTCAAGCTCCAAGAAGATCTCGAAGCTGCTATTAAATGGGAACAAGACTGGCTTATGTCATTTCACCCAGACAAGTGCAACATCATGAATATAACAACCAAGAGAAATCCAATCCCACTTTTACTACAACATGCATGGCCATATGTTAGAATCTGTTCAACACGCAAAATATCTAGGTGTCACAATCTCAACAGACCTAAAATGGAACACCCACATTCAACAAACTGCTATCTCTGTGATTTGATGCCCCTTCCGGTTGGGAGTGTTTCCCAGTATAATTTACGAAATAGTAATAATTATGCTTTACCTAATTGTCGATTAGAAATTACCAAAAAGTCCTTCTTCCTCTCTACTACCCGGGATTGGAACAATCTAAGTTCGGAAATTAGAAATTCTGGTAATATTAACATATTTAAAAGAAAAATTAAAATATTGCTTGAAAAAGTGCCTTTTTATTTCGGTTGGGGTGATAGAAAACTAAATATTATTCATAGCAGACTTAGAAATATGTGCAGTTCGCTAAATGCAGATTTGCACCTTGTCAATTTAAAGCCTAGTTCTGCATGCATCTGTGGGCATAGGTTTGAAGACTGTATACATTTTTCCTTTGAATGTTCCTTTTACAATGAAAATAGGGCAATCTTGTTAAATAAATTAAAGAATTACATAGTTACAATTGAATTGATATTAGCTGGTGATGAAAATTTGACTCCTAACCAAAACATTGAAATCTTCTCTGCTGTTTATTCTTTTATTAGAAGCACCCAGTGCTTTAACTAATATACTAGTTTACTCACTCCAGTCCATGTTGTTTTTTGTTGTTTTTGTTTGTTTGAAACCTTTCTTCTTCTTCCTATCCTTCTTTCTATCCCTATGTTTTGAACATTTTATTTCACCTTATTTTTCTTTATATTTACTTTATTATTAACATCTAAATATATCATGTTGTAAAATTTATTTGTATAATTATCGCCATTATGTACAATTATTTTTTGTTTATATCTTCGTAAAAGGGAAAGGACTTCACTAATGTTGTCATAACTTGTGTCCAATCCCATTTGCAACTTGTATGCAAATAAAATATGTTTAAACTAAGCTAACAAACTGCCGCCAAAGCAAACAAATCATTATGTTTTATCAGAAGAAATCTAAAAGCACAATCACAAACAATAAAAGAACGAGCATATCAAACCCTAATAAGGCCCAAATTAGAATACTGCTGCACTGTTTGGGATCCTCACAAACGAAAACATAAACTCGCTAGAAAAGGTACAGCAACGGGCAGTCAGGTATACATGCAACAGACATCATAACACCAGCAGTGTGTCTGAGATGTTAAACGCCATGAATTGGCAAACTCTACAAGAACGCCGACTAAGAACTAGGCTCATGATGTTTCACAAAATAATAAATGAAAATATCGCTATTCCTACACATAATATATTACATCAGAGCCAGTCTACGACAAGATCTTCCCGGAAAGACTCCTACAGACAAATCCAATGCAATAAAGACAGTTATAAATTTTCTTTCTTTTGTCAAACCATTAAAAACTGGAACAAATTATCCCCCGGCATAACCAAAAACACCACTACAGAATCCTTCAAGAGTACACTCACTCACGATGTGCTCCTAGCTGCGGAACCGTAGCCCTTTATGGTCCTTTATATATATATATTTTTTTTTTGTGGACCATAAGTCCGCAAAAAAAATAAATAAATAAAAAGGACCATAAAGGGCTACGGTTCCGCAGCTAGATGTGCTCCTTGATACTTATCCACACCTTAATCATATTTTTATCTTAATAAATGTAAAAATAAAAAATGAAAAAAATGAAAAAATGAAAATCAAACAAAAATTGTAAAATCGAAAATTAAAAGAAAAATTGTAAAAACTCAAACTGTAATTTACTATGTTCTGAAATTTTTTATAAATTTGGAAATATTTTACCAGGCATGCGCGGGAAAGTAAACATCAGGGCCCGGTTGTTCAACTTGTAGTTAAATTTTAACCAATGGTTAAAAATGATAACCTATGGTAAAAATTTAACCAAAGCATGCAATGCGTTGTTCAACTTATGGTTAAATTTAACTACTGGTTAAAGCATGGTTAAACTGATTAATATTTAACCACGGTATAGGCACTGTCGTGTACCCGATAAGGAATGGTCATTTCAAGATGGCGGATTGTAAATCATCAAAAAGGTAGGTGTGAAGATTTTGACTATTATCGTTCTTTATAGGTTATCTTAGTGTCTATGAGTTACACGTTTAGATAGGACAGTCTTTTTTCTACTTCACCATTAAGTCAGTAAAGCTTGATCCTTTTGTTTTTATCGTAAACTGCCTTCGGTAGTTGATCAATGCAGCGACAAAGATATCGAGGCGTAGAATCCAATTTATTTCACCAATTCCTACCGCCTAGTGACTTTTTATATTAATATGTTGATGCCAAGATTATTCAAACATGTGAATTGTCCAGCAAAATTTTTTTCAGCCTTTGACAAGCCTTGTATCCCTCTTAAAACGTCTATGAAAAGTTTGTTTATGTCATGGAATGGTCACGACAAAAACATGACAAAAATGTATAGGAATGGTCTCATGTTTTGAGTGAAGGAATGGACTTTCAAGCCAAGGAATGGTCTTTTTTGTTTAGGAATGGTCTCCATCATATAAGATATGCTTATTAATAATATTATTGAAGTTCATTTCCGTTTGTGGTCTTTAATGTAAATCTTCTTATTTTATATGATCAATCTTGCCTTAAAATACCCGAAATACCTTACTTGCTATTAAATTGTTATAATGTTTTCCATTTCATTATGCAATGTTTCTTTTATCTATAGGTACAAGTGTTACTACTGCCAATTTGATACTTCCAATCACCAAGCCATAGTGGACCACTGCTGCCAGAATTATCGGGATGAAACATTAAAATTTAGATCTTTTGAATTTAACACTAATGTGGGTAAATTTGGTTAAGAACTCTTTCAGCAATTGTACACATATTGTAATGGTTTATACTTTTGATATTGACAGGGAGTCATTTTTTACATAAAAATATTTTTGTTAAAAGAAATATTCATTGTTATTTAAATAAATTTTATGAAATCAACTCTTTATATCTTTATTATCAATTTGCAAACAATTACAATTATAGTCATTTGATCCAGAGAAAAATGTGAGTAGTCCTGAAGATATAATCCTCTCCGAACATGTGGAAGAATCTCTGCCTCGTGAGCTCTGTGATATTTCCTGATAGTTTGTGGTTACAGTAATTACATGTGATACGTTTTTGTTCACCATGGTTGGTCTGATGAGCCAATAGCTCCCCCCCCCCCTTTTCACAAAATGCTGCTGTGCAAGAATCAATGGTACATTTAAATTTTAAATGTTGTCTCAGGCGATGTCGTCTGAGACCACTTCTACTTTTCAAACATTTTCCACAGTCCTCTCATATAAAATCATTCTCTGAGGCGTGGAAAGATGTATCCATCACAATAAACCTGTAAAAATGAGAAATACACGATATATCTATTGAAGATTTAAGTAACCTCGTATATTTTTGTTTTCATGAAGTAAATACATGTACTGATTTTAAACATAGAAAAATTAAAATAATATATGTGAACTGAAGCACCTATGTACGAAAAAACTAATACATAATTAAACCTAACAGTGGTCTAGACTTAGTGGTAAGAAAACCGAAGATCCAAAAAGTAAAAGAAAAGAAGAAAAAAATTATAATAAAAGTTGAGAGCATCGGTCCAAATAAAATAGTGGTGTGTACTGAAATGGTGATGTATTATACATAACTGCCGGGGTCCGGGTGGCTCAATGAGTTAGGTCGTTGGATATAACAATTCATACAAGCCTATCACCAATACGCGCCCGGCTTTGTAAATTACAAAAAGGGTGCACTCGACTCGCAGCTGCAAGTGATAAAAGTTTACTAGTTGCTTGCCCATGGTCGATGGTTCTCTCCGACTTCCTCCACTACTAAAACTGGTCACCATGATATAGCTGAAATATTGTTGAAAGTGGCGTTAAGCACCAAAAATTTAAAAAAAATCAATACATAACTGCCTGTAGTCGAGGAGTTTCGCTAGATTACCATACGAAGAAAATATCACTTGAGACGCACTAAGGTAGGAATTCCATGACAGAAATACACTAGTGTATTTCTTCCTTACGGAATAAACACACTAGTGCATACTGCAAGGTAGAAATACACTAGGGTTTTTACGTTCCCGGACATTCTACACATCGGAAAGAAAGTACGCTTACAGTATATCAGAGAAGCGAATGGTATGTCGTCATATTGACAAACCAATTGAAATACATGACAGTGAATGTAGTAAGACAAGAAAAATAAGATTTTATGCGAGTGTGAACACTGGATGAACGACAAAGCCATTGCTCCCGCTTTACATCCGATATGTTCAATCAGACCATTCCTAAACAAAAAAGACCATTCCTTGGCTTAAAAGTCCATTCCTTCACTCAAAACATGAAACCATTCCTATACATTTTTGTCATGTTTTTGTCGTGATCATTCCGTGACATAAACAAACTTTTCATAGACGTTTTAAGAGGAATACAAGGCTTGTCAAAGGCTGAAAAAAAAATTGCTGGACAATTCACATGTTTGAATAATCTTGGCATCAACATATTAATATAAAAAGTCACTAGGCGGTAGGAATTGGTGAAATAAATTGGATTCTACGCCTCGATAGCTTTGTCGCTGCATTGATCAACTACCGAAGGCAGTTTACGATAAAAACAAAAGGATCAAGCTTTACTGACTTAATGGTGAAGTAGAAAAAAGACTGTCAACTCATAGACACTAAGATAACCTATAAAGAACGATAATAGTCAAAATCTTCGCACCTACCTTTTTGATGATTTACAATCCGCCATCTTGAAATGACCATTCCTTATCGGGTACACGACAGTGATAGGGGCTCTGTTAAAATATTGAACCATTGGTTATCAAAAATCAATATCGACGACAAGTCTAAGTCAATCAGAAAATACGCTTTTCGTACAATTACGTTGGAAAATCAAAATTATAAAACTTCAAAAATAGCATGAGGTACCTCTATGACATCATGGACATTCCTCATCAATTGGAGAAATTGGATAATTTACATATGAGACACCAACCATTCATTTCATACTGAAAAAGAGGTTATATTTTTTCTTAATTGTTATTCATGAAAAACTTTTTGCATGTTAATTGAAATAAAAAGAAATTCACACATTGAAATCAAAGTGAGAAACAGACTTTTGACATACATGTGTATGCATGGACCCAATTTTAATGAGATATTGGAAACTAAAGAAAATATTCTTAGGCTAACTTACATAATGAAAATTAACAGTCCTTGAAATTGTAAGACAATGAGAAGATTTAATTAAAAGTAGTTTAATGAGTTATAAGAAGCTATCGTCACCTAAATAACACATCTTTAGTGTATTATGATGCACTAAACACGTCTTATTGCCTTTAATGTTATTAAACAACTAAGACGAGGTTCATACACGCTTCCATACTAACTTGTACAACATACTCTTAATATAGGACAAATAACCTTTAGACAATGACATATATGTTATATTCCTCAAGTAAGATTTCACATTTTTTTTTAAATTTTAATAACTTTATTGCTTTATTAAGAAAATAATAACAAAACAAAACAGAAATAAAAAAAAAAACATTCTCTGCGTTATAATGTCATTTTTTCTTTTCTTTTTTTTTCATTCAAAAATAAAACCATTTACCCACATTTTCTTTTGTTCCATTTTTCTTTGATTTCATTTGGGGTCCTAATGGCAACTCCCAGTTAGCTGGTCTTCTCAGTTATCTCAGTCTTTTTTTCTTTTCATTTGTGATTATATTTGAGTGCTTTGAATTTATGATGGTATAATTTTTTCCACTTCCCTCTGTATTAAGACAACCTCCTCTCTACTAAAACTGCATTTCTTCAGCCTCTTTTTGTCCTGTGAAGGGGGGATTGAGTCAGCCATATTTTTTTTTTATTTATCTGCTGCTAGGATATAACAAGGAATTATGGGATACATTGGTCTTGGTTAAATATTAAATCTGCAGTTATTGGTTGGTTAAATTTTAACCAAATGGTTATTTAACCAAGTGGTTAAATGAAGGTGAAAAACTCATTTTTAACCCTTGGCTTACTAACCCATGGTTAAATCGTTAACCAATGGTTAAATATAACCATATGGTTAATTTAACAACAAGTTGAACAACCGAGCCCAGTACGTTGATGGTTTTCCGTAACCAAAGAAGAAGAAGAAGAGGATGGAATGGCTTTTGTACAAAAGGACATCCATCCAGCACCAGATTCTAACTCCTTTAGAGTAATTTTACGTCGAAACAATAGTGGTTTTAAAATCAATTTCAACCTATCCAATTTGTCATGCGGAATCAAAATCATCATTCGATCAGTATCAATTGAAACTTTAAGAGAATATTTGTAAATGTAATATCTCCGTCACTTAGATAAGTTTGAGGACAATTGATAAGAAAGTAAATTGATGCAGTATTACATATATCATATTACATTAGAAACAGCTGATGTATCATCAACAACGAAGAAACTTTGGTTGCGTGAGAAAAAAAGGTCAACCGCAGATATTTTGACTTTTTATATTTTCATGGCATCCCATTGTTACTTGTGCCATCCAAGGGTAATATTCAAACGCACCCATTATTTTTTTAAACAGAATATTACTAAGAACCGAAAAGATTCGATTCAATCCGTCAATATTTGTTTTTCCATTTGGATTCTCATTTTATTCTAAATTTCATTATAATTGTATGGAATTATAATAAACAAGGGCTAATTAATGTTAAAGACAAATGAGGTAAATAATTTGAAAATGAATTCGTGACAACTCGGACCAAGAAAACTCTGACCACTGTTAAGACAACTCGGACCACTTCTTTAAGACAACAGTTACTCGGACCACTTCTTGAAGACAACTCGGACCACTTTTTGAGGACAACTCGGACCAATATTTAGGGTAAAATCAGACCACTTTTAGGTCAGCTATAACCAATTTTTAAAGACAACTCGGACCACTTTTTTAGGACAACTCGGACCAATTTAATGGCAATTCATCCCGTACTTGATACTCTTGAAGTTTCTAACACTTTGTCAGTAATACTTTTTTTAGACCATTGATTTCTTTTTGGAACAATGTCAGACAGGTCACTTATAGAGTTGCAGCGTCTCATTTGAAAATTCAGAACTTTACAGAAAAAAAAGGAATATAAACACCTAAAAACTACAGTCCAAATTTCAGCTTAAACAAAGCAATTTCTGCCATTCTAAGAAATTTCTATTTTTAGTAAAAGCTGCCATAGTGCCGTTTTTGTGAAATATAGTGCACTTAGTTAACAGTGCTTTCGATCTTCTTGTTACATTGTTTTTATGTATAATATTTAGTTGTTATCTCTTTAACGCTAATAAAAATAATTTTAACACATTTTGTTCGTTTTTTCTTCCAATATCAATAAGACGTTTTCTGGGTGAAAAATAAAGGTTTTATAACAGTTTCCAAAACTTACTATATAGAAAAAAAAACACACATATTATCATTTTTTAATTTTATAATACCTTTATTTTTCACCCTGAAAACGTCAAAATATTGTGATAAAGGAAAGAAGGATCAACATAAAAATCAAGAAAGCAATATTCAACAGTATACACATTCAAAACCCAACAAACAAAACAGAGTACATGTAATTGTGTAAAGTGGTTCTAATTGAGTGTTATAAGTGGAAAAGTGATCCTCCAAGTTGTCCAAAAATGTGGTCCGAGTTGTCCTCAAAAAGTGGTCCGAGTTATCTTCAAAAATTGGTTCGAGTTGTCTTCAAAACGTGCTCCGAGTTATACAGAAAGCGATAGGTATCTTCAGACTTCAGACTTCGGACTTCACACTTCGAAGTTCAGACTTCAGATTTCGGAATCTTTCATAGTTCTGTAGTATCCATTGTGTGGGACATAGCTGTAGGTGACCTGCTCGACCATTCCTTTCCAGTACAAATAAGAACCATGTTCGAGCTCGTCATTAACACATCGCACGGTTTGTTTTGTTTCGCCATCCACAAGGTTTGTCCTTTGTCAATCTGGTACCCTATTGTCTACGGGTTTTTGTTTCCGTTTGACAACGAGCGAAACTTGATGAGGGTAATAGCTTGGATGCGAAACTACGGCTTTCCATGGCATTACAGCTTCATTCCAGTTATCGTTCACTGTGTTTTTAAAATTATTTTCATCCTCATGTTTACTATTTTCGCTGAACCGAGCCAAGGCATTTGTTAGCTGACGATTTTCGTTCATATGAATTTCGGTCGACATTTTGATTTTCGATAAAACTGGAAGTGATTGTCTTAAAACTGGAACTTTCTAAATTAGTCTTTTTTGTTTTCATTGCCAATAACTTGATTGTAATGTATTATCCTTTGTCGAATATGCTGTACTTCTTACTCCTTGAAACCTAAACATAAGAAGAAATTATAGATTAGTCTTAGATATAAGAAGAAAATATTTAAACGAGTCTAGAAATAACTCTTAAGCGAACACCAAACACATCATCTGTAATCACCTGTAAAGTTGATTGAGAAATACAATGTAACATCAAAACTGGAGATGTTAATGTGTGTGCGTGCGTGTATATATGCGTGTTGTCAGAGTCTGTTAACAGGGTGGTAATTGCGCATAGATGCCCGGGGACATGATACGCGACCCAATCGGATCAATTTATATCAATTGCAGGAACCATATAAGAAGTAATCTGCAGTACACAATCATCAATATCCGGTGTACGGGGGTACAAGGTGGGTGAATGGGCGGTGGTTTATGATGGGTGGGGTTATCGATAGTTTATAAGAGCAACTACCATGTCACCAATGAGGCATATGATTGCACCAAGTCACCGCGCTGTGTGCAGATGATGTTGCAAAAGTGTATGTTTTTACTCTTAAATGGGGGACCAGCATTTGTTTACAAAAACCCTGATAGAACTCAACCCCACAGCTTAACATGGTTGCCATGGTGACAGACCATGAGTGCTGAAATTGATGTCAACAAATATGTAACCAAGCTGATTCTTCAAAAAGGACCCTTTTTGGAAATGAGCTAAATTTTTCATTGGCTGTCCTTGGTTTCAAACTTCGGACTTCAGAATTGGCACTTCAGACTTTAGATGTTATATTTCACTCTTTCTACTTGAGAAAATCCGGAAATAATGATTCCGAAATCTGAAGTCTGAACTTCGAAGTGTGAAGTCCGAAGTCTGAAGATACCTCTCGCTTTCCGTAGAGTTGTCTTTACAAAGTGGTCAGAGCTGACCTTAAAAAGTGGTCCGATTTTACACTAAATATTGGTCCGAGTTGTCCTGGAAAAGTGGTCCGAGTTGTCTTCAAAAAGTGGTCCGAGTTGTCTTTACAGAGTGGTCAGAGCTAACCTAAAAGTGGTTTGTTTTTACACTAAATATTGGTCCGAGTTGTCCTGGAAAAGTGGTCCGAGTTGTCCATAAGGTGGTCCGAGTTGTCTTGATCCGAGTTGTTTTTGGTCCGAGTTGTCCTGTTTCCATAAAAATGTAACGAATAACGACAATCGGCAAACCTCGGCTGTAATACGGTATTTGATATGCGTCTACGCGTCACATTTCTTCGCCGGAAGACCGTATCACTTCAATCAAACATTGCGCACCGCGAATAAGTTCTAAAATGGCGACAATAGATGAGTTTGCTTTGAAAAATATTGGTCTTTGATGAAGGTACGGAATCAGCCGACATTGCGACGAATGAAAATATATTATTATTGGACGAATATTCGAAAGTGAAATTATTTTAATACCTCCTTCATTGAAGATTTCCGAAAGTAGTTCCAATGGGAGCTATCGTAATACGGACGAGGTATGATGAAGGTACGGAATCAGCCGAAGTTGCGACGAGTGAGACGAGGTATTGAGGGAGAGAAGCGGACTCACCCGAGGTTTGCCGATTGACGGACGAGGTCAATCGTAACTACTCGGCCATTCTTGCTACCCTGCA
Source organism: Bathymodiolus septemdierum (assembly GCA_963383655.1). NCBI lineage: Eukaryota > Metazoa > Mollusca > Bivalvia > Mytilida > Modiolidae > Bathymodiolus > Bathymodiolus septemdierum. The sequence goes on from OY726522.1 coordinate 30,853,163, forward strand.
AATAACCTCGTACGTACATAGTAGAAATTCTTCTTAAATTGTTTGCCGGAAGTTAAGTTAAGTTAAACTGCACAAAAATATAGTCCACGAAAATCCAATATGGAACACATACTAAGTAAAATCTAATCATGCAAAACTAATTAAAACTTTAATTGAAATATAGAAAATTGCTTAAAATATAACTTTATAAAATTTTCATGTAACTGACATTTGAAAAGTAGTGCGATTTATACGCCTAATGCATACGAGGTTATTTGCAGGGTAGCGAGAATGGCCGAGTAGCTACGATTGGGACGAGGTATGATGAAGGTACGGAATCAGCCGAAGTTGCGACGAGTGGAATAACGAAAATGTATTGGTATCAGGTCGATCCCGCCCCAAACCAGTTCGGCCCAAATCGTTCCGGCCCTAAGTAGTGTCGGCCCAAGTCGTTCCGGCCCAAGTCGATCCAGCCCCAAGTCGATTCGGCCCTACTATGCATATTATGTTATATACTAGCAAACCTAAACGTCAAACAGAAAGTGTGTTCCGAATGATAAGCGGGAGATAACTAGTTTCCACAGGAGTCACACTCTAGAGCTTGCTGCCGCGGTCTGACAGGTCTGGAACACACTACACATGGGTAAGATATCATGGAAGGAATGAATGAAAGCTATAGTCATAGTTCCTTTTTTATAGCCACAGCGCGGCAGAACAAAGACTTTCAGATTTCTCACACCCTAAAATTAGCTTGGGTTTTGAGTTCTTGTATGCTGAGTGTCTATTCTGCACCAAGCACAAGTTGGAATAAATCTCCATTTGGTATCTTCCCTTGGTGCTTTCTGCAGATGTGACACTTGTATACATCTATTATTTATTATTATTTTAATGAGTATATATATTATATACTCAAACTGAATTATAAAACACTTGTTTACACTTATTATTTATATCAAACTGAATATAAAATTCTAAGACAATCTTGCTTGAATTACTTCCCTTTGTTCTAATCTGTGACAGACATGGTTGATGGTAATAAAATAATTATTATAATTTACTTTATTTATTGTGTATGTGCTAATTATAAATGTTGTATCATGCCCTCCAGGGGTCCTGATTTGGAAAATAAAGTATCTTGTATCTTGTATCTTGTATGTTTTTACTACACTTGATTTTATAAATTGTACACTAATCAGTACTAACTGCTGTATAATCATCATTTAATTGTAATAAATATATTTATTTAAGGAGTACTTTGATTTCTTGATTACACACAAAAAATTCTAATGTTTGAATTTTTAAGATTAAAATCGATCAAAAACATTTTGAAATGATAAACACTTGTGTATTTCAGTTCAAAAGTATTTAATTTCCAATGGGGCCGTATCAACTTGGGGCCGGATCGACTTGGGCCGGAACGACCTGGGCCGAATTAACTTGGGACCGGAACGACCTAATGTATTTGGTATTTAGATATTTTAAAATGTCGTGTACGTGCAAAACTTGAGAGACGGAGAGGCACTGTGCAGACGATAGAAATGTTATCCTAAGATGTAGCCTGACCACCATTGATTTAGAAATGATATAATATTCTACAAATACGACATGTTAACAAAGAAAGCAGGATGGATATTGGGAAAGGACAAATTAATAATAAATACAGTGTCACGTTTAGAGGTTACAAGACCATCATGGTGTTTCTATGTAGGTAACTGTTACATCATTATGGTGTTTCTATGTAGGTAACTTTTACATCATCATGGTGTTTCTATGTAGATAACTTTTAATTAACTTTTACAACTATTGTCTATATTTATTGGTTTGCCACACATTTATTTAGTCATTTTCAGCTATATAAACTTTTTTTTAACATTTCATCATTTGTAAAAAGTTGGCTAATGACGACAATCGATCAACCAATCAAAGTTTTATTTAAAGTCGGTACATTTTATAACAATACAACATAAGCTCTCAAGAGCTTTTCAAACCGACATGCATAACAAAGGAAAAGGGGTGTTTATTTTCATGTCCACTTTTTAACTATCATGACTTTCATGTCGCATAAAATGGCTATTTGAGATATTAAAATTTGATGTCACTTTGACCTTGCACCCATTGTTGTAGATACGATAGCGTAACCCTCATTCCGCTTGTGCTCCAGTTAGGGTTACGAATCGGTCCCATTCAATGTATGGGAGCAAATTAAAATTTTCGTTAAATGAATATTTCAACTTTCTTTTTGCATATCTGGTCATAACTTATTATTCCCTACAATATTTAAGTAATGACAATACGAAATAAGTGTTACAATACCTGTTTCTACCTTCACGATCGATTTAGTATTCGAAAATTGTTTCTTGTCCGCCATGGCACCTTACGTATACTCTCGTGATGGGCGGAGCCTATCCATATATGGATCTGAATGCCAAATATGAAAAACGTTACTACGATGTTTTACTACGATTGATCCAAATAAGGATATCTCCAAAACGAGACAAGTGCACGTGAAATAGCAACTTGTAAACAAAATGTCGGACAGAAAGAAGATTTCATGCATTCAAATTTTCAGATGGATATAAGTCTATCATGGATTGATGCAGCGTTTACTTAGCACCTCAAAGTTTACCTAAATATATTTATCTTTCACCCCCGTTAATTTTTCCAACCACTTACTACGGAATTAGGACAAAAAAACACCCGATGTGAATCACTCCGGGCGCTGCTCCCATACGTTGAATGCGACCGATTCGTAACCCTCGCTGGGAGCAAAAGCGGACTGAGGGTTACGTTATCGTATCTACCATTGTTGTTGGTCATCTGTTTCTCAGATTCTTTTTACTATTCACTATTCGCAGAAATACAATGTACATGTACCTAATCTCATTGAGATTTGACTTCCGAAGAAAATTAGGCTAGGGACTGTGGTGGTCGTGATCGTTTGGTAGTTGGATTTACAACTACCTGTGCTATCAGTGCCTATCACCACTAACATTGTGAGTTCGAACCCTGTTAATGGCGAAATGTACTCAATACAACATTATGTGATGTTTATCAGTGACAGGTCAGTGGTTTTCTCCTGGTACTCCGGTTTCCTCCACCAATAATACTGACCGCCACGATATAGCTGAAATATTGTTGAAAGTGGCGTTAAACACCATAAACCAAACCAAACTGGAGACATTTTCTGCTCTATATCTCCAGTCTAATCTCGTCAAAAACATTAAAGGTATTCTGGAAATTTAAAATCTGACCCCATTGTATTCCGATGCATAATTTGTTCATGTACAGATTGTGTCAGATTCGAAATCACATGACTGCATAGGTAGTTGTAAATCCAACTACCATACGATCATGACCACGATAGATAACTTTATTAACCGAGGTGATACCTCTTCATGTAAGGTTGAAATAGATGACGTCATTATAATGGGATACTTAATGGTCTTCAACCAACCCTGCAACAGATTCTAACTTCCTAGCTAGTAGTCAAAATGAGTCTGTTAACTACAAACATTCAGTGGCTGATATTATACTGTCCATGATTGTCATTCATTTTTGTGATAGAATGCAGTGCCTGAAATGGACCCAGTCGCCAAATGCGAATAATATCTTATTCGGACGACCAAAAGCTGCTCCAAATTAGGTAGTCACTGGCCCAACAAAAAACGTTTGGGTGATTGCCTAAAAGACCGTTAAAAATTGTTGTTTTACCGAAACCGGACATATTTTACTGTAACTTCAGCGGTAGATAGCTCTTCTGTTCTAGTCGAAAACGGTTTGTTACGAGCACAGTGATTGGTCCAAATACATTTTTGTAGCCAATGAATACACAGCTAATGTAATTTACTGTTCTCCCCAATTATGTATTTTTACAGAAATCGGAAACCTTTTTGTGTCAATCCTTAGGTAATCATTGAAAAACTTTTCCCCAACAACGGAGAGAAAATCATTGACAGTTGACAGTTGTCAAACTACGGAAACGATCTGGCCTGTCACTTCTTTTAAACTTTTCATAGTTCATGTACACGGCTACATTTTAATGACAATTGGGAGTGGTTTTCTTTTTTGGAACCAGAACTTTTGTTTACAAATTAAAAAATAACAGGAAAAGTTAACAGTTGTTTATATAACAGAAAATGACAGCACCATTTGTTATTTCAACAAAGTGAGATACTTATTTGGAATGAATAACCAACTAACATACTAACATTACCCTGAACTGAGAAGTTATTTTACCTTAAAATCACTTCTTCATAGTGAATTGAAACAAGTGATGTCACTCTTCACTCTGGGGAGTGCAAGAGTGGTCCTTGTAGTGGCATTAGTCTACTCTTTTCCGGATGTCTTTAATGTGATCATGGCATTGATCTCCCCTTACACAAACCAACCCTTTTATTGTCCCCATCCGATGGACTAGCATCGTTTCTTAAGACCACCCTAGCCAATAGCGTCAAGGTTGTCAAAAAGGTTATAACAAGTAAATTCAGGTTTCATTTGATAGCAATTGTGGTGTTTTCGCAATTTCAGCTGTACACCTGTACCTACCAAAATAACCTTGAAGAGCCCCCCCCAACCCTCGTGAGACAAGTGTAAGAATGAATTTTAATGTTCTTGATAAAAAAACGATTAATCTGAAAACTGTATATATATTGATATCCGATGTCTTTTTTTCATAAAAAAATGTCATAAAATGTTTGGGCCACCATTATACCATTTGGACCAGTGACTAATTTTTTACTGGCCCAAAAAAAATTTCGGCACTGAGAATGAGGTATTTTTGAGTGATAACAAATCTGTGCAGGTTTTTTTATCATTTGTTTATATATATATGTATTGCCATTGGAGAATCAATTATCAAGCGGGGAGGGTCAGGATCTCATTAACTGGTGTAACATGCTACATTTTTGTGGCCGTCTCAAGCCAGGACCTAAATTTCAAACATCATACGTTGTGGTCTTTATTTTTGATCAATTAGTTGTGGTGAGAGGTGATTCACTGATTGTTCATTTTGTTAACGTTGATATTGGTGGAATTGTTGATCATCACTGTTTAAACTTTCTTTTCATAATATATTCACCATGTAACTTCAATATCTTTTTCATTCCAGCTGGCTCATCGCTCAGCTACATCAAAAGTACAAGAAACATCAAATGAAGTCTTAGATAATGGAGATCCAAAGATTATTACCAACAGTTCATCAGAACAGGAACAATTAAAGCATAATTTAGATCTCGGGAATAATTCTGATTTAAGTCAGGGTTTTTTGTTACATCATAGACAGTCAAGTTCTGTTGTCCACATAAATAAACACTTGGAGGATGTTTCGTATTTCTTTCCTAAATCAGGAGATGTTATCACATATAAAAATGTCTTCACACCACAAACAATGGAACAGATACAGACTGCTTTGGAAAATGATAAAAAAGAAGAAAGTCCAGCACTCAGTTATGAGTCCATTGAAGATCATTACTGGCTTGAACAGAAAATTGATACCTCCAAACTTGTACAACATTATATGATGCTGTCCAAACTACGGCTGACAGGTACACATTTTGTTGTTTTCTAATACCTTTTGTTGTTAAGTTTTACAGATATGTCAAAATTTAAGAGACTTCCATTGAATTTTAGTTGCTATATGTATGTCTCGCTCTTCTTGGGGTATTGTTTTCGTCAATCAGTCTGTCTGTTTGTCCATCACAAAAGTTTGTGCATGCAACTCCTCCTACATTTTGAATGGTAATTCTTTAAAACGTAACAAGCATGCTGTATTATCATATGGAGATCCTCATACAATGTATTGTTACAGCATAATTTGCTGCATTATGATCAGATTTTCTTTGAAGGAGTTATTTCCCTTTTGACTTATAATCTATAATGAGGTTGATTTCTTTGGGTCGTCATCACGCAACACTGACAATACACACATCTTGAATTTATATCTTACAGATATCAAACCATGTTGTTGTCTAAAAATTTCACCTTTCCTAAATCCTTCGTGTTTTATTTAATTAATTATTGCAGATAATTAACAAGGTCCATGTTATTTTCGCTATGAACTGATTTTTATTTTACCACAAACAGTTTTCAGTAAACCACAGACAATTGTACATGTATAAACACATTGTAAATTTTAATATATATCTAATATACAATGTATGAGTTTGCATAACGCTGATTAGAATGTGGAGAGCTTGACCCTTGCGCTAGGGGCCCTATGATCCTATTTCAAAGCCCATAATTCCTTTAACATTTTGATTGTAAATTTCTTAAAACTTTGTATACTTCCTTATTATCATACAGAGACTTGTAAGTTTATATTGCCACATGAAATAAAAGAATTATTAATGTTGTGTTTATATATATTTCAGGTTTGGTAGTGTTAACTTCAATGGCAGGGTATGTGATGGCTCCTGGCATGTTTGATCCTGTCACATTTTTGTTTGCTACTGTAGGAACGGCTTTGACCTCGGCCTCAGCTAATGCCACTAATCAGGTATAGCATTTCTGTTTTAAGTCGAACTCTGTTTTTGGTTTTAACTAAGCTGTGACAGTCAAACTCAGTTATTAGTTTTATCTAGGCTGTGACTGAGTCAAACTCAGTTATTGGCTTTAACCAAGTTGTGACTTGAGTCAAACTCAGTTATTGGTTTTAACCAAGCTGTGACTGAGTCAAACTATGTTGTGGATTTTAACATGATGTTTGGTACTTTCGTTGTTTTTTTTCCTTCAAAATGCTTGTTGCATAGCTACATAAAAAGTCCAAGCTAGATATGAACTATTAACCTTTTCTTACATACAGTAATATTTAAATGGATACCAATCAAACTTTACTTGTAAATTGAATTTGCTTTCGATATATTTTTATATTTCAATATTTTGCTTTATTTTCAATACCACTTTACAATTCTGAAATTTTCGCCCTGGTGTATTCTGTTAACATACATTCTCTCACAAATAAAGAATATACAGTATGTTTACTTGTTTTGTCTTTTGTTCAGATACATAATATGCTTTGAATATACAACAATGTAGAAAGTACCAAAATTGTTGAAAAATAGTTAAAATCAAAATAATCTGATATTTTCATTTGTTTTCTTCTATATATAATAATAGATAATGTAAAAAATCAGTTGACCCATGTAGTTTTTTTTCATTCAAAGATCACTACATTTAACAATCATTTATACCAACTAGTTTCACAAATTTTACATTAATGCATTCATTATAAAGATATCTGCTAGACAGTTCTATCAATTTATATCTTTGAAAATGTACCATGTTTTTATTTATTAAGTTTTGAGCTGGTAATGTGTCATATCATTCTGAAGGTATTGTTTTTCTTCAGGCAAGCAAATTCAGTTACCCAATTAGCTTTGTGGTTTATTTTCCTTAAAATGAAATTCTGACCTATTCCCCCATTTTTCACTTAACTTATCATTGTGTAATTTTATGACAAATTTGGTGATGGTATTTCTGGACACAGAAAATCGAAGCTAAACAAGAATCTCAAACTAAATCCACTTTATTACTTCATGTACTTGTAAATTTTCTCTTCATTTTTTCCATGAAGACAAATTCCATGGTGACATAGTGTTATATTAGTTTAGTTATTAATTACATTGCCATTTAAAAAATATTATAGAATTTCATAAGAGAGTGAACCTGTCTATAACAATCTGGAAACCTGTGTAAACTGAATATCTAATTTAGTTCAAATGTATGAAAACTTAATGTTAAATGAATCTGTATTATCTGTCTATGTGTAAACTAAAAAAAAAACTGTTTTAAAGGTTTTGTTGAATACTAGAATAGTAAACTTATTGCACATATACACAAAGAAAAAAGTTAAGCACCCCTGTGTTTTTGAAATGACAAATGATATGACAAGTATCACGAGATTACTGACCAGATAAATTCAAGAACGCAATGGTGACCTGTTAGGACATTACATTGGCTGTAAGAAACCACAAAAAAAAATAAAGAAAAATGTTAATTTAATGAATATTTAATCACAATATCACAAGACCAGTTTTTGCAGTAAAACATGTCCATTTTAAGTATTGACCTTCACAGTTCAAAAAGCACGATAAGATTGTCATTTCACTTTCAAAACGTCACTTATGAATCACTTGACGACATCTATTGTTCAAAGTTCAGTACCGGGTGTAACCCCCACATGCTTGGATGACGGCCTCAACCCTGCGTCTTATCCCTCCAGTTAGACGTCGGATGTCCTGTTGTGATGGCTGCTGCCATTCCCGATGCAATGCTGCTTCCAACTGACGAATGTTTTGCACAGGAGGTTGCCGAGCCTGTATACGACGGCCTAACATGTCCCAAATATGCTCTATGGGATTCAAATCCGGGCTCATGGCTGGCCAAGGAACAGAAGTCATGGCTTCGCTTTGGAGGTAGGCGGTTACTGCTCTTGAACGATAAGGCCTGGCATTGTCATCCATATACACAGGCCTTGTAGCTAGTGGGTGGTTGTCGAAATGGGGGACAACAACTGGTTGCAAGACGTCTCTGATGTACTGATCTCCAGTTAGGTTGCCTTGTATGGTAACTAAATCCAGCTTGCAGTCATGAGAGATACACCCCCAAACCATTACTGAGCCTCCACCGTAAGGAACAGTTGGCTGGATGTTCCTTGAGGTATAGGCTGTATTTTTGTGTCTCCAAACCCTCATCCGGCCGTCGGTTACATGAAGCAGAAACCGGCTCTCGTCTGACCAATGGATCTTGCGCCATGTCCTTAAATTCCAACCACGTTGTGCTAAGCACCATGCCAAACGTGTTCGTCGATGTCGATCTACCAACAGTGGACGTTTAATGACTCTCCTTGACTTAAGTCCTGCTGATTTCCGACGGTTTCTAACTGTTCTTGTTGACAGACGTCTATTGGGCAGCCAGTGTTTGAGTACGGGACTGGTTGCGAATGGCATTCGTCTAACCAAATGCTGCAATGCCCTGTCGTCACGATCAGATGTTACCCATGGTCTGCCGGATCTTGGCAAATCTTTCACATTGTTGGTTTGTGTGAGTTTTCTCCTCAGTCGGCTGACTACAGTATAGTGGTAGCCCATCTGACGTCCAATAGCTTTGAAGGACATCCCTGTTGTATGCATGCCGATTATTTGCCATCTTTGTGCTTCTGATATTCGCCTTCGTACCATGCTTACTGAGAATGAATAAAAAATTTAAAATACCGGACTTAAATACCCAAATTTGAAGTGTGAACATACTGAATTTTGAGTAATGCATGAGAGGCATGGTTCACATGCATGACTAGTCGATATTAGACATAATGGTGACACCTGTATGAGCACATCTTTTTAATGGAACATTGTTCTTGCTATAATCAATATCAATATTAAAATCTAAACTTAGTGTAAACTGATTAATATGCATTCAACTTTTGTAGTTTTTAGAAGTGCCATACGATTCACAGATGAACAGAACAAAAAACAGAGTACTTGTTCGTGGATATTTGACGTTAGTATTCATTTATTGAGTTACATCAGTCCTTTATAAAAGGAACCACATCAGTGGTGTAATCATCAGTAGTGGTTAGCGTGCTCACATCAAGTGTGATAGGAACCGCATCAGTAGTGTAATCATCAGTAATGGTTAGCGTGATCACATCAAGTGTGATTGATCATGGATTCAAGCCCTGATCGTGTCAAACCAAAGACTATTAAATTGGTATTTATTGCTTCTCCACTAGTATGCTGCATTAAGGAGAGAGAACAAAGACTGGTTGGCTTGGAACGGGGCATGTGTCCGAGTGGAGCAACATGTCTACTTGGAGGCTTGTTGTTTCAGTGAGATAGCACTATCAAAAAATCCAAATAAACGTGTTGATCTAGTACACCACGGATATCATTATCATCTTATTGAATGTGACTTGCTCTCGCCATGATATAGCAACAATATCGTTCATTCTGTGTTAAACAACAATCATTCACTCAATCCTTTACAAAAGGTTAGGGTTATTGGTTTGTATCGTCACATTCAGCAAGCTATGTCGTGACTACCAGATGTTTTGAGGGATGAAAGTCTAGAGAGTAATAATTAACTGAATTGCCAGAACTTGGTTAGGTTTCTGGAAACCATATAACACTAGAAGTGAGTATCTGTGTGAGCATACATAAGTAGTGTTAGGATCGAGATAATACGTCAACAGTCTTCACCTCTTACCCAGTGAGGCCCTAATCCTGTCAAGAACTTATCTCTTGACCACCCAGGCCATAATCGTTTAATGAACTGATCTTGGGTCTATAAATTTATTGATTAAACCATTTTGGTGCTGACATTAATCGATGAATTTACTTTTCCTGATCATACATGCATGCATCTGAAAATTCAACCCTTTAAATAAAGGTTTGAGTTCTATTTGATAGCCGACATTTTTGTAGTTTTGTTCTTCCTTCAGTGGGATTTGAAGCAGGGCTAAGCGACCTGGTGAACTCTCCTACCTTGTCAATGTTGTAAGGCCTCATTCCCAAAATTATTCAGTAAGGGAACCAGATATTCTGTACCTCTTGAACAGACTTGTTACATGATGTATGAGAAAGCATGTCTATTCTAATGCATACCTGTTAACCCTCCCCCTTTTCGTGGGAGTCTCCCGCGTAAGAGCCTTATCTCCCGCATGGACTGGGTCTCGTGCGCGGGAGACATTAATCTCCCGCACACACCTTTTCCTCCCCCCAACAAAAAAATCAAGTACAATAAAATCTTGACCTACATTTTGCGATCAATATTTCTGGAAATTCCCCATTTGGAACTCCCGCGCTGATGAAAGACGCCGAGAGATACGAATGGTAAAGGTGTTTAAATGATATCCGGTTATTGATCTGTTTGACACCTTTACAGGTAAATTGGGTCATGGAGATTAATTAAGGTGTTGATGATTATACAACAATTATCCACTGATTGACAGTTAATTGGGGATAAGGAAGTGGGTTTGTGGCACACGCTTAGATGATTAGAAGTGTGATAGTGGTAATTAAAAATAGTTATAAAGCGTTGTGCAAACAGGAGTCGGACAACCTTTGATGTAGTCCGAGATTCCTCTGTCGTTTAACGGCTTTTATAAAGTTGCTGTTGAACGGCTACAGCAACTTTATAAAAGCCGTTAAACGACAGAGGAATCTCGGACTACCTTAGATGCCGAGGAAAACTTCTTATTTCGATCAAACGTGCAATGAATTCATCTCGGATTGAGTTGTTATGGCTTGTTTTGGGACCAAAGCCGATCAAAGTATTATTTAAGGACTAAGTTCCAGGATGGAATTGATAAACCACAAAAATGCCAAAACGTATGCTATCGCCCAACGCACAAGCAGCAAAGTTACTTTTTAATTTTAGTGCTCTGACTTTATTGTTCAGAGCATTCTGTCTTCATTGTTTTTGCTTTGTTATAACCTTATGATTATGAGTAAATTATAAATACAGTTTTTATCCTTCATTCATCATATGAAACACTACTAATAAGACAGAAATGTAAACAATATATATTGAAATGGGATGCAGTTGGTTCAATACTAAAACAAACAAAAAGAAAACATCAATTAACAATAAAAACATGCATCAAATATGTCTATAAAAAATCTCCAGTTATGAGACCAAATCTCCAGCCAAAAATTTACAAATCTCCAGTTGTAGCATAGCAATTCTATCACATGTGTGCAACTACAAGGTACAATTTTGTGCGTTTAAAGGCGACGCACAGAATCTCCCCCTTAGAAGAGTTGGTAGGGGGGAGATCTCCCCCCTAGCAGTTCCCAGAGGTTAACAGGTATGCTAATGGAACAGCAGAAATCTATTTTAATTTTAGTCTTAGAATACCAGGAACATTGTCTGAATTTACGAAAGATGTTCTGGCCTATAGACAATATTTTACCATCTGAAAGAAAGAGTTTAATATATGGGTAATGACAATCTACATTGTATCTTTATTATATTTCAGGCCAGTCCATGCTTTATCATTTGCTACTGTGACTGGAACTATTGGAGTAATTACCTTGGCATTCGGAGCAAACCCTCTGACAGCTGGACTTGGAGTTTTTAACTGGGTCTTATATACCATGTTTTATACTCCAATAAAGAGGATGAGTATATCTAACACTTGGGTGGGATCTGTCGTAGGAGCCATACCACCGATCATGGGATGGGCTGCATGTACAGGTGGAATAGAGCCAGGTAATTAATATGTTTTGTTACATTATAATTGTATAATTATGAAAAGAAACCGTGATGGTAAACAATTCCACCAATATCAACAACACGAACAATCACCTCTCACGTCATTGAACATAAAAAAGACCATGACATTGGAAATGAAAGTTCTGGCTTGGGCAGGCAAAAAAATGTGGCAGGATCAAACCTGTTAATGGGATCCCAATCTTATACAGTTAAAAAGGATAAAAAACCTGCACAGATTCACTTCCACTCAAAAAGACCACATACTATCACAAAAATGGATAACTACATGGGCAGTACAATAAGAAGATCAATTAATGCTGACTACTAGCTAGGAAGGTAGAATCTGTTGGTTAAAGACAATACATGAATGAAATTTTTTTTTAAACAATAGTAAAGGAGGTAATTGTCACAAAGTGAATCAAGAAATACAAACATGTACAAATGTAGGTATCTATTTTTAATGTGCACAACTCGTTTCTGGAATATCATTCATCAGGTACGACGCCCAAAGTTCAATGTCAAAAGATTAGAAAACCAAATAATTTAAGTCTTTGTGAGCAAGAATAAAATGGTCCTAATCTGGATGAATAAGTGACTAAAGCCTACACTGTAAAATATTAGACATTTTGAGTTCAAATAATTTTGCTCTTCATTTACATTGTAGGTGCTTTATTACTTGGAGCTATAATGTATGCCTGGCAATTTCCACATTTTAATGCTTTGAGTTGGAATCTGCGTCCAGACTATTCCCGTGGAGGTTACCGAATGATGTCTGTGATTAACCCTAGCCTGTGTAAGAGGGTAGCACTGCGTTACTGTGTAGGGATGATAGGACTATGTACACTAGCCCCGGTGATAGGATTGACCACATGGACATTTGCTTGCAATTCATTACCTCTCAACTTGTATTTCTCCTATCTTGGATGGAGATTTTATCGTGATGGAGATAGCAATGCATCCCGCAAACTTTTTAGATTTAGTTTGGTTCATCTTCCAGCTTTGTTGATTTTAATGATAATAAGCAAAAAGTCATTTAAACAAAAGATGGTGAAGAGACATTCAGAAATACCAGTGACTACTTCATGAATATATTGTTATTATGTTAAATTATTTGTAAAATCAAAACTTTTTTATGTGATATGGCAATTGTTCAATAATGACAAACAAATAATTTGAAATCTTTCAGAATAGTTATTTATCTGTAATTTGGACATTTTCTCGTTTGATCTCCCCGAATGATATTGTCAGTATTAACAAACTGACTGACACTGAAAATGATCTGTCAGTGTGACTTCAAACACATTATAATGTAACTGATAAAAAACAATAACATCAGTTTTGAAGGTCTCGACATCCATTATCTCTAGTATCACAGCTCGTCATATCAGATTTGCTGTGTTACTAGTGATAATGTCTGAAAGTCTGTCTTAACCTTTATAACTACTGTTTATTCTATATATATATATATATATATGTGTTATCTCCCCTCAGTGATTTACTATTGTATAAGTGGAAATGTTCAGGTGGAAGAAATTTTCGGTTAATTTGTGTTTCACCAAAATGCACAACAATAACTCCACAGAAACCAATTTCATTTTATGTGTTCAACTGAAAAATGATAATGTTTTCGCAAAATTTACCCCCTGTCAAATTAATGATGCATATACAGTATTATGTGACAAAGAAATGTTTCACAATCATATAAATGATTAATACTGAATTGTGTGATTTTTTTTATATATATATATATATATTTTTTCACTGGGTTTTCCTGTGCAAAGTTCCTGTTACTGAATTGATGATATATGTAAGTTAAACACCAGGGGTTCATTGTTGAACTTGTGATTAAACTAACCAGATGATTAGCCAAAATTACATAATTAATTCATAATCCTATACTTGGCTTATGCAATGATTAAATTTTGTTGCTGAACTCAAATTTAATCAATGCATTAACTAATCATATTAATCATTGATTGATTGGTGTTTAACGTCCTTTAATCTTCTCCTTTAACATCACTGCTGTAATTCATATCAAACTTGGTCAGACCTGGTATCTATTCTATGCAGCGGCCTTTTTTCAGAATTGTGTCATGTAGCTGGTCAAACGGCTTTCCAAGATGGCCTTCTGAGACATTTGCATCTTCTTTTGATGAAGTGCTGCACCAAATGCAACCAAATTTGGTAATGACAGTCCATGATGGTTCTTTCAGATTTGAAAAAAAAAGTATGGTAGAAATAGTCCCTCAGAGGTATTCATTAAATAATATATGTTGGTTGACCATGTCTGACATTCATATGATTTTTACACATGTGGTCTATATATTTATACATATATATATTTAAGTTTGACTTATTTCTATAAACATATGTTAGTTGAATTTAAATGTTACTGCAGCCTTCATATTAACATGTGAAATGTAATTTCAAAAAGGTTGTTAAAATGTGAACAATAAAATACATTTTTTATTGTACTTGGTCTGTGTTTTTATGTTTTAGTTTAGTTTAGTTTAAATATCTATTATTCAGATAAACATGAAAAGGATTGGGCACATATTATCACAACTTATGAAGCCCTTTCCCATAAGATATATTAGTTATGATATTACATATAGCTTTACATCACATCTGGTTTGAGCCCTGGATCAGGTCAAACTAATTACTATAAAATTGGTATTTGTTGCTTCTCCAGTAAGCATGCAACACTAATTTGTATATCTTATAAGCAGAAAGAGCAGACAGACTTGCTCTGAATCTGGATAATATGTCTGAGTGGAGCAACATGTTTACCGACAGACTGTTGTTTCAGTGGGTTAGAACTTTAAAAATCAACTAAGCGTGTTGTGTTGGTTTAGTACAAAGCAGACCTCATCACCTCATCAAAATGTATCCCTATCAGTAGGACATTGTTTGATTATAGAAAAATGCAGTTCACGTACCATAAAGTAAGAATTTAGTTTTCCTGTAATTCAAATGTATTTGACATAAAACAATATATTAAGACTTGCAGTAACATTGTAGTAAATATATGTGTATTATCTTTGTCATATTATAATTAGTACTATTTTTTTTTCATTAGATACAATATAGTAAATGGTTAGTTTATGGGTTTATCAGTCTTTAACTCACTTTCAACAATATTTAAGTTATATTAATGACAGTCAGTTGTATTATTGGAGGAAATCAGAGTCTTCAAAGAAAATCATGGAACTACAATGAACTGCTTAGACAAACTTTTATCACATTAGGCTGTATTGAGTTCACTTGACTCGCAACTTTAGTGGTGATATGTAATAAAACTAGTATTACTGTGAGCACAGCTCACTAAGATATACCCCCCGCTCCCGACATCTGTCCAACCTATTTCCATAACCAAAACATTACTGATTGTTCCGACCAAAAATGAAAGGGACCCTCCTCTCTTGGTCACCGGTAAGCTGCTGATAAAATTTCAAAACATTCTGAGAAACACTACTCAAGTTATCATACGACATAGGGTAAAAATTCTATTTTCCGTCATATCAAGTCCAATAACTCTGGAACAGCAAAAGTGAAAATCGTCAAAAATGAAAGGGATCCTCCTCTCTTCACCGGTAAGCTGCTGATAAAATTTCAAAACATTCTGAGAAACACTACTCAAGTTATCATACGACATAGGGTAAAAAATCTTTTTTTCCGTCATATCAAGTCCAATAACTCTGGAACGGCAAAAGTGAAAATCGTCAAGAATGAAAGGGATATTCCTCTCTTCACCGGTAAGCTGCTGATAAAATTTCAAAACATTCTGAGAAACACTACTCAAGTTATCATACGACATAGGGTAAAAAATCTTTTTTTCCGTCATATCAAGTCCAATAACTCTGGAACGGCAAAAGTGAAAATCGTTAAAAATGAAAGGGATATTCCTCTCTTCACCGGTAAGCTGCTGATATAATTTCAAAACATTCTGAAAAACACTACTCAAGTTATCATACGACATAGGGTAAAAATCCTATTTTTCGTCATATCAAGTCCAATAACTCTGGAACGGCAAAAGTGAAAATCGTCAAAAATGAAAGGGATCCTCCTCTCTTCACCGGTAAGCTGCTGATATAATTTCAAAACATTCTGAAAAACACTACTCAAGTTATCATACGACATAGGGTAAAAATCAAATTTTTCGTCATATCAAGTCCAATAACTCTGGAACGGCAAAAGTGAAAATCGTCAAAAAAGAAAGGGATCCTCCTCTCTTCACCAGTAAACAGCTGAATTTTTTTTGAAAGATTCTAAGAAACACAACTCAAGTTATCGTACGACATAGGATTTTTCTACAGACGGACAGACATGGTGAAACCAGTATACCCCCCTACAACTTTGTTGCGGGGGGTATAATGACAACCCTTAAGAACATGGGCAAGACTTGAATCATGGTATATAAACAGTCAAAATGTCGTAGACCACATGACTACTAATTATACCCTCACTCGCAGAGTGGTGGGTATACTGGAATACCCTTGTCCATCCGTTCATCCGTCCCTAAACCTTGTGTACGTAACTAGTCATTTGTCTTTTGTTGGATTTTATTCATATTTGGTATCTTGGTTGGCCATGATCTGAGCATGCGCATATTATACCAATTTCACGGATGGTTGATTTTTGTGAGAGTTATAGCACTTTTCATGTTTGTTTGACCATACGTCCGTCCACACATCTTGTGTATACAACTAGTCATTTGTCTTTTGTCACATTTTATTCATATTTGGTATCTTGGTTGGCCATGATCTGAGCATGCGCATATTATACCGATTTTACGGATGGTTGATTTTTGCGAGAGTTATAGCCTTTTCATGTTTGTTTGACCATACGTCCGTCTACACATCTTGTGTACACAACTAGTCATTTGTCTTTTGTCGCATTTTATTCATATTTGGTATCTTGGTTGGCCATGATCTGAGCATGCGCATATTATACCGATTTCACAGATGGTTGATTTAAGAGTTATAGCCCTTTTCATGTTTGTTTGACCATACATCTGTTTGCACATCTTGTGTACGCAACTAGTCATTTGTCTTTTGTCGCATTTTATTAATATTTGATATCTTGGTTGGCCATGATCTGAGCATGCACATATTATACCGATTTCATGGATGGTTGATTTAAGAGTTATAGCCCTTTTCATGTTTGTTTGACCATACATCTGTTTGCACATCTTGTGTACGCAACTAGTCATTTGTCTTTTGTCGCATTTTATTCATATTTGATATCTTGGTTGGCCATGATCTGAGCATGCACATATTATACCGATTTCATGGATGGTTGATTTTTGCGAGAGTTATAGTCCTTTTCATGTTTTTTTTTACCATACGTCCGTTCGCACACATTGTGTACGTAACTAGTCATTTGTCTTTTGTCGCATTTTATTCATATTTGGTATCTTGATTGGCCATGATCTGAGCATGCACATATTATACCAATTTCACGGATGGTTGATTTTTGCGAGAGTTATAGCCCTTTTCATGTTCTCTTACGAGCTGCTGCTATAAATTATTTCCTTAATTAGCTATGTATAATATTTATATCTAATAATCTGTAATACATCATTTTTCATCAATTCCAAACGTTTACTAGCCAACTGCCCTGGGAGGATACACATCTCTTGATTCCAACACTCTTTACACTCCTTTATGCCTCTCCACCACGTTAAGTCCCACTATAATCTAATACTTTACTACACATCAACTTATGTAGAGCGAGTGGGGGTATCACAGCACGACAACGCGTGCAGTTTCATTAAATCTAGAGTAATCAGTCTCTCAATGTTTATTGCACTACACAGGACTGGTAATTAAATCTAGAGAAAACGGTCTCTCAATATTTATTTCACTACACAGGACTGTTAATTAAATCTAGAGAAATCAGTCTCTCAATGTTTATTTCACAACACAGGACTGTTAATTAAATCTAGAGAAATCAGTCTCTCAATGTTTATTTCAGAACAC
This sequence comes from Bathymodiolus septemdierum, assembly GCA_963383655.1. Lineage (NCBI taxonomy): Eukaryota > Metazoa > Mollusca > Bivalvia > Mytilida > Modiolidae > Bathymodiolus > Bathymodiolus septemdierum. Next base: position 30,871,333 of record OY726522.1, read on the forward strand.
AGGACTGTTAATTAAATCTAGAGAAATCAGTCTCTCAATGTTTATTTCACAACACAGGACTGTTAATTAAATCTAGAGAAATCAGTCTCTCAATGTTTATTTCACAACACAGGACTGTTAATTAAATCTAGAGTAAACAGTCTCTCAATGTTTATTTCACAACACAGGACTGTTAATTAAATCTAGAGAAATCAGTCTCAATGTTTATTTCACAACACAGGACTGTTAATTAAATCCAGAGAAATCAGTCTCTCGATGTTTATTTCACAACACAGGACTGTTAATTAAATCTAGAGTAAACAGTCTCAATGTTTATTTCACAACACAGAACTGTTAATTAAATCTAGAGTAATCAGTCTCCATGTTTATTTCACAACACAGGACTGTTAATTAAATCTAGAGAAATCAGTCTCTCGATGTTTATTTCACAACACAGGACTGTTAATTAAATCTAGAGAAATCAGTCTCTCAATGTTTATTGCACTACACAGGACTGCTAATTAAATCTAGAGAAAACGGTCTCGATGTTTATTTCACAACACAGGACTGTTAATTAAATCCAGAGAAATCAGTCTCTCGATATTTATTTCACAACACAGGACTGTTAATTAAATCTAGAGTAAACAATCTTTCAATGTTTATTTCACAACACAGGACTGTTAATTAAATCTAGAGTAAACAGTCTCTCAATGTTTATTTCACAACACAGGACTGTTAATTAAATCTAGAGAAAATGGTCTCTCAATGTTTATTTCACAACACAGGACTGTTAATTAAATCTAGAGAAATCAGTCTCTCGATGTTTATTTCACAACACAGGACTGTTAATTAAATCTAGAGAAATCAGTCTCTCAATGTTTATTTCACAACACAGGACTGTTAATTAAATCTAGAGTAATCAGTCTCAATGTTTATTTCACAACACAGGACTGTTAATTAAATCTAGAGAAATCAGTCTCTCAATGTTTATTTCACAACACAGGACTGTTAATTAAATCTAGAGTAATCAGTCTCTCAATGTTTATTGCACAACACAGGACTGGTAATTAAATCTAGAGAAAACGGTCTCTCAATGTTTATTGCACTACACAGGACTGCTGATTAAATCTAGAATAATCAGTCTCTCAATGTTTATTGCATTACACAGGACTGCTGATTAAATCTAGAGAAATCGGTCACTCAATGTTTACTGTACTACACACTTTGTCACAGGACTGTTAATTAAATCTAGAGAAATCAGTCTCTCAATGTTTATTGCATTACACAAGACTGCTGATTAAATCTAGAGAAATCGGTCACTCAATGTTTACTGCACTACACAGGACTGTTAATTAAATCTAGAGAAAACACTCACTCACACTCACTGAGTCTCTCAATGTTCATTGCATTGCACATGACTGCTAATTAAAACTAGAGAAATCAGTCACTCACTGTTTATTGCAGTACACAGGACTATTAATTAAATCTAGAGAAATCAGTCACTCACTGTGTATTGCAGTACACAGGACTGTTAATTAAAACTAGAGAAAACGATCATGCAATGTTTATTGCACTACACATGACTGCTAATTAAATCTAAAGAAATTAGTCTCATAAAGTTTATTGCACTATTTTTGATAACAGATTATTAATATATACAACATTAACAAAACATTTAAATTTCGATTTGCAACAAAGAACAAAAATGTGACAAAAATATAAAATACTAGTAAGTGACAAGGGGTCAAATATTATATCGACGTCTATGGTTGCAAGCAGGTGAAGGGATGTTCCTGCTGGGGACGGTGATCTGAAGCATTTAAGCGATTTGAGATGAAAATTTGCAATAAAAACAGAGAAATAAATAGCCATTCAATGCCTTTCTGGGGGAGACAATCATGTAATTTGTGTACTCTCCGTCCGTTATAAAATTTTATATGGGAATTCTTCAACACCAAAAATGCAGGATTGGTTATTACCGTATTGTCGTAACCCACTGCTGATTACGCTCAGATACTTTCCACTTGTCATCCGTGGGTCATTTCATATGAACATAGTCGTCTCAGGTTTGTTCTATAACTGATCTGTATTTAGTAGTGTCAATAACAACATAACATCACTCAAATATTCATGTTTGATGGATTGAACAGATTGTGTAAGATATGATCTGACTAGTGGATACACCATTCATCGTCGATAACTCACAGGTAATAGCCACATGTTCATATCCTCTTATCAAATATTCATGTTTGATGGATTGAACAGATTGTGTAAGATATGACCTGACTAGTGGATACACCATTCATCGTCGATAACTCACAGGTAATAGCCACCTGTTCATATCCTCTTATCAAATATTCATGTTTGATGGATTGAACAGATTGTGTAAGATATGATCTGACTAGTGGATACACCATTCATCGTCGATAACTCACAGGTAATAGCCACCTGTTCATATCCTCTTATCAAATATTCATGTTTGATGGATTGAACAGATTGTGTAAGATATGATCTGACTAGTGGATACACCATTCATCGTCGATAACTCACAGGTAATAGCCACCTGTTCATATCCTCTTATCAAATATTCATGTTTGATGGATTGAACAGATTGTGTAAGATATGATCTGACTAGTGGATACACCATTCATCGTCGATAACTCACAGGTAATAGCCACATGTTCATATCCTCTTATCAAATATTCATGTTTGATGGATTGAACAGATTGTGTAAGATATGATCCGACTAGTGGATACACCATTCATCGTCGATAACTCACAGGTAATAGCCACCTGTTCATATCCTCTTATCATTTTAATTTGTAGGAAAATCCTGCTCTTTTTAATAACTGATTTGATTGGCTGTAAATCAGTGTGTCGGACCTAATCAAAATGTTTTAAAATGATTCATAAATAATTCACTCAGTTGACCCACGTTGTGATGAGTAGAGCATGACCAGCCATGGGTTTCTGAAGATGATTTGTATAGGGATTATGGGTATTTTAATACAAATTTTAACAATATTTCAGTTATATAATGGCGATCTGTTTTATTGTTCGAGGAAACCAGATAACAATTTCAGTGGTGATAAGTACTAAGAATAGGAAAAGCAAAAGGCCAGTTTAGCAGACCAAGAAAAATTTGGAACTCCTCGATATTTTCCATAAAGACAAAAATCAAACCTTTTAATAGTCTAGTGATATCAGTTCTAACTTGTGGCAGTGAAACTTAACTAGAGGCTCTCAGGAGCCTGTAATTGCTCACCTGGTTTTTAATTTGACATCTAAAGTTGATAGAAAATGGGGGTGTTACACATCATTTTGAAAGTGGGCCACCAAAAGATCATTTCAACTCAAATTTCTGAGCAACAGATTTTGATGTGATTTTTATCTCATAATACAATGCATTCCTAAAGGGAATAAACTGGCTGAAAAAATCTCACCGAAAAACCCACTACTAATTGCCATGTAGCTGCAGATAAAATTTCAGTTCATTTTGATGTGTAATAAAGCAGAAATTGATAACTAAAGAAATGTCTATTTTTAGTAACAGCAGCCATTTTGAATGGAGGGCGGGGCTGTTGGACACAATATAGAAAGGAGACCACCTTAGGACTATCCCAGCCAAATTTGCTTTAATTTAGTTTAGCAGTTTCAGAGGAGAAGATTTAAATGTGATCTTTTATCAAAATATGCCTAATTTGCATAATCGGTAAAAATCGGCTGAAAGAAAAATTTCACAGAAAAACCCAGAATATATGTTAAACTACTCCTCGCAGTCAAAAATTTGAGCTCATTTTGACTTAAACTAAAGCAGCAATGGACAATTGAAGAAATTTCTATTTTTAGTAACAGCAGCCATCTTGAATGAAGGGTGGGGCTGTCGGACACAATTTTGAAATGGGACTACCCAAGGACTATCCCAGTCAAATTTGCTTTAATTTGGTTCAACGGTTTCAGAGGAGAAGATTTAAATGTGATCTTTTATCAAAATATGCCTAATTTGCATAATCGGTAAAAATCGGCTGAAAAAAATATTTCACAGAAAAACCTAGAATATATGTTAAACTACTCCTTGCTATGTAGCTGCAGTAAAAATTTGAGCTCATTTTGACTTAAACTAAAGCAGCAATGGACAATTGAAGAAATTTCTATTTTTAGTAACAGCAGCCATCTTGAATGGAGGGCAGAGCTGTCGGACACAATTTTGAAATGGGACTACCCAAGGACTATCCCAGCCAAATTTGGTTTAATTTGGTTAAGTGGTTTCAGAGGAGAAGATTTAAATGTGATCTTTTATCAAAATATGCCTAATTTGCATAATCGGTATATATCGGCTGAAAGAAAAATTTCACAGAAAAACCCGGAATGTTAAACTACTCATTGCTATGTAGCTGCAGTAAAAATTTGAGCTCATTTTGACTTAAACTAAAGCAGCAATGGACCATTGAAGAAATTTCTATTTTTAGTAACAGCAGCCATCTTGAATGGAGGGCGGAGCTGTTGGACACAATTTTGAAAGAGACCCACCCAGAGACCATCCCTGCCAGGTTAGGTTTAATTTGGTTGAGCGGTTTCAGAGGAGAAGATTTAAATGTGAAAGTTTACGACGTACAACGGACGGAAAAACCGACTAATGAGAGGGCAATCGTAACTACTCGGCCATTCTCGCTACCCTACAAATAACCTCGTAAGTAGATAGTAGAAATTCTTCTTAAATTGTTTGCCGGAAGCTAAGTTAAGTTAAGCCGCACAAAAATATAGTCCACGAAAATCAAATATGGAAGACATACTAAGTAAAATCTAATCATGCAAAACTAATTAAAACTTTAACTTTTATCCATGAAAATAATTGAAATATAGAAAATTGTTTAAAATATAACTTTATCAAACTTTCATGTAACTGACATGTGAAAAGTAGTGCGATTTATACACCTAATGCATACAAGGTTATTTGTAGGGTAGCGAGAATGGCAGAGTAGTTACGATTGATGAGAGGGTACTTGTAAGGATGAAGACTTTTGGGGTGCAAATTTGTACAGAATGGTTTTACGGGTAGCATCTTTCTTGGCCATGCAGTGGGGACATTACGTCCAAACAACTCGGAAACGACCGATTGATCACGTAGATTTGTCTGGTATCCTAATCAAGGGAGATAAAATTGAGCAAGGAACCAGACTATTAAATTGAAATTTTACGATCTTGGCCGTGTCGGTCGTACATGTCCATTCATCCGTTACTTGTGAACTGTATTGTTTTTATCTATTACTTATGAGCTTACAATGTCCATACTGGTGATTTTCCAATGTGATTTGTGGGATGCACCACATAAGTTGCATTTCTCCCCACAAGTCTTGTTTGTACCTTAAAATCAACTCACAAATACCCTCTCATGGGAGCGGACGGACGCCGGACGCCAAGTGATGACAAAAGCTCACATGGCCTTTGGCCAGGTGAGCTGAAAACAACAGAACAAGACAAAAAGAAACTTGACACATTCCAAAATAGATGACTTAGACAAATATTAAGAATAAGATGCATAGAGCTAAAACAATGAAAGCAAGAGAAACTAGGAAGAACTGTTTTAGATACCTAAAACTTATGTCTCCCCTTAATGCGGCCATCTGTACAACAATAAGTTACACATGAGTTGAATGATACTATTTAAAAAACATTATTTGACCTTGAGGTCAAAGGTCAAGGTCCCACGAAGGTCATTATGGTACGTGACACACCGCCGTATGGTCATGCACCCACATACCAAATATCATTAACCTATCTCAAAAGACAAAAATGTTATGGCCCGAAGAAAGAAAATACTATTAAAAAACCCCAATTATTTGACCTTGAGGTCAAAGGTCAACGTCACACGAAGGTCATTACGGTACGCGACACGCCGTCTTATGGTCATGCACCCACATACCAAATATAATTGACCTATCTGGAAAGAAAAAAAAGTTATGGTCCGGACAAGCTTCGCTGAGAAGCAGAAGAAGCAGAAGAAGTGGGAAAAAAAACAATATGTCTCCCTTCGTTCGAAGGGGAGACATAATTATACAAAAAAGATGGAGATGGATAGGCCATGTCTTACGTATGGACAACAACAGGATTTGTAAAACTGCATTGACGTGGCAACCTGAAGGAAAAGGAAAAGTTGGACGACCGAAAACAAATTAGAGAAGAACGGTAGAGACAGAAAGAGACAAACTAGGGATGAATAGCTGAGCATGGACAAAGACAGAGACAAATGGAGACAGTACATCTAGGCCTTATGTCCCACTGGGCGTGAAGAGGATAGGTGGTGAGGTGAGGTGAGATACTGGTTACATATATAAATGTAAATCCAACTATCATATGATCATGGCTACAATGGCTCTACTTTGTGTATGGATGGGGAACTGAAACTGGAAAATAATGCATATTATTTATGTGAATATTTTGAAAAACTAACAAGTATAACAATACAATTGCAGAGGATATAAAATAAATATAATCCTGTTATATATTTTCTTCTGTAATGAGATAAAAACAAAATTTAAATTGATACGTACAAGCAGTGGAGATAGTTGTAACATATGTTAAGAATCAGATTAGTTCAACTGTATATAACATTATACATTAACATATTGTCTGTCTATTAACATTAATTAATTAAACTGGAATGTATACAATATTCAAAATACAATTACAAGTGTTCCTGTTTCAAGGAAATAAATTCCTTGATTTTATATTCAACAATAGACAATAAAATATATATATATATATATATATACAATTAGTCATTTAGTATTCATTTTTTGTGTGGATTTCATTGGGTTTTTTCCCCCAGCAAAATAAAACCACCAAGTAAATGCAAAAACTTCAAATGATCCTAGGTGGGGAGCACATTTATCACATACCATCAATGATTCATTGTAAGTCACAAAGACATGTATTTGTTTGGTCTAACATGTAGTACAATTCTGCAGCTAAAGGACCGACCATTTAACTTGAAGGAGGGGGTTATGGTTTTTTGTTTCGTTCAGAATTTTTTTTTCGGACAACACAAGAGTTAGAATTTTTTTTTTTTTGTCGCGCAAAGCTCGTAATTTTTTTTCCAGAATTTAACATTAGATTATATGACAAAACTCTGAATCATATTATTATTTTTTTCTTCCACCAAAATCAAAATATTTTTTTCAGCAACATTGGGAATCAGAATATTTTTTTTAGAAAAAAACCATAACCCCCCTTCAAGTTAAATGGTCGGTCCCTAACTTATAATGTATTTATAGTCAACACAATTAAAACTACTTGAATAAGAATCAGAAATATTCCCAGTTTCTAGCAAACCATGAGAGCATGTGTGTATAACTCTTCATGGCAGATCGTTTAGGATTGTCATCATCAAACACATCATCACTTGTAGTCTGTTCTGTATTTATTCCTGATGCCAGCTTCACTATATCTCTGAATCCTGTACCAATCGTTATGATACCTGGTACATTACCTTCATGTTCAGTCTCATGTAATGACAGAATAATACGGAAATCTTCACTACTGTGACAACGGAATACTGTATAGGGTCCCAAATGAAGATTCTCTGCATCTGCCACAATGAAACATCCCCATGTTGTTCCCATGTAGAGATATTTGTCAACCACCTTCATTGATGTTATCTGATAATTCCATGCTGAAATTAGATATGAATCTGTTATTACTGCTAGATCAACCAAGGGGACTACAGAGCATTACAAGATCACAAAAAACTAGAGGCTCAGTGGGCTGAGCCTGTGTCGCTCACCTTTCATTCTGCTTTGAGGAAACTTAATACAGAACCTTCCATACATGTAGATGCTTCTTACCAAGTTTCAGTTCATATGGCTAAGCAGTTTCAAAGGAGAAGATTTTTTAGAAATCGACCAATCAGAAACAAGAATTGCATGTGGTGGCCATGTTTGCTAACCGATCGGGACGAAATGAGCAATCATCATAAAGGATATTCCATAGATGCTTCCTACCAAGCTTCGGTGATAGCCATGTTTGCTAACCGATCGAGACGAAATGAGCAATTTTCATAGAGGACATTCCATAGATGATTCCTACCAAGTTTCGGTGGTAGCCATGTTTGCTAACCGATCGGGACGAAATGAGCAATCTTCATAGAGGACATTCCATAGATGCTTCCTACCAAGTTTCGGTTCATTTGGCCATGCGGTTTCAGAGGAGAATATTTTAAAAAATCGGCCAATCAAAAACAAGAATTGCCTGTGGTGGCCATGTTTGGTAATGGATCTTAACTAAATGTGCACTCTTTAGAGAGGACCTTCCATATATACTTCCTACCAAGTTTCAGTTCATTTGGCTGAAGGTTTTCAGAGGAGAAGATTAAAATGTGAAAAGTAAACGGATGACAGACGACGGACACCAAGTGATGGCAAAAGCTCATATTGCCTTTGGCAAGGTTTGCTAAAAAGAATATTAAAATGTGAATACCTACTTGTAATGTATAGAATAAACATGTTACACTAATCAGCATTAGTTAATTTCTAAGGGGGATAATGGCAAGAGTTATCTTTCTTTTAACAGTCTAGGCAAGAGTTATATTTCTTTTAACAGAGGAGAAGATTTTTTAGAAATCAACCAATCAGAAACAAGAATTGCCTGTGGCGGCCACGTTTGTTAACCGATTGGGACCAAAATTAGCAATCTTTATAGAGGACCTTCCGTATATGCTTCCCACCAAGTTTCGGTTCATTTGGCCAAGCGGTTTCAGAGGAGAAGATTTAAAAAAATCGGCCAATCAGAAACAAGAATTGCCTGTCGCAGCCATGTTTGTTTAATGGATCGGGACAAAATGAGCAATCTTCATAGAGGACCTTCCATAGATGCTTTCTACCAAGTTTCGGTTCATTTGGCCATGCCGTTTCAGAGGAGAAGATTTTGTAGAAATCAACCAATCAGAAACAAGAATTACCTGTGGTGGCCATGTTTGTTAACCGATCGGGATGAAATGAGAAAACTTTATAGAGGACCTTCCATAGATGCTTCCCAACCAAGTTTCGGTTCATATGGCCAAGCGGTTTCAGAGGAGAAGATTTTTTTAAATCGTCCAATCAGAAACAAGAATTGCCTGTGGTGGCCATGTTTATTAATGGATCGGGACAAAATGAGCAATCTTTATAGAGGACCTTCCTTAGATGCTTCCTACCAAGTTTCAGTTAATTTGGCTAAGGGGTTTCAGAAGATGATTAAAATGTGAAAAATTAACGGACGACGGACGCCAAGTGATGGCAAAAGCTCACATTGCCTTTGGCAAAGTGAGCTAAAAACCACAATAAAGATGAACATTTAAAAAAAAATCAAAATTGAATGAAAAGTAAAAAAAATCCAAATTAGGAAATTATAACTTTTTGGCCCTTTGTGATTGAGCTTGTTTTGGAAAGCATAAAGATTGAGGCAAACTTTTGACATACTAATGAAAGCTCTCACCACTATCAAATGAATGAGGGGAAAAAACACACACCCAAAATTTGTTAAAAATATAATTCTATATACTTTCAAATATACCAAATTTTAGAATTTTAGAAAAAAAAATTCAATTGTTTATGGGTTATTAATATCCCATAAAGGTGATAAATTTGTAAAAAAAATATTAAAATTGATTGGAAAATGTTTACCCCCCCCCCCCCCCCCCCCCCCCCTCCCTTTGGCCTCTTTTAAGTAAACAGTAATAGGTAAATAATAACGCTATGTATTTTTCTGAAGAAATTTTCAAAAGGAATTCATTTTAAGCAAAAACTCATCAAAGACAGATGAACAATACAATATTCATACCTCTATATATTGCAACACCCAATTTGGCTCCTTTGGGCGTTTTTTTTTCTATGGAATATTTCCGATTAAAAAAAACACATTTTGTATAGGACCTTTAAATGAAAATTCCTATCAAATTTGGTTCCAATTGGCCCAGAGGTTTCAGAAAAGAAGATTAAAATGCAAAAGTTTACAGACATGAAGAGGACCAAGTACATAGTGATGGCAATACCTCCACATGATCCTTTGGGTCAAGTGAGCTAAAAAAACAACAAGTACATTTATGTTATATTGTCCTGTGTATTGTTAATTCTATATGTAAAACAAAAACTGTTATGAAATAAGTTTATCTCTAACAGGCTAAGTATTTATTTTTACCATCAAATATTACACAGAGAACATAATAATTAATGCCCGTTACTTAAAATTTGCTGCTTCAGGAGGTTCGTCCATGCATGTAAATGAAAGGTTTTAATTGTTTGTTTTGTTTATAAAAGCAATAGCAAATCAATATTTTTTTTAATAGAAACAGAAAGATTAACATGCCATAAGTATTTAATTATACCTTGAAAATACATGTATTAATATGTATATCAAGACTAGTTGTTTGAATAAATAAGAGTGAGTGAGTGATTGTTGTTCAATGACAACTGAGCAATTTTTCAGCTATTCCATGGCGAGGACAAGTTAATTTTTAATGAGATGATGATCAAGTCTGCTTTGTTCTAGACCAACACGGTGAGTTGGATTTTTATAGTGCTAGCTCGCTGAAACAACAGTCTGCAAGTAGACATGTCGCTCCACTTGGACACATTATTCTGATTCCGAGCTGACCAGTCTTTGCTCTTACTGCTTAATGCTGCAGGCTTAGCCGAGAAGCAACAAATACCAATATTACAGTCTTTGGTTTGACCCAACCGGGGCTCGAACCCATGATCTGCCGCACTTGAGGTGAGCACGCTAACCATTACACCACTGATGCGGTTGAAAGTAAGTAAGAACATGGAGTAGTTATAGTCTGTTTGATAATTGTGTCTGTCCGTTTTTGTTTTTTACTTTTGTCTTATTGTATTTCATTGAAGTATAAAGAAAATGTACAAAACAATACCAGTGAAAAAGTCTGTTAAGTGAAAAAAATGAGAATTGTAATCAGTGAAAACTAATGCCTTTACAGTACATAGAGGAAAGGTTAAACTGAGTGGTATCAGATTTTTAATCACATTAAATAAGTATGTCTATTAAATCTGGGTTAAATACAGAATAACAGCAGCTTTGAAGGTCAAGAGAGACGTTGTGGCATGGAGTCCTTCAGGAAAAGCTGTGATACTAGTGATAATTTATGCAGAGAACTTCAAATCTGATTTTATCCTGCAATTGGGTTATTTTTTGTCATAATAAATGGGTTGAAATAAACTGTTGCTTTATTATGACAGTGTCATAATAACACTTTTCACATTAGCCTAATAAAGATATTAAATCACACCCCTGTCATAATAACACTTTTCACATTAGCCTAATAAAGCTAATAAGCCACACCCCTGTCATAATAACACTTTTCACACTAGCCTAACAAAGATATTAAGCCACGCTCCTTACCGGAACTACTATTGAGGTATAAATGGGGTTTCCGTTATTTTTTTTTTATTATTAAATTAAATAACATTTTTCTGCAAATTTTATTGGAGGATAAATACAACATTGGTGTATTGACAGTAAATATAGAATTTATGTGGCTCGGCACGAAACGGGTGGAAAGACTCGCTAAAGCTCGTTTTTTCTCTCGTTTCTAAGCCTCGCCACATAAACTCTATATTTACCATCAATACACCAATATTGTATATTTATTGGTTACATCATAATGTTTTTGTTTGACGTCACACATACTGATAAATTATGGATAATTTCAATTACATGTAATTTACATTATAAAATTTAGAGAAAATTTGTAAATTGGCTACCAGTTTCTTATATAGACCGTTATGTCTCATCATACTTACAGCTTTAGTCAATGATGTACATGACCTTTCAGTATTGCATATTAATATGAATGTCATGATGTTATAAATCTTAAATCTGAATCAGTTACCTTATGCACTATTTGTTTACATACATCTGTAAGTTAATAAACCAGTGATAGATCTGTCTTAATAGTAAGAATTTGGTAAGAAAAATAAGAGAATAAGAGTTTTTTGTAAAAAAAAATTCATAACTGGAAACCAGAAGTTCATCTACCATTTTGGCTATGCACAAAAAAGTATTAATATTGCTACTGGTCCTAGAAAGAAATAAAAATAAGTAAAGTTGGTATATATATAAAATAAAATATTTTGTAAAATTATTTGGAGAGTTAAAAAGTATTAGTAAAGACATGACATCATATGTTTGTTTCCATTTCCAATTATACACGGAATTGATATTTTTTATATTAATCAATTCTATGTTTGAATGGGAAATTTTATCTAATATAGCACAGAAATGAGTGAACTACTATTAGTCTACTGTCATGATTTCACAGACCACTTGCTGTCTTTAATACATGTATTCAAATTCCCTGCTTCTGAGTCATGGGAATCAAACTGATTGTCCATTTAAATGAGATTGATACTTTTTGGGAATCAAACTCACGGTCTCATGTTATACTGACCTTCATATGAATGAGTAGACACATATCCTGCATCAGAGCTTGGTACTACATGGGAATCAAACTCACAGTCTCATGTTATACTGACCTTCATATGAATGAGTAGACAGATATCCTGCATCAGAGCTTGGTACTACATGGGAATCAAACTCACGGTCTCATGTTATACTGACCTTCATATGAATGAGTAGACAGATATCCTGCATCAGAGCTTGGTACTACATGGGAATCAAACTCACGGTCTCATGTTATACTGACCTTCATATGAATGAGTAGACACATATCCTGCATCAGAGCTTGGTACTACATGGGAATCAAACTGACTGTCTATGGTCATTTTCTCTGCATTCCATTTATACACAACTGTACCTATAATAAATAAATAGGTGAAATAAATAATACTTATTTAAGATGTAAATATTCTTAAATTTATATCCCTATGACGATCAAATGACCTCTACAATTTGAATTATTTCTCTAATAGAAATAGAACCAAAATAAGCACTTGTTTAAAACTAGACTTGTCTAAATATCAGTACATATGAGCTGCAAGTTTCTAAAATCTTCAATATGTAAATACAAATGTACAAATGTCCTTCACTTTCTTGTGATGTTCAATTAAATATGGAGCTTGATAGGATATCTAATTGTTCTCTCACAATTAAAAACCTCACATCTAGTCTGATATCTGATGATATAAGTTAATATAATTTCTCCTATTCTCAGCGTCACGCTTCGTGTTAAAACAGTTGGTTGAAATTTCATAATATTTCAATCACCATGGTCATTAAATTTCTGCATCAGAATTCCCGCCAATTTCCTTTGGATGACCATTAAGTATGGTAATTAACAACTTAAAAAATACTTTTGAGGTTTTGGAAAAAAAAAGAAACAGATTCTCCTTCTGTTACCAGAGGATCTTGATGAATTGAATTAAATTGGATACCAGTCTGACTTTAAATAACAAACACTACCAAATATTATACAGAAACCCAAACAGTAAGGTTTAAATTTAAGAAAATGATTCTCTGTTATTGTTTCATCCAAAAGAGAACAATCTATACAAACATGTAGCTACCTCAACTAATAATTTATAACAACACACAACTTAAACCTGCCATTTCCTCATATTTACTATGTGTTTCTATGTAATACTTTTATTTAACTTCTAACAAAGAAGGATACCATTCAATTGTAAATAATTTTAGACTCAACTGAAGATTTCTGTTTGTGCTTGTAAAAGTAGATTCTGAGGATAGTTTAAACATATTTTATTGTCCAAAAACATGACAATAGGATCAGATACAAGTTTTTCAACTTAGAACATCTTCTCCTTTATATAAACAATATACAAATACAGTTGAACATAAATACACAAAAGCTACAGTCTTTCTTAATAATTAGAAAAACAACAAAAAAACAACAACATGAAATGTACGAGTGCAACACAATTTGAAATTTACCCAATGACAAATCGAACAGACCTTTACAATAAATGGACTAGTTATAGAACACACCTAGAATGAAGAAAATCAATAATTGTTATACAATGTAGTGGGATTATTAATTCGGTAAAGGTAGGATCTTTTAAAAGTAAGTTTCAAAATATATAACAATATCATTATTTATTCAGTAAGAATTTTAACATACAGTGCTTACACTTGTGTATTGCAACATTTACTAATTCACACCAGGTCAGCCACAAACCAATTGTCACCTGATTATGACAACTAGTTTTATAAAAAATCTAAATGTCAAAAATCCCAGCACTGTAACTGAACTCTATTATAGCATTCAAAACTATCAAATTGCTTATGTTTAATTTAATCCTCATTTGTAATATTAATATATTACTAGTAATAGCCTATTTGTAACATTGGACCCCAGGACTGGAGTTTCATTGACCCTGGGATCTTTGTTTGTACCCATCTAAATCTACATAATACAATGATGCTACATAACAAATATTGTAGCATTTCTATTGCTGGTTCTTGAGAAGAACATTTTTTACTAGTAATTAATTTCTCCCTTTTAGGCCTGTACTACATACAGCTCCTCCCATAGAGGATCAACTTCATTGTACAACTCTAAATATTCTCTTCCTCCTCCCATAGAGGATCAACTTCATTGTACAACTCTAAATATCCTCTTCCTCCTCCCATAGAGGATCAACTTCATTGTACAACTCTAAATATCCTCTTCCTCCTCCCATAGAGGATCAATTTCATTGTACAACTCTAAATATCCTCTTCCTCCTCCCATAGAGGATCAATTTCATTGTACAACTCTAAATATCCTCTTCCTCCTCCCATAGAGGATCAACTTCATTGTACAACTCTAAATATCCTCTTCCTCCTCCCATAGAGGATCAATTTCATTGTACAACTCTAAATATCCTCTTCCTAACGACCATCCCTGGCAATTTAAGTTTCGATAAGTTGAGAGATACCAAGTGATACAAAAAGTTCATGTGAATTAAAAATGGTAGTCTATAACATAGATAAGATTGCTGTGTACTTGGTTACCTGGGTAAATGTAACTCCAGACAGAGTTATCTAACTTGTTGGAAATCTCTAGGAATTTACACTGAATGGTTTGGTTTCCAATATTAGATATCTCCAGATAATTTTCAGCCTTAGTATCCAGATCTATCACAAGAATTTTCCCATAACACTGACCGAGCCATACAGTATTCCTATTAAAAACATACATGTGTTAACACAACATAAATTTTCAACAAAATGATGTTAAAACAAAATAACAGATCTTTAATTACCTTGTAATATGCATACATTAAAGAAAGAAAAACTACTTTAAACCAATCAAAAGTGGATCCTGACAACCCTCGTCAATTTTTAAACATCACAATAATATGGATCTTATAGACTTTCAAATGTAATAAAATAATTACATTTCAACATTATATCAACAGGGAAGCACATCGGTGATGTAATGGTTTACATGCTCGCCTCAAGAGTGGTAGATTGTGAGTTTGCATACCGGTCGGGTCAAACCAAAAACTATAAATTGAATTTGTTGTTTCTCTGCTAAGCACACAAGATCTTCTGGAAAAGTTTGATTCTCATCCCTTTAAAAACGACTGGTGCAACTAGTGGAGCAGGAACTGCTTATACTTCCGGAGCACCTGAGTTTGTCCCTGTTTTCATTATATGTATTAGTGGGCTTCGTGTCAAATTACATGTCTTCACAATTTTAGTTCCATGTTGTGATATACGCTACGATTTCCACGTAAAAAATTAAGATACAACAAATATCTACAGTCAAACCTGTATTAAGAGGTCATCTTTGGGACAAAGAAAATGTGACCTCCTAAAAGAGGTTCAATTCATATGAAAATTTCTATGACAGGACAAGAAAAGGGTGACCTTTTAATGGAGGTGACTGCTTAATAGAGGTGACCACATGAACATGCTTGACTGTAATTCTAATTAGATAATGAGTATACATTAACCTCCATTACTAATTTTTTCCGGAATTTTGAAATAATCGGTAAACATACTGCAAAATTTTGCTTCATAATTAAATATGAGCAAGAGTAGGTATCACAAGAATGATAAGATAACATACCTATGAAAGACAGCACAAAAACATTTGCCATTGACTGTCAGTTCTTTATGTTCCATTCCATTGCCTGTAAGACATCCAAAATTATCCTTGGTTCCAATGGTATGAATCGTGTTACATATAGTATACACATTCAAGATGTCAGCAGTTTTTTTTCCAATTTCTCGTTTAACAACAATCTTCACATCAAATGTCAGTTTTCTGAATCCTAAAACTTTTATTTCTGTCTGTGGAGGTCCAAGTTTAAAATTCCATACTGATTCATAGGAAGGTGTACTACAATTAAGATAAACTTATCATAGCACAAAAATATGACAATTTAACAATATCTCCATGCAACAGGATGTGCTCATGATTATCAGTTAATTTTTTGTTCCTTACAGCATACATCTGTGAACGACTAGAGGAGTAAACATGATACACTTAATTATATTATATATACCAAATAGATACAAGATCATACAAGTTCTGTACCTCATTTCACTTAATGGATATTACCACAGGCCCAACAACCCAGGCCTTTTAACCATTGGGTCTGTAATAATATCTACAGGCAAAAAATTCTCAAAAAGATTCAGGCCTGTGGGGAAAAAGCTTGACTGTTACAGACTGTTAAGTAGTATATTATGTATTTCCTTGAGATATATCAAGTATGGGTTTGGGTTATGGTGTTTAATGCCACTTTCAACAATAATTCAGCTATATCATGTCAGTCAGTTTTATTGGTGGAGGAAACCGGAGTACATGGTAAAAACCACCGATCTATCACAAGTCACTGACAAACTTTATTATATAATGTTGTATCTAGTACACCTCGCCATGAGTGGGATTCAAACTCACAACTTATTGATGATAGGCACTGATTGCATAGGTAGTTGTAAATCCAACTACCATATGATCATGACCAAGACAGCAACTATAAGAAGTATGTAATTTTATAACATTTGATAAAATGCAAAGAAACTTTCTAAAATTCTAATCTATGGATTTGCTGTTGCGGTAAATACTGCCATTCCTGCTGCATTGCATTTTTCAATTCATCAAATGTTTAATCCAGATATGTCTTTTCACATATTTTTCTACCAATGATGTCCCCATTGAAATTCACCCCTTTTTGGCTGCTTTAATGTAAAAAGCAGTCATAGTTACATAAGAATGCTATGCATTTTCTGAAAGGGATTTTCCTAAGGAATTCATCAAAATCAGATGAACAATAAACTCTCCACATACAAATAACAGCAACACCCCAAGTTAGCACAATGGGGCCTCTTGTTTGGTAATGGGTGGGCTATAATACCCCAAATCAACACCTTTATTCTGTGCCAAGAATCTTTGTGTTAAAAATTCAGAAGGATCAATCTACTAGAACTAAAGTTATCTCACATAAACCATTGTGTCTACAGAGAAGGATCAATCTACTAGAACTAAAGTTATCTCTCATAAACCATTGTGTCTAAAGAGAAGGATCAATCTACTAGAACTAAAGTTATCTCACATAAACCATTGTGTCTACAGAGAAGGATCAATCTACTAGAACTAAAGTTATCTCACATAAACCATTGTGTCTACAGAGAAGGATCAATCTACTAGAACTAAAGTTATCTCACATAAACCATTGTGTCTACAGAGAAGGATCAATCTACTAGAACTAAAGTTATCTCACATAAACCATTGTGTCTACAGAGAAGGATCAATCTACTAGAACTAAAGTTATCTCACATAAACCATTGTGTCTACAGACAGACAACAATGACAACAAAGCCATACCATAATAAAAAAAAAAAGTGTGGAAAAAAAAAACAGCATCAAAGCTAATGTCTCCATTGTTTGTGGGTACACTAATTACATTGCAGAATTAAGTTTATCAAGCAGACTTTCATTTATTGAATACAAGTAAGTAGGACCTACTAGGTACACTCTTTCTATTGCAGTTGAATTCATGATATAAAATTATATTACTTTTTTTAATTTAATTTTTAACTTGGTGTTGCAATGCTTGTTTCTACTATTTATATCCTTGGCAACTAAATAAATTATCATTAATATCCTTGGTAACTAAATAAATTATCATTAATATCCTTGGCAACTAAATAAATGAAAATGGTGACTGGTAGAAATTTTTCAATGTCGGGAATCAATTCAGGACGTTGAAATCGGACAATGTTGAATTTGTGTGGTATTGTGGTGGCCATTTTGAAAACGGCGACCGGTAGACATTTTTCGATGTCAGGAATCATTTCGGGACATCATAATCTACCCACATATGAAATGTCGTTGAAATTGGACAATGTTGAATTTGTGCGGTATTGTGGTGGCCATTTTGAAAATAGCGACCGGTAGAAATTTTTCGATGTCAGGAATCATTTCGGGACATCATGATCTACCCACATATGAAATGTCGTTGAAATCGGACAATGTTGAATGTGTGCGGTATTGTGGTGGCCATTTTGAAAATGGCAACCGGTAGAAATTTTTCGATGTCAGGAATCAATTCGGGACATCATAATCTACCCACATGAAATGGCGTTGAAATCGGACAATGCTGAATTTGTGCGGTATTGTGGCGGCCATTTTGAAAATGGCGACCGGTAGAAATTTTTCAATGTCGGGACATCATTATCTACCCACATATCAAATTTTGATGATATCGGACAATGTTGAATTTTTGCGGTATTGTGGTGGCCATTTTGAAAATGGCGACCGGTAGAAATTTTTCAATGTTGGGAATCAATTCGGAACATCATTATCTACCCACATATCAAATTTTGATGATATTGGGCAATGTTAAATTTTTACCGCCCATTTTTATACCGTGTTTTGGCAGCCATTTTGAAAATGGCAGACATCTCAAAAATTTTGAAAACGCAGAATTGCTCCTCTAATGATGACCTATCACTATGTCAAATTTTATGTCTCTATCATTATTCATTTAGAAGTTATCAACATTAATGTACGAAATTTCAACTTTCCCATAGGATTCTATAGTAACCCCCACCCCCTTTGAACCCCTCAAAATATGACTTTGTCCCCCTTTACCACAAAGCTGAAAACTTTAGGACCAACTAGAAACATATATCTATAACTCCACAAAGTTTCATGAAATTCTGTCCAGTAGTTCCTGAGATCTGCCGTGGACAAGTTCACGGTCCACGGAAAGAAAGGAGAAAGAGGAGAAAGAGATTAATAATAATAATAATAATAATAATAATAATAATAATAATAAGAAACGGAGCAAAAACAATAAGTCTCCCAAACTTTGTTTGGGAGACTTAATAATTATCATTAATATCCTTGGTAACTAAATAAATTATCATTAATATCCTTGGTAACTAAATAAATTATCATTAATATCCTTAGCAACTAAATAAATTATCATTAATATCCTTGGCAATTAAATAAATTATCATTCATATCCTTGGTAACTAAATAGACTATCATTAATATCCTTGGTAACTAAATAGATTATCATTAATATCCTTGGCAATTAATTAAATTATCATTAATATCCTTGGCAATTAAATAAATTATCATTAATATCCTTGGCAATTAAATAAATTATCATTAATATCCTTGGTAACTAAATAGACTATCATTAATATCCTTGGTATGTACTATTTTTCATTACTTACTGATATACAGTAACAGTTCCCTCTTTATCTATACACCACACATGGGATGGAGAAACACTAATTAAAGCTTCAATAGAATGACCAGGCTCATATTCAATTGTCTAAAAAGAAATAAAACAATCAAATAAACCATGCAGTTGAATATAAGACAAAGACATAAAGCATAAATAGTTTCTCCCTTTGCTCATTTCCTGTTTCATGACGTGCAGATGACAAAAACAAAAGTGATCCAGAAACTTATATACAGCCGAAAAGGTATGTGCAATTAGTATAATGTATAGATTTCATGTCTGTGGTGTACTTCTCACTACTTCTTTTTTGTTTAGAATTGAACAAAATATAAAAATATTCAATACATTACATTTGCTATTCTTCACAGGATATATATAAAATATAGCTAGGGAGAAATTATTTTCATTTTATTAAGTAGTCACCTGTATTAAAAGGTCACCTTTTGTTTGCCTTGTCATAGAAAATTTCCTATGCATTGAACCTCTTTTAAGAGGTCACCTGTCTAAGTGGACCACTTTTTCTTTGTCCCAAGGAGTGACCTCTTAATACAGGTTTGACTGTACAACTTTTCCTGTATTTTTTATTGGAAACTTTATCGTCTAATTTTCTGCACCAAAATTTTCGCCATAACACCATACCACCAAAAATATCTCCCTGCATTTTTTCAGATACCTCTGAAAGTTCTCCCTTCCCACTCCATAGAGTATATCTGTATATGTACTGTGAAATCATTATTAATCGTGGGGTTCTAATTATCGTGGATTTCGTGGTTCACTTAAACCACGAAGATTAAAATCCAACGAATACAATTTTCTCATTCATTGTTGCATGTAATGTTAGAAACCACGAATTCAAGAACCCATGGATCATTTCATTTTGTAGAAACCACGAATATTGGTGCCAACGAATAAAAGTATTTTCACAGTATATACCCTATTTGCTGTACATCTTAGTCCTGAATCATATGAGAAGACTTCAATCCTAGATGCATAGTGTTTTGGGTAGGTACTTAACCAAATTTCTGTAGACAATGGAGTGGTACTTTCATCTGTAATAATAAACAAAATTAAACATATATCTATAGATGACATAGTTTGATCATACATAATGAAATGTTAAACTTCTAAACTATAATAAATATAAAGATTTCATCTGTAATGTAAGTTGTCTACATGGACATGATCATATGAAATATGGATTTAGATCTATCTATACAATCAGTGTAGGGGCCGTCGTGGACATGATCATATGATATATGGAATTAGATCTATCTATACAATCAGTGTAGGGGCCGTCATGGACATGATCATATGAAATATGGATTTAGATCTATCTATACGATCAGTGTAGGGGCTGTTGTGGACATGATCATATGAAATATGGATTTAGATCTATCTATACAATCAGTGTAGGGGCCGTCGTGGACATGATCATATGAAATATGGATTTAGATCTATCTATACAATCAGTGTAGGGGCCGTCGTGGACATGATCATATGAAATATGGATTTAGATCTATCTATACAATCAGTGTAGGGGCCGTCGTGGACATGATCATATGAAATATGGATTTAGATCTATCTATACAATCAGTGTAGGGGCCGTCGTGGACATGATCATATGAAATATGGATTTAGATCTATCTATACAATCAGTGTAGGGGCCATCGTGGACATGATCATATGAAATATGGATTTAGATCTATCTATACAATCAGTGTAGGGGCCGTCGTGGACATGATCATATGAAATATGGATTTAGATCTATCTATACAATCAGTGTAGGGGCCGTCGTGGACATGATCATATGAAATATGGATTTAAATCTATCTATACAATCAGTGTAGAGGCCGTCGTGGACATGATCATATGATATATGGAATTAGATCTATCTATACAATCAGTGTAGGGGCCGTCATGGACATGATCATATGAAATATGGATTTAGATCTATCTATACAATCAGTGTAGGGGCCATCGTGGACATGATCATATGAAATATGGATTTAGATCTATCTATACATTCAGTGTAGGGGCCGTCGTGGACATGATCATATGAAATATGGATTTAGATCTATCTATACAATCAGTGTAGGGGCCGTCGTGGAGGAGATACACATATAAATGACATTAAAATAAATATGCTATTATTTTGGGCATTGGTTCCATCAATCTGATTAAGATCAGATCTCTCCCCTTTACTGATATTTCGTGGCACAAGAGATCTGAGGAAACCACATTATGTGTCACATGTGAGTAACCCTATGCATCAGCCAATGAAAATGGTGATTGCAAAAATATGAAAATGTAACTTAATTGCTTTGAATGCTATTGAGCAATCTGATTTGCCAAGTACATATTTATTATATCATTATATATTCATGACATAAGGTCACTCAAATGTGATCCGTAATGGAGTTTCTTCAGATCTCCCATGCCGTAACATATCAGTAAAGGGGAGCAAGTGAGAGACCAAAATATGTTGGTAAAATTTCAAAAGGAATCTAATGAAATTAAGTAAAAACTTAAAATTTTGATGTTGACCTCATCTTGACTCCCCTTATATCTTGAAAATAGTAAGATCCATACAAAATATGTTGGCATATTATATAAAGAGAATCATGTAAGGAACGTATGTAAGGAACGTAAACAAAAAAATTATCAAAATTGGTTGAAAAATAAATGTTCCACATACAAAAAAATGCTCTTTTTGACACACTGGGGGGGCTCTTGTTTCTGCACTTTAGATTTCCTATGGAGAAAATAATATACACTTTTGTAAAGGACCACCAAATGTGCATTCTTACTAACCTTACTTTGAATTGGCCCAGTGTTGTCAAAGATGAAGATTGAAATATAAAAGTTGAATGATGATGACATAAATCATTGTTATCGCATTGCGTCCTTTGTCGAACCCTTTCAGTCAGGGGAGCTAAAAATGTATAACAGTACAATGATATTAAAGTGACAGTGTCCACGATTTTTCATAATTTTTAAGTTTGACAACAACCTGAAAATAAGATAGATAGATCAATAAAATGACAAAATAACCATGTCAGATAAACAGAAATTTGTTTAATTAGATGAAATTAAACATCGTCTGCTGGCCAAGCTCATGAATTATTCATGACCCATTGAACCAGATTTATCAAAACAAACACATGCATGATGTTGTAAGCAGTTTATTAAACCTATCTTTACACTAAAATGTATAATTCATACATGTTTAAGGATAAATTAGTCATATTTACCTATAAGAACACAATTTATCAATCAAAACTCAAATTATTAGCCATTTTTGTAACAATTTTAGTTTGTAAACAACATACGCTGTTTCAAACCGATTCTGCATGTGCGCAGTTCATCATACAGAGGCAAAGTTATCTTGATTGACTTGAATTAGAGTAGCCCAGACACAAATTGCTTGCTAACACATTCCCCCCGAAATATTTCGTGAAAACCACTTTTCGGTGTTTTTGGCTGTTTTATATGAATTTTTACTCACATCTGTTCAAGTGTGGGAGAAAAAATCCGATTTAAAAAATCTGACAAAATCGTAGACACTGTCACTTTAAATATAAAAAGTATGTCAAGCTTAACAAGAGTATTACCAAGATCTTCATCATCTCCATTTCTATCAGAAATGATCACAGAGCATCCATTCAGAATCCCTACACTGGAGTTCAGAGATACAGCATCAGCAAGGTGGCAAAACTGGTGGCTAGTGGCAATCAGGCAAATCTGTTCTGCTGTAGGTCTACTCTCTGGATCATGTGACCAGCAAATACACATAAGATCAAGAAAATGTGATGGATACTGTTTTTCCTGTTAAAATAATATATAATTTGTTCTTCCTGGTTATG
Organism: Bathymodiolus septemdierum; assembly: GCA_963383655.1. Classification (NCBI taxonomy): domain Eukaryota; kingdom Metazoa; phylum Mollusca; class Bivalvia; order Mytilida; family Modiolidae; genus Bathymodiolus; species Bathymodiolus septemdierum. The sequence continues at coordinate 30,894,836 of OY726522.1, forward strand.
GAATGAGTAAGTGATTTTTGCTAAATGTCAAATGAGCCATTTATCTATGGAGTGAGTGAGTGATTTTTGATTAATGCAATGAATGAGCAATTTATCAGCCATATCATGACGAGAACAAGTTACATTCAACGAGATGATGTCCACTTCGTACTAGACCAACATACCTAATTGGATTTTTGTGGTGTCTCTTGTCTTATAAATAGAAGACTTACCCTGAGAGTTATGTGTAGTGATGCTTGTGAGTGAGTGATTGTTGTTTAACACCAATTCAGCAGTTTTTCAGATATATCATGGCACAAAGAAGTTAATTTTCAATGATATGATGATGATGCCCGCTTTGTACTAGACCAACACGCTAAGTTGGATTTTTATATAATAGAAGACTTACCCTGGGAGTTATGTGTGGTCGCCCCTGCTGACAGATGTACAGAGATGGATTGGTTATTTCCTCTAATGGTTGTTTACATGTAATCAACTCATATAAAAACATTCCAAAGGAGAATATGTCCACCTTAAAATAAATTTATCAATTATTACTGTTGTAGATTGGATGGACACTAAATACTATGTTCGCTGCCGACTATTCATATCATACACAAATTTACATGTATTGTCTTGAACAACAAGATATATCTACCTGATACAAAAAAAAATTACAAAGGCACAAAGATTCTTTAGTAATAGCTTGATTCATGCATGTTCGCAGCATTGGGTTTTTGGCAATATAAGGTTGTCTGTCAGTATAACATAGACCATTAAGAATGATATATAAACATGTACAAGATATCAGAGGAAGGAATATAAGGTATTGGCAATATAAGGTTGTCTGTCAGTATAACATAGACCATTAAGAATGATATATAAACATGTACAAGATATCAGAGGAAGGATTATAAGGTATTGGCAATATAAGGTTGCCTGTCAGTATAACATAGACCATTAAGAATGATATATAAACATGTACAAGATATCAGAGGAAGGATTATAAGGTATTGGCAATATAAGGTTGCCTGTCAGTATAACATAGACCATTAAGAATGATATATAAACATGTACAAGATATCAGAGGAAGGAATATAAGGTATTGGCAATATAAGGTTGTCTGTCAGTATAACATAGACCATTAAGAATGATATATAAACATGTACAAGATATCAGAGGAAGGAATATAAGGTATTGGCAATATAAGGTTGCCTGTCAGTATAACATAGACCATTAAGAATGATATATAAACATGTACAAGATATCAGAGGAAGGAATATAAGGTATTGGCAATATAAGGTTGTCTGTCAGTATAACATAGACCATTAAGAATGATATATAAACATGTACAAGATATCAGAGGAAGGAATATAAGGTATTGGCAATATAAGGTTGCCTGTCAGTATAACATAGACCATTAAGAATGATATATAAACATGTACAAGATATCAGAGGAAGGAATATAAGGTATTGGCAATATAAGGTTGCCTGTCAGTATAACATAGACCATTAAGAATGATATATAAACATGTACAAGATATCAGAGGAAGGAATATAAGGTATTGGCAATATAAGGTTGTCTGTCAGTATAACATAGACCATTAAGAATGATATATAAACATGTACAAGATATCAGAGGAAGGAATATAAGGTATTGGCAATATAAGGTTGCCTGTCAGTATAACATAGACCATTAAGAATGATATATAAACATGTACAAGATATCAGAGGAAGGAATATAAGGTATTGGCAATATAAGGTTGTCTGTCAGTATAACATAGACCATTAAGAATGATATATAAACATGTACAAGATATCAGAGGAAGGAATATAAGGTATTGGCAATATAAGGTTGCCTGTCAGTATAACATAGACCATTAAGAATGATATATAAACATGTACAAGATATCAGAGGAAGGAATATAAGGTATTGGCAATATAAGGTTGTCTGTCAGTATAACATAGACCATTAAGAATGATATATAAACATGTACAAGATATCAGAGGAAGGAATATAAGGTATTGGCAATATAAGGTTGTCTGTCAGTATAACATAGACCATTAAGAATGATATATAAACATGTACAAGATATCAGAGGAAGGAATATAAGGTATTGGCAATATAAGGTTGCCTGTCAGTATAACATAGACCATTAAGAATGATATATAAACATGTACAAGATATCAGAGGAAGGAATATAAGGTATTGGCAATATAAGGTTGTCTGTCAGTATAACATAGACCATTAAGAATGATATATAAACATGTACAAGATATCAGAGGAAGGAATATAAGGTATTGGCAATATAAGGTTGCCTGTCAGTATAACATAGACCATTAAGAATGATATATAAACATGTACAAGATATCAGAGGAAGGAATATAAGGTATTGGCAATATAAGGTTGTCTGTCAGTATAACATAGACCATTAAGAATGATATATAAACATGTACAAGATATCAGAGGAAGGAATATAAGGTATTGGCAATATAAGGTTGTCTGTCAGTATAACATAGACCATTAAGAATGATATATAAACATGTACAAGATATCAGAGGAAGGAATATAAGGTATTGGCAATATAAGGTTGCCTGTCAGTATAACATAGACCATTAAGAATGATATATAAACATGTACAAGATATCAGAGGAAGGAATATAAGGTATTGGCAATATAAGGTTGTCTGTCAGTATAACATAGACCATTAAGAATGATATATAAACATGTACAAGATATCAGAGGAAGGAATATAAGATAGAGCTTTCTTAATTCCATTCTCTCTTTTTTAATACAATGTATATACACAAATATATATATATATTTCAATTTCTTACAAATTTTTTCTTGAATTTGGATTTTACCTGAGTTTGTCCCTTTACAGGGGCATTATCTGACAAAATCGTAAATTTTTGTTACCCATAAAAACTATCAGATATGATTGATGCCTTAATAAAACGTGTTTCTGTAACTTATAAATGTTATGAAATGTACGCGCATCAGGGAAAAAAGGTGCAACTGCTCGTGTTTTGAGATCAATCAAGAAATGGACGCCATCTTATTAATCATCGGCATTGTTTACGGAGTTTGCCGAATCGTCATTAAATCAGTACAACAATGCACTTATTTCTTATTTTTTGAGAATCTGCTTTCAGTCGACGTTAATTACGGACAAAGAATCATGCAAGTATGCAGTTAATAAGCGACAAAATACAAATTATTCGTTTTTACCTATCACTAGTAAGGTTAGTTGCATACGGAGAAAGCGAGGTCAAATTATTTGCTTGCAAGGAAATAATAAATCGATGGTAATTTTCATTCTCAAAAGGCGAAAAGTGGTACGATAAGCTGTTTATTAATGTGAAATATTTACCTTTATTTCATCATTTTAAAGCTATTTACCAATTTCTAAAACATAATTTTTTTGGTCAAAATCGTAGCTAATGCCTCTTTAACATTTGATTTTTAAATATATTTTTCATTTACACTTAAAACCACAATTTTTAATTAGCTTTACACAGGTGACTATCTGTACCCTTAAAGAGAAATTATAATTCATTTCTCATTTTGTTTAACCTTTAATCTTGGCTTTGTATACTTAGGTATTCTTTTATCATGTTTCCTCATATCATGTTTCCTCATTTAAGCTTCAATAACACAGAAAGTGAATTTAGTTACCTTTTCAGTGTAAGTATTGGTTCCACAATGTTGAAGTATTTCTGGAGCAATGAATGGTGGAGTTCCACCAAATCCTTTTGTACCAGTAGTTGTACTTAAGACTGATCTACTGATTCCATAATCAGCTACCTTGACTGTCACAGGTTCCATGATGTCATCAATAGTGTCAGCAGAAGGCATATCCCATATTAAGACATTGTCAGATTTCAAATCTCTGTAGATTATTTTCTCTGAGTGCAAATAGGATAAAGCATCAGCCACCTGCAAATTACACAAAAAATAAAACTTAAAAATATCCAAATCCATCTTTGATTACAATAAACATATTATCTTGTTTCCAAATCTTAAAATATGCAATTTTATATATGTGTCTATTCCAACAAAAACAATCCACACTTTATCTATATCATTAGTATTCCTGGAATATAAACAATCAACACTTTACTATTTAAAACAACATGCATTATGAAACAAAATTAGGCTACTACTTAAAACAACATGAATAATGTAACAAAATTAGGTTACTATTTAAAACAACATGAATAATGGAACAAAATTAGGTTAGGGAAAAACAGGGGATGATTGGACACCCTTATTAAACAGTACTTTATTTGTATACACATTGTGTATTTATAGAAATTTGTATTGTTGTGAACAGAAATAAGTTAAACATATAAATTCAGAATATTTTTAGTTATCGGTCATGCATATTTTCTGCTACGACCAGATGAAGAGCACTCAAAAACATCAACTTTGGCTACTATTTAAAACAACATGTATTGTGTAGCACTGAACCTGATTGTTATAATATCAGTGACAAGCTTATATAAGTAGCATAAAGAAAATGACAGTTGATAGTATTATAGTATCATGTATCAATGTTCAGGAGGGAATGATAAATCATAATCAAGACAAACACTTACATCAACATGATAGCTACACAGCAACACCTTAAGTACAAATTTGTTACCGGTATTTAAAAAAATTCAATCTGTGAAATGTATTATTCAAACCTGTATGACAATCTGTTTGATAATAAAGACAGATAATCTTTGCTTGTTTTTCTTCCGTAAATCCAGTTCATTTCTCAGTGATCCTTTTGGTGCAAGACTAAGAACTAATGCCAATGGTTGACGTGCTGATAACCCTAACAGAGGGACAATGTGATCGTGTCTGATGCTACGTAGTATTGACACTTCCTGTCTGGCTGTTAGATAAGCTGATACTGCCATCTCTAGGAAAAGCTGGTGTTGATCAGGACGTGGCTGTTCAGCCAGTAATAAAAAAAAATATTTCTGGTCAATACAATTGTTAATATGTCAGTATTCATTTAGAACGTTTTGTTCTCACATCTGGAAATGTAGGTTTGATTGTATTTGATGAATGAAGAGTTTTGGTTGGCTTAGGTTGGTTTATGGTGTTTTATGCCACTTTCAACAATATTTCAGTTATATCGTGGCAGTCAGTTTTATTGGTGAAGGATACAGGAGTCCATGAGAAAACCACAAACCTATCGCAAGTCACTGACAAACTTTATCACATAATGTTGTATCGAGTACACCTAGCCATGAACAAGATTCGAACTCACAACTTTAGTGGTGATAGGGACTGATTACACAGGTAGTTCTAAATCCAACTACCAAACGATCACGATCACGACCATGACCGCACCTTGAAGAGTTTTGATAGTGATCTAAATGACATGTCATCCAATGATTCTTTTAATACAGTCAAATTTGTGTTTGACTGTAACCTTTGGGACACAGGAAATTTTACCCCTTAAGACAAATGACCACTTATTCAAGATAATTCGATCCGGAATTTCAGTTCCAGTCCACAGTGATTCAAGTATTACTGTTACTGGAAGGCAATTTATTGTTAATATGGTGGTCACCTTGTGATGCTCTGGTATTTTTGTAATGATTTACAGTTCATTAGTTCATTATTCAATGATTTGAAAATTTAATTGGTACATTAATGAGTTGATGATTTTATAACTAGAATGAAGAGTGACAGTTAAATACTGGTAAACTGATATGATGGGATAAAGTTTGAGTGACCGTTGACTGTGTTAGTGAGGTAATTATAACCCCTTATTTGAGTAAAAAAAAAATAACACGTAAATCTCGTCTGGATGGTTTTATACTAGACATTTACACCAGGTGACCACCAGGGCAATTTTGACTATTTTACTTGATAGTTATTTAAATGACATTTAAATCTTTTATGTTGTCTACATAATTAACAAACAATACTATCATTTTATACATACCTTGACAGAAGGATATTCAAAAAGTATTTTCACAGCAACATCTTTGGGTTTTTCTTCAATCTATAACAAGTATAGAAAACAAAATATTTTCAGATTTCGAAAAAAAAAAAAAAACAAACAAAAAGAATATAGATATTGCTAGTGAGTCTGATTTGCTCAAAATCAAAATAAAAAAAACCCTATATCATATATAACACAAATACAGGTTCTATATAAAGGTACATCATTCATACATGTGAACCTTCCGGCGGGAGCATTTTTCTCCCGATTTTGCGATCAATATTTCTTGAAATTCCCCATTTGGAACTCCCGTGCTGACGAAAAACGCCGAGAGATACGAATGGTAAAGGTGAATGTCATATTTAATGATATCCGGTTATTGATCTGTTTGACACCTTTACAGGTAAATTGGGTCATGGTGATTAATTATGGTGTTGATGATTATACAACAATTGTCCACTGATTGACAGTTAATTGGGGATAAGGAAGTGTGTTTGTGGCACACGCTTAGATGATTAGAAGTGTGATAGCGGCAATTAAAAATAGTTATAAACCGTTGTGCAAATACGAGTCGGACAACCTTTGATGCTGAGGAAAACTTCTTATTTCGATCAAACGTGCAATGAATTCATCTCGGATTGAGTTGTTATGGCTTGTTTGGGACCAAAGCCGATCAAAGTATTATTTAAGGACTAAGTTCCAGGATGGAATTGATAAACCACAAAAATGCCGAAACGTATGCTATCACCCAACACACCAGCAGCAAAGAAGACCAAGAGCTTTGCCAAGTTCCAGAATGCCTGCAAGTCCGAATTCAAGTGGTGCCAGGCTAGCAGTAAAGGTCCAGTCTTCTGTGTTAAGATAAACAATACAACAGAGTGTCACCAGTACAAACCTGATACAGATGTGGTGAAAGCAGCAAAGAAGGCTTGTACCTCCTACTTGAACCAGTGTGCCAGTGCCAAGTAGACTGATGCTTAATGACTTTTATATATGTTCAATTTTGTGACTTCTCTAAGTTTACTTTCTTTCACTGACTGTGATTATATCTGTGACTTTTTAAGGGTAAATTCAGTGACTACATGTGATGAATAGTGACTTTTTAATTTTAGTGCTCTATGACTTTATTGTGCAGAACATTCTGTCTTCATTGTTATTGCTTTGTTATAACCTTATGATTATGAATGATTATGAATAAATTATAAATACAGATTTTATCCTTCATTCATCATATGAAACACTACTTAAGACAGAAATGCAAACAATACATATTGAAATGGGATGCAGTTTATTCAATACTGAAACAAACAAAAGGAAAACATCAATAAACAATAAAAACATGCACCAAATACGTTGATAAAAAATCTCCAGTTATGAGACCAAATCTCCAGCCAAATATTTGCCAATCTCCAGTTGTAGCATAGCAACTCTATCACATGTATGATCATTTCTGTATGGATACAACACAATTTACACTGCAGCAAGTTTAATCTAAAGAAAAGATATATGATTCTTACTGAACTTCATATGACATAAGACAATGTACTTCATAAATTGTAGCAAGATCCCTCCACATCCTCAGGCTTAAGTGATAGATCTGTGATAAAGACACTACCATATTCTCATGCTTAACTGAGAGAATTGTGATCCGAACCCTCCCACTTTTTCAGCCTTAACAGACAGAAATGTTATCAGGCTTAATTGATAGAACTGTGATAGGGACCCTCCCACAACCTCAGGTATAAATGATGGCATTGTGATTAGGAAAGATCCTCCTAAACCTCAGGATCAATTGATAGAATTGTGATAAGAACCCTCCCAAACCCTAAGGTGCCATTGATAGAATTGTGATCAAGACCCTCCCAAACCGTAAAGAGTCTTTGACTAAATTGTGATAAGTAAACTTACCCTTCTGAGTTTTCCTGAATAAACATCACCAAACCCTCCTCTTCCAAGCTTCTTCTCTAATGTTAAAGTATCAGTTTGTCCAATGACTACACTCCTGTCTAGGTCATTGAAAACCTACAAACATTAAGATAATGTCAGGGTACCTTATATAAATTATCTAATTACTTCAGAGTACATGTATTCATTTTGATGTTTGTTTGTTACCCCAAATAACATTGGTCTACAACTATCTGATTCTATCTTCTTACCCATCAGACAGTAAGCCATCCCTCATTTACTGATTCTATCTTCTTACCCGTCAGACAGTAAGCCATCCCTCATTTACTGATTCTATCTTCTTACCCGTCAGACAGTAAGCCATCCCTCATTTACTGATTCTATCTTCTTACCCGTCAGACAGTAAGCCATCCCTCATTTACTGATTCTATCTTCTTACCCGTCAGACAGTAAGCCATCCCTCATTTACTGATTCTATCTTCTTACCCGTCAGACAGTAAGCCATCCCTCATTTACTGACTGTCTTATCATACAATCCAAATTATTGTCTAAATTTCTGTGTTAGAATGTGGACCCTTGATTGTAAACTATGTACTGTTTGTTTATCATTGATTTGCAGTAATTACCACATTTTGTGAATGGCCCAAGTCAGGATATAGATTCCATGAGCTTTCACGATGGTCTTCTTTGTGTAATGAGTTAACAGTGGATTGGTAAGGTTGATGCTTATGTAAAAGTATCATTTGTTAATACAAATAAACAATTTATAGTTATGCTACTGAATATGGATTCTATTCTAATTAATAACTTTGGGTTTTACAAACAATAACAAATGTCAATATACAAGTATATATTAACAGTTGTGGTGGATTCCTGTAATTGTTTAACATACTGTATAGTGTCTATATTTGGCGGCGATTTAATTTTGGCGCTATTGGCAGACTTGACCAAATGCGCCAAATATAAACACCACCAATATTTCACAAGTTAGGAGATATCGCAACATAATATCCACTAGTATTTATAGGTATTTATATTACAAATAAATCAAAGCATTTACAGTGTTAAAATTGGCAGTAAAGTTATTTGTTTTATTGTTAAAGTAACTTTGCTTAAAAAATGACATGTATCGGCATTCAAATTGACATTCAACAATCATCTGTTTTATTGTTAAAATAACATTAGAATCTGAACAAAGGTGGATTAATCAGGAAGACAATTATTCGGCATACTTACTGCATCTGGAGCTATGTACAAGGTTCTAGCAAAACCCTCCATTGATAACATGTACAAAGGAGACACACTAAAATGATTGGGACATATCTCATCATGATTTCTCTGAAAATTCATAATACACCTCTCCACCAGAAAGCAATGTAAAACATCTTCCTGTCTTCTACAATCAAATAAAACACTAAGTTATCACCCCATTAAAATTTATAAGATTCTAAATATTTATCTTCAGCAACTTGGCTTGCATTCTTATTAAACTGGCTGATTATTGGATAAAATAATAAAAGAACCAACTTTAAAAATTAGCTATGTAGTTCTGGATTTTAAATTAGAAAAACAGGAATATTACATAGAAGACCATACAAAGACCATTACATCCATGTTTGCTTTCACATGTTGTAGTAATTTAAGAGAAGCATACTTTTAATACATTTTTTTCATAGTGTTCTCTGTTAAATTTTATACTGAAGTGGCAGCATTGTTGAATTTCTGATCCATAAAAAAAAAAAGTAAAGTAAAACTAGTAGATTTAACTTGTTATTAAAACAATACATTTATAATTTATAACTATTTTATATTTAATATCTAACTCTGACAAATTGATAATCTATCTATTCTCGTCTCCAGAGAAAACCATTAATTTCTTAAAATATTTATGATTTTTTCATATTTAAATCTGTTAGAAGTATCAGTTATGATTTTTTTTTGTCCTCAGAGTAACGGTCTTTAACTAACAGATTATTTGATAGTAGTCAGTTAACTACGAGCAAATTGCGACTCTGCTATTATAATGTTCATGTTTATGTCGTCATTCATTATTGAGATAGTCTTCTTGAGTGGAATGATATCTGTGTTAGAAGAAGATCAAAGGAGCACTACTTCTATGTAGAAATTCTAAGTCATGTAAATTCAAAGAAGATTGTTGTTATTGTTTGCTAATCATAAAGAACCTTTAAAAGAGAACCATGCCGGGAATATTCCAACAAAATTTCGTTTAATTTAACCGATTGCTTTTGAGAAGAAAAAATGTGAAATGTTTATAGAAAACAGATACACACTGATGAGAATCTATTCATATGCCACTGTAACAAGTGACCGTAAAATGTGATTTCAAACTTTAGAGGGCCAGGGTGGCTCAATGAGTTAGGTAGTTGGATTACCTAACAACTCATACAAGCCTATCACCAATGCGGCGTTGGTTCGCACCCGACTTTGTAAATTACAACTAGAGACTCAGGTGAGCCTGTATCGCTCACCTGACATAAATAAGTCCTCTTAAGAATGTCTGCATGCCGAATACATCTAAGTTACTATTCAAATTCCATACTGTCATAGGGTTCTATGTTAAAACTATGTCTGCTCATGGCAGCCATCTTGGATGGAGGTCGTGGTCACCGGACACAATTTTGAAAGTATACTACCCAAGGACCATCCATGCCATGTTTGCTTTAAATTGGCTGACTGGTTTCAGAAGAGAAGACTTTTAAACAATTTTCCCATAGGGTCCTATGTTAAAACTATGTCTGCTGACGGCGGCCATTTTGAACCGAGATCGGGATCACTGAACACAATTTTGGAAGTTGACCACCTAAGGACCATCGATGACATGTTTGCTATATTGGCTTACTGGTTTCAGAGGAGAAGATTTTAAAACATTTTTTCCCATAGGGCCCTATGCTAAAACTACAGTATGTCCGCTGAAGGCGGTCATCTTGGATGGAGGTCAGGGTCACTGGACACAATTTTGAAAATTGACCACATAAGGACCATCCATGCCATGTTTGCTTTAAATTGGCTTACTGGTTTCAGAGAAGAAGATTTTTAAACATATTTCCCATAGGGTCCTATGTTAAAAATATGTTTGCTGATGGTGGCCATCTTGGATGAAGGTCGGGGTCACAGGACATAATTTTGAAAGTTGACCACCTAAGGACCATTCATGCCATGTTTGCTTTAAACTGACTTACTGGTTTCAGAGGAGAAGACTTTTAAACATTTTTTCCATAGGGTCCAATGTTAAAATTAAGTCGAGTCATGGTGGCCATCTTTAATTTCCGATCAGCAAACGATTCACAAATTTAGTACAGGACCACCCAATGATCATTCCTGCAAAGCCACAATTCAATTGGCTTAGTGGTTTCTAACAAGAAGATTTTTAAAATTTCAACCAATCAGAACACATTATGGGCCCTGGCAGCCATGTTGGATTTCCGATCAGCACCAAAAACACAAATCTTGTATATGACCATACAATGAACATTTCTGCCAAGTTTGGTTCAAATCTTTTTGTGGTTTCAGAAAAAAAGATGAAAATGTGAAATTCCCATAGGGTCCTATGTTAAACTAAGTCGAGTCATGGTGGCCATCTTGAATTTCCGATTGGCAAACGATTCACAAGTTTAGTACAGGACCACCCAATGATCATTCCTGCAAAGTCACAATTCAATTGGCTTAGTGGTTTCTAACAAGAAGATTTTTAAAATTTCGACCAATCAGAACACATTATGGGCCCTGGCAGCCATGTTGGATTTCCGATCAGCGCCAAAAACACAAATCTTGTATATGACCATCCAATGAACATTTCTGCCAAGTTTGGTTCAAATCTGTTTTGTGGTTTCAGAAAAAAAGATGAAAATGTAAAATTCCCATAGGGTCCAATGTTAAACTAAGTCGAGTCATGGCGGCCATCTTGAATTTCCGATCGGCAAACGATTCACAAATTTAGTACAGGACCACCCAATGATCATTCCTGCAAAGTCACAATTCAATTGACTTAGTGGTTTCTGACAAGAAGATTGTTTAAATTTCAGCCAATGAGAACACATTATGGACCCTGGCAGCCATGTTGGATTTCAAATCAGCACCAAAAACACAAATCTGGTAGAGGATCATCCAGTGAACATTTCTGGCAAGTTTGGTTGAAATCTGTTCAGCGGTTTCAGAGGAGAAGATTTAAATGTGAAAAGCTAACGGACGGACGGACGACGGATGCTTACCCATGACAAAAGCTCACATGGCCTATGGCCAGGTGAGCTAAAAAAGGGTGCACTCGACTCGCAGCCGCAAGTGATAAAGTCTACCAGTTGCTTGCCCATGGTTGGTGGTTCTCTACAGGTACTCCGGCTTCTTCCACCACTAAAACTGGTCGCCATGATATAGCTGAAATATTGCTGAAAGTGGTGTTAAAACACCAAAAATCAAAAAAATCAAATCAATTGCTGGTGACTCTCTAGTAATCAAAGTCACCATGTCAATAAGAATGACTTACTCTTCTTTATCTTCACTATCATCTTCAACAACTAACGCTGACGAGACATCAATGGAGTGTTTACTAACAAGCTGCCACTGCATACTGGTGTCTTTCCCATGTTCTTTCTTCACTATATTCTGTAAGCAGTATGGACAAGGAATTACTCTTGTTATCAGGTACCGTCCAAAGCAATTTTGTTCAAACCGGGAACCTGCAATATCTGGATACCAGTCGTGTAGAAGATTGTCAACATGCTCTGTTATCTTTGCTAGAAATGAAGCTGTTGACTTTTCCTCTAAAAATATTTGCTCCTTTCTTGAAGAGACAAGTGTTTGATATGGTTTATTTTCCATGTATTCAGCAAAGCTGAATGTGATGGAATCAGAAGGGAAACACATTTCCAAGACAACACTGTTTTCCATGTCTAAGGGTAGCCATTGATCTTCTAGGTAACATTTAAGGCTGTGTCTGCTGTACGTACATAGCCCTGGTTTTCCAGTGTGAATCTCCTTGATACGGAAAATAACTGTGCCATAGTGAATCAATAGTAGTCCTGTCTGCCATGGTTGCCAAAATGGCTTATCATTCCTCAAACTAGGACACATATCTAATACTTCAGTGGGTAAAGGAACAAGGTTTAAAACAACTGATAAGAACTTTTGATCTGCCAATATCCTTGTAATAAGTCTAGGCCAAAATCCACTTGGAAAGTAAGTCATAATATAAAGACGACAACACGCAAATGTAACATTGTTGGTAGGTATGGTATTCAGTAGTATCAATGGTGATGTCGTTGATTCATTTGATAATACTGATTCTTTATGTACTGACGATCTTGATCTTCTTTGACCTTCTAGTTGTTCTTTTAGATAAATCTGAAAATAATCAAAATTATGAAGAAAAATATGCTGATGGAAATCAAGGTCTTCTATTGGGACAGGCATAAAACTGTGGTGGTGTTATATACAGTTGACTCTCATTGTCTCGAACTCGGTTGACTCAAATTTCTGGTAGAGTCAAATTTTTATCGAAGTCCCGAACTTCATTGTGTATAAATATATATAATTTGACTCCTGTTGAGTCGAATTTGGACGAGTTGAAACAAGATGTTGCACGCTACGTCGTGCTAAGAATACCCCCCACTCGTTCATTTGTAAGTCGCACTGTAAACAGGAAGTAGATGTGCGGTAAATCTGGAAAGGGGAGACACGGTACAAGTCACCATGCCAAAGCCATATATCAAATATAAAATCATTTCTTCCAGTAGAAGCTGAGATATCTGCTACGAAAGTGTGAACGGACGGACAGACAAGGTGATTGCAATATAGCCCCCACTCTATGAGTGGGCGTATAATTTCGGTTGTCTCGAATAAAAGTTTTGGTCCCGAGATGTAGAAAGCCATATTATTTACATTCGTTAAGTCAAATTTACCTGTCAAAACATGTGTATTACCTTGGGATTAAAATCGGATCACAGGTGAAACATCCAGTCATTGACTGACATTTTTATCTTAGGCTATTTCACATGTTTATTTCACAATCTGTCAAATTAATTAGTGATAATATTTGAATTGGCTTGGTATTATAACACAGGTTAGATGTGTACAATAAAAAATTATCGATTCATAATAAGTGCGCTTGGTTCGGCATACATCAATGATTATGAAAAGTACACAAAGGAAGCGTTTTATCTATTGAATTATTTGTCGGAAATTAATTTTGATTAAAGAAGAATAGTTTTCTTCTACACTTTATTGAATAATAAAAACACACAATTTATTGTAAATAAACAGTATTGCACAAAGAAAAATATGTCATGATGGGTGAAGTTTAATGACAATGCAACAGCTGAAAAACATAAACAAAACAGATAAACATATTCATACACACAAAAAAAGATATCTAGAAGTTATCAGTCGTTCCACAAGATTCAAAGAATTTAACAGAGAGAAAAAAACAGCAACAAAAACATTGAATATGTTTAAAATCGTTCCGAGAATAGGGACATGCGATGCTGGTTTTAGCTCTTCAAAATTTCGCTCGAGTTGTCTCCCTTTCGTCGTTAAACAAACTACACTTCCGGTATTTTCGTAGCTCCTCTTGAGTCGAACTACCGTTGACTCAAATTTTGTTCATGGTCCCATCGAATTCAAGATAACGAGAGTCAACTGTATCTCACTCTACTCATTTCATCAACTGTACCTTTATTCATCCTAATATCAACTGTACATATTTTATTAGAATTGTCACCAAATGAAACATTTCTTCAATACATTTTTACTATTTATAAATAAAGATCTACATACTTGTGGCACCTTTATTGTACAGCAACAAGTCAAGATTGAAATGTTAAACCTTTGGGCTTCTTGTTTAAAAACAGGTAATGCTAGAATCACCAAAATCAATCATAATCTTTATTATGTGCCAAGGGTCATAGTGTTAAAATTTCAACAGAATCAGTCAAACATAACCTAATTTATTGTGGAACTAGAGGCCCACCTGAGCCTGCATCACTCACTTGGTTTTTCGTGCATGTTTCTGTTCAAACAAGTTTGACATAAAAACTTTTTATTCATATTCCTATAGTTAAACAATGTCCTATGAAGTCAGCCAACTTGGATTTCCGATCCAAACAAAAAATGAAAATGAAAATCAAATGACCAATTTATGTACTGTTTAGATTCAATCCATTTTTAGTATCCGAGATTTTTTCGTTTTCCATCATGGTCCTGTGTTGAAATTATGCTCTGCAGTGACAGTATTAGTTAAATACCTTGACATCCATTTTAGTTTCAATGACGTGCTCCAGGTCATTCTCTGTTGGCAGTAGTGATGGAATCAACAACTTATCATTGTCAAACTGTAATGCTACTTCAAATTTTTCTAACAGTCCACAGATGTAGCATAGTAAATCTTCTGGTTGGAAGGCAGATTTGTTAAAAAGAACCTGTAAATCCTTTGTTTTCATCACACCTATAGAAAAATATATCAAAAAGCCACACAAGAGATTAAAAATTTATAATTCATAAATGAATAAAATTTATTGAAATTTCCATACCATTTAATTAAATGTTGATAAATTGCCAATCAGGGATAACCCATGAAAGCCTTTCAGCTTATTTCCAATGGGGTCAAGAAAATATTATACAATTTGCATTATGCAAATATCAAAATACTGTGAAAAATGTTTTATTCGTGGCAAACCAATTTTCTGGATTTTGTGGGTCAACCAAATGACGAATTTATGAATCCAATGAAGAATATTTTCATTTTCAATTACACCACAACATTCTGATATCCATGAATTTAGGAACCCATGATTATCTCTTTTGTGAACAATCCACGAAAATTGTGATGCACAAATTCAAATTATATCACAGTAACAAATAATATATCGCAATTAAAATGTATCTCTGCTAAATTACTGAAGTGTTTTATTTAAGGACAATAACAGTAATGTCATAGCATTTTATCTGAAATTTTTTTTTATTCAAAACAGCAATGCTAATGCTTTCCTTGCCTGAGACTATAGACTATAATGTCCCAAAACCAAAACTTATTCCAAGGATTTAAACATGCTTTAACAAGAAATGTGTGCATCACAAAATACGCCCGTCTATATAAATTATCAAACGGTACAAAATTCTATTCATAGAAATGGTGACCTTGACCTTTGACCTAATGACCCCAAAATAAATAGGGTTCTTCCCCTTCCACAGGGCAATCATGTGGTCAAGTTTGGTTAAAGATCCAATATACAGAACTAAAGTTATCATGGGGAAACGACCCTGTTGTCGAAAATTCTATTTATAGTAATGGTGACCTTGACCTTTGACCTAATGACCCCAAAATAAAATGGTTCTTCCACAGGGGAATCATGTGGCCAAGTTTGGTCAATATCCAATATACAGAACTAGTTATCGTGCGGAAACGATCCTGTTGTCAAAAATTCTATTTATAGTAACAGTGATCTTGCCCTCTGACCTAATGACCCCAAAATAAATAGGGTTCTTCCCCTTCCACAGTGTAATTATGTGGCCAAGTTTGGTCAAGATCCAATATACAGAACTAAAGTTATCGTGCGGAAACGATCCTGTTGTCAAAAATTATATTTATAGTAAGTGACCTTGACCTTTGACCCCAAAATAAATAGGGTTCTTTCCCTTCCACAGTGTAATTATGTGGCCAAGTTTGGTCAAGATCCAATATACAGAACTAAAGTTATCGTGTGGAAACGATTCTGTTGTCAAAAATTATATTTATAGTAACAGTGACCTTGACCTTTGACCTAATGACCCCAAACTGAATAGGGTTCTTCCCCTTCCACAGGGGAATCATGTGGCCAAGTTTGGTAAAGATCCGATATACAAAACTCAAGTTATCGTGTGGAAACCTGTGTGGACACCTGCGGCCTCCATACCCAATCACATAATACGGCCCGTCTCGAAACGGGCGTATAAAAAGTAAAACACAAACAGCAACAATGTCATGTGTAAGATGAATACAAGATTATACAATACAAGAATTATGAGGAAACATTGTCTTTCCAAAATACATGACAGGAAAAATTCCAAAAATGTGTGACTGATCGAATGATTTTTATCTGTCAAATATTAATAAAGGGCTATTTATTTCAGACACAGCATAGTCTCCAATAGCTTCCACCTGCACCAGAGTTTAACTCGAAAACCATCACCGATGAAAGAAATACACTCAAATACTACCTGAAGATCTTTTTAAAAACAATAAAATCAAAGAAAAAAAGCATGTTGATAATGTCATAAATGATTCCTTAAACTATACTGTCACTAGATACAGATGAAACTCAGGAACTTTTAAAAAAGTATATAATTTTCCGTAGCGCGCTTATTCATGTTCTTGCTCATTGTCAACGAACAACGTGTTCCCAAATTCACTTTCGTTTTAGTTCTTAACTAAACCGCATTTATTTATAATATTGACCGCGATTGGATGATTTATCCTAAACATCCAATCAGATCTCTTTTGGCATCGATGCTTAGAAAGGCAAACATTCGGTACCCCTCGGATGTATACACTTTCTCTTTCGAAAAGTATAAAGAGAAGTAATTATGGGGAATTTCTCAAAGTCAAAAATGTATTGTTTATGTACACGATGTATTATCGTCAACAGCGTACAAGTACGCTCCGAATTTGGAAAGTGTGCTTACACAGCAATATGTATGCATAAATGTACACTCTGATCTGATAATACGTGCGTTTTTACTCGTTTTCATAACGTAAAAAACGCAAATACGCAGCTTATCTGGAGCTCTGGAGATGAACATTTTTCAATCTCGGTTGAGTTTATCTTGAAAAGTATACCAGAGGCTCTCAAGAGCCTGTATCGTTCACCTGGTTATAAAAAGAACCAATTGGTCCTATGTAAAACTATGTCCTGCAGTGGTAGTCATCTTGGAATTCCGATCAACATAAAAAACACAAAGTTTGTAAAGGACCTTCAAATGATTGATGCACAGTTTAGGTTAAATCAGTGCAATAGCTTCAGAGAAGAACATATTTCTGTATTTTCCCCATATGGTCCTGTATTAATACTATGACCTGTGGTGGCAGCCATCTTGGATTTCCGATCAGCATAAAAAACAGAAACTTTGTAGAGAACCTTCCAATGAACATTCATGTACAGTTTGGCTTTAATCATATTTGTAGTTTCTGAGAAGAAGGCATTTGAACATTTTCCCATAGGGTCCAATGTTAATATATGTCCTGCGATGGTGGCCATCTTGGATTTCCGATCGGCATAAAAAACATAAACTTTGTAGAGGACCTTCCAATGATCATTCCTGGGCAGTTTGGTTTCAATGGTCCAAGTGGTTTCAGAGAAGAGGGCGTTTTGAAACATTTTTCCAATAGGGTCCAATGTTAAACTAAGTCCTGCCGTAGCTGCCATTTTGAATTTCATATTGGAACAAAAAACGTAAAGTTTGTAGAGGACCATCTAGCTGCAATAATGTAGCTCCTGTGACAAACTAGAGGATCATCCAATGAACATTCATGTACAGTTTGGCTTTAATCATATTTGTAGTTTCTGAGAAGAAGGCATTTGAACATTTTCCCATAGGGTCCAATGTTAATCTATGTCCTGCGGTGGCGGTCATCTTGGATTTCCGATCGGCATAAAAAACAGTAAATTTGTAGAGGACCTTCCAATGATCATTCCTGGGCAGTTTGGTTTCAATTATCCAAGTGGTTTCAGAGAAGAAGCGTTTTGAAACATTTTCCCCATAGGGTTCAATGTTAAAATAAGTCCTGCCGTAGCCGCCATTTTGAATTTCATATCAGAACAAAAAACGTAAAGTTTGTAGAGGACCATCCAATGAACATTCATGTACAGTTTAGCTTTAATCATATTTGTAGTTTCTGAGAAGAAGGCATTTGAACATTTTCCCATAGGGTCCAATGTTAATCTATGTCCTGCGGTGGTGGCCATCTTGGATTTCCGATCGGCATAAAAAACACAAATTTTGTAGAGGACCTTCCAGTGATCATTCCTGGGCAGTTTGGTTTCAATGGTCCAAGTGGTTTCAGAGAAGAAGTGTTTTGAAACGTTTTTCCAATAGGGTCCAATGTTAAACTAAGTCCTGCCGTAGCTGCCATTTTGAATTTCATATCAGAACAAAAAACGTAAAGTTTGTAGAGGACCATCTAGCTGCAATAATGTAGCTCCTGTGACAAACTAGAGGATCATCCAATGAACATTCATGTACAGTTTGGCTTTAATCATATTTGTAGTTTCTGAGAAGAAGGCATTTGAACATTTTCCCATAGGGTCCAATGTTAATCTATGTCCTGCGGTGGCGGTCATCTTGGATTTCCGATCGGCATAAAAAACAGTAAATTTGTAGAGGACCTTCCAATGATCATCCCTGGGCAGTTTGGTTTCAATTATCCAAGTGGTTTCAGAGAAGAAGCGTTTTGAAACATTTTCCCCATAGGGTTCAATGTTAAAATAAGTCCTGCCGTAGCCGCCATTTTGAATTTCATATCAGAACAAAAAACGTAAAGTTTGTAGAGGACCATCCAATGAACATTCATGTACAGTTTAGCTTTAATCATATTTGTAGTTTCTGAGAAGAAGGCATTTGAACATTTTCCCATAGGGTCCAATGTTAATCTATGTCCTGCGGTGGTGGCCATCTTGGATTTCCGATCGGCATAAAAAACATAAATTTTGTAGAGGACCTTCCAGTGATCATTCCTGGGCAGTTTGGTTTCAATGGTCCAAGTGGTTTCAGAGAAGAAGTGTTTTGAAACATTTTTCCAATAGGGTCCAATGTTAAACTAAGTCCTGCCGTAGCTGCCATTTTGAATTTCATATCGGAACAAAAAACGTAAAGTTTGTAGAGGACCATCTAGCTGCAATAATGTAGCTCCTGTGACAAACTTGTGTCTCGGCAGAGCTACAACGCGGTCCCATTCGTCACAATGGAGCAAAAAAATAGTTGCAGTTGAAACATAAAAACTCACTATTTACGCTTCAAACATTTCATTATAACTATTACTGATGATCCCAGTCCTTGTTAAATCGGTTTGGCGGAGAAATATATGCTTTTCAAAGGTAGCAACAACCTTGTTCAAATTTATCAATCGTTTGCCATAACCAGAAACTATGGAAGGCGGGGCTTTTCTAAATATGGTATTTCTTACTACTCGTAGTAAACGGCTGATGTAAACATTCACGCCTCAAATCGCCAAATATGGTATCGACATCCAAATAGTGAGGCCGGAAATGACGAAATTCAAAATGTTCAGAGAGAAAGTAAACATTGATTTTTATTTTGTGGGAATTACATTCTAAAATACTGGTAGGTGATAAAAACTTGTTATAATAATGGACAAAAGGAAAGGTTATGTCTTATTATTGATAAATGCAGGCATCAGAAACTCGGTAAGCGAGTGCAAAAAATCTCGGTGGCTGCTCCATTACGTGTAATGGCATCCCGTTATAACCCCCCTTGCGAGTAAGCGAGCATTGAGGGTTTTCTTATTAGAACTAGAGGATCATCCAATGAACATTCATGTACAGTCTGGCTTTAATCATATTTGTAGTTTCTGAGAAGAAGGCATTTGAACATTTTTCCATAGGGTCCAATGTTAATCTATGTCCTGCGGTGGCGGTCATCTTGGATTTCCGATCGGCATAAAAAACAGAAATTTTGTAGAGGACCTTCCAATGATCATTCCTGGGCAGTTTGGCTTCAATTGTCCAAGTGGTTTCAGAGAAGAAGCATTTTGAAACATTTTTCCCATAGGGTCCAATGTTAAACTAAGTCATGCCGTAGCTGCCATTTTGAATTTCATATCGGAACAAAAAACGTAGAGTTTGTAGAGGACCATCCAATGAACATTCATGTACAGTTTGGCATTAATCATATTTATAGTTTCTGAGAAGAAGGCATTTGAACATTTTCCCATAGGGTCCAATGTTAATCTATGTCCTGCGATGGCGGCCATCTTGGATTTCCGATCGGCATAAAAAACAGAAACTTGGTAAAGGACATTCCAATGATCATTCATTTACAGATTGGGTTCAGTCAGTTCATTAGTTTCAGAGAAGAAGATCTTTGAAATTTCAGCCAATCAGAGCATATTATTGGCTCTGGCAGCCATGTTAAATATCCGACTGGAACGAAAAACAGAAACTTTGTAGAGAACCATCCAAGGAACATTCCTGCTAAGTTTGGTTCCAATTGGCCCAATGGTTTCCGAGAAGAAGCTTGAAATGTGAAAAGTTTACAGACGATTTTCAATCGGTCCAAAAAGTAACAACACTTGGTTAGCAGCTTGCAATGATCATTCATGACAATTTCAATTCCATCCTTCATGTAGTATCGGAGAAGAAGATCTTTGAAATTTCAGCCAATCAGAGGCTATTATGGCACCTGGCAGCCATATTGGATAACCGATCGGAACAAAAAGTAACAACAATTGATCAGAACCTTGTCAGGAACATTTCTGCCATGTATGGTTTCAATCCATCCATTGGTTCTTGAGAAGAAGTTTGTTTTACATACTTCCCATAGGGTCGCTATGTTAAATTATGTCCCCTGCTGGTGGCCATCTTGGATTTTCAATCGGTCCAAAAAGTAACAACACTTGGTTAGCAGCTTGCAATGATCATTCATGACAATTTTCAATTCCATTCTCCATGTAGTATCGGAGAAGAAGATCATTAAACATTTCAGCCAATCGGAGGCTTTTATGGCCCCTGGCAGTCATGTTGGATAACTGATCGTAACGAAAGTAACAACACTTGGTTAGACCATGCAAATAAACATTCCTGCCATGTTTGGTCCCATTTGCTTCAGTGGTTCTCTAGAAGAAGATTGAAATGTTTACGGACGGACGACAAGTGATGGCAATAGCTCACCTGACCCTTTGGGTCAGGTGAGCTAAATATGACTGGGGGCCGTTGTGATCATGGTCATATGGTAGTTGGATTTACAACTACCTCTGCAATCAGTGTATATCATCACTAACCTTGTGAGTTCCAATTGCACTCATGGCGAAGTTTACTTGATACAACATTATGTGATAAAGTTTGTCAGTGACTTGCAGCAGGTCTGTGTTTTTCTCCGGGTACTCAGGTTTCCTCTACCAATAAAACTGATTTTTTTATCAACTGCATCGTATGCCCATTGGTTTTGTAAGCTAATTTCATACACTGCCCATGACATTACATACTAACCATTTCTACAGAAGTTGTTTACTTGATCCACAGTAACCACCTGTGCAAGCTGATCACACAACCACTGTGGGTCTAGAAAGTAACGATCCTTCAACCCAATCCCTTCATAGTGAAACAAAATTCCTACAAACATATAATTATTCATACATTACAAACAGCTTTCTATTCTTTAATGACACATACATACTGAGACTGATGTGAGTGAGTGAATGATTGTTGTTTAACGCCAATTCAGCAATTTTTCAGCTATTTCATGGAGAGAACAAGTTAGTTTTCAATGAGATGATGATGAGGTCCGCTTTGTACTAGACCAATGCGCTGAGTTGGATTTTTATAGTGCTAGTTCACTGAAACAACAGTCCGCGGGTAGACATGTCACTCCATTCGGACACATTATTCTGATTCCGAACCAAACAGTCTTTGCTCTTTCGCCTGCGTGCTTAGCAGAGAAGTAACAAATACCAATTTTATAGTCTTTGGTTTTACCCAACCGGGGCTCGAACCCACGATCTACCGCACTCGAGGCGAGCATACTAACCATTACGCCACCAATGCGATTGTGAGACTGATGTAATGACACATAAATACTGAGACTGATGTAATGACACATGCATACTGAAACTAATGTAATGACACATACATACTGAAACTAATGTAATGACACATACATACTGAAACTGATGTAATGACACATACATACTAAAACTGATGTAATGACACATAAATACTGTGACTGATGTAATGGCACATACACACTGAAATTGATGTAATGACACATACACACTGTGACTGATGCAATGACACATACATACTGAGACTGATGTAATGACACAGACATACTGAAACTGATGTAATGACACATACATACTGAAATTGATGTAATGACACATACATATTGAGACTGGTGTAATGACACATACATGTGACTGATGTAATGACACATACATACTGACACTGATGTAATGACACATACACACTGTGACCAATGTAATGACACATACATACCAGTGTTTTCACTACAAATTTTGATAGGAGATTTTAGAATTATAGACGGAGAGAAAATTCGGCCGAGAGTCAGAAGGCCCCCAGTGGGTTCAGTGTAAAGCCCTGGTAAGGGTGTAGGTGGAAGCACCCCAGCCGATTTTTGATTTGGTGAATTTTGATTTGCTTTTGAGGGTGTTTCCTAACTTTAAAATTGTTTCTTTTTGCTTAAATTTACACTGACTAACTTTGAGAAAAAGAAAAACGTAATAAACCTTTTTTTTTCCAGACAAGTATATAGGATTTTCAGGATCTTCTTGACCATTGAACAATTTTTCATTGTGGATGATTTCTCAAGATTAACAACCATAAGTCATTTTCCATTGTTATTTCTGAGAAAGATGTCACATGGTTCTGCAATTTTTCAGGTCAAAGATAAATGTACAAGTTTGGTAGGCAGTAGAAATAAACTTGATCATTCAGAAAAGAAATATGGACTTCCCCTATGATTATGTACTATTGAAAATAAAGATTTGATAATATTGGTGTTTGCTTCATTTCCTTGATATAATATGAAATTATATAAACATTCAGATTCTTTGCAGTTTTTGAATAATTAAAATAGCATCATTATGAATTTCTTATCTTAAAGCTTATATTATCATATTAAATGCACATTTAAAGAGTATACTTGTTAATTTGCTAGCCTTTTCTATATTCTTACTGTAATTTCTCTCTTTAAGATTTTGAAATAAAGTATGCATTTAACTTTTTTTAATAACAGAAAAGAACTTTCAAAGGTAAGTAATATTCACGAATCTGATTGTTAATGTAACCACAAACCAGTATCGATACAAAATGAAGAATGAAAGTTGTCAAAGACTTGTACATTTCAATAAACTTTTATTTTGTTGAAAATATACAATCACAAATGACCAAACCCCCATAAAATATTTTAAAGGAGAACTCAAGCATGTGCTTCAGAAGGGGATAGACAGTTTCATATATTCATAGTCATAGACATCTGCATATAGTCTATAGTTTGACAGACTAGATACTTTTTCATGTTAATTGCATATACATGTATATTCCATGTCCTTAAACAGAAAATCAAAATATTTTCAGACAGGGAACTCTTGAAAATGACTAGGGACATCGAATATTTGCAATATCATTCGTGATATTCGAGTCAGAACTTTAAAAGAAACGTGGCATCTCACTGGCCCAGTCTCCGAAATGAACATTTGAATTTACTGGTCCGAATCAAATTCCTGCAATTTATTTAATATAGTTCTAAATAAAAACTGAAAATATTTAGTGGTTTGAACAATTAAACTAAGTTTTACTGGTCTACACTTGGGCTGGTGCTCATCGTATTCAGTAGTATCCCCCTTTTTCCATACCAATACAACTTTACAAGATCAGACCCTGCTTACTTTAATAGAAAACATAAAAGTGGGTTATATTCTCTTCACTCTTTCAATCAATTAATTCAAGTTATTTTAATAATCTTTTTTTTTTTTTGGACAAAAGTCCAAAATTGATTTCTGCCGCTTCGTTGATTTTATCAATGTCATTCGGACCAAAGCTAGTCGGCCTCAAATCTTTCGTTGGAATGATTAAACTTTTATTTATTATTCCTACTGTGAATCGTAATGTTTTAACATAAAGAAATAATTAATTCTTCCCTTCTTCAGCCTTCGGTCATTGCATATTTATCCTCTGAAGTAAACGAAACCATTAGATAAAAACCGGAAGTAATTGAAATATTATAAATGGGACGAGAATTTGAGACTGAAAGAAAAAATTGGCCATCGACTCGTTTCTTTGTCACAGCAGCACTTTTTCATACACGAAATTAAGGTCAAATCATAACCAAGCTCATACACTAAGATTTCTTTTCAATCCCCGAACTATATAATCCCATGTTCACTCCGAGAGTACATGCCCGCAAATGACAAACTTACAGAATTAAAATAGAAAAGACAACTCGATTTATTTTTGAACATTTAATCCATGTTTGGAAAATTCATAGCCGGGGATTTTACAGCAATAGCCGGTGAAATGCGCCGGTTCCCTGCTTCAAATGAAAACACTGCATACTGTGACCGATGCAATGACACATACATACTGAGACTGATGTAATGACACAGACATACTGAAACTGGTGTAATGACACATACATACTGTGACTGATGTAATGACACATACATACCGAGACTGATGTAATGACACATACATACTGAAACTGATGTAATGACACATACATACTGAGACTGGTGTAATGACACATACATACTGAGACTGGTGTAATGACACATACATACTGACTGATGTAATGACACATACATACTGACACTGATGTAATGACACATACATACTGAGACTGATGTAATGACACATACATACTGACACTGATGCAATGACACATACATACAAAGAATTGTGTAATGACACATGCATACTAAAACTGATGTAATGACACATACAAACTGAGACTGATGTAATGACACATACATACTGACACTGATGTAATGATAGACATACTGACACTGATGAAATGACACATACATACATACTGACACTGATGTAATGACACATACATACTGACACTGATGTAATGACACATACATACTGAGACTGATGTAATGGCACATACATACTGACACTGATATAATGACACATACATACTGACATTGATGTAATGACACATACATACTGAGACTGGTGTAATGACACACACCTAAACAGGTGTAATTACACATGTATATTGAGACAGAGGTAATGAGGTATACATATTAATTGTACTTTCAAGTGAAAATGTAGGGGTCAAAGTTTGGAATATAATAACACAACATACCATTTTCATGTAAAAATCTAGTAGCCTGATCTAAATCATCAGCATCCCTGAATACAGATTGAGATAAGCTGTTCATTTTTTCCATTGTCTTCAATCTAAGAAAAAAAATATTTTAAAAAATGTGAGCTGACATATATATCCTACATATCTTCTTTGATAACAGATAAAAAAAAAAGCAGCACAGAAACCAATTTTCTATATACAGATGAATTCAGTGTCAAAAATCAATATTTTATACACTTCTTAAGACCTAAAAAAAAATCCTTATAATAGTACTGAAACTGACTTCCACAATACAACTACTTTTTAAAAATACTGTTAACATCAATAGTCTTTAACATAATCCTAAAAGTACTGTTAACACACATTGCCATTACCCTAACCCACAAAGTACTGTTAACACACATTGCCATTACCCTAACCCTCAAAGTACTGTTAACACACATTGCCATTACCTTAACCCACAAAGTACTGTTAACACACATTGCCATTACCCTAACCCACAAAGTACTGTTAACACACATTGCCATTACCCTAACCCACAAAGTACTGTTAACACACATTGCCATTACCCTAACCCACAAAGTACTGTTAACACACATTGCCATTACCCTAACCCTCAAAGTACTGTTAACACACATTGCCATTACCCTAACCCTCAAAGTACTGTTAACACACATTGCCATTACCCTAACCCACAAAGTACTGTTAACACACATTGCCATTACCCTAACCTATAAAGTACTGTTAACACACATTGCCATTACCCCAACCCACAAAGTACCGTTAACAAACATTGCCATTACCTTAACCCACAAAGTACCGTTAACAAACATTGCCATTACCCTAACCCACAAAGTGCCGTTAACACTCATAATGTGACGGAATATAAGTTCCACCATAATGTTTGTTCCTCGGAAATTTTATTATGTAGAAAAAGTTCCATTAGGTACTATCCTTATATAATATTTCATCCAATGCCATAAGGAATCTTCCATGGAACAGGATAAAATATTATATAAGGAAAGTTCTCTCCGGAACTTTTATAATTACACAATAAAATTTCCAAGAGGAAAAATACATCCAAAGAGATTTTTTAACTTGACTGATAAACTTGTGCAAGCAAAGCATAATTATTATGTAGTAGATTTTCTGGGTGGAATAATTATTATGTAGTAGAGTTTCCAAGTGGAATAAATACTATGTAATAGAGTTTCCGAGTGGAATAAATATTATGTAGTATAGTTTCCAGGTAGAAAAATTCTTATATAATGAATTATTATCATATAATTTTTATATGATTTACATAATAAGAAATCCTATACACTGATTTGGGTATAAGCGCTTATGGAGGCGGGGTTTTGTCAGTTTATTTTTCGATAGACGATGTTCACCGGACTACTTTTTTCGTAATGTAAATAAAATGGCGGCTTGGATTCCCGATAATAAAAAAAGATAAAAGAAACAATGTTTATTGTTAATAATCGACAATTATTGTTAGATATGAAACCAGAGGCTCTCAAGAGCCTGTATCGTTCACCTGGTAATAAAAAAAAACAATTGGTCCTATGTAAAAACTATGTCCTGCAGTGGTAGTCATCTTGGAATTACGATCAACATAAAAAACACAAAGTTTGTAAAGGACCTTCCAATGATTGATGCACATTTTAGGTTCAATCAGTGCAATAGCTTCAGAGAAGAATATATTTCTGTATTTTCCCCATATGGTCCTGTGTTAATACTATGACCTGTGGTGGCAGCCATCTTGGATTTCCGATCGGCATAAAAAACGGAGGACCTTCCAATGATCATTCCTGGACAGTTTGGTTTCAACTGTCCAAGTGGTTTCAGAGAAGAAGCATTTTGAAACATTTTTCCCATAGGGTCCAATGTTAAACTAAGTCCTGCCGTAGCCACCATTTTGAATTTCATATCAGAACAAAAAACGTAAATTTGTAGAGGACCATCCAATGAACATCCATGTACAGTTTGGCTTTAATCATATTTGTAGTTTCTGAGAAGAAGGCATTTGAACATTTTCCCATAGGGTCCAATGTTAATCTATGTCCTGCGGTGGTGGCCATCTTGGATTTCCGATCGGCATAAAAAACACACACCTTGTAGAGGACCTTCCAATGATCATTCCTGGGCAGTTTGGTTTCAATTATCCAAGTGGTTTCAGAGAAGAAGCGTTTTGAAACATTTTTCCCATAGGGTCCAATGTTAAACTAAGTCCTGCCGTAGCCGCCATTTTGAATTTCATATCGGAACAAAAAACGTAAAGTTTGTAGAGGACCATCTAATGAACATTCTTGTACAGTTTGGCTTTAATCATATTTGTAGTTTCTGAGAAGAAGGCATTTGAATATTTTCTCATAGGGTCCAATGTTAATCTATGTCCTGCGGTGGCGGCCATCTTGGATTTCCGATCGGCATAAAAAACAAAAACTTTGTAGAGGACCTTCCAATGATCATTCCTGGGCAGTTTGGTTTCAACTGTCCAAGTGATTTCAGAGAAGAAGCATTTTGAAACACTTTTTCCATAGGGTCCAATGTTAAACTAAGTACTGCCGTAGCCGCCATTTTGAATTTCATATCGGAACAAAAAACCTTAAGGTTGTAGAGGACCATCCAATGAACATTCATGTACAGTTTGGCTTTAATAATATTTGTAGTTTCTGAGAAGAAGGCATTTGAACATTTTCCCATAGGGTCCAATGTTAATCTATGTCCTGCGGTGGTGGCCATCTTGAATTTTCGATCGGCATAAAAAAACAGAAACTTTGTAGAGGACCTTCCAATGAACATTCCTGGGCAGTTTGGTTTCAATTATCCAAGTGGTTTCAGAGAAGAAGCGTTTTGAAACATTTTTCCCATAGGGTCCAATGTTAAACTAAGTCCTGCCGTAGCCGCCATTTTGAATTTCTTATCGGAACAAAAAACGTAAAGTTTGTAGAGGACCATCCAATGAACATTCATGTACAGTTTGGCTTTAATCATATTTGTAGTTTCTGAGAAGAAGGCATTTGAACATTTTCCCATAGGGTCCAATATTAATCTATGTATTGCGGTGGCGGCCATCTTGGATTTCCGATCGGCATAAAAAATATAAAATTTGTAGAGGACCTTCTAATGATCATTCCTGGGCAGTTTGGTTTCAACTGTCCAAGTGGTTTCAGAGAAGAAGCGTTTTGAAACATTTTCCTCATAGGGTCCAATGTTAAACTAAGTCCTGCCGTAGCCGCCATTTTGAATTTCATATCGGAACAAAAAACGTACAGTTTGTAGAGGACCATCCAATGAACATTCATGTACAGTTTGGCTTTAATCATATTTGCAGTTTCTGACAAGAAGGCATTTGAACATTTTCCCATAGGGTCCAATGTTAATCTATGTCCTGCGGTGGTGGCCATCTTGGATTTCCGATCGGCATAAAAAACACACACCTTGTAGAGGACCTTCCAATGATCATTCCTGGGCAGTTTGGTTTCAATTATCCAAGTGGTTTCAGAGAAGAAGCGTTTTGAAACATTTTTCCCATAGGGTCCAATGTTAAACTAAGTCCTGCCGTAGCCGCCATTTTGAATTTCATACCGGAACAAAAAACGTAAAGTTTGTAGAGGACCATCTAATGAACATTCTTGTACAGTTTGGCTTTAATCATATTTGTAGTTTCTGAGAAGAAGGCATTTAAATATTTTCTCATAGGGTCCAATGTTAATCTATGTCCTGCGGTGGCGGCCATCTTGGATTTCCGATCGGCATAAAAAACAAAAACTTTGTAGAGGACCTTCCAATGATCATTCCTGGGCAGTTTGGTTTCAACTGTCCAAGTGGTTTCAGAGAAGAAGCATTTTGAAACACTTTTTCCATAGGGTCCAATGTTAAACTAAGTCCTGCCGTAGCCGCCATTTTGAATTTCATATCGGAACAAAAAACCTTAAGGTTGTAGAGGACCATCCAATGAACATTCATGTACAGTTTGGCTTTAATAATATTTGTAGTTTCTGAGAAGAAGGCATTTGAACATTTTCCCATAGGGTCCAATGTTAATCTATGTCCTGCGGTGGTGGCCATCTTGAATTTTCGATCGGCATAAAAAAACAGAAACTTTGTAGAGGACCTTCCAATGAACATTCCTGGGCAGTTTGGTTTCAATTATCCAAGTGGTTTCAGAGAAGAAGCGTTTTGAAACATTTTTCCCATAGGGTCCAATGTTAAACTAAGTCCTGCCGTAGCCGCCATTTTGAATTTCTTATCGGAACAAAAAACGTAAAGTTTGTAGAGGACCATCCAATGAACATTCATGTACAGTTTGGCTTTAATCATATTTGTAGTTTCTGAGAAGAAGGCATTTGAACATTTTCCCATAGGGTCCAATGTTAATCTATGTATTGTGGTGGTGGCCATCTTGGATTTCCGATCGGCATAAAAAATATAAACTTTGTAGAGGACCTTCCAATGAACATTCCTGGGCAGTTTGGTTTCAACTGTCCAAGTGGTTTCAGAGAAGAAGCGTTTTGAAACATTTTCCTCATAGGGTCCAATGTTAAACTAAGTCCTGCCGTAGCCGCCATTTTGAATTTCATATCGGAACAAAAAACGTACAGTTTGTAGAGGACCATCCAATGAACATTCATGTACAGTTTGGCTTTAATCATATTTGCAGTTTCTGAGAAGAAGGCATTTGAACATTTTCCCATAGGGTCCAATGTTAATCTATGTCCTGCAGTGGTGGCCATCTTGGATTTCCGATCGGCATAAAAAACACACACCTTGTAGAGGACCTTCCAATGATCATTCCTGGGCAGTTTGGTTTCAATTATCCAAGTGGTTTCAGAGAAGAAGCGTTTTGAAACATTTTTCCAATAGGGTCCAATGTTAAACTAAGTCCTGCCATAGCCACCATTTTGAATTTTATACCGGAACAAAAAACGTAAAGTTTGTAGAGGAACATCTAATGAACATTCTTGTACAGTTTGGCTTTAATCATATTTGTAGTTTCTGAGAAGAAGGCATTTGAATATTTTCTCATAGAGTCCAATGTTAATCTATGTCCTGCGGTGGCGGCCATCTTGAATTTTCGATCGGCATAAAAAAAACAGAAACTTTGTAGAGGACCTTCCAATGAACATTCCTGGGCAGTTTGGTTTCAATTATCCAAGTGGTTTCAGAGAAGAAGCGTTTTGAAACATTTTTCCCATAGGGTCCAATGTTAAACTAAGTCCTGCCGTAGCCGCCATTTTGAATTTCTTATCGGAACAAAAAACGTAAAGTTTGTAGAGGACCATCCAATGAACATTCATGTACAGTTTGGCTTTAATCATATTTGTAGTTTCTGAGAAGAAGGCATTTGAACATTTTCCCATAGGGTCCAATGTTAATCTATGTATTGCGGTGGCGGCCATCTTGGATTTCCGATCGGCATAAAAAATATAAAATTTGTAGAGGACCTTCCAATGATCATTCCTGGGCAGTTTGGTTTCAACTGTCCAAGTGGTTTCAGAGAAGAAGCGTTTTGAAACATTTTCCTCATAGGGTCCAATGTTAAACTAAGTCCTGCCGTAGCCGCCATTTTGAATTTCATATCGGAACAAAAAACGTACAGTTTGTAGAGGACCATCCAATAAACATTCATGTACAATTTGGCTTTAATCATATTTGCAGTTTCTGAGAAGAAGGCATTTGAACATTTTCCCATAGGGTCCAATGTTAATCTATGTCCTGCAGTGGTGGCCATCTTGGATTTTCGATCGGCATAAAAAACACACACCTTGTAGAGGACCTTCCAATGATCATTCCTGGGCAGTTTGGTTTCAATTATCCAAGTGGTTTCAGAGAAGAAGCGTTTTGAAACATTTTTCCCATAGGGTCCAATGTTAAACTAAGTCCCGCCGTAGCCGCCATTTTGAATTTCATACCGGAACAAAAAACGTACAGTTTGTAGAGGACCATCTAATGAACATTCATGTACAGTTTGGCTTTAATCATATTTGTAGTTTCTGAGAAGAAGGCATTGAATATTTTCCCATAGGGTCCAATGTTAATCTATGTCCTGCGGTGGCGGCCATCTTGGATTTCCAATCGGCATAAAAAACAGAAACTTTGTAGAGGACCTTCCAATGATCATTCCTGGGCAGTTTGGTTTCAACTGTCCAAGTGGTTTCAGAGAAGAAGCATTTTGAAACATTTTTCCCATAGGGTCCAATGTTAAACTAAGTCCTGCCGTAGCCGCCATTTTGAATTTCATATCGGAACAAAAAACCTTAAGATTGTAGAGGACCATCCAATGAACATTCATGTACAGTTTGGCTTTATTCATATTTGTAGTTTCTGAGAAGAAGGCATTTGAACATTTTCCCATAGGGTCCAATGTTAATCTATGTCCTGCGATGGCGGCCATCTTGGATTTCCGATCAGCATAAAAAACAGTAACTTGGTAAAGGACCTTCCAATGATCATTCATTTACAGTTTGGGTTCAGTCAGTTCATTAGTTTCAGAGAAGAAGATCTTTGAAATTTCAGCCAATCAGAGCATATTATTGGCCCTGGCAGCCATATTGAATATTCGACTGGAACGAAAAACAGTAACTTTGTAGAGGACCATCCAAGGAACATTCCTGCTAAGTTCGGTTCCAATCGGCCAAGTGGTTTCGGAGAAGAAGCTTGAAATGTGAAAAGTTTACAGACGACAGACGACAGACGCCAGACGACAGACGACGGACGCCAAGTGATGGCAATAGTTCACCTGGACCTTTGGTCCAGGTGAACTAATAAAAAAATGAATGCCAATGAAAAAAAAAGCTTGTATTGTTGACATAAAAAAATAATTCCTGAAAAAATACTTAAGACAACCATCTATCGACTTTGACTTTTGCAATATATCGTCATCCTGTGACGTTGTTTACAAGGGACGTTGATTGACACAAGCTGGTTACTGATTTATTTTACGATTTTGTGGGCATTTTACTTGTTTGAGTAGCTAAATGCAAAATGCCATCAAATGGGAAAACATCAGTAACTTAATTACATCACCGTCTAGTTTAAAGTAGGAAAACAAGCAGGTTACTTCATTTTGTTATCCATGGCCGACACACATCAATGCCAATGGAATGTATCTATGTGTGCGTACTGGGGATCCCCAAAGGTAAATTTTCAAAACAAATGAAAACAAAAATTTAGTTACAGAATTATAAGGAGTAAATGCATTTTTTCCAGGTTATACATCAATAAACTCCGAAAAAAATGCGTTTAATCCTATAATAATGATATTTGCAAGTGGTATGTATGATTATAATAATAATAAAATTTCCGTGTGAAATAATTATTTTACAAATTTATGACAGGAATAAATATTACATAATAGAAGTTCCAGATATTAAGGGAACACAATAACTGCTTAGATGATAATAATCTTATCAAACACTGCAATGAATCCTTACTAGCAGTAATCTTAGAATGTTTGTCAATATGTTTTTTTAAGTTAAATACTGGCCATTCATTGACTGACTGTAAAGAAATTATT
The DNA here is from genome assembly GCA_963383655.1 of Bathymodiolus septemdierum. NCBI lineage: Eukaryota > Metazoa > Mollusca > Bivalvia > Mytilida > Modiolidae > Bathymodiolus > Bathymodiolus septemdierum. Next base: position 30,928,247 of record OY726522.1, read on the forward strand.
ATAATATTCAACATTCTTTTTTTAAATATTTGAACAGGAAGATAGGAACATAATACTAATATTGGTAAATAAATAGAAAGTCCTTACTTTTTATGTAAGAGCCATCTGATAAATATGAGAAAATCTTTTCATACCCCTCTGCTTCCGTGTTTTTCATGTATTAAAGTAAACAAGTCACAGGTGGATGATTTAAAAACTGATTACATGTATCACATGACCTTACCTATACATGTACCATAATATTATTTCCATCAATAGATGGAACAAATATTATGAAGATTTATTCCTGGAAATTCTTTTATAAACGTAGAACAAATAATATGAGGCAGGTGCAACCTGAAACGCTCCCGAAGAACAGTAATTTTCCTTCCTGTTTACAAAATATCAAGCTTAAAAATAACACCATCTAAAACTCCAAACTCCGGACAGTTTTCGTATCCGCTACCGAACAATGTTTCATTTTTATTTCCACTAGAGTTCCGGTTTAGGCCACGTGATTTATCTTTTAATTTATTTCCGGTTTGGCAGCCATATTGTTGAAGATTTTGAAGTGCCATAGTACCTATTCATACTTCTACCATTAGTTCGGGAGTGTATTATATAACATTTGTTCTGAAGAACTTTTATTATACACAGTTTGGTTCCTGTTGGAACTTATATTATGTGGAACAAATATACAGTCACAATAATACTTAATTTTGATTCACAATAGTATTAACCCAAGCCACACTCCATTAAAAATCTCATAAAATGTGAATGTGATGTATCATGAGACCTAAGAATACATACATGATGTGTATCAAAAGTAGAACAAAATGAAACTTTCACTGAGGTTGTACTGTAAGAACTATGCTGACCAACCACTGAGGATGCCCAATCATCCAGAAAATACTCAGAAATATTCTAATTAAACAACAGAAAAACATAAGTAAGTGATAAACAACTGACAATACCAGAAGAAAACCTGAGTAAGTTAAATAAATCTTATTGATAAATAACTGACAGTACAAGAAGAAAACCTGAGCAAGTTAAATAAACCTTATTGATAAATAACTGACAGTACAAGAAGAAAACATGAATAAATTAAATAAACCTTACTGATAAATAACTGACAGCACAAGAAGAAAACCTGAGTAAGTTAAATAAACCTTACTGATAAATAACTGACAGTACAAGAAAAAAACACAAATAAGTTAAATAAACCTTATTGATAAATAACTGACAGTACAAGAAGAAAACACAAATAAGTTAAATAAACCTTACTGATAAATAACTGACAATACAAGAAGAAAACATGAATAAGTTAAATAAACCTTATTGATAAATAACTGACAGTACAAGAAGAAAACATGAATAAGTTAAATAAACCTTATTGATAAATAACTGACAGTACAAGAAGAAAACATGAATAAGCTAAATAAACCTTATTAACAAATAACTGACAGTACAAGAAGAAAACATGAATAAGCTAAATAAACCTTATTGATAAATAACTGGCAGTACAAGAAGAAAACATGAATAAGCTAAATAAACCTTATTGATAAATAACTGACAGTACAAGAAGAAAACATGAAAAAGTTAAATAAACCTTACTGATAAACAACTGACAGCACAAGAAGAAAACATGAATAAGTTAAATAAACCTTACTGATAAATAACTGACAGCACAAGAAGAAAACACGAATAAGTTAAATAAACCTTACTGATAAATAACTGACAGTACAAGAAGAAAACATGAATAAGTTAAATAAATCTTACTGATAAATAACTGACAGTACAAGAAGAAAACACAAATAAGTTAATTGAACCTTACTGATAAATAGCTGACAGTACAAGAAGAAAACACAAATAAGTTAAATAAACCTTATTGATAAATAACTGACAGTACAAGAAGAAAACATGAAAAATTTAAATAAACCTTACTGATAAATAACTGACAACACAAGAAGAAAACCTGAGTAAGTTAAATAAATTTATCGATAGACTAATAGGTTCTTACATGAGTCTCTATTGAAGATCTGGGATTTCTTTCACGGGTGTGAGAAATTCCGTGTTTTCACGAGTGGAGCGTAGCAAAATGAGTGAAAAGACGTAGAATTTCTCGCACGAGTGGAAGAAATCCCAGATCTTCAATAGAGACGAGTGTAAGAACCTATTTCTTCCGTTTTTAACAATGTTTACATTTCGGCCCCGAAACTAAATTACCACGTGCTAGGAGAGAAGGACGCTTATGTAAAGTTTGTGAGTGCATCGACCCCATGTACACATGCATGAACTCCTGAAAAGAACCGCTTAATCTTTATAATTCTTCAATGCAATACTGAACATAAAAATGTCAACAGGTCTGACTTACACATAAGAACTTTTATCTAGAACAGGATCTTTTCTACATTTAATTCTCTCATCAGATAAATTTTGTATGATATCCTTCAGTTGTATGTACTTCTTGGGTACTTTATGATTTAGTAACTTCTCATGTTTTCTCCCTATAAACAACAATAAATCTATATATTAGTATCTCCTGTCAATATACATTGGTTTTTTTCAAGCCAAGTTGTGATGCTTAAATGTTTACTTTCAACCACTGTACAGATCTCCTATTGTTCATTAGTATATGTCTTATAATATCGCTGAATGGGACAAATGTTTATGAATTTGGTGACTTAATATGCTACAACCTCCAAAAATTTAGCAGAGATTTACACTTTCCTAGTTTTAAATGAGTCTGTACATAAATGTGTTTCTTCATAATTATTCTACTACATGCAGACATTTCATTGTCAATGTGAATTAACATAAGAAAGAGAGATAGTCATTACTTCAAAGGGAGATAATTATTCCAAAAGATAAAACTAGATCAGCTGCAAGTTACATTAAATATATATTTTTTTTAGATTTCTTAATTAAAGTGACACAACATAAAGTTTAGCAACATAAGATTAAAAAAAATCAATCAAGCATGAGGCATATTAACTGATTTATGAAAGAAAATGACCTGATTTCAATTCCTAGCTGAAACTAACATGAAATTAACAAGAATTCCTTGTTCTGAAGTAAGATTCATGTGTAGTTTCTGGTGAGGCATATATCACCATAACTTTAATGCAAGTGTTTCCACATAATTTAAAATGGCCATGAAAATAAGCAAGAAAAATAGACTTAACATAAATTCATGAGTAAAAATTTGTTTTTTATTTCAGACACTAAAATATTTTTGTATGCACAAGCTGCATTTAATTACTGCTATTCTGGACATTTTTAAACAACAAAGTTTACTTACTAGGATGTTTTAGTTCAAAGACAAGATTATAAATCTTATCCACAAGATCCTTACACTCAGAGCTATCCTTGCAGTTTATATTCAAACGACCTATAACATTAGGAAGGCCACATTTCTCTGGTTCATCTACTTTAACAAAGAGGTTGTCAATTAAGTTATTCATGGCCTGTTCAAAGTTTGCAGGAAAATTTTTCTTTGTTGCCCTAGCTGTAAGTTCATCTTTATGTGTTCCAACAATAAGAACGGGTGCTCCATGAGCTCGGGCCTGTAAAATATAAGTTATCTTTAATTAATTAATTCATATTTATGTATTCAAACAACAATACATTCTTGATACCTGGAGATAACAGTGAGTGATTGAGTGATTGTTGATTAGCATAAACATTTGTCACCTATATCATGGAGAGAACAAATTAATTTTTGATGAGAAGATGTCTGTTTTGTACTAGACCAACTGAAACACAGGTAGACATGTCACTCTTACTGAGACACAATATCCTGACACCAGTTTTGTACTAGACCAACTGAAACACAGGTAGACATGTCACTCTTACTGAGACACAATATCCTGACAGCAAGTCAACCTATAGTTGTTCATATTCCATATTACTGCATGCTCAGCTGAGAAGAAGCAAATATCTATTAAATAGACTTTGGTTTGACCTGACCCAGTATCTTACCAATAGTACATCTATTTTGCATGTTTGTTTAAATGTACTGTAATTGCTATTATTTTATGTAGTGCTTGACATAAGTTGTTATGTTTATATCTGTATAGTCGGTTTAAGGGCATTTTAGGGCTCATGTTGATTTGTTGTCTATGTATATATATATACCGACTCTAAATAAAATTGACTTACTTACCTACGATCTTCTGCTAACCATTACACCATTGGGGGCAGTCCAGATATTAATACATTGTATTATGTATTGTTATTGCTACTTATTTTTCAAATGTATTGAAATAAAGGAGAGCAACTTTAAAATGAGAAAGGAGAAGGGTAAAAGTAATCAAACATGACAGGTATCTTTTTGGGATCATTATATATTTGTAAAATAGAAAATTTTGAAACACCATTTTAAATTTCAAATAGGTATATTACCATAATACATCCCTCAAATTAATGGGAATATATAAACAGGAGCCATGTTTGATCTAGTCTATAATATAGTAATTTTAAATGTTAGGTAAATATTTGCTGAGAAGTCATCTCTAATGGTTAGGTTCCTACAACCAGAATAAATGTCCCACATGTTCTGATCTATAATACAACAGTATTAGATAACAAAGTTTGTAGCTTAAGAGTTGACTTTTGATTGATTGATTTGATTTGATTTTTGGTGTTTAATGCCACTTTCAGCAATATTTCAGCTATATCATGCACTAGGAAATAGAAAATGCAAATATCCCCGGTAAAATGCAAATAATTAAAGATTACCAGTTATATTAGCGTTTACCAGTTAAATTAGCGAATTGTCTTGTTATATTTGCGTTTTACCTTTTAAATTTGCATTGTCGTGGCATTTTAGCGTTTTTCCTTTTAAATTTGCATTGTCGTGGCATTTTAGTGTTTTTCCTTTTAAATTTGCATTGTCATGGCATTTTAGCGTTTTTCCTTTTATATTTGCATTGTCGTGGCATTTTAGCGTTTTTCCTTTTATATTTGCATTTTTCCTTTTAAATTTGCATTGTCGTGGCATTTTAGCGTTTTTTCTTTTATATTTGCATTGTCGTGGCATTTTAGCGTTTTTCCTTTTATATTTGCATTTTTCCTTTTAAATTTGCATTGTCGTGGCATTTTAGCGTTTTTCCTTTTATATTTGCATTTTTCCTTTTAAATTTGCATTGTCGTGGCATTTTAGCGTTTTTCCTTTTAAATTTGCATTTTACCAGTTAAATCGCACGGTCATCTAAATCACCCGCTGAGTAGAGAGATTACATAATACTGTAGTCGTCACTAGCTCATTGAATATGACGATCTATAGTATTATATTATCGTGTATCTATACGTATTTATTTATTTATTTATTTATTTATTATTATTATTTATGTCATACTAGTCTGGCCCTTAATAAATTTAGTGTATTCAATACACAATAATCCATCAATTGTTGCGTATTTGATTTTCATGTCGTATTTTAACTTAATGCGATGTTTATTAAGAAATGTGACTTTAAATGTATTAAAATATTAGCAAAGTGTGATACATGTACAGAATACGTATACTGTTTTCACTTCACTATTACTTGTTTTTGATTATCATGCGAGAAACACATTAACCTTGTATTACCTATGCTGAGACTATTTACTAAAAAATGAATTAAGTATATATTAAACTATCGGTCTCTATTAAGCTATTTATGTCTTGTTTTATAGCACAGGATTGCGTATGTACAGCCTCAAAGTTATTGTGCTTTAAAAGTTCTGATTATTGTAATGAGGCACCTTAATGAACAATAAATATTTTTGTTTATGATATAAAACAAATAATCATATCCCTATGTAAACGCCGTAAAGCGAGAGACCATATTTTAATTTGAAATATTTTATTCTTCAATAAATTAAGGCAAATAATTCCTGAAATAAGAAGTGAAAGGCGGGTTTACTTATTTTTATTTTCATTCTGAAAACGACAGGTAAATTCAGACCGGTTCACTCAGCAGGGTACCTAATATTGCCAGGCAGAATATACAAGTGTCATCTTACATCCGGTCGACGGGACTCTGACCGAATACATGAATACATGTATCACAATCTTTGGCAATAATCAGAAACGCAATACACATTTTGTGACCATTTAACGGTACCCGTGACTAGAATAGGAGATGCAATACACATTTTAAAGGTTCTAATAGGTGATCAAGTATACATTAGGAATGGGTGCATATTAATGCACACTGGCAGATCAAGGGGGTGGTCGACAATTTAGTAAAATTTGTGCATAAAAAGAGCCTGGGTCCCCGTTTTCAAAACTGCTGGATCCGCGCCTGATGCAGCAATGATTCTGGGGCTATTTTCACAAAAAAATCTTAAGATTAACATTGATCGTAAGTTATATTGGATTGTTCATTTTTATCTTGATTTTTTTTGTACATCATCAGAATGATATAGCAACAACCAAAATTATGAAGTAAAGCAGGGTGAACAGAGCAGGGTAGAGCATTCTTCTTGCAAACCCCAAAAAGCAAAATAGACAAAAAACATTCATATGCAATGTTTCCTTATAAAAACAACAATCATATTTTTTATGACTATTCTGAGATTAATCAGAAGGGTCCGCCAGTTCGAAAGACGTTATTAAAATAAACAAAAAATGTTTTCTTTACGCAGACATATTATATGTTACGCTTTGTTCAAATCAGAAATAACTGTTATGAAAACAGATTAATCTTTTTACTGTTGGCAAGTAAGAATATTGTATTTCTATAAACAAATTATTATATTACGTAAGAGATGTACCCTGAAGTTTTGTATAATATACTTTAAAAGTATTTATAATACGCATCGTCTGTAATTGTCAAATGAAAACTATTACAAATTATATGTTTACATAATCCTCTCAATTTTATGGCTTCCTACCCTGTAACTTTCTGTGCTTTTAGCTAAGAAGCAGAGCTTATGTGTAGCTTTATTGTAGTGCATGAATGATCGATTACAAAGTGCGATCTTATAAATAATAGCATTAAAACAATTTTGCTCCGTAGCATAGGCCTATTTTTATTTTTTTACGAATTCATGGCATTGTTCCGATGTCTGTTCTTTTTTTTTTCACATAATTTCGTAGTTCTTCAATTTTCAAAAAAAATCTTTTGTAAATGTGTCTCATTAAAGACGGATCGTTTTCTCCAATTCGTTTGTTTTGCCATAAGTATATAGAAACAAAACGTAAATCTGCAAAAAGTGATTGTGTAATAAATTCATAAAAGATGTTAAAGTTTGCTTTTAAAGACGCAAGTACCAAAAACAGTGAACCTACCTACTGAACCGTACTTTTTGTAATGCTAAAAATTTACTTCATTTATAAAGTAGCTGGAAAAAAATCCAGAAGGGCTATATAAAATTGAACTATGTCGTCTGCCTCTCATGTAACTGTCATGGGGTCACTGATCGTACTTGTAAACAAAAGAGCTGACTGAAATGTGCCTGTTTCTTATATAAAATACATGTCACTTTGCAGTGCATTGTGGTTTCAGCACTAAGAAAAACATCAAAAGTAAACACAATTTTGAAAGTGGTCATTTTCAAACATTCTGTTATTTTATTTAGATGTAATATGATTTGGTAGATGGCCAGACCATGAAATTTTAAAACCAGCCATTTCCGGATTTTATATTCGTTTCCATCCCGTATATCGGCCCTGTTTTTACTTCATACGAAAACAGATGACGCCATTTTACTGACAGCAAAAGTTGCCAGATAATCGAGAGTATATTTAAATACAAGAATGACTTTAAAAACAATCTTATGTACAAAGAAATATTTAACTACGCATTCTTTGAAAATTCCAATCGTCATATGAATGAAGGGTTAACACTGTTAATCGCTATATCTGAAAATCGATAATAGCACGAAAACCGATAACACGATGCTAATAATCGAATATTCTTCTACATATTTTTGGACAGGAAGAGCTCAGATCACATACTCCATTCATTATTGTATTTTTATTCAATAAAATATTTTAAAAAGTTGTACTTCAATTTTCTATTTCATTAGTTAACGATATTTTTATTTTTTTTTTGATAGCGTCACGTGTTTTGTTGATTATGCATGTTGTTTGTTGACATCCTAGTTTTAGTAATATTTTGATCTCGGGGTGAAATTTAAATGTATAACAAGCTTGCTTGCTGTATTTATCCTTTCTTAAGAAAAGAATGTCATTATTCCTACAATGTAGCGTCAATTTATGTGTTTTCATCCGTATTTTTACATCCGACATTTTTTTTTATTGACATATACAAGGTTACATAATATAGTCTCTGATCCATTCATACACTTTGCTAATAAGTAATATTTTCTTTACAATAGTTTATTTTTGTTAATAAAATAGACGAATTATTGAATAACGATTTATATAAATGAAACGATTAAAATTGATTGCTAAAAAAGTGTTATTATTAAATACCCGAATATGTTTGGATAAGAGAATAGCATTCGGGTCATCGAGGGGTCATGTAGTCTCGTGGTTATAAATGCGAAAACTTTTCTCAAATTTTGAACAACTACCTGTCAACCTCTCGTGTAAACTCTTTGACACGCTGATCCATCCCATTTTAAGCTATAATTGTGAAATATGGTATATGGACGAATACCTCCCCTTATATAGAGCCATGCTTCGAGCAACCAGAAATAATACTTTTTGTGATACTTTAGCCCTACAGGAAAAATCATCATATGAAAAAATACATACAAAATATTGTAAAACAGTTTTAGGCCTTAAAAAAACTGCATGTAACATTTCGACATTATCAGAGTTGGGGCGACTCCCTATTGCTTCCTTTATTAAAACTCAAGTTATGATGTATTTTGTAAGAATAAATACTAATAATATAAGCCCATTAATTAAAGAATCCCTTAATGTTAATAAATCTTTACATGATGAAGGCTTCTACACATGGTATACTTTGGCATCAAATGTCTTTCAAGAATTTGATTTGGATGCTGAAGATTTTTCTAATATGGATAAGTGTTTCCATAAGATAAAAGTTCCATTTAAAAAAGAATTTAAAAAGGTTGTCCATAATAATTACATTCAGAAAACTAAAGACAAACTTTCAAAATTAACAGATAATTCAAAACTTTATTTGTATAATAAAATAAAACATGATATTGTTTTGGAAGAGTATTTGATAAAGGAAAAAACCTTTAAAAATAGACAACTCATAGCTAAATTTCGGACAAGTGACCATTGTTTGCAAATTGAAACTGGTCGATATATTAATATACCCCATCAACAAAGACTTTGCACTACTTGTAATATCTTAGCAGATGAATATCACTTTTTTTTAAATTGTCATTTAAACCAGCAACCTAGAAATTTATTAATAAATACTATTGAAAATAAATGTCCTTCTTTTACTAATATGTCACCCATGAATAGACTTGATTACATACTCAATCCAACTTCAGATCTTTTATCGGTTGTTTGCACCTTCATAAAACAATTGCTAGACTTGAGATGATAGGGTTCACGCTGGTCAAATATTTCTCCTACATTTACATATTTATTATGTTTGTGTTGTTTTTCTTTTATATGTTTGCATGCTTTTGTATTGTAATTGCTTGACCCATATGCAGAGGAGGCACGACACGTTGGTGTCGTGTGCACAATTTAACTTGTTGCTCAACCGGAAGTCGGCATCAATATATCGTTATCTGATGAGGGTGACATTATCGAATTTTCAGTGTTTTACTAAGCCGATTACTGCGTTCATGGATGATTAATGGAGAGTCCCTCTCGGTAAATTATTGATAGATATCTATATATGAACGAAATTAACATAAGAATGTTTGGGTTGAATGCTAAATGTGATCATCTGCAATTTTCGAGAGGGACATTTTGTCGCCATCTTTTTTTTCATTCATAGCGTCCTCAACCGATCACCATTAAAAATGAAAATTTGTATAATCTGTTGGAAACTTTTCCTATCCCTTTTAGTATGACATAGATCAATCATTTTGCTTCCAATATTTTCTTAAGTCTCCTCAAGTCTCCATCCATTGCGCCACAATTGACCTTGAAAAATCCCCCAATTTTTCGTGATTTGTGTTGTATCAAACATCTCCTGTGACAATTTGAATCCACAGAATATCATATTTTAGCCTTTTTAATGGTGATTATACGATTTCACACTAAAACATATTGAGGATCACGTGAACTTTATGTATACAAATATATAATAAAAAAATATATGATAAAAAAAGTACAAGTATTGTGGAAGTATTGTTACCTGTATTTTACCTGAGAACTAATTAGTGCATACACTGTATGTGATTTTGATAAGAATGTTTTAGTATTGTTGCATAACTAAATGTAATTAAGTTTAATAATCTTTAATAATTATGATAAATGTTGTAGATGTGTATTGCGGAGACATGTTTTTGTATTGTGCAATAACTAAACTATACCCGTTTTTCTATAAAACAAAATGTCAAATAAGTGAAAAAAAATATGGAAAATTTATTAATTATGATTCTTTAAATAAAAACACAATTTCATTAAAACTCCATAACAGAACAGAAAAATAATCATAATCAATAGAGTTCAACTATTGAGGGGGAGGGAATAACAATACTTGTACACTTTTTTATACAAGTATTGCGATCATACATTTCAAGAGATCCCATATTGAAAATAAATGTAGACAGCTGGATAAATTCACGTTTAATTTAAGTATTTTTATTAACGAGATGTTTTCACTTCAAAATCCATTTTCAAACTGAATCGTAAACATCCGGTTGTCGATAATATACTTGCTATATGCGTGTCGTGTGCAAAGCGTCGTGCCTCCTCTAACCCTTATGGGTGTAATATGCAATTTGAATAAAAAAAAAAATAATATTTTCTTTTGAAAAGTTTATTTTTGTCAACGAAATGTTGAATTACAAGAATAAAACAAGTATATGTGGAATTATTTATTTTAAAGATTGAACATGTGGTATTTGCATCATCAAGTAGTTCAATAAAAATATTGATTCAAATCTAGTAAATTTATATTGATTTAAGAAGAAAAATTGAAATAAAGAAAAATAATAAAATTAATGAGAAATGAAATAATATATTTTATTTAAGAGTAAAGTATGGTCATTTTTTTTTTGCTAAAAGAATCCAATAGGAAAATAAACCATTAATTAAAATTTTAACAGAAATAATACACCTTAAAACAGTAAAATATGTATACATTAAGGAAAGAGAATAGATCATATATATATATTCTTACAATGGAAATGAAGTTCTATTTTTAAGTTAATTTTTATAAGAAAATTATTTCTTTCATAACTTGACTTTTTAATTACAAAAAAAAGTGAAAAATCAAGCTTGGAGAGCATATTTCAGGTTTGCTTATGTAGTATCAGAGTTCGGGAAATGTGTCAGTCCTGTCAGACATGACCAGCAAAATTTGGGCAGATTTTGCTAAGGACTGACACAAGATTGGTATTTTGCAATAAAAAATTAATGAGGACTGACATTTTTTTCACTAGGACCACCAAACCCATATGCAATTTCGCGAACTCTATAGTATTAATGTTTAATATAAATATTAATTACACTACAGCTAGGATGGATTACGCCATATCCACGCGTCCATCACGGACACCGATTGTAATTCGCGGAAAGTCACGATGGACACAAAAGTCTGATCGCGGAAATTGGTTTGTAGTGTCATCGTATAAGCCGCGATGTCCATGATGGACAGCGAAAAAAAAAAAACATTACGTGTAGTTATATTCTTATATTCGTCTCGGTTTGTTACCTCAATGCATCTCTTTCCAGAACGTGCTGAGTGCTGAATGGGGTATATTTTATTGTGAATTTTATATTTGTATTTATTTGTAATACATAACTTTTTTTAAAGCAGCATCTGCTTCATGACATAGTAGTGGGTTATATTTTTAAAGTGATGGCACAGGAACTTCTGGTATTTGAATGATTTTGTACCTGCTGGTGCCTTCGCAATGAACTGTCGGTACACAAAGATGGCACCTGTCAATCAATATCCATAGATCAAAGACCGAAAATAACATCGCTATGGTATTTAGAGAGGAGACAACACATTGAGATGAAATAATAAGAAATTTTATTGAAAATAAATTTGTATCCAGAAAGTTTATTAATTAATAAATTAAAATGATTTTTAATACAATTTATTAAGAAATACCAAACACAATATTGTTATTTAGGTAAATACTTATTGGAACAGATTTAAAAAAAAACAAAAACAAAAACAAAACATACAGATCCCTCCAAGTGTATCAACGATCATACTCTCAGGTCGGACACAGAGTTTCGTCGGACTTGAAGAAAGTGTCACTCTTTAAATTGTCCGACAAAATCCTCCCAGGTCAGAGTGAGAGTGAGAGTCTCCACTCTCAGATAGTCAGTAAACTGTAAACAGGAAACGTCCCCAAATTCTGCTAACCAATAAATTCGTGCATAAAGAAACATGCGTATCTTAGTAAAGCTGAAGTAAATGAGTGATATACAGTGCGGAAAGTATAGATATGTTAACGGTTGTCACAGGCGATATATACAATAATATCCATGAATAAAATGTATTAACATGCAGTACCCATGTTTTAAGTGAACTAGAAGTGAATATTAATATGTCCCTATGTACTCGCGACAATCGATGCCAAGAAGTCCCTTTCACTTGCTGCAGACAGTTGCCGGTTTACGATATCGGGTGCGTACGTTTGCTCTTTTACGTGTTCGCCAAATGTAGGGCGAACGAACCCGGGTAAATAATTATAATTTATACATTTATTTCTTTAAAGGCAAATTTGGATTAAAATTAATTAGTAAAATTTAAGTTTTATTTTGTTTATGGCGAATGGGTCATAAATACGTAAATCTCGTTTTTTTCTTTCTTGAAAATTGGCAGTCTGCGGAGTCCTGATATAGGTGAAATAATATTTTATTGGTGTATTCTACGTTTTTTTTTTACAGTTTACCTGTCAAAACATCACCCATCTCAGCATGTCGTCGCATCGTGCATTCATGATATACAAATACACCTATCACAGGTGTGAAAAAAAAAACGTTGCTCAAGACTCTTTTTACTAAGACTTATAAACATAGATAACTATTTTGCGTTTTCGATTTTCAAGCCGTCTTCCAATTTATTTGTACTTAAAAAATTAATTTATAACTGACCCAAGCTAAATAAATGAAATGTGACTTAATGTGTTAATTATATAAATCCTTGCCTTCTATAAATTGTAATTTCTTATCTAATTCTTATTCTTATTATGTAACAATATGGTCAGGTTGTTATTTTCATTGAATGACATCTCAAAATAGATGGCTTCACAGTAGGAGCTCTTCCTGTATATTGGTTACATCCTGTATATTACAACTGACAGCCAATGCAGGACAACAATTTTAATCAGCCATCATTATCATAAAATACTTTATTTTGATGATGACACCTAATTCCCATCACCTAATCCAAATTAGTATAGTAGAGGAGTACCGTATTTTTCGGACAATACATTTTGTTTACAGTATACCTTTATTTTGCTGTTGGTTTATTTCTGAATAAGAACACTCATATCATCGATGTTCTTGGTGTTATTTTTTTTTAAATAAAGCAATACAATTTATGTATACTAACAGGGGGTGCAATTCTGGGGAAAACATATTCAACATCCGAAAAAAATCAATATTCAATGATTGAAGTGTTAGCGAAAATCAGTTCAATATTGTATTTAATAATAAAATATATACTATAAAAAATGTATCTTGTTGAAAAAAATCACAGGGTGGATTGATTTACAATATAAAATTATTATCACAAAATATCTAAATATAGCTATAGCTTTTCTATCAAACACGAGCATGCGCACGTGGTTGTATTAAAAAATGGCGGTTGCAATACATCTCACAGTAAACGTGTAGAACAAGCTTTTTATACTAAATAAACTGGAAAATAATTTATATCGATTTCGTTACTTAATCGATATTTTATTGCAATAATTCATATGAGGCTATGGGTGTTTAAACGTCACTTTTCAACAATATTTCAGTTATATATTGACCTTTGAGCTACCTTTCCTGGCGCGAATATGGTGCAAGGTAGAAATACACTAGGGTATTTACGTACAAAATAAAGACAAAAATATCACATATTTATATAAGTAAGAAAATTTAACAGAACATTTGCATGAATGTTTGTCGGAAAAGGTTGATAGTTTCAGTAAATTTCAACACACAATTTATCAGTCATATTTACATTACCCCCTTTTGCATACATCATCAAAATCATTGTAAGTGTAAAATGTAAATGTCTGTAATTCTGTGCTCTCACGGGCTTCTTGATTGATTTAATAAACTATGCTATGTTATGTTATGTTATGCTATACATGAACATGCGAAGATATATTTTTACACCTAATCATTTTTCAAATATTTGTTTCAACTTAATTCCGTCTAGTATGAGATATATACAAAAAATATACATGTAAATATTTACGTTGCCGTAAATTTGATGATTGATGGTCCCGATATTTCAGGTACAGGTTGAATGCGTGTCAATGATTTGTAATCACATGAAATTAATTTCAGTAATTTCAAATGCAAAAGTTAAATGGGATTGACTGAACAAAGTAAACTGTACGACTTTTACGTTTGCACCGGTGGGCATCATTTGTAATTTATTTTAAAAGTCGGTACATGAGTACAACAATAACATAAGCTCTAATGTGCTTTTAAGTCCGACATTAAAAAATATATACATAATATCTTTTTCCCCCCCTTGTTAATTGTATATGCCCTCCTGGGGCCCTGATTTTGTTAATAAACTTATATTTATTCTATTTCTATATCTGTACAATAAGCACCGCCTATTTGTCAGTCAATTATACATCAAAGAGACCGATAAGGAGCAATTAACACATGATTGACAAGGTGAGAGAGTTGTAAAATAAATCGATTATGGATGTACAAAACAGAGAATACTTTTCTTGTTTTGGTAACGAGAAAGATAATTTCATTGCATACATATAAACAAGTTAAATTCTAAAAAAAAAAAAAATGAAGAAAACAAATAAAAGTAAATAATAATAATAAACAAAGATCGTTTCTGTATGACTGCAACAAAACTATTTTTATGTGGTTACTTTCCTCGCTTGCCGCGCTAATAACGTGTTGTCCGCGAATGTCCTGATGGACAATTTGACTGCCGCGTTCGGCCGCGAGACGATCGCGGACTTCTCGATGCTAATTAGTCAATTTCCACGCTGCGATCGTCCGCGAAACCGCGCGGATTTGGCGTAATCCATGCTGGCTGTAGTGAGGACTGACATTTTTTTCACTAGGTCCACCAAACCCATATGCAATTTCGCGAACTCTGTAGTATTAATGTTTAATATAAATATTAATTATTATGTTTTCATATTTGATGTGTGTTTATATTGGTGTAAAATTAATAATAAATATTCAGTATTATATTTTCATATTTCATGTGTAATTTTATAGTTTTAGAGTTTAATAATACATATTCATTAATTTGTTTTCGTATTTTATGTAATTCCATTTATGTAGAAAAAGCAAAAAAAGAGAATCAAATTTACCTTTATTAACATGTGATTACCCTGATAATTCACCCTTAATGGGACCCCTTAATTCCTCTTAATTAGGAAGGACACCATTCTTTGATATTATGTTATAGTTAGAGTATATTAAGTGAAATTTTAATGGTTAAGAAGGGGCGGAGCGAGCGAAGCGATGCACCCCCTTCTTAACCAATAAAATTTCACTTAATATACTCTAACTTTCACGTGCATTGCTTGATCAATTCAATACATACATACATATATAAATAAAACTGAAATCGTATCAAAATCTTTAACTATTAAACATGTCCAAGAGAAAGCCAAACTGGACCGATTGAGAGAAGATGATACTAATGGAGGAATACGAGAAAAGAAAGGACGTTTTAAGAGCAAAATTTTCGTCAACAATTATATTTCTTTAATATTTAGGTACATGTATGTTTAACAGGGACACAATCATAATGTTCCTCCCACTTTTGAGTTTGGATGCACCTCCCTCATTTATTTGGAGGATTCTACGTTCAACAGTTATATACGAAACTAATTTTAATGACTGTATGGAAATATCATGTAAATAAAACATAAAAAAAAAATAGGCTCGATTCCTAAATGTACTGCTTTCTAAGTCATCCTGTAACATATCACATATCATCATAATAGACTGTCGGTCAAATCTGTATTTGTCTATTAACTCGAAGTCATCGTAGATATCAAAAGGTTTTGTACGATCTCTGAATCCTCGCTCTCTACGTAAAGCTCTTCTCCCAGCATGAAACAACCGAAAAAATCTTAAGTGTTTTCTTAGTTTAAGGACGTTTATGAATACCACTTAAGTCTGATGGGCGGAATTTCCTTAACTTAAGGTTATTCTTAGGAAATACTTAAAATAAGAAGTTTTATGAATACCACTCAAGTAAAATGGGCGGCGTTTCCTTAACTTAAGTGTTTCCTTAGGAAAATCTTAACTTAAGTGGCTTTATGAATACGAGCCCAGCTGCACTAAAATTGAAACGCATGTGTGCGAAGCCGAAGGAATTTTTAAAATTGAAGTGCCCGACAACGTAATTTTGGTATCAAATAATCGTAAATCTCTATAAATCAATATAGAGAGAAAGAAATAGTACGTTTATGAATACCACTTAAGTCTGATGGGCGGAGTTTCCTTAACTTAAGGTTATTCTTAGGAAATACTTAAAATAAGAAGTTTTATGAATACCACTCAAGTAAAATGGGCAGAGTTTCCTTAACTTAAGTGTTTCCTTAGGAAAATCTTAACTTAAGTGGCTTTATGAAAACGGGCCCAGCTGCATTAACTCTTTCCCTACCACTGACGTGTATACACGCGTTTATTATCACCCTTCTGATTGTATTGACTGATAAATCCGCTGTAATTAACTCCATGCTACTCTCAGTGACTGATATATCCGCTGTAAATAAACACATGCGCAATCGTAATGACGGATTTTTCCGTTCAAACGGGTAGTGTTAAAATGCGAACGATTGGTCAAATTCTTTGAAAGTTCAAAAGGTGAACCAATGAAATTCATTTTTAGAAATGATTTCTCTGCCATATGATACTTTCGTTTTCTATATTTGGTCACGCAAATTTCCAAAATGTATGAATGAAAATGTATAAATAAACGTGCACGTTGTTGTAAACAATGGCGGATGAATGGAATTCTTTGCTTAATTCTGACGACGATGACAGCGAATTTGAGGGTTTTAGCCCATCAGATATTGATGAAACGGAAACTAGAAGCATTGGGAGTGATATTAGTATCTCCGAGGTGGATACGGACTCGTCTGATGATGATAATCCCGACCAAATAAACCAAATGTGGTCGCGAAATTTGAAAAAACCGCAAGTTGCCGATTTTCGTGGACAGATAGGAGCAACATTTCAACTAAATGCAAGAAAAAAAGGAAATTGATTTCTTTCATAAATTTTTCCCTGTGAGCTTGGTTGAAAAAATAGTGGCTAAGACCAATGCATATGCAGTAAAATGCATTCAAGTACGACCTGACAAGGTGTGGGTCCCAACAACTTTCCCTGAAATGATGGCATTTTTGGGAATCCATGTAGTATTTTCAATTGTTGGGATTCCTTCATACACACTAGCATGGAAATCAACTTGGCCCTTTGAAATACCTGCTGTACCTTCAATCATGACCAGGACACATTTTGAAAGAATTTCAAAGTACTTTCATATGAATGATACTTCCCAAAATCCACCAAGACAACCAGGGCATGACAAACTTTGTCACATTCGTCCAATTCTTAATGAACTGTCTAGAACTTGTTTGGACAACTACAACCCCAACAAAGAACAGTCTATAGATGAAGGAATGATAGCATTTAAAGGCAGACTATCTTTCAAGCAGTACCTTCCAGCAAAGCCAACTAAATTTGAAATAAAGGTTTGGGAACGAGCCTCCCCACAGAATGGATATTGCCACGAATTCCAAATTTATACTGGTAAAGTGGAAGGAGTAAGGACTGAAGAGGGACTTGGTTCACGTGTAATTAAAGACCTTTCCAGGCATCTTGTTGGGAAAAACCATGTGATTTATATGGACAACTTTTTTTCAAATCCAGCTTTATTTGAAAGTCTGTTAGCTGAGGGAATATACTGCAGTGGTACGGTTCGTATCAATAGAAGAGGTATGCCAGAGGCTATCAAAGGAGTAAAGCTAAAAGAAAAGGGCGACATTTTTACTGTTCAAAAGGGAAACCTTGTAGCCACTGCATGGAAGGATAAAAAGGTAGTTACATACCTAAGTACCAACTGTGATCCGACAGAAAGTAGGGTGGTACAAAGAAGGAAAAAAGATGGAACGTTACAGAATGTGTCAGCTCCAATCGTTTCAGATTTATACAACAAGTTTATGTTTGGTGTTGACTTAGCAGACCAAAAGAGGACGCAATATTCTACTTGTAGAAAGTCCAAGAAATGGTACAAGTATTTAATTTGGTTTTGTTTTGATTTGGCTGTTACCAATGCATTGATTTGCATGCAAGAATCTCAAAACCACCAAAAAAGGTCAAAAAACGACAAGGTCATTAAAATGACACAACTAGAATTTAGAACTGGCCTAGCCCAGCAACTCATTGGACAGTTTAGAGGGACAAGAAAAAGGAAGGCACCAGCAACTGTTGGAAACTGTGGACTAGCACATTGGCCAACACAGTTTGACAAGCCAGGCAGATGCAAGGGATGTACAAAGGAAAATCGACGACATGAAGTGAAAATAGGGTGCAAACAATGTGACATTAGACTCTGTGTAAAACATGACTGTTTTGCAAAATATCACGAAGAATTATTTAAGTGAATAAATGAAAATTCAAGGATGTATATATGGAATTTATATAATTATATTTGTATATTTTGGATAAAATATGTGATTTTTTCTTTATTTGTGTGACTAAACATTGACTTTTTATGTTCACTATGGATTTATTTCTTGATCAAATTGGATTTAAATAAGCAAAAACTAAATTCAATCAATGGTGAGTTAGAAGCATGTTTTATTTTTTAATTATGTTAAGTATTTATTGAGATATAGGCAATTAAATCAATGCACCATCTCTCTGCTGCAATCAACTTCTCACTGTAAAATAATCTCTGGTAATCAACCATCAATTCAGCTGTGGTAGCCAGTCTTATCAGTGATGTGTAGTATGTAATCACTACAACAGCTATAGTAGATAAGAAGTTAAGGACGTTTATGAATACCACTTAAGTCTGATGGGCGGAGTTTCCTTAACTTAAGGTTATTCTTAGGAAATACTTAAAATAAGAAGTTTTATGAATACCACTCAAGTAAAATGGGCGGAGTTTCCTTAACTTAAGTGTTTCCTTAGGAAAATCTTAACTTAAGTGGCTTTATGAATACGGGCCCAGCTGCAATAAAAATGAAACGCATGTGCACGAAGCCGAAGGAATTTTTAAAATTGAAGTGCCCAACAACGTAATTTTGGTATAAAATAATCGTAAATCTCTATAAATCAATATAGAGAGAAAGAAATAGTAGATTTATGATTATTTGATACCAAAATTATGTTGAGAAGTGTTTGGGGAAAAAAATGAAAAAAAAAGGGGGGGGGGGGGTAATGTAGGTCATGACCCCATGTACCTGTGCTTTTACGATCACAATTTTCCTTACGTTGTCAGGCACTTCAATTAAAAAAAATTCTTCGGCTTCGCGCACACGCGTTTCATTTTTAATGCAGCTGTTGTGTGGGGATGTCAAGTAGTTGAGACTAAGATATATGTTCGCTTTCGTCATTCAACACGTCCTCCATCATGCCGTGGTCAAATCCGTGCTGCGCACTTTCCAGCAAACGTCTAGGGTGTGACGTATGAAATGTCTGGAACATTGAACCAATGAAAAAGTAGGTTACATTCTAGGTCAGTTAGAGTATATTAAGTGAAATTTTATTGGTTAAGAAGGGGGTCGCATCGCTTCGCTCACTCCGCCCCTTCTTAACCATTAAAATTTCACTTAATATACTCTAACTATAACTTGGCCTTGAGGGATACACGAAATCATAAAATTTTATTACTTTGGTATAAATTCATTACTTACAGCTCACTCCAATACAATATACACTTTAGCAGTAAACACAACAGGTGGTACACCTGAGGAAAAGGCCTCTAGGCATGTAACTCTTGTGGGGACAACAAATGTGTTCTCTCTCTGAATTATAGAAAATTCAATTGTTTTACACTATTTCAACACATATTTTAATACAAGGCCTATAAAACAGATGCTTACAGAAGTGAATTTCATTTTTTTAAACTTAACGTAAAATATTCATATGAATAATTTCTTAGCTCCGAGCTTTGCTTTCAGATGCATACAAATCTATGTTTAACACTGTATTAGCGATTATTAAAAAAAAATATCCATATACATATTTTTTTTTATCGAAAACAAGCCCGTAATAAATTACAGAGTTATCGAAGCGAATCATGATTAAGTTGGATATAATGTCGCACAATAGGCTACCCGATTTGTAAGGCTTAAAGTAATTTACCATATAACAATATGTTCGTAATAATGAACGGCAAGGCCACTAAAATGCATCAATCGCCTGTAAAATAAATAAACATAAATTATAATGTTGAATCTCCGTGAAAATATTAAACGTTTACATTTAAATCAACATCAAATTGAAATAAATATGAGTGCATAGTTCTAGATCCTGAAAAACAAAATCAAGAAATAAAATATACATAACTACTGTAAAATACACAACGATTGATGGATTATTGTGTATTGAATAGCTAAAGTTATTATCATCCAGAATGGTACAAATAAATAAACAATAATATAATACTATAATAGATTGTTCTTATATTTATCAGGGAATTATATAAACATTTGAAGAAAAAAAAATATTCTGTATTTATTGATCAATCTAATTAACTGACAAAATAGTGTTTACATATAAATTGCATATTTCTGTTGGATCGGAAAGGGGTGCGTACGCTACAGCGTTTACATAGGGTTATGATTATTTGTTTTATATCATAAACAAAAATATTTATTGTTCATTAAGGTGCCTCATTACAATAATCAGAACTTTTAAAGCACAATAACTTTGACGCTGTATATACACAATCCTGTGCTATAAAACAAGACATAAACAGCTTAATAGAGATCGATAGTTTAATATATACTTAATTCATTTTTTAGTAAATAGTCTCAGCATAGGTATTACAAGGTTAATGTATTTCTCGCATGATAAACAAGTAATAGTGAAGTGACAACAGTATACGTATTCTGTACGTGTATCACACTTTGCTAATATTTTAATACATTTAAAGTCACATTTCTTAATAAACATCGCATTAAGTTAAAATTCGACATGAAAATAAAATACGCAACAATTGATGGATTATTGTGTATTGAATACACTAAATTTATTAAGGGCCAGACTAGTATGACATAAATAATAATAATAAATAAATAAATAAATAAATAAATACGTATAGATACACGATAATATAATACTATAGATCGTCATATTCAATGAGCTAGTGACGACTACAGTATTATGTAATCTCTCTACTCAGCGGGTGATTTAGATGACCGTGCGCTTTAACTGGTAAAATGCAAATTTAAAAGGAAAAACGCTAAAATGCCACGACAATGCAAATTTAAAAGGAAAAACGCAAATATAAAAGGAAAAACGCTAAAATGCCACGACAATGCAAATTTAAAAGGAAAAACGCAAATATAAAAGGAACCAAAGGCTCTCAAGAGCCTGTATCGTTCACCTGGTAATAAAAAAAAACCAATTGGTCCTATGTAAAAACTATGTCCTGCAGTGGTAGTCATCTTGGAATTACGATCAACATAAAAAACACAAAGTTTGTAAAGGACCTTCCAATGATTGATGCACAGTTTAGGTTCAATCAGTGCAATAGCTTCAGAGAAGAATATATTTCTGTATTTTCCCCATATGGTTCTGTGTTAATACTATGACCTGTGGTGGCAGCCATCTTGGATTTCCGATCGGCATAAAAAACAGAGGACCTTCCAATGATCATTCCTGGGCAGTTTGGTTTCAACTGTCCAAGTGGTTTCAGAGAAGAAGCATTTTGAAACATTTTTCCCATAGGGTCCAATGTTAAACTAAGTTCTGCCGTAGCCGCCATTTTGAATTTCATATCAGAACAAAAAACGTACAGTTTGTAAAGGACCATCCAATGAACATTCATGTACAGTTTGGCTTTAATCATATTTGTAGTTTCTGAGAAGAAGGCATTTGAACATTTTCCCATAGGGTCCAATGTTAATCTATGTATTGCGGTGGAGGCCATCTTGGATTTCCGATCGGCATAAAAAACACACACCTTGTAGAGGACCTTCCAATGATCATTCCTGGGCAGTTTGGTTTCAATTATCCAAGTGGTTTCAGAGAAGAAGCGTTTTGAAACATTTTTCCCATAGGGTCCAATGTTAAACTAAGTCCTGCCGTAGCCGCCATTTTGAATTTCATACCGGAACAAAAAACGTAAAGTTTGTAGAGGACCATCTAATGAACATTCTTGTACAGTTTGGCTTTAATCATATTTGTAGTTTCTGAGAAGAAGGCATTTGAATATTTTCTCATAGGGTCCAATGTTAATCTATGTCCTGCAGTGGTGGCCATCTTGGATTTCCGATCGGCATAAAAAACAGAAACTTTGTAGAGGACCTTCCAATGATCATTCCTGGGCAGTTTGGTTTCAACTGTCCAAGTGGCTTCAGAGAAGAAGCATTTTGAAACATTTTTCCCATAGGGTCCAATGTTAAACTAAGTCCTGCCGTAGCCGCCATTTTGAATTTCATATCGGAACAAAAAACCTTAAGATTGTAGAGGACCATCCAATGAACATTCATGTACAGTTTGGCTTTAATCATATTTGTAGTTTCTGAGAAGAAGGCATTTGAACATTTTCCCATAGGGTCCAATGTTAATCTATGTCCTGCGATGGCGGCAATCTTGGATTTCCGATCGGCATAAAAAACAGTAACTTGGTAAAGGACATTCCAATGATCATTCCTTTACAGTTTGGGTTCAGTCAGTTCATTAGTTTCAGAGAAGAAGATCTTTGAAATTTAAGCCAATCAGAGCATATTATTGGCCCTGGCAGCCATATTGAATATTCGACTGGAACAAAAAACAGTAACTTTGTAGAGGACCATCCAAGGAACATTCCTGCTAAGTTCGGTTCCAATCGGCCAAGTGGTTTCGGAGAAGAAGCTTGAAATGTGAAAAGTTTACAGACGACAAACGCCAGACGACAGACGACGGACGCCAAGTGATGGCAATAGTTCACCTGGACCTTTGGTCCAGGTGAACTAAAAACGCTAAAATGCCACGACAATGCAAATTTAAAAGGAAAAACGCTAAAATGCCACAACAATGCAAATTTAAAAGGAAAAATGCAAATATAAAAGGAAAAACGCTAAAATGCCACGACAATGCAAATATAAAAGAAAAAACGCTAAAATGCCATGACAATGCAAATATAAAAGGAAAAATGCTAAAATGCCATGACAATGCAAATTTAAAAGGAAAAACGCTAAAATGCCACGACAATGCAAATTTAAAAGGAAAAACGCTAAAATGCCACGACAATGCAAATTTAAAAGGGAAAACGCTAAAATGCCACGACAATGCAAATTTAAAAGGAAAAACGCTAAAATGCCACGACAATGCAAATTTAAAAGGTAAAACGCAAATATAACAAGACAATTCGCTAATTTAACTGGTAATCTTTAATTATTTGCATTTTACCGGGCATATTTGCATTTTCTATTTCCTAGTGATGGCAACCAGTTTTAGTGGTGGAAGAAGCTGGAGTACCCGGAGAGAACCACCGACCATGGGCAAGCAACTAGTAAGCTTCATCACTTGTGGCTGTGAGTCGAGTGCACCCTTTTTTGGAATTTAAAAAGCCAGGTGCGAACCCACGCCGTATTGGTGATAGGCTTGTATGAGTTGTTAGGTAATCCAACTACCTAACACATTGAGCAACCCTGGCCCCCTTGACTTTTGAAGTTGTGTCAGACAAACATGTAGTAAGCATATGAACTGTTCTAATTACTTGATTCAAGGTAGGCTATCATTTGTGTACAAACAATAAACTAATTGTTCTTCAGGAGAAGTTGTGTCATAATTGTGTCTAGCGGGACTGAGAATTATCAATAATATCTTCAAGTAGATCTTGCCATGTCTAAACAGTCAATAACAAATAGACTACTGGTACCTCGATTGCTTCAACCTTACTTTCCTTAGACAAATGTATAAAACAGTAGACTAACCTGTATATTAACCAACCACTGCCCGATTCCAAATACTCCATTTTCTCCTGACGTAAGTTTCCACATAACAAGGTATAATGATCTTGGTGACAGGAAGTACTGGTGTGTAGCATAATACTCCTTCTATAAATAGATTAAGTTCAACATTTAGTACATCTTGGATCTTGGTGGTACAAATTACTAATGGTGTGTATATAATTAATAGGTGACTGTTCATTGTTGATATGGGTGGTATTGTTGACCATCACTGTTGAAACTTTATTTCACAAGTTCAGTATTTCAATTCAAAAGTACTACTAAATATAGAAAATTGTTCAAAATCTGTAATATTCATTTGATAAGTTACAATTAGTACATAATGGAGTCAGTGTCAGTGATTGTTGTTTTATGTCAAGTAAGCTATTCCAGCTGTATAATGGTAAGTACTAGTTACTTTTTGATAAAATAACAATGATATTTTATTTGTACTAAACCAACTGAGTTTGATTTTTATATATACTACATCACTATAACAACAGTCTACAGACAGACATGTGGCTCCACTCTGACATCCTGGATCTGAGCCAATCAGTCTTTGTCCTTACTCTTTAATGCTGCCTTCCTAGTGAATGGGCAACAAATACCACTCTTTAATGCTGCCTTCCTAGTGAATGGGCAACAAATACCACTCTTTAATGCTGCCTTCCTAGTGAATGGGCAACAAATACCACTCTTTAATGCTGCCTTCCTAGTGAATGGGCAACAAATACCACTCTTTAATGCTGCCTTCCTAGTGAATGGGCAACAAATACCATTCTTTAATGCTGCCTTCCTAGTGAATGAGCAACAAATACCACTATTTAATGCTGCCTTCCTAGTGAATGGGCAACAAATACCACTCTTTAATGCTGCCTTCCTAGTG
The DNA here is from genome assembly GCA_963383655.1 of Bathymodiolus septemdierum. Classification (NCBI taxonomy): domain Eukaryota; kingdom Metazoa; phylum Mollusca; class Bivalvia; order Mytilida; family Modiolidae; genus Bathymodiolus; species Bathymodiolus septemdierum. The sequence continues at coordinate 30,953,522 of OY726522.1, forward strand.
AATGGGCAACAAATACCACTCTTTAATGCTGCCTTCCTAGTGAATGGACAACAAATACCACTCTTTAATGCTGCCTTCCTAGTGAATGGGCAACAAATACCACTCTTTAATGCTGCCTTCCTAGTGAATGGGCAACAAATACCACTCTTTAATGCTGCCTTCCTAGTGAATGGGCAACAAATACCACTCTTTAATGCTGCCTTCCTAGTGAATGGGCAACAAATACCACTCTTTAATGCTGCCTTCCTAGTGAATGGGCAACAAATACCACTCTTTAATGCTGCCTTCCTAGTGAATGGGCAACAAATACCACTCTTTAATGCTGCCTTCCTAGTGAATGGGCAACAAATACCACTCTTTAATGCTGCCTTCCTAGTGAGTGGGCAACAGATACCACTCTTTAATGCTGCCTTTCTAGTGAATGGGCAACAAATACCACTATTTAATGCTGCCTTCCTAGTGAATGAGCAACAAATACCACTCTTTAATGCTGCCTTTCTAGTGAATGGGCAACAAATACCACTATTTATTGCTGCCTTCCTAGTGAATGAGCAACAAATACCACTCTTTAATGCTGCCTTCCTAGTGAATGGGCAACAAATACCACTCTTTAATGCTGCCTTCCTAGTGAATGGGCAACAAATACCACTCTTTAATGCTGCCTTCCTAGTGAATGGGCAACAAATACCACTCTTTAATGCTGCCTTCCTAGTGAATGGGCAACAAATACCACTATTTAATGCTGCCTTCCTAGTGAATGAGCAACAAATACCACTCTTTAATGCTGCCTTCCTAGTGAATGGGCAACAAATACCACTCTTTTAATGCTGCCTTCCTAGTGAATGGGCAACAAATACCACTCTAATGCTGCCTTCCTAGTGAATGGGCAACAAATACCACTCTTTAATGCTGCCTTCCTAGTGAATGGGCAACAAATACCACTCTTTAATGCTGCTTTCCTAGTGAATGGGCAACAAATACCACTCTTTAATGCTGCCTTCCTAGTGAATGGGCAACAAATACCACTCTTTAATGCTGCCTTCCTAGTGAATGGGCAACAAATACCACTCTTTAATGCTGCCTTCCTAGTGAATGGACAACAAATACCACTCTTTAATGCTGCCTTCCTAGTGAATGGGCAACAAATACCACTATTTAATGCTGCCTTCCTAGTGAATGGGCAACAAATACCACTCTCTAATGCTGCCTTCCTAGTGAATGGGCAACACATACCAATTTTATAGTCTTTGATTTGACCCATCCAGAATCTACCACAATGCATATGAGCATGCTAACCATTATGTCACTTATTGCAGTCCAAAAAATGGATAAAAATATATGATAAATTTTACAGTTATGTTATTATAAATGTAATATTGCATCTGGTGAACAAATTTGATGTTACAAGCCAGAATCTCCCAAATTATTTGTGCAAGCTTGATTCTGCATATCACAATGATGATTGAAACAGTTTACAATTGCTTTTCCCTAAATAAAAGCTATTTTGTAAAAGATTTCCCTTTGTACACTATGCTAAACTTTGGACTCCAGAACTTACACCATATAGACCCTCAGTTTTTCATTTGTACATATTTGATTCTGTGTATCACAATGATGATTTATGCCATTTACAATAGTACTTCCATAAATGGTTCTCAATAAAAATGATTTTTTTTTTATATTTTTCGCACTGCAGTCCAAGTTAAATCTTAGAACTCATGTGCTCAGAACCTTATAGAACCTTAGGGTTCCATATGCATACAAGATTGAATCTCATTACAGCCTAAAATGTTGGACACTAAGGTTCAGATCACATAGATCATAGGGACTTCCTTTGTGCAAGCTTGAATCTGTGTTAAAAATGATTATTTCCTTAACCGTTTCTTAAGAAAATCCTCTTTTTATTTTCACCATGTCAAACTTTGAACCCCTAGAGTTCAGGTCCCTTTAACCTTGAAACCTGTCATGTCTGGTTCTATTTGGTAGAGTAATTTTGTAGGAATTAAAATGTGAAAAAGTAAACAATATGAAATACGACGGATGGAGGAACGCCAAGTATTGCTAAAAGCTCACTTTGCCCTTTTACCATGTGAGCTAAAAATTGTAAAATATGGTTCCAAAATAATTACTGTACCTGTCCACCAAAATCCCACGTTTTAAATACCACAGCACCCTTTGATTTTTTCTCTCCAATATTTAACTCATTGATATCAATTCCCACAGTAGATAAAATTTCACCATTTGGCCCAGAGCTGGTTTGACTGCCATTCTTCCTGTCAATCCAGTGCTAGGGATGGAAACACACAATCAATTTATGACATAAAATAGACTGTTAACTACAGAGGTTGTTTGTCTTACACTGTTTTTAATCATGTAAATACATGCTATATGACAAGAAATTCAACATAGACAAAAATTATCAATGTTTCAAAACTACAGGTTCACCTGATCACCTGGTTATTTATGCACCCTTTGAGCTCAACCAAATATAGATCTGAAGAAAAAATATGTTTATTCATTTTCAACTATGGTCCTATGTTAAACTTTAATCCATTAAAACTGGACTTAAAATAAAAATAAAATCCTGTTTGGATCCCATATATCCCAGAAACGGTAACAGGAAAACCTAATCTGTTGAATTATTTCATACAGGATTTTTTTTTCTGAAAAACTCGATAGGATTTTTTTTCTAAATTGGACTAAAAAAAAAATTAAAAATCATTTTGGGCATTGGTCACTTTTACCTCCATTAGACCCTTTGCAACTCTGAAACTACAAGAGCCAGGTCAAATCTGTTCAAGAAATCAATGCAGGAAATTTCATAAAGGAATCTAAAGAACAAACTGAATCAAAATCAGACTCAAAATAAAATTTTAAATTTTTAGGTGTGGCTCCATTTTGACTCTCAGATCTTGAAAAAAAAAAAAAAGTAGAATCTGTTGGTTAGAGACCATTACTCTTAGGACAAATAAATCATAACTGATACTTTTATTAACAGAAATAATATCAATTAAACACAAATATCTAATGAAACAAGATATGATTATAATCTAACGATTATGGAGTCTCCCAAACCGGCCACTGACAACAGGTTTAAAAAATAAATCAAAAGCTACCTTTGAAATTTTTCGATGTCGGGAATCAATTCAGGTCATCATAATCTACCTATATATGAAATTTCGTTGAAATCGAACAATGTTGAATTTGTGCAGTATTGTGGCGGCCATTTTGAAAATGGCAACCGGTAGACATTTTTCAATGTCGGGAATCAAGTCGGGACATCATTATCTACCCACATATCAAATTTTGATGATATCGGACAATGTTTAATTTTTGCGGCCATTTGGAAAATAGCGACCGCTAGAAATTTTTCAATGTCGCCAATAAATTTGGGACATCATAATCTACCCACATATGAAATGTCATTGAAATCGGACAATGTTGAATTTGTGCGGTATTGTTGCAGCCATTTTTGAAAATGGCGACCGCTAGAAATTTTTCAATGTCAGGAATAAATTCGGGACATCATAATCTACCCACATATGAAATGTCGTTGAAATCGGACAATGTTGAATTTGTGCGGTATCGTGGTGGCCATTTTGAAAATGGCGACAGCTAGAAATTTTTCAATGTCAGGAATCTATTCGGGACATCATAATCTACCTACAAATGAAATGTCGTTGAAATCGGACAATGTTGAATTTGTGCGGTATTGTGGTGGCCATTTTGAAAATGGCGACCGCTAGAAATTTTTCAATGTCGGGAATAAATTTGGGACATCATAATCTACCCACAAATCAAATTTAGATGATATCGGACAATGTTGAGTTTTTGCGATATTGTGGTGGCCATTTTGAAAATGGCGATCGGTAGAAATTTTTCAATGTCGGGAATCAATTCGGGACATTATTATCTACCCATATATCAAATTTTGATGATATCGGAAAATGTTGAATTTTTACCGCCCATATTTAATGCCGTGTTTTGGCAGCCATTGTGAAAATGGCAGACATTTTGATAATTTTGAAAATGCAGAATTGTTCCTCTAATGGTGACCTATCACTATGTAAAATTTTATTTCTCCATCATTATCGATTTAGAGGTTATCAACATTAATGTACGAAATTTCAACTTTCCCATAGGATTCTATAGTAACCCCCACCCCCTTTGAAGCCCTCAAAATATGACTTTGACCCCCTTTACCACAAAGCTGAAAACATTAGGACCAACTAGAATCATATATCTATAACTCCACCAAGTTTCATGAAATTCTGTCCAGTAGTTCCTGAGATCTGCCGTGGACAAGTTCATGGTCCGCAGAAAGAAAGGAGAAGAAAGAGAAGAATAATAATAAAAATAAAAATAACAAGATATGATTATAATCTAACGATTATGAAGTCTCCCAAACCAGCCACTGACAACCGGTTTAAAAAATAAATTAAAAGCTACCTTTGAAATCGAACAATGTTGAATTTGTGCGGTATTGTGGTGACCATTTTGAAAATGGCGACCGATAGAAATTTTTTGATGTCAGGAATCATTTCGGGACATCATAATCTACCCACATATGAAATGACGTTGAAATCGGACAATGTTGAATTTGTGCGGTATTGTGGTGGCCATTTTGAAAATGGCGACCGGTAGAAATTTTTCAATGTCGGGAATCAATTCGGGACATCATTATCTACCCACATATCAAATTTTGATGATATCATACAATGTTGAATTTTGTAAAATGCAGAATTGCTCCTCTAATGGTGACCTATCACTATGTCAAATTTTATGTCTCTATCATTATACATTTAGAGGTTATCAACATTAATGTACGAAATTTCAACTTTCCCATAGGATTCTATAGTAACCCCCATCCTCTTTGAACCCCTCAAAATATGACTTTGACCCCCTTTACCACAAAGCTGAAAACTTTAGGACCAACTAGAAACATATATCTATAACTCCACCAAGTTTCACGAAATTCTATCCAGTAGTTCCTGAGATCTGCCGTGGACAAGTTCATGGTGCGCGGAAAGAAAGGAGAAGAATAAGAATAATAGGAATAAAAATAATAAGAAACGGAGCAAAAACAATAAGTCTCCCAAACTTTGTTTGGGAGACTTAATAAATAGACTTCATGGGAGACCAGTATAAATATGTTGTCATCAATTTGTTGGAATTAAACATTGAATATAGAGTAGTAATATAAAATTTAATGAAATATAAATGTACAAATTTAATTGCTAGTTCCATCAGCACATTGTCTATATTTTTAGCAAAGAAAATCTGACTCATACAGTCAACTACAAGAATAAATAATTTTTTGCAAACATAGAAACATAGATGCGATCTTTATAGCTGTTATAAAATATATGTACTGAAAGTTTCTAATAATTTATGAAGACAGATATTTTATTGAATTGTTTAATGTATATGTGAAATCTGTCTATTATATAATACTATCACGTTAGACTAATTTTACCACCCTGTCGTCTTCCTATCTTACTAGTGACAATTCTGTTTACATTTTTGTTTATCAATGCCTACCGTTGCCTTTTTAGATGATTTCTGTGTGCGGCATATTTCACTTAGTAAAGTTGTTTTTCCTATTTTCTCTGCTCCAACCAACATCAAATTCATACAATTATACTCCACTGATCTATAAAATGAAATATGATTGAGTCTTGTGATTAGTTGAAAGCAAATTTATAAAAAAATTAATTGTTTAAGATAATGTAACTTGGCTTGACAGATGTTTGATTATCTCCCCTGGGAATGGACCATATGTGGTTTAATCTTTTGACCATGTACAAAAAATTCTTTAGTCCTGCCCACGAGTCCGAAATACCAGGACTTGGTCCCATTTTATTTCCATATTCCACAATATTTTATTGTTTGAAATTCACATTTTAATTACAGGTTAAATTATGATTTCATGCAGGGAAAACAATTATGTGACCATTATAAACAGGTGGATCTACATTTTAATATTTTTGTCTAAAATTGTGAATTTCTAGCTTATAATATTACTCATATAATTCACTTACTCTTACACTATACTAAATTTGAATGTGCATTTACTAAATTACATTTTTAGCTTAGGGGTTGTTGTGTTCATGATCGTATGACAGTTATATTGACAACTACCTGTGTTCGTGATCGTATGACAGTTGTATTGACAACTACCTGTGCAGTGATCATATGACAATTGTATTGACAACTACCTGTGTTCGTGATCAATTGACAGTTGTATTGACAACTACCTGTGTTCGTGATCGTATGACAGTTGTATTGACAACTACCTGTGTTCGTGATCGTATGACAGTTATATTGACAACTACCTGTGCAGTGATCGTATGACAGTTGTATTGACAACTACCTGTGCAGTGATCGTATGACAGTTGTATTGACAACTATCTGTGCAGTGATCGTATGACAGTTGTATTGACAACTATCTGTGTTCGTGATCGTATGACAGTTGTATTGACAACTACCTGTGTTCGTGATCGTATGACAGTTGTATTGACAACTACCTGTGTTCGTGATCGTATGACAGTTGTATTGACAACTACCTGTGTTCGTGATCGTATGACAGTTGTATTGACAACTACCTGTGTTTGTGATCGCATGACAGTTGTATTGACAACTACCTGTGTTCGTGATCGTATGACAGTTGTATTGACAACTACCTGTGTTCGTGATCGTATGACAGTTGTATTGACAACTACCTGTGTTCGTGATCGTATGACAGTTGTATTGACAACTACCTGTGTTCGTGATCGTATGACAGTTGTATTGACAACTACCTGTGTTCGTGATCGTATGACAGTTGTATTGACAACTACCTGTGCAATCAGTGCCTATAACCACTAAAGTTGTGAGTTCGAACCACGTTCATGGTGAGGTGTACTAGATACAATACTATGTGATAAAGTTTGTCAGTGACTTGCGACAGGTCGGTGGTTTTCTTCAGGTACTCCGCTTTCCTCCACTAATAAAACTGACCACCACGATATAACTGAAATATTGTTGGAAGCGTTAAACACCATAAACCATCAAACCATTTTTAGTTTCATATATTTATTTTCACTTAAAAATAAGAAAACTTACTCTTCTAAAACTGACATTAGGAATCCTAATATGTCTCTGGTTCTAAAATTCTTCTTACTTATAATGTCCTGGATATGACCTTCCAAGGGACATAACTCTATCTCTAGTGTCAACAAATGTTTTAAACGACCCAACTGTGGTGGTAACTGTAAAGTAGAATTATTTTTATGTAATAAGAATGTAATTCTACATTAGATGTCATACAATGGATTTTGATTTTCCCAAATCTTTTTTAATAAGACTTTAATTTCGATATTTATGAATTAACTGCCAAACTTTCAAAAGAAATGCACCATGTGAAATAATCTATGTTAACTGACAATTAATTGTTCATGAACATCAATAATATACATATAGTAACTATTACATGTTTACACAAGGACAAGGAATGGTAAATGAAACTTTTTCAGTACAAGTTTTGTTATATTATGAAGAAAAGAATTGCTAAAAATCTCAATAACATTATATCTTGTAAAACTAGAGGTTAGCCTGTTTATTCATGCACAGTTTCGATTAAATCAAATTTAGTTTCTGAGAAAAAATATTTCATTCATATTTCCATAGTGTTGCATGTTAAACAATGTTCTGTGTCCATCTTGGAGTTCTGATCCACTTTTCATTTAAACATTTTTTTAAATATTTTACTCATGTACAGCTTGCATTGGGTTCAATCAAATGTCTAGTTTTTTTTCCATTTTCCTCAAGAGGTAGTATCAGAGGTGTTTACCCCAAATGAAGGCTATCAGTAGTATTGGCCAGTTTTATCAGTAGTTTTGGACCTCTGTCAGTATTATCACCATTGAGCATCGCAAAGCGACGCAAACTTTCTAGGAAATTTAAAAAAAAAATAGATGCCATTTCCTGCATTCTGACAGTATCTGAGTCATGTTTTGAAGATACTAAAGAAAGAAATTTTATAGGATTTATTACCTTTGTTTCTGAAATAAATGACAGGGAAATTTGCTAAACTCAATTTAATACTAAAACTAACATTTTAATGCCATCTTTCAACAGTAGATCTCCTGTCTCTTATAAATAACCTACCTCCCTTATAGCAGACTTGGACAGACATAATCTCTTTAGAATACTGAGATCTCCCAATTCCACTGGTAGCTGTGTTAGATGTCTGTTGTAACTGAGATCTAGACTTGTCAAATTTGGAAACAATAATCTCTTTGTTTTCTCTTCTTGAGCTACCTTCAACGATTTCATCTAGAAAAAAATAAAATGAATATATTAAAAAATCACGCTCTAATGAAATAGCCATAGATTTGTTTACGCCATATAAATTTGCATGCTAATGACTGTTTATACCATCTATTCCATAATTATTGGTATATCTTGTATTTCACAAAGAAAGGACTTATGATATTGAAAATGCAAGAGTTCATAGGACATAAATGTACCCCTCTTTGTTATTCTGAAACTACCAGATATTAACACTATTATTCCTACTCCTTATTGATATTCTCAGTCTACCAGATATTAACACTATTATTCCTACTCCTTACTGATATTCTCAGTCTACCAGATATTAACACTGTTATTTCTACTCCTTACTGATATTCTCAGACTACCAGATATTAACACTGTTATTCCTACTCCTTACTGATATTATCATTAGACCAGATATTAACACTGTTATTCCTATTCCTTACTAATATTCTCATTAGACCAGATATTAACACTGTTATTCCTATTCCTTACTGATATTCTCATTAGACCAGATATTAACACTGTTATTCCTATTCCTTACTGATATACTCATTAGATCAGATATTAACACTGTTATTCCTACTCCTTACTGATATTCTCATTAGACCAGATATTAACACTGTTATTCCTATTCCTTACTAATATTCTCATTAGACCAGATATTAACACTATTATTCCTACTCCTTACTGATATTCTCAGTCTACCAGATATTAACACTAGTATTCCTACTCCTTACTGATATTCTCAGACTACCAGATATTAACACTGTTATTCCTACCCCTTACTGATATTCTCATTAGACCAGATATTAACACTATTATTCTTACTCCTTACTGATATTCTCATTAGACCAGATATTAACACTATTATTCTTACTCCTTACTGATATTCTCATTAGACCAGATATTAACACTGTTATTCCTACCCCTTACTGATATTCTCATTAGACCAGATATTACAATGTAACACTGTTATTCCTACCCCTTACTAATATTCTCATTAGACCAGATATTAACACTGTTATTCCTACTCCTTACTGATATTCTCATTAGATCAGATATTAACACTATTATTCCTACTCCTTACTGATATTCTCATTAGACCAGATATTAACACTGTTATTCCTACTCCTTACTGATATTCTCAGTCTACCAGATATTAACACTGTTATTTCTACTCCTTACTGATATTCTGTCTACCAGATATTAACACTGTTATTCCTACTCCTTACTGATATTCTGTCTACCAGATATTAACACTGTTATTCCTATTCCTTATTGATATTCTCATTAGACCAGATATTAACACTATTATTCCTACTCCTTACTGATATTCTCATTAGACCAGATATTAACACTGTTATTCCTACTCCTTACTGATATTCTCAGTCTACCAGATATTAACACTGTTATTTCTACTCCTTACTGATATTCTGTCTACCAGCTATTAACACTGTTATTCCTACTCCTTACTGATATTCTGTCTACCAGATATTAACACTGTTATTCCTACTCCTTATTGATATTCTCATTAGACCAGATATTAACACTGTTATTCCAACTCCTTACTGATATTCTGTCTACCAGATATTAACACTGTTATTCCTACTCCTTATTGATATTCTCATTAGACCAGATATTAACACTATTATTCCAACTCCTTACTGACATTCTCAGTCTACCAGATATTAACACTATTATTCCTACTCCTTATTGATATTCTCAGTCTACCAGATATTAACACTAGTATTCCTACTCCTTACTGATATTCTCAGTCTACCAGATATTAACACTGTTATTTCTACTCCTTACTGATATTCTGTCTACCAGATATTAACACTGTTATTCCTACTCCTTACTGATATTCTGTCTACCAGATATTAACACTGTTATTCCTACTCCTTATTGATATTCTCATTAGACCAGATATTAACACTGTTATTTCTACTCCTTACTGATATTCTGTCTACCAGATATTAACACTGTTATTCCTACTCCTTACTGATATTCTGTCTACCAGATATTAACACTGTTATTCCTACTCCTTATTGATATTCTCATTAGACCAGATATTAACACTGTTATTCCAACTCCTTACTGATATTCTGTCTACCAGATATTAACACTGTTATTCCTACTTCTTATTGATATTCTCATTAGACCAGATATTAACACTATTATTCCAACTCCTTACTGACATTCTCAGTCTACCAGATATTAACACTATTATTCCTACTCCTTATTGATATTCTCAGTCTACCAGATATTAACACTGTTATTCCTACCCCTTACTGATATTCTCAGACTATTGAAAATATATGACCTTCAGAATAACAATTTCTTTTTCTATCTCAATGTAACATATTTATGTTTACATACATTACTTGTTGATTCAGTGGGTCTCTGTGACAATGATGATTCCCTTTCAGACGATGATGACCCTTCATTGTTTTCCATCTTGGTGACAATAAATGATTTAAGGTATTCATTAGAGCTAAGGTTTAATGTATCCAGATGTTCTAGTATATTGTGCATCTGGTGCTGGCATCCATTTAATGAGTGGTATGTATAAGAATTTGATGATCGATTCCCAGGACTTCCTCTCGATGGTGGTCGAGATCTACAATCAATAATATTCTCTCAGTATTGAAAACAAAGCAGTTTGCATAAGGATAATTCTATATATTTGAATGTTATTTGCATTGTTAATGAATGACAAACAATTTCTTTTATTGTTAAATTTTCTTTTTTCCAATTGTAAATAAAATCTTTAGACAGACTAATCTTTATCACATGTTTCCATAAGAGGTTAAATTTGGGTGCATTTTCCTTGAATTCAAACTTTTATTTCCATATGGTTTATATATTAGGATTGAGAATGTAAGCGGCAGTACCATGGAGACCATATATAATATGCTGGAGCACATAATCACCAACACATATAGCTCTACACATAACTAGTAGCTCACCTGGTTATTCATGCACAGGTTTAATTTAAAACAGATTTTTATTCATCATACTATAAGTAAGTCGTAAGATGTCAAATGGTAATTAGAGATCATAGATCAAATTATAGATCAAAGAACAGACAACACAATGTTCTTACATGATTTGGACTTATGATCAAAATGAAACACATGCAATAAACATTCCACCAAGAAATTCAGTCATTCAAAAAATGCTTTATCCCCTGACAGCCATATTGGATGTCGAATAGGAATTAAATGAGCAGCATTCACGCTACAGGGCGATTCGGGCAAAGAAGCCTAATTACATGCAGATGGGTGTGAATGTTAGTACCTCTGCAATTAAAAAAATTAAACTTTGAAATACAGTAGTTTTATTGCATTGTTGCAAATTGATTTGAGGTCTGAGAAATAATAATTACAGTCTTTAATTTACTTGCTTCAGTTTTTGACTGTCAGTGTCAATATAAATTTGTGCTATATATTCATTCCCTAGATATACATAGTTGGACCTTTGAGCAAATTGGCAGATACATCTTTCTTCTGTTGAAGACTACACAAATATGACTCACAACAATTTGTGTGTGGGGTTTAGACACAAATAAATATCTGACATTGAATAGATGTGCTTTGGGCAAATATGAATGGAAAACAGAACAAATCAAACTAGTATTACTGTGAGCACAACTCACTAAGATATACCCCCCACTCCTCACATCTGTCCAACATATTTCCATAACCAAAACATTACTGATTGTTCCGACCAAAAATGAAAGGGACCCTCCTCTCTTCACCGGTAAGCTGCTGATAAAATTTCAAAACATTCTGAGAAACACTACTCAAGTTATCATACGACATAGGGTAAAAATCCTATTTTCCGTCATATCAAGTCCAATAACTCTGGAACGACAAAAGTGAAAATTGTCAAAAAAGAAAGGGATCCTCCTCTCTTCACCAGTAAACAGCTGATAAAATTTTAAAAGATTCTAAGAAACACAACTCAAGTTATCGTACGACATAGGATTTGTCTACAGACGTACAGACAGACGGACGGACATGGTGAAACCAGTATACCCCCTACAACTGCGTTGTGGGGGGTATAATCAGACAGCTTTAAAACTATTTACTAACTTTGGGCAGGGTAACTTCAGAGGGGTCACAAAACAATGTCTCAATTAATCGCTGTTAACTTCTCCCAGAAGTCTCCCCACTTCTCTCTGTTGTCTTCCACTTCTTGCTGTCAGCTCCCTGAAAGAGAAATCACTTCTCCCTCTAATCAGAAAGTAGTGAGAGCCTTGAAAAGAGGAATTTCTTTGGGGACTTCACATAGATCATTTCTACAAAGATTTTGTCCGATCAAAATCAAATGAGAAATTTGTGTCGAGGACCTCATAAACATCATTCCTGTAATGTTTGGTTCCAATTGGTACAGTAGTTTTAGAGGAGAAGAATTATTTGTATATTAGCCATTCAGAAATAAAAATGCCTATATCGGCCATGTCTTTTTGTCAGATAAAAAGAAAATGAGGAAGTTTGTAGAGGACCTTCTGAATATCATTCATGCAAAGTTTGGTTCCAATTGGCCAAGTATTTTCTGAGGAGAAGATTAAAATGTGAAAAGATTACAGACAACAGACACAAAGTGCAGGCCTCGACATTAACGTTTGTCCGATACCAGTGAAAACTGACGTCAGACAAGTAGATCTTGTATTATGGTTGTCCGACGGGACAAGTGAAAAAGTCAGATTCCCAAACGTGCCGGTATGACGGACAAATCTATTTCCACTGGTATAAAATACTGGGTTTGTTGTATAAAAGAGCCCTGTTTGATCTCCAATTTGTCCATAATTTATTTTGATTAAAACTAAAGTGAAACGTCAGATCAAAACTCTGTTTATTGTATCATTTATCGTTCTCCATACTGTGATGAAGTTCAAGGACATTGACAAAATTTAAATCGCAATCTCAGAAACGCTTTAATGAACGGAAATATCAATATTTGAAATATAAGAACAAGAATCACTCCGGAACGGACACGTAAAAATTATCGGATATCAATTTGGCACCAAATTTAATCTTGTCTTTTGTGCAAAATACGATAGAGGACTTGATTTAGGCTTTTGGGAAATATTGAAACCTTTGAAATGGACAAATAGTACAAGCTTTTTCCTTATCTGGTTGAAAAGATCCACTAAAATTTTTATTTCTCTGTGAATTTAAATAAAATACTTTGCTTTATTTATATCACAGGCACTTGTTTCTGGTAAAAAAAATATACATGTACCTAGATACTGGTATATATGGTATCTAGGTATTTTTTTTTTTACCAGAAACAAGGATTTATATAACACAAATATGAGTTATTACAATTTGTGTGGTATTGGATCACAACACAGTAATATTTCAAAAGGAAAGGGGTGGGGGGTACACATATAAATCACTGGTATGCAAGACTCCAATCAAGATAGACAGAAATAAAAAATGTGACATTGAATATATATCCTTAAGGTACATGTAGTTATGAATAAAAAAAAACCAGAACAAAACAGTTCAGGCAGCTTTAACTATTTACTTAATTTGGGCAGGGTAATGTCAGAGGGGTCGCGAAACAATGTTTCGATTAATCGCAATTGACTTCTCCCAGAAGTCTCCCTTCTTCTCTCTATTGCCTCCCACTTCACCCTGTGAGCTCTCTGAAAGAGAATTCGAAGTCACTTCTTCCTCTAATTTGAAAGTAGTGCGAGCCCTGGATAATAATTCTCTAGTTTTTGTAATTTTTATTAATTTTTTTCGGACAACTAAAAGATTGAGTCGGACAAGTACTTTCTTTAGTTAGTTGTCCGAAGGGACAAGTTGAAAAATATGTTAATGTAGAGGCCTGAAGTGATGGCAAAATCTCACATGACCTTTTGGATCAGGTGAACTAAAAATGAGCACCAGTTCTTATTACATTGTGTATATACATCCTTTCATATTTACCCAGTTGATATCTTTGGACTGTAACATGCTGTAGGATCATCTGTGAAATACTGAAACTGTTTGTTATCAGTAATTCTATTATGACTCATATCTAATGTCTTTAGATATTGAGGATAAATCTTGATCATTCCAACACCTTTAATCCAGTTGTTAGACAAATTCAGATTTTCTAAAAATGGAGCCACACAGGCAAGCCATGGTGGAACATCCTGAAGTTCATTATATGAGAGATTAACATCTTGTAGTCCTGAGTTTTGACGATCTGAATCATTAATAAGGTCAAACTCTGTCTCAAGAACATTTAGTTGAGTTGACCAAACTGTTGAATGCTGAATATCATTTTCTGAGACAAAACTCCCTGTGTCTCTGATAGGTTTCTGAAGTTTGGATTGTTCTGGTTTCACACAAGGTTTCCCTGTACTAGGGGGAGATAACTCAGCTAGTTTGTTTTCAGACAAATTTAATACTATTAAAGATTGCATGACCCAAACTTCTGGTGAGATTTTTTTGAGAAAGTTGTGTGCTACTGATAGTACCTTCAATTTCTTAAATTTAAATATGTACGAAGGTAGATCAGTTATTTGATTATTGTCCAATCGTAATTCTTGTAAAAGGTCACATTCAGTTTTAAATTCAGTTCCAAATGTACTTATACTATTTCTAGATGCATCTAAAACATGTAAAGATGGCAATTTTAATAAATTTTCTGGAAACAAAATTCCCAGATTATTTCCTGACACATCTATCTTTGTAATGGCATACAGAGCAAATCTACTGTTTATTGTCTCCATCGATGGGTTATGATGGTAGCCAATATTCTTCAGGTCTTCATCTTCAATTGATGATATGTGCTTCAAATCCTGCCATTTAATATGAACTCCAGAGGATGGAAATGTTTTCTTGTAATTGACATTCATAGATGAAAGACTATCAAAACTATCTGTTTCTCCAAATACTTTTTCTAAATATTCTTTTCTCATTACTGACTTGTTGATGGGAAATTCATTATCTCTGGACGTACGATACTTCAACAATATAGATAATAATGTTGGCTTATTATCCTTGGCATAATTAAATACTTTTCTGTCATAGTCAGTAGCATTATATTGTAATAATATATCCATTATATAACTCTCACCCAGCATACAAGCTAACATTAATGCTGTGCTCTCCTTACCATTTTCCTTCACCACTGAATTCACATCAGCTTTGGCCTCTAATAACTTTTTAATGATTTGACCAAAGCCATTCTTTATTGCAATGTGTAGTGGCATTACTCTTGCATTATTTACAGCGTTAACCTTCAATGGATAGTAAACTTCATCCTCTGATAGACTAGCATTCGATGGATTGCTTTTCCTTGAAGATTTTCGAGTTCTCAGTTTGTTAGGCTTCCATTTGGGCTTAATTTTAAATTTTACCAGAAACTCAACAATGCCTACTTCTCCCTGTTCACAAGCAACATGTAATACAGTCTGACCATCCATGTCTATCCCGTTTATGTCTAAGGCAAGGTTATAACGGCAATCATCATCTACAAATTCTTTGAGGACATCAGAAGGATATTCATATTCTAGAATAGTTTTAATGGCCTGTACTTGTCCTGACTGAGCACATATATGAAGAATAGATTTGCCATCAGGAATCTTTATGGTAACAACATCTGGACAACGCTGAAACATTATAATACATGTATTATAGAAAATATAGATGCTACACAAATGTACCTTGACAATTCTCATGCAGATCTTAACTTAAAAATTTGTGTACATGTATTGAACTGAAATTGACAACATGGTAGGAATTGTATCACGGCAAGAACTACTGGTTGACCAGTATCTCTGATCTCTAATAATGGAAAAGGGGTCGCCGTGGCCATGATCGTATGGTAGTTGGATTTACAACTACCTACGCAATCAGTGCCAATCACAATTAAAGTTGCGAGTTTGAATCCCACTCAGGCGAGGTGTACTTGAAACAACATTTTGTGATAATGTTTGAGAGTGACTTGAGGCAGGACGGTGGTTTTCTCCGGGTACTCTGGTTTCCTCCACCAATAAAACTGACTGCCACAGTATAACTGAAATATTGTTGAAAGTGGCACTAAACACCATAACACTAACCCTAACCCCTTATAATTGAGGGTATCTCATATCACTAAAATAAACAGTGTAAATATCTTGTATCCTCAAAAACTGTTAAAGCTTAACAAGGTTCTATAAAAATTCTTTCACAGAATAATGTTATTGGATCTGTTATTCCTTCAATACATGTGTTCTCTGTGGTTTGTACATTATACTTTATGTCTGGTGTGTCTCCAAAAAAATTACATCCTAAGAAATATTTTTTCAAATGCAATTTATCATGTTAGACAGCAGTTTCTAGATTTACCTTTACAGTAACCCTCAAATCCAAAATAATTTAAAACTTTTAGGTATTCTAGATCATTTTAGAATGAACATTTACTATCAATACCACAGGAATTTGGGATGGGTCAATTAATTTCACAGGAAATTAGGATGAGACCCCTCCTAGCCTGATCCTTTCATTTAGCCATCATTACTATTTTCATTATTAAACAATTACTGTGAAATCACTTTTATTCGTGGGGTACCAATTTTCGTGGTTTTCATGGGTAGGCTGATCCACGAAATTAAGAATCCAACAAACAATGAAACTTGGGAAGCAGTTTGACATCTATATATAGCCATGCTGTCCTTGAGTGACCTCTACTTTCTGGACCAGCTTCATAAGGGACAGCTGACAATTTTAATGACGAAATAAGTATGAGCACACCTTTTAATGGGTTATAATCCGCATGAACATGTTTGTGAATGATTTGATTTTGAATGCATGTGTAAAAATGACAGAAATGTTTATTTGTGGAAAGATTTTAACAACTTCCGGTAATAAAATTTACCTCCAAACCATGCACTAACGGTGACAAAATTTTAAGTGTTGTATAAACATTTCTCTGTTAAATCATAACACCCTTCAACTAACATATTTGATCACCTTTCTTTAAACAATTCAATTAAGATAACTGTACATTTGCCCCGGGGTCAGGATTAATCTTGTGACCCTATTACGAGTGGTTTCACACTCCGAGATAAGGGTAATGAAAGATCGAACATGTTGAAGTAATTTTACAAGTACAATCTGTCATTGGAATCAAAATAATGAGATAAAACAAACTTTATTGTTCTTTTTTTAGTTGTGAAAAACAAAAATTGAAAATAAAATGGAGATTAAATATTTGTAAAACATAAAAACAAATCTACATTTTGTAATATATATTGATGGAAATTGCTAATGTACGTGCTCATAAAATAATTTCAGATGATTTTTTAAAATTTTTGAATTCGATAAAATAACACTGATTTGCACTTATCTATAATTATGAAATTCAAAAGCAGATTTTGTTCCGATTCTAAGTTGATATATGCTAAAAAAATAATTGAGAAAATGAACACGTTAATATGCACGTTCCACTTCCGATTACATAATTCTACGGCTCATTAGTCTAATGTATTGAAGCTTTCTCGAAGCTTTGAAACCCAGTGAAACTTATTACGTTGAAAATATAAAATCAACGACTTTTATTTTGGGTACACCAGAGTTGGCGAAAACTTTTTTTTTCTGTCTGACATTGGGTCAGACAGGAACTGGGGTCCTGTCTGTCCCATGACCTTTGTGTCTGTCCCAGTTTTTTTTGTAATATTGTATATAACCTGTCAAATTTTATTTTTTTATACAGAACTGAATGCAAGATTATCTATAGTCATGATCATTAAACAACTCAATTAAATGTTTTTCTGTATACATATTTTAATCTAAAAAGATAAAGCAGATATAGCCAACAATCCGTATCTAATGGTCCGATCACGTTCCGAATATTATACATCAATGTCAGTTTCCAGTTTACCTACATTTTTAATTTCAGTTAAGAATATGAATCTGTTGTCATCATCAATATATAAACATCTCAAAACATATTTAATTAAACAATCTTTGATACTTGGAGAGTGTGGAAGTCAACTTATTTCTGTGCTCAGTAATATATTTCAGTTTTAATGTTCCACGTTTTGCAGGTGCTCGTTCCTACTAAAAGAATGCTTACATTTACGCATAAGGAGTTTCGATTACAACTAGACATTTACGGAAAGTGTAGGACTATGAATCCTAGTACTAATACGAGTACTACTTCGACAGGAAATATACAGGGATGGTCTCAAAAGAAAAAAACACAATTTTTTGAAGCCGTTGGATAATCTTGTTCTCGTAATTTTGAATTTTATATTGCGACAATCGTTGGTGACTTTTTAACGGAGAATAAAGGCAGATATTATGTTTTGTGTTAAGCAGAAATTCTGCGTGCAATACTCATATAATTTATGATGATATATAAACTTATTGATGTTATAAATCGGCATACAAAGTTTTTGCACTTATAAAGTCATTTCTGTAAAATCCATTTGGAATCTTAAATTATCGATGATGAAAAAAATAAATTCAGTTTTATGAAAATAACTTCATCTGACTTAAGGACAAAACCAAAGGAAGAATTATACCGAATAAGAACAGCAAGAGATTTTACTTTGCACGCTTCTCCACCATAAACAGATAAATTGTTTTTCATTCTTTGCGAAAGAAAAAGTTTGTCGATAAGGGAGATCCATCACCCCCCCTTCCCCCCAGAAAATCAAATGGTTGCTGCAAATAGAGAGTCATCCCTATAGATATTTTACGGTCGACATCACGATTTGGTTGATTGTTACGAGATAATCTCAAGCATGCAGATACATCTACACTTAAGATTTCCTAGATAAGCTTTTTAAGGTGCACTCGACTTCCAAACTTTTCGCATGGTTTTCACAAACTGTATTGTAGCTAACTTCTGACAAGGGATATTTTCAAAACATTGATCAAACTTAACAAACGAAATTTGAAACGAACAAACCAAGGGAAAATATATGCCGTTCAATTTTGTACACTCGAACTTAAACTAATTAAATTTGGTGGCAAATGCATACGGTTGCTTTCGTAATGGAGCAACCATTTGATTTTTAGAGGGGAGGGGGACAAAGAAGCAATCTGGAAGAAAAAAATCTGGGATCACAATTTTTGCTGATAAAATATGCAGGACCCAAGTGTGGAGTAAAAAAAAGCCATGATCTGATATTATCAGGACAAATTTTAATTACTTATATTTTTGGGAAAACAAATCACGCTTAAAAAAAATTCAGGATCCAGATTTTGGCGAAAATAACAGTCAGGATAAATGGTTGCTTCCTTGTCCCCTTCCCATTATTAACTTTTCTTTAAATTGGTGTACAAGTTTTTCTCGGAAAAGGTTTCACTTTTTTCACAATTAAGATAATTTTGAAAAAAGCTAAAAACAACTGCGATTGGAAATAATACTTAGCAACAAAGAAAAAAAACGTAACAAAACCCTGATCAGGGTAAAGAAGATTTCTAATTTTTTGTCCCCAATTGGATTTTTTTTTTAATATAATTATAAAAAATACACATACACAATTTTATACGGTTTCAAAGATTGACAGGGCAGTTACCAATTACAAAAAAACCGCTGGATGACGGTAGAAATTAACATTGTTGTTGGTTTTTTTTCTTCAAAATATGGTATTTTCTATTTTTGTCCAAAAAGAACATAATCCCGTCCCAAATATCTCGAAAAGTTACACATGATGGTATATTTTGTTGGTTTTTTTTTCGAAAAGAGCAGACACAAACTAAGGTTAACACACATTTCCATGATCTAAACCGTATCGTTTGCCGTTTACTAACTGAAGAAGAAAAAAACATGTGCAACCGTGTTTGATACAAATGTGACCAAAAGTTACCTACTCAAGCGAATATGTGCCACTTAAATGTTTCCGTAAGGTAATATGAAAACAACAAATTATCTTGAAGGGGGATTATGATTTTTATTTTTGGACAGAAAATTTTGTTCGTTCGAAATGAAAACCAGAATAAAATTGCGGCCTTGCCACAATCAGTTCCATTTTTCCTGGGAAAAATTCTCATTTTCAGAGTTTTTATTCTTCTCATTGCCTCGCAGTAGATGATTTTTTTTCGCATTTATTTATTTACATATATTGCCAACATAATTTTTTTTTTCGAGTCCCATGTTCACATTTTTGTCTTTCCACAAAATGGAAACCAAATTTTTTTTTTTAAATCATATTTTGGTTCTTTTGTCCGTTGACCAACACTTAACGAATGGTTAGAGTTACGAGGAGAATGGTAAAAACTACCATTGGCAGTTGGAGCAATTGATGGCACATCAAGTGAAATATATCGCCCTCAGACAGAGCCACAGGAGCATTATTTCTCAGGGCATCGTTACTACCACTGCATACATACACAAGTAGTAATTAACAACAAAGGTGAAATATGTTTCATTGAATCAGGCTTTCTTGGACACCAGAACGATGCCCAACAGTTCATGTTTATGCGGCAAATTGGAAAAGATGTTTCTTTACCATTTCCGGATAACTGTTTTCTACTGGGTGATAAAATATACCCAAACAGACATCCAGTAATGACCCCCTATACTAGACAACAGATCGCTAGGAAACCAGAATGTTTAAAGAATAAATGTCGCAAGCTAAATCGTCTCATATCTGAATACCGGATTAAAGTTGAACACGCAACATGTGAACTTAAATGTTACAAGGTGATGGGAACATTTTGGAGGCATCCTCGAACAAAGCTTAAGAATTTAGTCAAAATATGGGCAGGATTTGTTAATCTTCGAAAAACACTGTTCAACGATTAAATATATATATATATGTTTTAGTATAAGTCTTTTTAATACTTTGAGACATCCCCCATACCTTACCTGTATGAATAGTAGTAGGATTCATACTCTTAGTCTGAGTCATACACTTTCCGTAAATACCTACTAGGAACGTGTCGGTCTGACAGAATAAATAAACAAATTTCAAGTCTCTGTCTGACATTTTAATAAAACTGAAAACAGAATTTAATGACATTGGCAGTGGAAACTGGGAGTGAATAAATTTCAATCGCCAACTGGACAACCACAAAATAATATTTTCGTGACGGACATTGGGACAGACACGGTTCATTAATTAATCGCACCGACCGTTATTCTGCTGGTCAGGTCCGACGATTTTCGCCAACTCTGGTGCACACACAAAATCCACGAATCTACGAATCCTTGAACTTGTAATTTTTAACCAAACCATGAATATTGATACCCACGAAGAAAATTACTTTCACAGTACCTACAAATATTATACAATAGATTTTTGTATACCTGTTGGAAGTGTTGTATGATGTCAATACAACCAGCTTCACACGCGCTGTGTATTGGAGCATAACCATTGTCTGCTATCATATTAGGATTAGCCTCTTCATCCAACAACCACTTCACCATTTCAAAATTCTTCTTTTCCGTTGCCCTACAAACAATCTCATGAATAAGAAATGTTACTGTTAAAAATCATATTTCCAAATTAGATCAATACTAAATAATATTTTCTGAGATGGAAGTGATATGATAGTTCATAAAATTATAAATTGGATATCTCAACTGAGTTGGTTGTAAATGAGATGATGATGATGGTGTGCATCTGGTACTAGACACTTAGTGCTGGATTTCTATAGGTATAGCTTACCGACACTACAGTCCACTGGTAGACATGTTGCTCAACACAGACACATTATCCTTATTATAAATCCATCTTTTCTCTTTTTCCTTAAAATGCTACAAGTTAAGCTGAAAATCAGTTAATACCAATTTTATGGTCTTTGCTTTGACATGACTGGGCTAGAACTTATGACCTATATCAATCAATAAGAAGTTCTTCCAAGGTCATTATTGGTTTGAAATGTCAAAGCAATGTCAGAATTCTTATCCAATTATATTAAATCAGAATTCTCCTTCAATTCCATTGAATTAATTGACTGGGTACAGTAATAAGAAGACTATCCAGTCACAAAATAATCCTCATTTGAAACTTGTTAGCGTAACATTGTCTAAAAAAAAGTTCACAAGTGACAAAATTACTGAAATAAATTTTAATATACACTGATTGAATTCAGTAAAGATGAGAATCTACTGTGTGTTTTCTAATGTTACTTACAAATACAATGGAGTTATCCCACCCTCCATCACCTGGTTGACTAGATATTTAGCACAACTGTTACTGTTCATTAACGAAGTTTTCATGGCTGCTAGATCTTCTTCTTGACAAGCTTCTAGGAAATCTGTAAATATAAACCACTTCTTAATTAAACATCTTGTCTTCTAGTAATCATATATTGAACTGATCAAATCTGTAAATATAAACCACTTCTTAATTAAACATCTTGTCTTCTAGTAATCATATATTGAACTGATCAAATCTGTAAATATAAACCACTTCTTAATTAAACATCTTGTCTTCTAGTAATCATATATTGAACTGATCAAATCTGTAAATATAAACCACTTCTTAATTAAACATCTTGTCTTCTAGTAATCATATATTGAACTGATCAAATCTGTAAATATAAACCATTTCTTAATTAAACATCTTGTCTTCTAGTAATCATATATTGAACTGATCAAATCTGTAAATATAAACCACTTCTTAAATAAACATCTTGTCTTCTAGTAATCATATATTGAACTGATCAAATCTGTAAATATAAACCACTTCTTAATTAAACATCTTGTCTTCTAGTAATCATATATTGAACTGATCAAATCTATTAGATTCTGAATAAAAAACTTCATACTGCAAACTTTTATCTCGAATATGGGAGCACACTGAATGGAGGGGCCGCTATGGTTGTGGTCATGATCGCAATGATGTATGGTAGTTGGATTTACAACTACCTGTGCAATTAGTGCCTATCACCACTAAAGTTGTAAGATCAAACCCCGTTCATGGCGAGGTGTACTCGATTAACTTAAAAATTTGTGTACATGTATTGAACTGAAATTGACAAGATGGTAGGAATTGTATCATGGCAAGAACTACTGGCTGACCAGTATCTCTGATCTCTAATAATTAAATAAGGGTCGCCGTGGCCGTGATCATATGGTAGTTGGATTTACAACTACCTATGCAATCAGTGCCAATCACCATTAAAGTTGTGAGTTTGAATCCCACTCAGGCAAGGTGTACTTGATACAACATTATGTGATAAAGTTTGTCAGTGACCTGCGACAAGTCGGTGGTTTTCTCCGGGTACTGCGGTATCCTTCATCAATAAAACTGACTGCCACGATATAACTGAAATATTGCTGAAAGTGCGTTAAACACCATAAACCAAACCACACTGAATGGACAGTGATCCCTAAATATATATTATATAGGCCTCAGAAACATGCTAACTTATTAATAGAGTAAATCAAATAACATTTTACCTTGTCCTACAGTATCTAATAACATTTTACCTAGTCCTACATTATCTAATAACATTTTACCTTGTCCTACAGTATCTAATAACATTTTACCTAGTCCTACATTATCTAATAACATTTTACCTTGTCCTACAGTATCTAATAACATTTTACCTTGTCCTACAGTATCTAATAACATTTTACCTTGTCCTACAGTATCTAATAACATTTTACCTTGTCCTACAGTATCTAATAACATTCTACCTTGTCCTACAGTATCTAATAACATTTTACCTTGTCCTACAGTATCTAATAACATTTTACCTTGTCCTACAGTATCTAATAACATTCTACCTAGTCCTACAGTATCTAATAACATTCTACCTAGTCCTACAGTATCTAATAACATTTTACCTTGTCCTACAGTATCTAATAACATTCTACCTAGTCCTACAGTATCTAATAACATTTTACCTTGTCCTACAGTATCTAATAACATTTTACCTAGTCCTACAGTATCTAATAACATTTTACCTTGTCCTACAGTATCTAATAACATTTTACCTTGTCCTACAGTATCTAATAACATTTTACCTAGTCCTACAGTATCTAATAACATTTTACCTAGTCCTACAGTATCTAATAACATTTTACCTTGTCCTACAGTATCTAATAACATTCTACCTAGTCCTACAGTATCTAATAACATTTTACCTTGTCCTACAGTATCTAATAACATTCTACCTAGTCCTACAGTATCTAATAACATTTTACCTTGTCCTACAGTATGTAATAACATTCTACCTAGTCCTACAGTATCTAATAACATTCTACCTAGTCCTACAGTATCTAATAACATTCTACCTAGTCCTACAGTATCTAATAACATTTTACCTTGTCCTACAGTATCTAATAACATTCTACCTAGTCCTACAGTATCTAATAACATTTTACCTTGTCCTACAGTATCTAATAACATTCTATCTAGTCCTACAGTATCTAATAACATTTTACCTAGTCCTACAGTATCTAATAACATTCTACCCAGTCCTACAGTATCTAATAACATTTTACCTTGTCCTACAGTATCTAATAACATTTTACCTTGTCCTACAGTATCTAATAACATTTTACCTAGTCCTACAGTATCTAATAACATTTTACCTTGTCTTACAGTATCTAATAACATTTTACCTAGTCCTACAGTATCTAATAACATTTTACCTAGTCCTACAGTATCTAATAACATTTTACCTTGTCCTACAGTATCTAATAACATTCTACCTAGTCCTACAGTATCTAATAACATTTTACCTTGTCCTACAGTATCTAATAACATTCTACCTAGTCCTACAGTATCTAATAACATTTTACCTTGTCCTACAGTATGTAATAACATTCTACCTAGTCCTACAGTATCTAATAACATTCTACCTAGTCCTACAGTATCTAATAACATTCTACCTAGTCCTACAGTATCTAATAACATTTTACCTTGTCCTACAGTATCTAATAACATTCTACCTAGTCCTACAGTATCTAATAACATTTTACCTTGTCCTACAGTATCTAATAACATTCTATCTAGTCCTACAGTATCTAATAACATTTTACCTAGTCCTACAGTATCTAATAACATTCTACCCAGTCCTACAGTATCTAATAACATTTTACCTTGTCCTACAGTATCTAATAACATTTTACCTTGTCCTACAGTATCTAATAACATTTTACCTAGTCCTACAGTATCTAATAACATTTTACCTTGTCCTACAGTATCTAATAACATTTTACCTAGTACTACAGTATCTAATAACATTTTACCTAGTCCTACAGTATCTAATAACATTTTACCTTGTCCTACAGTATCTAATAACATTTGACCTTATCTTACAGTATCTAATAACATTTTACCTTGTCCTACAGTATCTAATAACATTTTACCTTGTCTTACAGTATCTAATAACATTCTACCTAGTCCTACAGTATCTAATAACATTTTACCTTGTCCTACAGTATCTAATAACATTCTACCTAGTCCTACAGTATCTAATAACATTTTACCTTGTCCTACAGTATCTAATAACATTCTACCTAGTTCTACAGTACTGTGAATTCATTTTTATTCGTGGTATACCAATTTTCGTGGTTTTCGTGGGAGCCAGCAATCCACGAATTTAAATGTTCGACGAAAAATGACCGCTTGGCGGTAAGCAAGGTTTTGACAACACAAACGTTTGTAGCCATGTAGGTAACTCAACATTGTTACATGATGTAATTGTAATGCATGTCTTGTGAATCTAAAATAAATGTACCTGTGTGTCATATTGTGATTGATAAACATGTAAACTCTTGGAATAAATTGTTTATTGTTGTGACATTTATGAAAACATTTTGCAGTAATAACTTCCAATATTTTTGTACTGTTTAATGAAGTGTTGATTAATAAAGAAAAATAAAGGATAAATTAGTAAAAAGAAATTAAATTGCTTGTACATATAACATCAATACAAATAAATACAAAACATTTTTGGTAAAATTTCAATCGATAATACTAACATTATTGTCGCCTTTTATAATTGCTGTGTAAACATTTTGATTGACAATCGTAAAGTTTAATGATGATCGGATTAACGGTCGGTATACTGGTATCGGAGGTCAGGATTTTAATTTGTTGACACGTGATGTTTAACTGCTGTGACATAACATTTCACACCTTTCTCTTTACCGTTTAATGCAACTATTTTATATTGTATCATTTATGGCATGTCATGTTCTCGTAGAGTACATTATAATTTAAGGTTTGACTCCTAGTGTGAAGTTTAGCAAAAAACATACCCTTTTGACGGATCAGGCAGTCCTGGCATAATGGGAGCTTTCACCTTAACGCTACCAGGCTTTAACCACTGTTGTAGAGACATTGTGTTATGAGAGAAACCATTTTTTTCCCGGTATTTATGACAAGTTGCTCAATGAGTAGATTCACGGCTTGGGATGCAAACATTGCTTCTTATCTTTTGATCAACTTTCGATGATTACAAATTATTTCTGATTGGATGTTATTGATTTAATTTGTGGGCTTCTTCAAGGAAGTATTAATTATGCAATCAAATAATTATCAATATTGTAATAAGCTGATAATGTACAACAATGATCCATATTTGTTTGGCGTACTTGTAAATTTACTAAAAATGAACACTTTACCGTAGAATCACGACACACAAAATCTACGAATTTGAAGTGAAAATCCACGAATTTAAGTATTTCAAAACCTTTTTTTTTATTTTTTGTAATCGACAATTCACGAATTTAACTATCCTACGAAATGCCTTTTTTTCCCAATCCACGAAAATTGGTACCAACGAAATTAAATGAATTCACAGTATCTAATAACATTTTATCTAGTCCTACAGTATCTAATAACATTCTACCTAGTCCTACAGTATCTAATAACATTTTACCTTGTCCTACAGTATCTAATAACATTTTACCTAGTCCTACAGTATCTAATAACATTTTACCTTGTCCTACAGTATCTAATAACATTTTACCTTATCTTACAGTATCTAATAACATTTTACCTAGTTCTACAATATCTTATAACATTTTACCTAGTCCTACAGTATCTAATAACATTTTACCTTGTCCTACAGTATCTAATAGCATTTTACCTTGTCCTATAGTATCTAATAACATTTTACCTTGTCCTACAGTATCTATTTTAATAACATTCTACCTAGTCCTACAGTATCTAATAACATTTTACCTTGTCCTACAGTATCTAATAACATTTTACCTTGTCCTACAGTATCTAATAACATTCTACCTAGTCCTACAGTATCTAATAACATTTTACCTTGTCCTACAGTATCTAATAACATTTTACCTTGTCCTACAGTATCTAATAACATTTTACCTTGTCCTACAGTATCTAATAACATTTTACCTTGTCTTACAGTATCTAATAACACTTTACCTTGTCTTACAGTATCTAATAACATTTTACCTAGTCCTACAGTATCAAATAACATTTTACCTAGTCCTACAGTATCTAATAACATTCTATCTAGTCCTACAGTATCTAATAACATTTTACCTTGTCCTACAGTATCTAATAACATTCTACCCAGTCCTACAGCATCTAATAACATTTTACCTTGTCCTACAGTATCTATTTTAATAACATTCTACCTAGTCCTACAGTATCTAATAACATTTTACCTAGTCCTACAGTATCTAATAACATTTTACCTAGTCCTACAGTATCTAATAACATTCTATCTAGTCCTACAGTATCTAATAACATTCTACCTAGTCCTACAGTATCTATTTTAATAACATTTTACCTAGTCCTACAGTATCTATTTTAATAACATTTTACCTTGTCCTATAGTATCTAATAACATTTTACCTTGTCCTACAGTATCTATTTTAATAACACTCTACCTAGTCCTACAGTATCTAATAACATTTTATCTTGTCCTATAGTATCTAATAACATTTTACCTTGTCCTACAGTATCTAATAACATTTTACCTAGTCCTACAGTATCTAATAACATTTTACCTTGTCTTACAGTATCTAATAACATTTTACATTGTCTTACAGTATCTAATAACATTTTACCTTGTCCTACAGTATCTAATAACATTTTACCTAGTTCTACAGTATCTAATAACATTTTACCTTGTCTCACAGTATCTAATAACATTTTACCTAGTTCTATAGTATCTAATAACATTTTACCTTGTCCTACAGTATCTAATAACATTTTACCTAGTCCTACAGTATCTAATAACATTCTACCTTGTCCTACAGTATATAATAACATTTTACCTTGTCCTACAGTATCTAATAACATTTTACCTAGTCCTACAGTATCTAATAACATTCTACCTAGTCCTACAGTATCTAATAACATTTTACCTTGTCCTACAGTATCTAATAACATTTTACCTTGTCCTACAGTATCTAATAACAGTTTACCTTGTCCTACAGTATCTAATAACATTTTACCTTGTCCTACAGTATCTAATAACATTTTACCTTGTCCTACAGTATCTAATAACATTTTACCTAGTCCTACAGTATCTAATAACATTTTACCTTGTCCTACAGTATCTAATAACATTCTACCTAGTCCTACAGTATCTAATAACATTTTACCTTGTCCTACAGTATCTAATAACATTCTACCTAGTCCTACAGTATCTAATAACATTTTACCTTGTCCTACAGTATGTAATAACATTCTACCTAGTCCTACAGTATCTAATAACATTCTACCTAGTCCTACAGTATCTAATAACATTCTACCTAGTCCTACAGTATCTAATAACATTTTACCTTGTCCTACAGTATCTAATAACATTCTACCTAGTCCTACAGTATCTAATAACATTTTACCTTGTCCTACAGTATCTAATAACATTCTATCTAGTCCTACAGTATCTAATAACATTTTACCTAGTCCTACAGTATCTAATAACATTCTACCCAGTCCTACAGTATCTAATAACATTTTACCTTGTCCTACAGTATCTAATAACATTTTACCTTGTCCTACAGTATCTAATAACATTTTACCTAGTCCTACAGTATCTAATAACATTTTACCTTGTCCTACAGTATCTAATAACATTTTACCTAGTACTACAGTATCTAATAACATTTTACCTAGTCCTACAGTATCTAATAACATTTTACCTTGTCCTACAGTATCTAATAACATTTTACCTTGTCCTACAGTATCTAATAACATTCTATCTAGTCCTACAGTATCTAATAACATTCTACCTAGTCCTACAGTATCTATTTTAATAACATTTTACCTAGTCCTACAGTATCTATTTTAATAACATTTTACCTTGTCCTATAGTATCTAATAACATTTTACCTTGTCCTACAGTATCTATTTTAATAACACTCTACCTAGTCCTACAGTATCTAATAACATTTTATCTTGTCCTATAGTATCTAATAACATTTTACCTTGTCCTACAGTATCTAATAACATTTTACCTAGTCCTACAGTATCTAATAACATTTTACCTTGTCTTACAGTATCTAATAACATTTTACATTGTCTTACAGTATCTAATAACATTTTACCTTGTCCTACAGTATCTAATAACATTTTACCTAGTTCTACAGTATCTAATAACATTTTACCTTGTCTCACAGTATCTAATAACATTTTACCTAGTTCTATAGTATCTAATAACATTTTACCTTGTCCTACAGTATCTAATAACATTTTACCTAGTCCTACAGTATCTAATAACATTCTACCTTGTCCTACAGTATATAATAACATTTTACCTTGTCCTACAGTATCTAATAACATTTTACCTAGTCCTACAGTATCTAATAACATTCTACCTAGTCCTACAGTATCTAATAACATTTTACCTTGTCCTACAGTATCTAATAACATTTTACCTTGTCCTACAGTATCTAATAACAGTTTACCTTGTCCTACAGTATCTAATAACATTTTACCTTGTCCTACAGTATCTAATAACATTTTACCTTGTCCTACAGTATCTAATAACATTTTACCTTGTCCTACAGTATCTAATAACATTCTACCTTGTCCTACAGTATCTAATAACATTTTACCTTGTCCTACAGTATCTAATAACATTTTACCTTGTCCTACAGTATCTAATAACATTCTACCTAGTCCTACAGTATCTAATAACATTCTACCTAGTCCTACAGTATCTAATAACATTTTACCTTGTCCTACAGTATCTAATAACATTCTACCTAGTCCTACAGTATCTAATAACATTTTACCTTGTCCTACAGTATCTAATAACATTTTACCTAGTCCTACAGTATCTAATAACATTTTACCTTGTCCTACAGTATCTAATAACATTTTACCTAGTCCTACAGTATCTAATAACATTTTACCTAGTCCTACAGTATCTAATAACATTTTACCTTGTCCTACAGTATCTAATAACATTCTACCTAGTCCTACAGTATCTAATAACATTTTACCTTGTCCTACAGTATCTAATAACATTCTACCTAGTCCTACAGTATCTAATAACATTTTACCTTGTCCTACAGTATGTAATAACATTCTACCTAGTCCTACAGTATCTAATAACATTCTACCTAGTCCTACAGTATCTAATAACATTCTACCTAGTCCTACAGTATCTAATAACATTTTACCTTGTCCTACAGTATCTAATAACATTCTACCTAGTCCTACAGTATCTAATAACATTTTACCTTGTCCTACAGTATCTAATAACATTCTATCTAGTCCTACAGTATCTAATAACATTTTACCTAGTCCTACAGTATCTAATAACATTCTACCCAGTCCTACAGTATCTAATAACATTTTACCTTGTCCTACAGTATCTAATAACATTTTACCTTGTCCTACAGTATCTAATAACATTTTACCTAGTCCTACAGTATCTAATAACATTTTACCTTGTCCTACAGTATCTAATAACATTTTACCTAGTACTACAGTATCTAATAACATTTTACCTAGTCCTACAGTATCTAATAACATTTTACCTTGTCCTACAGTATCTAATAACATTTGACCTTATCTTACAGTATCTAATAACATTTTACCTTGTCCTACAGTATCTAATAACATTTTACCTTGTCTTACAGTATCTAATAACATTCTACCTAGTCCTACAGTATCTAATAACATTTTACCTTGTCCTACAGTATCTAATAACATTCTACCTAGTCCTACAGTATCTAATAACATTTTACCTTGTCCTACAGTATCTAATAACATTCTACCTAGTTCTACAGTACTGTGAATTCATTTTTATTCGTGGTATACCAATTTTCGTGGTTTTCGTGGGAGCCAGCAATCCACGAATTTAAATGTTCGACGAAAAATGACCGCTTGGCGGTAAGCAAGGTTTTGACAACACAAACGTTTGTAGCCATGTAGGTAACTCAACATTGTTACATGATGTAATTGTAATGCATGTCTTGTGAATCTAAAATAAATGTACCTGTGTGTCATATTGTGATTGATAAACATGTAAACTCTTGGAATAAATTGTTTATTGTTGTGACATTTATGAAAACATTTTGCAGTAATAACTTCCAATATTTTTGTAC
Source organism: Bathymodiolus septemdierum (assembly GCA_963383655.1). Classification (NCBI taxonomy): domain Eukaryota; kingdom Metazoa; phylum Mollusca; class Bivalvia; order Mytilida; family Modiolidae; genus Bathymodiolus; species Bathymodiolus septemdierum. The sequence goes on from OY726522.1 coordinate 30,985,289, forward strand.
TGTTTAATGAAGTGTTGATTAATAAAGAAAAATAAAGGATAAATTAGTAAAAAGAAATTAAATTGCTTGTACATATAACATCAATACAAATAAATACAAAACATTTTTGGTAAAATTTCAATCGATAATACTAACATTATTGTCGCCTTTTATAATTGCTGTGTAAACATTTTGATTGACAATCGTAAAGTTTAATGATGATCGGATTAACGGTCGGTATACTGGTATCGGAGGTCAGGATTTTAATTTGTTGACACGTGATGTTTAACTGCTGTGACATAACATTTCACACCTTTCTCTTTACCGTTTAATGCAACTATTTTATATTGTATCATTTATGGCATGTCATGTTCTCGTAGAGTACATTATAATTTAAGGTTTGACTCCTAGTGTGAAGTTTAGCAAAAAACATACCCTTTTGACGGATCAGGCAGTCCTGGCATAATGGGAGCTTTCACCTTAACGCTACCAGGCTTTAACCACTGTTGTAGAGACATTGTGTTATGAGAGAAACCATTTTTTTCCCGGTATTTATGACAAGTTGCTCAATGAGTAGATTCACGGCTTGGGATGCAAACATTGCTTCTTATCTTTTGATCAACTTTCGATGATTACAAATTATTTCTGATTGGATGTTATTGATTTAATTTGTGGGCTTCTTCAAGGAAGTATTAATTATGCAATCAAATAATTATCAATATTGTAATAAGCTGATAATGTACAACAATGATCCATATTTGTTTGGCGTACTTGTAAATTTACTAAAAATGAACACTTTACCGTAGAATCACGACACACAAAATCTACGAATTTGAAGTGAAAATCCACGAATTTAAGTATTTCAAAACCTTTTTTTTTATTTTTTGTAATCGACAATTCACGAATTTAACTATCCTACGAAATGCCTTTTTTTCCCAATCCACGAAAATTGGTACCAACGAAATTAAATGAATTCACAGTATCTAATAACATTTTATCTAGTCCTACAGTATCTAATAACATTCTACCTAGTCCTACAGTATCTAATAACATTTTACCTTGTCCTACAGTATCTAATAACATTTTACCTAGTCCTACAGTATCTAATAACATTTTACCTTGTCCTACAGTATCTAATAACATTTTACCTTATCTTACAGTATCTAATAACATTTTACCTAGTTCTACAATATCTTATAACATTTTACCTAGTCCTACAGTATCTAATAACATTTTACCTTGTCCTACAGTATCTAATAGCATTTTACCTTGTCCTATAGTATCTAATAACATTTTACCTTGTCCTACAGTATCTATTTTAATAACATTCTACCTAGTCCTACAGTATCTAATAACATTTTACCTTGTCCTACAGTATCTAATAACATTTTACCTTGTCCTACAGTATCTAATAACATTCTACCTAGTCCTACAGTATCTAATAACATTTTACCTTGTCCTACAGTATCTAATAACATTTTACCTTGTCCTACAGTATCTAATAACATTTTACCTTGTCCTACAGTATCTAATAACATTTTACCTTGTCTTACAGTATCTAATAACACTTTACCTTGTCTTACAGTATCTAATAACATTTTACCTAGTCCTACAGTATCAAATAACATTTTACCTAGTCCTACAGTATCTAATAACATTCTATCTAGTCCTACAGTATCTAATAACATTTTACCTTGTCCTACAGTATCTAATAACATTCTACCCAGTCCTACAGTATCTAATAACATTTTACCTTGTCCTACAGTATCTATTTTAATAACATTCTACCTAGTCCTACAGTATCTAATAACATTTTACCTAGTCCTACAGTATCTAATAACATTTTACCTAGTCCTACAGTATCTAATAACATTCTATCTAGTCCTACAGTATCTAATAACATTCTACCTAGTCCTACAGTATCTATTTTAATAACATTTTACCTAGTCCTACAGTATCTATTTTAATAACATTTTACCTTGTCCTATAGTATCTAATAACATTTTACCTTGTCCTACAGTATCTATTTTAATAACACTCTACCTAGTCCTACAGTATCTAATAACATTTTATCTTGTCCTATAGTATCTAATAACATTTTACCTTGTCCTACAGTATCTAATAACATTTTACCTAGTCCTACAGTATCTAATAACATTTTACCTTGTCTTACAGTATCTAATAACATTTTACATTGTCTTACAGTATCTAATAACATTTTACCTTGTCCTACAGTATCTAATAACATTTTACCTAGTTCTACAGTATCTAATAACATTTTACCTTGTCTCACAGTATCTAATAACATTTTACCTAGTTCTATAGTATCTAATAACATTTTACCTTGTCCTACAGTATCTAATAACATTTTACCTAGTCCTACAGTATCTAATAACATTCTACCTTGTCCTACAGTATATAATAACATTTTACCTTGTCCTACAGTATCTAATAACATTTTACCTAGTCCTACAGTATCTAATAACATTCTACCTAGTCCTACAGTATCTAATAACATTTTACCTTGTCCTACAGTATCTAATAACATTTTACCTTGTCCTACAGTATCTAATAACAGTTTACCTTGTCCTACAGTATCTAATAACATTTTACCTTGTCCTACAGTATCTAATAACAGCTTACCTTGTCCTACATTATCTATGTCTTTGTTTCTTCTCGCTAACAAAACAAATAACAATAATAAGTCAGAAAAATAAAACTCTTTAACTGTAATGACAATATGACAATAAATAGCAGGATTTCTTTTGTGAAATAGAAAGGGATTTTTCATGTATAAAATTAATAATCATAAATGTTTCCATAGAACTGACCATACTAACAAGGTGGTCACAAATCTTGGTCAAGTTGGTGGAAAATCATTAAAGGACAGAAAACATAATTAGTTCTGCTAGCCATCAGGGATATTGATTTACTCAAGTTCTGACAGCCATCTGGAATATTGATTCACTCAAGATACGGCAGCTATCTTGAATATTGATTTACTCAAGTGCTGATACAAATGTAGCCATCTTGAATATTGATTTACTCAAGTGCTGACAGCCATCTGGAATATTGATTCACTTAAGATATGGCAGCCATCTTGAATACTGATTTACTCAAGTTCTGACAGCCATCTGGAATATTGATTCACTCAAGATATGGCAGCCATCTTGAATATTGATTTACTCAAGTTTTGACAGCCATCTAGGATATTGATTCACTCAAGTCTCTGGCAGTCATCTTGAATATTTATTTATTTCATGAACAAAATATTTAACTTTTATTAGCATTATTCATTTTTCCTATAACCAACAATCAGATATTTCACTATCAAATATTTTTATTGCTACTACAAGCAAGTCAAAACAATATTTCTTACCCATTTCTGTTTCAACCATAAATATTACTTTTTGAACTTCAATATGTTTTGCTAATTTTAATGGAGACAAGCCTGCAGCATCTTTGACATTGATTTCAACAACAGTTGAACTATATTCTCTTTCCCATCCAAAATAGCCAAATGAAGAGGTGTCTGAATATATAACCAGAAATTCCTTATAAATTTTATAGTTATGGTTGATGAATAACAAAAATATTTGTTACAATTTGTTTCAATTCTCTTTAATACACAAGAGATTAAATGTGTGTTTTTGACTTACTTTGTAAATGTGATGATGTAATTCAATTGTCGTGTATATAATTTGTTGTAAGACTGCAGGGAGTGGGGTTTCATGCCATTGTTGTATAAACTTGTAATTTTCATTAATTTAAGTAAACTGAATAATCATTTTATAATATCTAATATTGCACAGCTAGGTGTAGATCAATTATGTAATATACATGTATAATTATTCTTTTCAGAACTTCTTTATTGCTTGAAAAAACAACCTGTTGTTCTTATTCTTATGTATTTTCCCATTGATTACCATTGCTTTATCAATCAGTTTTACCATAAAATGAAGATTATTTGTAAGAAAGGAGTGACTTGCAAAAAGAAACAAGGCAACTTTAATTTCCCTTAGGCGTCAAGGGAGGGAAACTTCAGCCGATATAGGGCGAGAATTTCACCCACTTCGCCAGGCTTTGTGAAACCAGCAGAAGAAAAGGTTCTTTTAAGATGGCTGTGTTTATTGTCTTATTTATCAGTTGAATTCATTTGACATTTTAGTAGTTTACAAGTAAACATTATGAATCTGAAAACACAAATGCCTGATTCTTGTTGATATTGTTTGTAATATGGTATGCTTTATGTGCTTTCTTTTCGTAACTCACTGACAAAACCTGAATCATTTAAAACAATAGCAACCTTCATTTATTTTAGGGTTCAGTAAATTTGACACTTAGTATTTCTATTTTAAGGTTCAGTAAATTTGACACCTAGTATTTCTATTTTAAGGTTCAGTAAATTTGACACTTAGTATTTCTATTTTAAGGTTCAGTAAATTTGACATCTAGTATTTCTATGTTAAGGTTCAGTAAATTTCACACCTAGTATTTCTATTTTAAGGTTCAGTAAATTTGACACTTAGTATTTCTATTTTAAAGTTCAGTAAATTTGACATCTAGTATTTCTATTTTAAGGTTCAGTAAATTTGACACCTAATATTTCTATTTCAAGGTTCAGTAAATTTGACACCTAATATTTCTATTTCAAGGTTCAGTAAATTTGACACCTAATATTTCTATTTTAAGGTTCAGTAAATTTGACACCTAGTATTTCTATTTTAAGGTTCAGTAAATTTGACATCTAGTATTTCTATTTTAAGGTTCAGTAAATTTGACACCTAGTATTTCTATTTTAAGGTTCAGTAAATTTGACATCTAATATTTCTATTTTAAGGTTCAGTAAATTTGACACCTAATATTTCTATTTTAAGGTTCAGTAAATTTGACATCTAGTATTTCTATTTTAAGGTTCAGTAAATTTGACATCTAGTATTTCTATTTTAAGGTTCAGTAAATTTGACATCTAGTATTTCTATTTTAAGGTTCAGTAAATTTGACACTTAGTATTTCTATTTTAAGGTTCAGTAAATTTGACACCTAATATTTCTATTTTAAGGTTCAGTAAATTTGACATCTAGTATTTCTATTTTAAGGTTCAGTAAATTTGACATCTAGTATTTCTATTTTCAGAAAATTTTTGTTGTCTTTTCCAGAAGACAGTTTCTTCTGTTAATACGTACCATACAATTAAACTGTTGATTGGCAGGGATATCAGCGTCAGCTGTAAAATATTTAAAATGCTTTAATAATACAGAGCTCCAGATAATTTTCAAGTCCAAAGGGTAATTACCCCCTACTTTTGAAAATGATGGGTATTTGCATATTTCCTTTGCACTGTTGTACTCTCTACTTCAGAAAAGATTGCATACATGTACACTTTTAAAATTATGTTTGACACAAGTGTTATTCAATAAACGCAGGATGCAAGTGAAATGTATATCTCTGTTTAATTTGACACGATTGTGTCATGTTTATTAATAAAATGTTGTAAATATTTTGCTTTTTGCTTGTCGACTTCGGTAGTTTTCACAGCCATGTTGATAATGTCATCAATGATTCCTTTAACCATACTGTCACTAGACAGATGAAACTGTCAGGAACTTAAGCATAGAATTTTTCGTAGCGCTCTTGTGCTTAGTAGCGCACTTATTCATGTTCTTGCTCATTTTCAACGAACGTGTTCCCAAATTTACTTTCGTTTTAGTTCTTACTTATTACGTAAACCGCATTTATTTGTAATATTGACCGCGATTGGATGATTTATCGTAATCATCCAATCAGATCTCTTTTGACATCGATGCTTAGAAAGGTACCGTCACATACAATAGATGTATATATTGAACTTGTACATAAGGATCCCTTTTTTAGATTTTAAAGGCTGAACTTCTCAGCGACCCATTAACTGTATATATATATAGGATATTGAATACTACCGCACTAGTTTTTACCTTTTATCCGAAATTTTTAATTATTCAATACTGTGGGTGTAAATAAGGTGCATATAGTGCAATTCTTAAATTTTAAAGAGTGAAAATAAAGATTAATACAAGTTTATACTTGGTGGTTCAGTCCTAGATGCAAATACGGAAGAAAGAAGAAGGAGGCAAGCATTCGGTACCCCTCGGAAGTATATGCTCTCTCCTTCGAAAAGTATAAAGGGAAGTAATTACGGGGATTTTCTCAAAGACAAAAATGTATTGTTATGTGCACGACTGTACAAGTACGCTCCGAATTTGGAAAGTTTGCTTACACAGCAATATGTATGCGTAATGTATACACTCTGATCTGATAATACATGCATTTTTACTCGTTTTCATAGCGTAAAAAACGTAAATACGCAGTTTATCTGGAGCTCTGATAATATATATAAAATAATGGCATTTTTGAAGGTCGAGACAGACATTACCACTTATGGAAGAGACTTCAGTAGGCCGAGCTGAGATACTAGTGATAATGTATGTAAAGATCTTCAAAACCGATGTTATTGTTTTTATCTGTAACGTCAGTATCAGAGTTAGTATGTTGATACTGACAATATCACTCAGTGAGATCAAAGGTCATTATCAGAGTTAGCATGTTGATACTGACAATATCACTCAGTGAGATCAAAGGTCATTATCAGAGTTAGAATGTTGATACTGACAATATCACTCAGTGAGATCAAAGGTCATTATCAGAGTTAGTATGTTGATACTGACAATATCACTCATTGAGATCAAGTCAGTATCAGAGTTAGTATATTGATACTGACAATATCACTCAGTGAGATCAAAGGTATAATATAGGGGCCATCGTGGCCATGATAATATGGTAGTTGGATTTACAACTACCTATGCAATCAGTGACTATCACCACTGATGTTCTGAGTTCGAATCTGACCACCATAATATAACTGAAATATTGTTGAAAGTGGCATTAAACACCATCAAACAAACAAACAAACAAACAACCCATGAATAATACACATACATGTAGATTTCAAACCATCTTTATATATACACGTAAATAGAGAATATTATATGACTCTTTCCGTATCACATCCTGAATCAACCCGAGACACCAGTATCATCCTGAGAGCTTTAGCTCGAGGGATGATATTGGTCGAGGGTTGATACGGGATATGATACGCAAAGAGCCATATCATATTATGTTTATCATATACTTAAACATGAGAAAGTCTTGTTCTGTATTATGAACCTTTAGTCACATGATCAATATCATTTTAAGGAGTATGATAAAGGGGTGATGATATCGATATCAGTCACGGCAGACAAATACAGTCGTATACTTAGTACTAAATAAAGGAAATTTGCATATATAATACTGAAAGAACATTACGACTGTATTTGTCTGCCGTGACTGATATCGATATACATCATCCCTTTATCATACCGCTTAAAATGATATTGATCACGTGACTAAAGGTTCATAATACAGAACAAGATTTTCTCATGTTTAAGTATATGATAAACATAATATGATATGGCTCTTTCCGTATCACATCCTGCATCAACCCTCGACCAATATCATCCCTTGAGTTATAGCTCTCGGGATGATATTGGTGTCTCTGGTTGATACGGGATGTGATACGGAAAGAGCCATATAATATTCTCTATTTATTTTCTTTGGTTTTAGGTAAAGAAGTATTGCTTACTTAATGTGTACATATATTTAATCATTTTCAGACCTATTTTACTAATCAATTTGTGCTATGCTCAAGTCTCATTTTTAAGAAAATATGAATTAGGCCTTGTTTATTTAAAAAAAAATTATAATATGTATTCACATGCTGTACAAAACAATGTACATGTTTTAATTGTTGTACATGTCCTTTTTATTTACTGGTACATATATTGGCATTTATTCACAATTTTTATATTAAAAATCCCATCAAAGTATATAGAAATGTTAAGTTGTAATAAAAATTCCAAACTCCAATAGAAGAATCATAGAAACAGAGAAAACATTGATATCCCTAGCTAACACATATGGAATAGTGTTCAACAACACAGACAAGAAATTCAACAAGTGCAAAATCTTAATACAAGTTTTCAACGCAAGTTGATAATGTTAGGTACATATCTTCAATGTCTGTGATAATGTTAGGTACATATCTTCAATATGTGTGAGGGGCCATCGTGGTCGTGATCATATAGTAGTTGGATTTACAACTACCTGTGCAATCAGTTCCTGTCACCACTAAAGTTGTGAGTTCGTACCCTGTTCACAGTGAGGTGTACTCGATGCAACATCATGTGATATTGTCAGTGACTTGCGACCGGTCTGTGTTTTTCTCAGGGTACTCCAGATTCCTCTACTAATAAAACTGACCTCCACGATATAACTGAAATATTGTTAAAAGTGGTGTTAAACAACATAAACCTAAATATGTGTGTAACACACATATTGAGGTACACACATATTTATGTTTAGGCTTAGGTTTATGTAACACACATATTTATGTTTATGTAACACACATATTTAGGTTTAGGTTTATGTAACACACATATTGAGGTTTAGGTTTATGTAACACACATAAAATTGAGGTTTAGGCTTAGGTTTATGTAACACACATATTGAGGTTTAGGTTTAGGTTTATGTAACACACATATTGAAGTTTATGTTTACGCAGGGGTTTCAAAGTGGGCCGGTACCAGGTACTTTTACCCGTCTGAGATCGTGTATAGTACCGGCAGAAATTACTGAACAACTCAAAATTAGCGGTGGTCAAAATCACAAGTACGATTGGCTTGTGGAATATTTTTCATAAAAAATTAATGATCATGTCAATTGCTGAATTATCGCATTCAAATCGAGCAACTGCGTTCAGCCACGACCAAGTTGACGGGATATTCCCCGTTTTAAAAATAACTTTACCTTAGAATCGTAAATAGCAGTTTGCGCATGCGGTAAATAGATATGTTTTCGCCCCAATATCTTTTCATCCTTGTGCAAAACTCGGACCGGAACAAAGCTGACATCATTTCAAAATAAAAAATGACCGATTACAAATTATGTTCAAACACAAACTAGTGTAATCTTCAGTAATATAAGTATGATCATTTATGTATTATGAATATATGACTACACAATATCTTGTGCGATTTTTTTTATCCATTTAAAACCCAGGGTCGAATCATTTTAGGGCGTACTGTCTTGTTGCTTAACTCCACCATATTGTTTAACTTCCGGTATAAAAAAATAAAAACCTACATGGCAAATCTATTTACATATTTTGACGGGGCCCTACCGCGGTTGTTCACAGAAATGAAAGTGTGCTGAAAAGCATTTTTAAAAGGGGGTACTAAGGGATAAGGGATAGAAAATTACTAGGAATCTTGAAAAAGGACCGGACATGGCTCAAATACGAATTACATTGTAGCATCGTGTTTTCGTGCTATTATCGATTTTCAGATATAGCGATTAACAGTGTTAACCCTTCACTCATATGACGATTGGAATTTTCAAAGAATGGCTAGTTAAATATTTCTTTGTACATCAGATTGTTTTTAAAGCCATTCTTGTATTTTAATATACTCTCGATTATCTGGCAACTTTTTTTGTCATAAAATGGCGTCATCTGTTTTCGTATGAAGTAAAAACAAGGCCGATATACGGGATGGAAACGAATATATAATCCGGAAATGGCTGGTTTTAAAATTTCATGGTTCTGACCATCTACCAAATCATACTACATCTAAATAAAATAACAGAATGTTTGAAAATTACCACTTTCAAAATTGTGTACTTTTGATGTTTTTTTTAGTGCTGAAACCACAATGCACTGCAAAGTGACATGTATTTTATATAAGAAACAGGCACATTTCAGTCAGCTCTTTTGTTTACAAGTACGATCAGTGACCCCATGACAGGAAGAGCCGGTGCCTGAGAGGCAGATGACATAGTTAAATTTTATATAGCCCTTCTGGATTTTTTTCCAGCTACTTTATAAATGAAGTAAATTTTTAGCATTACAAAAAGTATGGTTCAGTAGGTAGGTTCACTGTTCTTGGTACTTACGTCTTTAAAAGCAAACTTTAACATCTTTTACAGATGTCACGCTGTAGTCTTGTTTATGTTCCATAAATAGAATTCGGAAGACACGTCAAAAATAATGCGTGCGCTGTGGAAATCGAAATAAAATGGATAAAACGAAAACAGATGACGCACGAAAACACATACCGTGACGATAATGTCAAAACGCCAGCCCCACTTTTTTTTCCAAAATAATTTAACTTTTGTGATTCAAATGTTAATAAATGTCTTCCCGCGAATCGTTTTTGTTCGAACATTTTTTTTTGCACTTAATTCGTGAAAGTAACAATATATATTGTTTTTGTTTAATTATATTTGTATATATCTATTTATTAAAATTATAAATTTTATTAATGATGATTGCAAATTAAATTTATGTTTCATTAATTATGACACTTATATGTCTTGATCCATGCCAATGGTCTTTGATGAGTTTAATTACTGGTAATAAAGTAAAAAAACACACAAGCCAAGGTATTGTGAAAAAGAAAAGGACAAAGCCAACAAAAGAATTTTGAGAAGTTTAAGCTTTGGTAACAATGGCTTGGCCAAGCCTAGCTGCAGAACCGTAGCTCTTTATGGTCCTTTTGGGTTGTTTTAAGATATGGCGGACTATCCATGAATAATCTTGGCTGAAGTCTGTAAACTGAAATATTCAATAAAGAAAAAGGGGGGGGAGGGGAAATCCATTATGCATGGTCTTGGTGAAATCTGAACTCTAAAGAGAAAGTTAATGGGATTTTTCTTTCAAAAACACTTACTGTTTTGCAGTCTCTGAAGTATATTTTTTGGTCCACAAAATGCTAGATTTCCCCTGGACCCCTTACGGCCCTCAGACGGGCCCCAGACCCCGGCCTAATTTTTTAGGTACCTCCTGTTATAAAAAACTTTGAAACCCCTGGGTTTAGGTTTATGCAACACACATATTGAGGTTTAGGTTTATGTAACACACATTGAGGTACACACATATTGAGGTTTAGGTTTATGTAACACACATTGAGGTACACACATATAGAGGTTTAGGTTTATGTAACACACATATTGAGGTTTAGGTTTATGTTTATGTAACACACATATTGAGGTTTATGTAATGCACATATTGAGGTTTAGGTTTATGTAACACACATTGAGGTACACACATATTGAGGTTTAGGTTTATGTAACACACATATTGAGGTACACACATATTTAGGTTTATCCTTTATGTAACACATATTGAGGTTTAGGTTTATCCTTTATGTAACACATATTGAGGTTTAGGTTTATGTACATGTAACACACATATTGAGGTTTAGGTTTATGTAACACACATTGAGGTACACACATATTGAGGTTTAGGTTTATGTAACACACATATTGAGGTTTAGGTTTATGTAACATACATATTGAGGTTTAGGTTTAGGTTTATGTAACACACATATTGAGGTTTAGGTTTATGTAACACACATATTGAGGTTTAGGTTTAGGTTTATGTAACACACATATTGAGGTACACACATATTGAGGTTTAGGTTTATGTAACACACATTGAGGTACACACATATTTAGGTTTAGGTTTATGTAACACACATTGAGGTACACACATATTTAGGTTTAGGTTTATGTAACACACATATTGAGGTACACACATATTTAGGTTTAGGTTTATCCTTTATGTAACACATATTGAGGTTTAGGTTTATGTACATGTAACACACATATTGAGGTTTAGGTTTATGTAACACATATTGAGGTACACACATATTGAGGTTTAGGTTTATGTAACACACATTGAGGTACACACATATTTAGGTTTAGGTTTATGTAACACACATTGAGGTACACACATATTGAGGTTTAGGTTTATGTAACACACATATTGAGGTTTAGGTTTATGTAACACACATATTGAGGTTTAGGTTTAGGTTTATGTAACACACATTGAGGTACACACATATTGAGGTTTAGGTTTATGTAACACACATATTGAGGTTTAGGTTTATGTAACACACATATTGAGGTTTAGGTTTAGGTTTATGTAACACACATTGAGGTACACACATATTGAGGTTTAGGTTTATGTAACACACATATTGAGGTTTAGGTTTATGTAACACACATATTGAGGTTTAGGTTTAGGTTTATGTAACACACATATTGAGGTACACACATATTTAGGTTTAGGTTTATCCTTTATGTAACACATATTGAGGTTTAGGTTTATGTACATGTAACACACATATTGAGGTTTAGGTTTATGTAACACATATTGAGGTACACACATATTGAGGTTTAGGTTTATGTAACACACATTGAGGTACACACATATTTAGGTTTAGGTTTATGTAACACACATTGAGGTACACACATATTGAGGTTTAGGTTTATGTAACACACATATTGAGGTTTAGGTTTAGGTTTATGTAACACACATATTGAGGTTTAGGTTTAGGTTTATGTAACACACATTGAGGTACACACATACTGAGGTTTAGGTTTATGTAACGCACACATTGAGGTACACACATATTGAGGTTTAGGTTTATGTAACACACATATTGAGGTTTAGGTTTATGTAACACACATATTGAGGTTTAGGTTTATGTAACACACATATTGAGGTTTAGGCTTAGGTTTATGTAACACACATATTGAGGTTTAGGCTTAGGTTTATGTAACACACATATTGAGGTTTAGGTTTATGTTGTTTAACACCACTTTTAACAATATTTGTAAACAATAAACATTCTGTCAGATTTCGAAGAGCTGTTTTGAAAACTATAGAAGGAGTACAAAATAGGTATTATCTACTGAAAATGTTGTTGAAAAATGACTAAATTCAAATAGTCATAATTTCTGTAAAAATTTGATTATCAGCATTAAAAAGTCATACATATATCTTCTATAACTGTGCATAGGTTAAAATCATTTGGTTGTAAACTGTATGAGAAGTTCAATTACACAAATTAGTTACCCTTATTTCCCATCCAACCGCCTGCTATTTCACCGTACTTCAAACCCAATTTGCACTATGTTCAACCTCGCCAAAAATTTTGCAACATTTGTATAAGGATGTTTTATATACATGAAATTATTAAATAATAGTGTAAAAGTAAAAATTGACGAGAAATTAATGTTTACCTCCATGTTCTAAGAGTATTTGTAAACATTTGTAGCTATTGTTAGAAACACTAGTATAAATGGCTGTTCTGTGACAACGATCTGTCTTGTTCAGATAATCTTTACACTCTCCCTCCAACAGACAGATCAACAGATCATACTGATTATAGATGGCAGCTTGTATCAACTCTTCTCCAGTAAAGTCTGACATTTATTCCTATAAATGAAGTTCATCATCTGATGATCACAGAAGCCAAAAAATAGCAGACAATTACACATGGAAAGTATGTTCTGTATTAAGGTCAACCATATATATGGAACATAACATCAATATCCCTCTTCTTTATAAGATTTTTATATATACATTTATCCAACTTCTGAAAATCAGGTATTCCCATTTATCCATCATTAATTTTTTACCTGTAGGATTGCATATTTAACATTAATTAGGTGTGAATTTGACCAAAATACCTGATAAATTGTTTCAGTATATGTATGTATATATGTAACGGTTTAAATAAATGAAAAGGAAAAAATAGTTATAATTTATATGTAAATAAATGTGAAATTTTGAAAACTTTTATTTACATGTATGCAAAGTGAGTTTTAGGATAAATTTAAAGTGCAATGTACATAATCTGAACAGTTTGAATAAATATTTTTAATTTCAATTTTACATCCACATCCTAATAATCAGCTTATATAATATATCATTAAACATTATTTACTCATACTGATGAAAATGATTTCTAGTCATGCAACAAATATGATGACCATTAACAAAATCTGAGCCGAAGCTTATCTCTGTAATTTCTCAAATACTGGACCAACTTAAGCATAGACTGCAACAATGGGAATTGACATCAACCGCTACACAGATGCGGTATCACATCTGTTGAAGCTTGGTTGACAGATTATGAACATTACGATATTGTGCTGACTTTCTTATAAATATTGTATCAATTACTATAGTGCTTTAATGTTATATGTGATATTATAATTGTTTTAGTAAAATAAATAATATCAGTTTACCTTTTATTTGTTTTCGTGTATTCACAATCAGAGATCAAGGTCTTTAAATGAAATGCTGTACTTTCCTCTCCACGTTTGTACACTTTACAAGATTATGGTTTAGGTTTATTGTGTTTAATGCCACCTTCAACAATATTTCAGTTATATCGTGACGGTCAGTTTAATTGTTGGAGGAAACCACCAACATGTCGCAAGTCACTGACAAACTTTATCACATATTCATAATGTTGTATGGAGTACACATCGCCATGAACGAGGTTAGAACTCACAACTTTAGTGGTGATACACATGCAGGTACTGATTGCACTGGTAGTTGTAAATTCTGTTACATGTACCATATGATCACGACCATGATGGTCCCAACATCAATGATGCTATGACGTAACTAATTCACTAGTTTTTGTTATATTTCATTGATTTTTGATTTTTATTGGGGGGTTTTTTTGGTTACTTTTGCTGAAAAATAAATAAATAAAATGCAAAATTAATCAAATAAAACAAAAAATTATAGTTAATACTTTGTATGTTCTAAATCGAAGCAAAAGAATTTTGTAGGTTATATTATTCTTCCTTTTTTTTGGGGGGGGGGGGGGAGGGGGCTTGCTTGCCCGATAGTTTTTTGTTGATGTAGTTTTTTTTTTAAATTAATTTCAGTAGGAATATGTGAAAAGGGAGTAACAACAGTATTTGTACCTTGTGCTATGTCATAAGTCTAAGAAGTCCTCATTTAAGATATTTTAATATATCAGTAAACCTGCATATCCCAAACACTGTTGTCACTCCTTTTCCACAAAGACTCCAATAGGAAAAAAAATATTAAAAAAAAATGGCACAACAGAGACATAAATCTCAAATCTACAGTAGAATACTTTATAATAGTAAGTGTAACCAAAGTTTAAGGAAACGGTTGCCTAAATACATATTTAGAGCATTAGAGTATCTTTGATCACTGTACGAACATACAATGTAACAGTCTGTCACAGTCTGAGCAAATGCTACTGTTCGAGGACCAATTATCGCCAAATTACATTCATGCACAAGCATATATATATGAATTGTTTAATAAATTTTTGAAGAAGACAACTGTGACAAGTTTAGAGCTAGACAACAAAATTATAAGTTTGTATCTTTGCATATTCCAAAGAAATCAAATAAAATCCAATAAAACCATTGACTATATATATATATATAAAGAACATGGTGAGTCACATGGACATAAAATCTAAAGATAAAAAAATGACATTTTGAAGGTACATTGTAAAACATTACCTTGACACCTGAGGAATATTCCATAATTATATTTTCAAAATATTATCAATTATTCAATAGTGCATCCTAAATGTGCACAAGTCCTCATGTTTGATTCATGGTTTCTATATCTAATTATTTTTGTTTTGTCACCATGGGTCTCTCTGTATTTTTGCCTCTAAAAGGAAAAAATAGCAAATGGATGTACTAAAGATCGCTTTGGTGAAGACTTCGTAAGTTTGTTTAACTTGTATCTAATCCATTTTGTCTGTTTAATTGGCAAATAAAATATGCTTAAACTAGAGATCGCTGAAAAATTATGACGCTATAATGTTTTTGTTTTAAGATGATTTTCTTCAAATTCACTACTGATTTAGACCTCATTTTTCATATCTACTAAGATGGTGATAATTGGTACAGTTCCCTCCCGATTATGTGCCAAAAATCAACAAATTTACAAAGGGTCCCTGATATGTGCATGTAGAGAAAAATTAAAAATATATTTCAATCGATGAATAGTCTATCATGGCGATAATTGGTCCTCGACCAGCACAGCAGCAATTTTTTTCATGACACCTATAAGAAATAGTAAGAATTAAGAGGGTATTTATTGACTTGGATAATTACAAAATTTTGACGCTCTCATACCAGAGCCTAGTCCGAGATTCCTCTGCCGTCCGACGGCTTTTTGTTCGACTTGCTGGAGCCGTGGGACGTCAGAGTGCTCTCCATAAGGAAAACAGCGGATTTGCCATTTCATTTTCACTTTCGAACCTACAAACGTGATCTCACGATACTAACTGAATGCAATCGGCAAACCTCGGGTGAGTCCGCTTCTCTCCCTCAATACCTCGGCTGTAATACGGTATTTGATATGCGTCTACGCGTCACATTTCTTCGCTGGAAGACCGTATCACTTCAATCAAACATTGCGCACCGCGAATAAGTTCTAAAATGGCGACAATATTAGATGAGTTTGTTTTGAAAAACATTGATCTTTGATGAAGCCGACATTGCGACGAATGAAAATATATTATTATTGGACGAATATTCAAAAGTGAAATTATTTTAATACCTCCTTCATTGAAGATTTCCGAAAGTAGTTCAATGAGAGCTATCATAATACGGACGAGGTATGATGAAGGTACGGAATCAGCCGAAGTTGCGACGAGTGTAACTGAATGATGACAGCAACATATTGCATGATGGGAGCTACTTAATGCAGCATGCAAAATTATTTGCATACATGTTTCAGCGCAATCTCTACCCAGAGTCATCGGTCCTTACACTCTATCCAATTGGAGAGAGTGTAAGGACCGACAACTCTGGGTAGAGATTGGTTTCAACGATGTTCATTCGGGAAATCACGATCATATATGCAAATCATCTCCCATGATACATTGTGGTAATCGTAGTTTTCTCAAAGTCACGACGACGTGACAAATGTTTGAAAGTGAAAGTGAAATGGCGAAATGAGAGGGTCTAAGGGAAAATCGTGCAGTAATCAAGTGTAACACCACTTTCTGGGGGTAAGATGGTTATGAATGAATAGAAAAATGATTGGTGAAGCGATTTATATAAGGGTTTCGGATAGAAAATAAAATCCGGTAGCCACGATACGTGGAAATGTGCCGACCCGGAGTTGGAGCGGCAAAACTGCTGTTTTCCTTATGGAGAGCACTCTGACGTCCCACGGCTCCAGTAAGTCGAACGGCAGAGGAATCTTGGACTAACCAGAGCCTAGAAAAAGCGCCTTCGGAATCCTAAGGCTAATATCAACGAGATTAAGCTAACCAGAGGCTGGATTTCAATGGCTTATGTAGTTATCATTTGTTGGCAGTTTGAGGATTGTCAGATTGATTAGGCTAGTGTTGTTGTGGGTGACCATTATTTTCAAAATTCTACTAAATTCATTTTTACTATTCAGGAAATCGATTATCAAAATGATTCATGTCATGAAAATGAAATGGTTGAAAAATTACCCATTATCAAACTTTAAAACGGTTGAGATTAATGTTGTGCGCAACCGAAATGCACTTTCTTTGGCAAAATAAAGGTACACAACAAAAAAACAACTTACTTTCTGTTCGTGTTCATGTTACAAGGAATTATAAACAATCTTGTGACTTGTACTTTCGTTTCAATTTAATATTAGGAAAAACCCCAACATGTTCCGATAGAAAACATCGCAGATGTACAACTTGTTCGCTCTAGAATTTCCTGAAGAATCCTTGATAAATGTGCGTTACAAGAATACAACTAACATTGGGACTCTTCAGCGAGGTTATAAAAACACAACAGTACAATATCTAGAGAGAAAAATTCATGGTCATGATCATAACATTCCCTATGGGAATCATATATATATATATAATCAGATTCTCTATGGGAACCCTAACATATATTTTCCATTAATATCGAATGATAAGATTGCCCAGGAGAACAATGGGATAAGATTTCCTGTGGGAACCATTTAATAATAATAATAATAATAATTATTAAAAAAGTAATGATAATAATAAATACTTTGTTTTAAGAGAGTAACATAACCACATCAGTGGTACAATATGGTTAGCGCGCTCTCCTCGACTACAGTAGATCGCGGGTTCGATCCCCGATAGGGTCAAACCCACGCTCTCCTCGACTACAGTAGATCGCGGGTTCGATCCCCGATAGGGTCAAACCCACGCTCTCCTCGACTATAGTAGATCGTGGGTTCGATCCCCGATAGGGTCAAAACCACGCTCTCCTCGACTACAGTAGATCGTGGGTTCGATCCCCGATAGGGTCAAACCCACGCTCTCCTCGACTACAGTAGATCGTGGGTTCGATCCCCGATAGGGTCAAAACCACGCTCTCCTCGACTACAGTAAATCGTGGGTTCGATCCCCGATAGGGTCAAACCCACGCTCTCCTCGACTACAGTAGATCGTGGGTTCGATCCCCGATAGGGTCAAACCCACGCTCTCCTCGACTATAGTAGATCGTGGGTTCGATCCCCGATAGGGTCAAAACCACGCTCTCCTCGACTACAGTAGATCGTGGGTTCGATCCCCGATAGGGTCAAACCCACGCTCTCCTCGACTACAGTAGATCGCGGGTTCGATCCCCGATAGGGTCAAACCCACGCTCTCCTCGACTACAGTAGATCGTGGGTTCGATCCCCGATAGGGTCAAAACCACGCTCTCCTCGACTACAGTAAATCGTGGGTTCGATCCCCGATAGGGTCAAACCCACGCTCTCCTCGACTACAGTAGATCGTGGGTTCGATCCCCGATAGGGTCAAACCCACGCTCTCCTCGACTACAGTAGATCGCGGGTTCGATTCCCGATAGGATCAAAACCACGCTCTCCTCGACTACAGTAGATCGTGGGTTCGATCCCCGATAGGGTCAAACCAAAGACTAAAATTGGTACTTATTGCTCAGTTATCCGCTAAGTAAGCAGCATTAAGGAGAAGGAACAAAGACTGGTTTGCTCGGAATCATGATAATGTCCGAGTGGCGCGACATGTATTAATTTTGTTTCGGCAGTGAGCAGGCACTATTAAAATCCAACTGAGTGTGCTGGTCTAGTACAAAGCCTCATCAGCATCTCATTGAACATTAACTTGTTCTCGACATGATATAGCTGGAAAATTTCTGAATTGGCGTTAAGCAACAATCACTCATTCACACTTAGCATAAAAGCTAATCTTCACTGAGGTCCTCGGAGAATGAAAACAAATAAGTACAAAATGTGTACCTGGTAATATAATTTGCATTCAAACTACACACACACACACGACATGTAGTCTACTAAAATATATTTAATCCTATTCTTGTTGCAATAGGAAATATTCATAATATTTCTTTTTTAAATTGTCCATATTTTTACTGTCTCTAAGTTTGAAGGTAATGCATTCGATAAAATAGTACCTGAATAATGCAATGTTCTTTTCATAAACGTTGAATTTGGCCTGTGTATGCTAGTATTGGTAGATCTTAAGTTGATTGCATGCAAGAAGTAAATAGATTGCATATAAGTATTCCGTGGCACACTTATGGATACATTTACACCAGCACATCATTATGGTATTGCATGCTGATTTCGATGGATAGCTAACCTAATATTTTAAATAATTGAACTTTGTATGGTGATGGGGGTATATTATAAGTTGTCATACTGCAATAGAAAATCTAAGTGATCCGATTGGTTATTTACTCGATTTTACTAATCCATATAATACGGCTCTAGCCGGTAATATGAAAGTACGTGCCAAGAAAGATAACTCATTTTGAAATCATACGTAATCAAAATGGCGACCCCCAGGTTCACCTGTTACTCTGACGCCGATATTGAGGCAATTCTAAATCATTTGTTATGTTTCTGTTAAAATTGTTAAGTTGTTTATTAAATATGTTGAATAATTAATTTCTTCTTTAAAGCAAAGTCATATCTGGGGTTGAATGTTCATGAGACAATACATGTATAGTCACGGTCAGTGTTCTTTATTTAGACTTTACACAGGTAATATGAACCCATGGTATTGCAGTATGACAAATTCGTTATGTAGGCTTTAGACAGGTAATACGGGTTCATATAACCTGTCTGTGTTGTATATTTCCCTCGCCTTCAGCTCAGGAAATATAAAACACAGACAGGTTATATGAGCCCGTATTACCTGTCTAAAGCCTATATAACTAATATTATTTACGTTCTTATCCGTAGATAAGGAGATTTTAACATCCTGAAGTAGCCAAGTGCATCCTGGGGGGCAGCCGAAGTATATACAGGCTACTTAAAGGTATTAAAATCTCCATATCTACGGATAGGAACGTAAATAACGAATTTATCCCCGGTTATGGGCAAAAATAAGACATTTTTTCTTTGTTTTTGGAAAGAATAAGCAAAAAATATGAAAATTTCGAGTGTTTTTTAGCCATTGTAGGGTACTAAAGGTAGAACCCTACACTACAATTGATCAAATTAACAGCTTTATATTCAATATATGACCAAAATCATCTAAATTTGATTTAGGCGCGCAACGTCGCGAGCTTCAACGTCATTTATTTTCCCTATCTTGAAATATATAACAACTTTTGATTGGTTAATTGGCTAGTTACACCCGGTAATATGGCCTAGCAATACCCGGGAATATGGGTTTTCTATGCCCGAGTTTTTAACCAATCAAAAGTTGTTATAATTTTCAAGCCGGGGATAAATGATAAATATTACTGGGAACGGACGGACACATTACAAAACAAGCACGCATTTAAAGGGAACGCCCCTTCTAAAATACAATGTATGGGTTAATATGACTTTTTGAAATAAAAGAAAGTCATGGATAACTAACGATATATGCTATTAAAATCTTTGTAAGCCTCACTCCGCTTCAATATCCTCTCTTGTGAAAACAAAAGACAAAGTTAAGTGATGTTTTCTTGGGAGCGTAGCTATAATCCGACAGCCCGCTGGTCCGATAGTCCGACAGCCCGATAGTCCGACAGAGATGTACTTGTTTTTCACTTTCACCGTTCAAGTAAGAACAGCAACAAAGTAAAAATTCGCGGGAATACATCTAAAGATCTAAAGCTTTAATTGGACCAATTTTCTTGAATATTTGTTTGAATTTGTACTTGTATGACGGAATTTTTTCATTCACTTACATGAAGAAATAGAAAACTTCTTTAATTCAACGATAATCTCAAAGTGACTACCATGTACGATTTTCGGACTGAGTGAGTGATTGTTGTTTAACGCCAATTCATCAATTTTTCAGCTATATCATGGGGAGAACAAGTAAATTTTCAATAAGATGATGATGAGGTCCTCTTTGTGCTAAACCAACACGCTGATTTGGATTGTTATAGTGTTAGCTCACTGAAACAACATTCCGCGGATAGACATGTCGCTCCACTCGGACACATTATTCTGATTCCGAGTCAACCAGTCTTTGCTCTTTCTCTTTAATGCTGCGTTCTTAGCAGAAAAACAACAAATACCAATTTTTTAGTCTTTGGTTTGACCCGAACCCACGATCTACCGCACCCGAGATGAGCACGCTAACCATTACTCCACCGATGCGATTTGTTCCGGACTGAAAAGACTGTCTTGGCTAGATGAGCCAACCGGAACAAAAGGCAAAGGCTACGTATTCGGATCTAGACAATATATTCGGACCTGTTTTCTTTAATTCTCTAAAGTAAATGTCTTGAAAATTAATTTAATGAAAATATTTTTAATATATGCTTCAGTAAACCTTATAAGAATCTTTCAACACCAGTTTTTAATATATACATCAATAAACCACAATAAGAATATGAGAGTTTGACGACGGACCTTGCTTTCACACACAAGACTTGACTAAGCGAACATTTCTCATAAAGAACATATATTTTATTTTCATAGAATAGCTATTAAATGTACTTAGTCTGTCGGACTACTGGCCCGTCGAACTATCGGGCTGTTGGACTATCGGATTAAAGGTATGACCCCCACTGAAACGAATTGCATAGACAAAAAACTTATGACCCTGCAACCTTCAGCCGAGACAATATGATCCGACCGGGACATCTGGAGGCCTTACGTACCATCAATCATAATTATTCATATATCAAAATATACTCAAGTCTCCAGTTTTGCATTTAGGCAAGTGAGTGCCTGATATGTAAACGCTTCAGGTTTCCTATATACATGTAGAGCCTCCATAACTAATCATTTTAGAAATTCACATCGTTTTTGAATCTATGGGGATACAATTTGTCAAATTTGGTCGTAGCTATTGAAAGCTCTTCATATTCATAGCTATTCGTAAGACTCTGGGCTTTTGGTTTATTTAGGATTTATCCCTGTTGCGAATTGGTCTAGATTTCCAATAGTTTTAATTAGTAAGAATACCAAATCATCACCGAAAGAAAGCGTAACCCATTGACAACACCAAGACAAGGACAGGTAAACTAGAGGTTCCTATAGGTCCTTGAGAAATTGCTCAAAGATCAGTCAATGTAAAATTTTAATCAGCCATGGCTGCTATGTTTCTAAACAAATTGTCACCATTTGTGGATTATCTCACACATATCACCTCTGCTAAGTACGGTTGAATTATGTAGAGCGGTTCTCCAAAGGATGATGGTGAAAATGCATCACCCATAGAAATTCTATGTAATCTTTGACCTCCGATAACGGCCATTTCCACGTTTGTCGGCGAGATTGACTGACACAAATGAAAGCAGTACATATGATCCTCCAGCCTTGTTTGTAGGGGAGATTGACTGACACAAATGAAAGCAGTACATATGATCCTCCAGCCTTGTGTTTGTAGGAGAGATTGACTGACACAAATGAAAGCAGTACATATGATCCGCCAGTCTTGTGTTTGTAGGGGAGATTGATTAACACCAATGAAAGCAGTACGTATGATCCTCCAGTCTTGTGTTTGTAGAAGAGATTGACCTACACGAATGAAAGTAGTACATATGATCCTCCAGTCTTGTTTGTAGAGGAGATTGACCGACACAAATGAAAGCAGTATATATGATCATAGTCTTGTGTTTGTAGGGGAGATTGACCGACACAAATGAAAGCAGTACATATGATTCTCCAGTCTTGTGTTTGTAGGCGAGATTGACTGACACAAATGAAAGCAGTACGTATGATCCTCCAGTCTTGTGTTTGTAGGGGAGATTGATCGACACAAATGAAAGCAGTACATATGATCCTCCAGTCTTGTGTCTGTAGGGGAGATTGACTGACACAAGTACATATGATCCTCCAGTCTTATGTTTGTAGGCGAGATTGACTGACACAAATGAAAGCAGTATATATGATCATAGTCTTGTGTTTGTAGAGGAGATTGACTGACACAATTGAAAGCAGTACATATGATCCTCCAGTCTTGCTTGTAGGAGAGATTGACTGACACAAATGAAAGCAGTACATATGATTGTCCAGTCTTGTGTTTGTAGGGGAAATTAACTGACACAAATGAAAGCAGTACATTGATCCTCCAGTCTTGTGTTTGTAGGGGAGATTGAATGACACAAATGAAAGCAGTACATATGATCCTCCAGTCTTGTTTGTAGGGGAGATTGACTGACACAAATGGAAGTAGTACATATGATACTCCAGTCTTGTTTGTAGGGGAGATTGACTGACACAAATGAAAGTAGTACATATGATCCTCCAGTCTTGTGTTTGTAGGGGAGATTGAATGACACAAATGAAAGCAGTACATACGATTGTCCAGTCTTGTGTTTGTAGGGGAGATTGACTGACACAAATAAAAGTAGTGCATACGATTCTCCAGTCTTGTGTTTGTAGGAGAGATTGACTGATACAAATGAAAGTAGTGCATATGATCGTCCAGTCTTGTGTTTGTAGGGGAGATTGACTGACACAAATGAAAGCAGTATGTATGATCAGTCTTGTGCTTGTAGGGGAGATTGACTGACACAAATAAAAGTAGTGCATATGATTCTCCAGTCTTGTGTTTGTAGGAGAGATTGACTGACACAAATGAAAGTAGTACGTATGATCCTCCAGTCTTGTTTGTGGGGGAGATTGAATGACACAAATGAAAGTAGTATATATGATCATAGTCTTGTTTGTAGGGGAGATTGACCGACACAAATAAAAGTAGTGCATATGATTCTCCAGTCTTGTGTTTGTAGGAAAGATTGACTGGCACAAATGAAAGCAGTACGTATGATCCTCCAGTCTTGTTTGTAGGGCAGATTGAATGACACAAATGAAAGCAGTACTATGATCCTCCAGTCTTGTTTGTGGGGGAGATTGAATGACACAAATGAAAGTAGTGCATATGACCCTCCAGTCTTGTGTTTGTAGGGGAGATTGACTTGACACAAATGAAAGCAGTATATATGATCATAGTCTTGTGTTTGTAGGGGAGATTGACTGACACAAATGAAAATAGTGCATATGATCCTCCAGTCTTGTGTTTGTAGGGAAGATTGACAGACAATCAGTACATATGATCCTCCTGTCTTGTGTTTGTAGGAGAGATTGACTGACACAAATGAAAGCAGTACGTATGATCCTCCAGTCTTGTTTGTAGGGGAGATTGAATGACACAAATGAAAGCAGTACGTATGATCATCCAGTCTTGTTTGTAGGGGAGATTGAATGACACAAATGAAAGCAGTACGTATGATCCTCCAGCCTTGTTTGTGGGGGAGATTGAATGACACAAATGAAAGTAGTATATATGATCATAGTCTTGTGTTTGTAGGGGAGATTGACCGACACAAATAAAAGTAGTGCATATGATTCTCCAGTCTTGTGTTTGTAGGGGAGATTGACTGACACAAATAAAAGTAGTGCATATGATTCTCCAGTCTTGTGTTTGTAGGAGAGATTGACTGACACAAATGAAAGTAGTGCATATGATCCTCCAGTCTTGTGTTTGTAGGGGAGATTGACTGACACAAATGAAATCAGTATATATGATCATAGTCTTGTGTTTATAGGGGAGATTGACTGACACAAATGAAAGTAGTGCATATGATCCTCCAGTCTTGTGTTTGTAGGGGAGATTGACAGACAATCAGTACATATGATCCTCCTGTCTTGTGTTTGTAGGAGAGATTGACTGACACAAATGAAAGCAGTACGTATGATCCTCCAGTCATGTTTGTAGGGGAGATTGAATGACACAAATGAAAGTAGTATATATGATCATAGTCTTGTGTTTGTAGGAGAGATTGACTGACACAAATAAAAGTAGTACGTATGATCCTCCAGTCTTGTTTGTAGGGGAGATTGACTGACACAAACGAAAGTAGTTCATATGATCCTCCAGTCTTGTGTTTGTAGGGGAGATTGACAGACAATCAGTACATATGATCCTCCTGTCTTGTTTGTAGGAGAGATTGTCTGACACAAATGAAAGCAGTATATATGATCCTCCAGTCTTGTGTTTGTAGGGGAAATTGACTGACACAAATGAAAGCAGTACAAACAATATTTATTTCTGTGAATACAAACAATAAATCATACAGTTGTGCAGGAGACAATTGGACAGTTGTGTAGGAGACGATCTGGATTTCATTATATAGTACACAAACCATTCATATTAATGTCAACATTATAATGTGTATCTTAAGATTTATTAGCTTGAATGTTTGCATACCAAAAGTTATTTTTAAATATCTAATGTTGAAAATATATCTATCTCTATATACCACTATAATAACAATATGAAGAATATATTATAAACCTGAATAAAATACGTAATTATATTAACATAAAATGACAAATCAAAAGCAACACATTAAAACACAAAATAAATGTACAATGAACAAACAGGAAGCGATGCATCAATCACAAATATAAAGACAAAATCTGTAGCAACTACAGGTAAATATTTCTGTATCAACTACAGGTAAATATTATCTTCATAATCATTAGTAAGTAAATTGTAGATATATACCTTTTCTTGTCAGCAAAAGCAAAGCAAAAATACAAAACACATTTACATAAATTTGGAACAAAAATTCACATCAAGTTCAAAGGGCATGGGCAAAAAATTAATTCATAGATATCGTATATACATGAAAAGCACTAGAACAATTTCATTCGATTTCATTGAATAGTTTCATAGGCTTAGTTTATTTGGGAATAACAAAGCTGAAGATCATCAAATTTCTATGTCATAATCTATAATTATACAAGTATATGAATATATTAATTGGGCAAACAAACAAAATAAAATGAAAACTAAATAATAATAATTGTTCTGTCTTAATCTACTACAAAACCAAACTGATTTGTGTGGCATTCAATATTCAAGTTAGTGGTGGACAGTATTCCTCATTATTAGACTTCTCCTATTTAAAGTTTTCAAATACTACTCAACGATTTGCAACAAAACAAATAAAGTAGACAGCTTAGTTTAATAATGCAACTAACGACATTTCTAAAGCAATAAAAATAAAAAAAATACAACAAATATATGCAACATACTCCTTATTTACATAATAACTAGTATAATATTATAACAGTCAATAGGTCTCAGTCAATTATTTCATGTCATTTCTATCAAATTAGATCATCTTGAGGAAATCAACGCATGGTATTATTTGTCCCTGCGTCTGTAGTTTGTTAATGATGGTCTTCCACAATGGACAAACCTGTAATACCTCATCATTACCTGTAAAATACACAACATTCCAGTTAACTGGTGAATTTTAAGATGTGAGAAAAATCAGATTAAAAGCTTTGCATGAAATTTAATATCTACATATCGTAACTAATGGTTCTACTTTAAATGATTGGTTGTTTACGTTTTACTCTGGAACCAAACATGTCTTTACTATGATGTTAATGTGGTAAACATGTCAAAAACATTTTTTATGTATTGTATTAGAATTAAGACAACTGTATTGTATTTTAAGCTTTGCCAAGGTCAATCTTAGTTTTAAGTGGAACAAATATCCATTTATAGCTGACAATGGCGATTGTTCATTTACTCGTTGTCCATCAATTATTAAAGGGAACGGAATTTCAAAGAAAAAAAAAGTAGTTCCGACAGAACATTACGCCCATACAAACCTGATAACTAATCATTAATTTAAAGCAACTTTAAACACAGTTTGATAATCAAATTGTTCTCATAGTGGTTGAGAGATGTTAAAATGGATGAAAGTCAAGAGAATATAATGTGGATCAGAGTTGACCTACCTATTAGAACTAATCCACATCTTGCTCTAGTTAACATCAGAGTTGACCTACCTATTAGAACTAATCCACATCTTGCTCTAGTTAACAACAGAGTTGACCTACCTATTAGAAGTAATCCACATCTTGCTCTAGTTAACATCAGAGTTGACCTACCTATTAGAACTAATCCACATTTTGCTCTAGTTAACATCAGAGTTGACCTACCTATTAGAACTAATCCACATCTTGCTCTAGTTAACATCAGAGTTGACCTAACTATTAGAACTAATCCACACCTTGCTCTAGTTAACATCAGTTGACCTACCTATTAGAACTAATCCACATCTTGCTCTAGTTAACATCAGGTTAATCTGGTTTATATCTGACATCTCACCAACATGTCTCTGTATCCAGTCAGTATCTGGATTCTTTTCTATCTTGTTACTAGGTAAAGTACGGACCAGTGATATCATTACATAATCCCATTCTCTACCTGTTATATAAAATAGTATTAACATATTACTATTAAGGAGGTTGGATTGTATTGTTCCTGGCCATCTTTTTCGTGCATGGCTGTCACAAGTATTTCATCATAAAAACTATGCTTTTAAGTGCAAAATGTAATGGAAAAGTAAGAGTTGAAAACAAATTATACAAAAACCCTGTGAACACTTTAATAAAAATCAGTAAATGATTGTAAATTATCTCCCTTTAATACTTGTTATCTACTTGACTGCCTTCAAATCAAAATATTGACAAAACAACCTTAGTGACCCTATTTTTTTAAAAGCTTGTTTCATTCTAGATACAACTGAGCACATTATATACAAAAATGGGGAACTTGGTATTTCTTGCAACATAGTTATGAGCGAAAGAGTGTTGTATGGAGGAACAAAATTCTATGGCCAAGGTGAAAATCTGTTATTCTTTATTATTATTTTTTTTAAGTTTTCCGATCTCAGATATTGCAAAAATACTTCAGAGTATTTCTATTAGCATTGTCTTTTGAGATTATGCAAGATATTTGCAGAAGACCTGTATGAAATGCATCATTTGTAGAGATCCAAAGTTGGTACCTCATCCACCGCCACACAGATGTGCGACTAGCAAAAAAGGTAGTTTGGTGACCTATGCTAATTTTTTTTTTTCAGCCCAGAACATAACCTATCATCAGGCAAAAAATTGAGAACTTGGTATTTCTTTTTTAAATTTGATCCAACCTCCTTAAGTAGCCTGTAACTGCTCACCATGTTATCAATGGGCTGCAAATTTTATAAGTGGGTTCAAACAATACATGCAATATGCACATTCTGGAAAAGCTATGATTTCATAGAAACAGTATGGATCTTTCCAGCAAATATGTTATGATAGAATTGGACCAATTCACAAATTTGGCAAAATGACTAATTTCTTAAAAAAAAAAATCCGAATGCATGTTATAAAAGTTACTTTTGACACAAAAACATATGTTCCCCACATTCTTCATCTTTTTAGAAAGAAACACTGTAAATTTGAAAATAAAAATTGTCATAAAAATAAGTTATGTTACGATTTATTTGACACTAAAACGTGTGTGACCTCTACACTTATAAATTGTTGTTGAAACAGACCTTTAGTTATGTTACATAGTACAATGTTCTGTCACTAACCTTGACTTTGAAGAACAGTGGTGACCTCTATACCAGTCAATCCTTGTTGTAACAGACCTTTAGTTATTAGTTCACACTGAGCTTGATAAGAAGACAATATAACTACATTACTTTCTGGTACTTTATGATGACGAACCAAATTTGATACAGCCGACACCTGAAAATAATGAAAAGTTGATAAAACTGTTGTTTGTAAGCTAAATTAATGAAGTCATATAGATACCAATACAGATACGAATTTTTTTTATTCATATTAAGGGCCAAATGATTAAAATGAAACATTGTTTTAAGACTCAAGATCTGTCATGCAAAAGCAATAACCATAGAAACATTGTATCTATTTCTTCCCAAACATTCTCTGAAATGTTGATACAATACAGTTCCGCCATTTTAAATCCAGTTGAGATGATGAAACAAATCCATTCTACAAGTACAGCAGTGCATCTCTTATCCATTAGGCAATTAGAGGCTCAGCCCACTGAGCCTGTGTTGCTCACCTTTCATTCTGCTTTGAGGAAACTTAATACTTAATACATAGGTGCTTCCCACCAAGTTTTGGTCATTTGGCTAAGCAGTTACAGAGAAGAAGATATTTAGAAGTCGACCAATCAGAAACAAGAATGGCCTGTGGTGGCCATGTTTATTAATGGATCGGAACTATATGAGCAATATTTATAGATGACCTTCCAAGGATGCTTTCTACCAAGTTTTGATTCATTTGGCCAAGTGGTTTCAGAGGAGACAATTTTTTTTAGAAATCAACCAATCAGAAACAAGAATTGCCTGTGGTGGCCATGTTTGTTAATGGATCAGAACGAAATGAGCAATCTTTATAAAGGACCTTCCAAGGATGCTTCCTACCAAGTTTCGATTCATTTGGCCAAGTGGTTTCAAAGGAAAAGATTTTTTAGAAATCAACCAATCAGAAAAATGTATTGCCTGTGGTGGCCATGTTTGTTAATGGATCGGGACGAAATGAGCAATCTTTATAGAAGACATGATATAGATGCTTCCTACCAAGTTTCGGTTCATTTGGCCATGTGGTTTCAGAGGAGAAGATTTTTTTTAAATCGGCCAATCAGAAACAAGAATTGCCTATGGCGGCCATGTTTGTTAATGGATCAGGACAACATGAGCAGTCTTTAGAGAGGACCTTCCATAGATGCTTCCTACCAAGTTTCACTTCATTTGGCCGAGGGGTTTCAGAGGAGAAGATTAAAATGTGAAAAGTTAACGGACGACAGACTACGGACGCCAAGTGATGGCAAAAGCTCACATTGCCTTTGGCAAGGTGAGCTAATAAGGCGGGTAGTTAAGTAATCTGACCTGATAAGAGGGGTAAACTTCAGTGGAAGTGGCCTCATAAGAGGGGGACTACTGTATCATTTTAAGTCTTCAGATCTATTCTATAACAAAGGCTATGTGTGTGCAAGTTCAACAAACAACAATATTTTTTGGTAAATTAAATAAAATATTTGCTTTATAACATGTACATCTTGACATGTATACATCCAGTAAAGCAAAAAAGTAAATGGTGACAGTTTTCTACAAATTTGATCGATTGTCAAGGGACACAACATCTGGTGTCTTTTTTCACATATATGTTGCCTTCCATATTCTATGTATTCATAAATTGTACACCAACTTTTGATTCCTTACTGGTGGAAACTGTCCCCCCTTTTAAAGTTTTTGGGATAAAAATTCCTTAACTCTTTAAATGTATTAACTGATCAATATTTATGTATGAAGGAATTTCTGATTTTCTAACAGTATATTACTTTATACCTATACAAACAGTATATTATTAGTTACAGTGTGTTAGTGACCTAATGCGATATATATGGTGTCAGTAAATTCCATATGGGGCGAGAGCATAGCTTGAGCCCCATATTGAATTCACTGACCCCGTATATATCGTATTAGGTCACTAGCACACTGTGTAACGAATATACAAATGTATCTTACTGATTACCTTTAAATGAAGGATTTAGATGTAACTGCATCAAAACTAATAGATATGAAATCTTTGTGTGTGTGTGTGTAAGTGATCAGGTGCAGTGATCAATATGTGATGTCATCTTTGCTTTGAAAGAAAAAGGGGAGATAACTCTACTACTAACCGTGTATTGAATATACAGTTTCCATGTGTTCACTTTTAACCAATGATATTCCTAAAGTTTGTAAGAAGTAAGATATTACTTTATACCTATATCTATAAGTTCAAACCCCATTCATTGCTAGGTGTACTCAATACAACATCATCTGATAAAGTTTGTCGGTGACTTGCGACAGGTCGGTGGTTTTCTCCGGGTACTCAGGTTTCCCCCCAACAATAAAACTGACCGCCAGGATATAACTGCAATATTATTGAATGTGGTGTTAAACACCATAACCCTAGCCAAACCTTAACTATGATATCAACATTATCTCTTAACCTATAAACATAAATTATCTGACACACTTACTGTAACATTAGCATCTGTTCTGTTACATAAACTTGTGTCTACCGAGTCAGGATCTTTGATCCATTCTTCCTGACCATTAACCTTACAGAAAACAACTGCCTTATTAGGCCAAAAGGTCAAGATCGGAGTACTTTTTTGCTTAAAAGTTCCACTAACTAACGAGTTATTATAGAAAAGTTCTACAGGCAGCTCAGCAATGCCATCATGCTGAAATATAAAATAATATAAAACTGTCTTACAAGTATACTGGTATGGTCATCATGGTAACATGTAAATCATACCACAAACATACATGTACATGATAACAGAAAATATAATAATTAGAGAAGTATTATCATGCTTAAATAATATAATCTAAAAATATACTATTTCAACAAACAAACAAAGACTTTTACTAATTGTAAACAAACTATAATTCTGTTCATAAAGCTAAACAAAATATCTGTGTCAACTGGAAAATTAATCATGACTTTCTAGAAAAGGAAAATTATATTACCATGGCAATCATCTAGATTCACCCGACTGCAATATGATAGATAGATATATTTGTATACAATTTGATTGCCTGTAGTTCAATATAACCAAAGAAATGCCTTTCTGCCATTTTTGTTTTCTTTTGTCTGGTGCATTGGATGTTGACTTATTCTACAAATAATTTATTTATGTTTGGGATTTATTAAATAGTCAGAATTAAATTATGTCTCTCCTTTCTGGAAAAGACATATTGTTTTTATCCTGTCTCTCCGTCGTTTACAAATTCCTCCTACATTTTAAATGGGAATTCTCAAAAACTTTGCATGCTTGTTTAGTTTATTACCAAATGAAGATTCACATATCATCACTGCATGTTGATCCTACTATTTTTTAAAGAATTATTGCCGTTTTTTCACGAATGTTTCGTCTAGAAGTTTATACTCACAACTCCTTAATTTTAAATGTGAAATCCTCAAAACATTGCATGCTTGTTTATTACCATATGAAGATTCTCATATTGCTACAGCAGTCTGTTCTGACCATCTTTGAAGGAGTTATTGCCCTTTTTGTCTTTTAATTAGTAATAAAAGATTGTATAAATGGCAACTTTTGTGGTGACTAACTTTTAATACTCTCCTTTCATAAAAACAATATATTTAGCCTCAACAGCATAGTTTTTACATTAAACAATGCATATATTAGATCATCAGAAGATAATAATTTTGTTGGTGATATATTGCTCTAGTGGTGTAGAACTTGTGTATATCTGTCTCACATAACTACTATTTCTGACTTATTATATACAGCCATCAACATACCATTCTGTATTGTACTTTAAGATCCAGTGTTTTATCAACATAGGCTTCCATTAATGATCTCTGTAGTCCAAGAAGTCTAGCTGTTTTACTATATACACATGGTTTTAGACCCTGACTATCACCAAGCAGTGTGACCTGTTGTAGATTTTTGTTCAGTATTATAGGGGTCATACTTTCTGGTTCACTACACATCCCACAATCATCTATTATAACCTAAAACAACAATCAAAATAATATCAAAATCACATCAACAATATTTATTAAATCAGTCTTTAAAAAAAGCTGGCTAACATATAAACAGTGATCTCAGAATTGTTGCTTTCAAAATGTCAACACAAGACTACAAACAAACTATTGAAACATATTGATACTGTTAATTAAGACAAATTACAGTCTTTAGTCATTAGAACTTGTTGCTATAGTCATAGGCTCATCCATCTGACCATCTCCAAAACTGAGTCAGTTACTGTAAATGTTTTTAGTATTTAACACATTAATGTATATTACGTGCCGATCCCTTCTTTGACTTTTCAATTATGAATGGTATATAGTTTCAAAACTCACCCAGACATTTTTCTGAGTAAATAAGTGGGTTAGGGTTATGGTGTTTAATGTCATTTTCAACAATATTTCAGCTATATCGTGGCAATCAGTTTTATTGGTGGAAAGTAAACAAGTGGATACCAGAATTATAGATAACCAATTATAGTAATGATTTTGTTAAAATGTATCCCTTGGTCTGGTTACACTGGCTTCATATAATTATATCAGTCTTACCTGACATATGTTAGTATTATGACGTAGCTTAGCCTTGGCACTTGTCACACAGGTACACATAATTATGTCAGCCTCTCTCAGTTCTGACACTTCTGCCTTCATTACTGTTGCCATATATTCATCCATTTGATCCTGTCCAATATCGTCAGGGTACAACTGTAACAACATATCTTGTTCCTGTATACTGTCACTGAACTGATTGGCTGATCCACGGATCTTGTGGTGTAGGGCAATATCAATCATTACAGCAGACGGCATCTTACTTCCTGTCACATGACTTCTATATGTAGGAAAATCTTTTTGTTCAACTTCATCACTGTAAACTCTAACAATCTTAGGACAAGAAGTTCTACACATCAGCAGATAATCTAAACAAGAAATTATAACTAATTAGTGTCAACCAAAATTACAGACATCTATTTCCTGTCATATGACTTTTATATGTGAGAAAAACCTTCTGTTAAACCTCTGCAATGTTCAACTACTGCTGTATAAGTTCCTGCG
This sequence comes from Bathymodiolus septemdierum, assembly GCA_963383655.1. Taxonomy (NCBI): domain Eukaryota; kingdom Metazoa; phylum Mollusca; class Bivalvia; order Mytilida; family Modiolidae; genus Bathymodiolus; species Bathymodiolus septemdierum. Next base: position 31,019,034 of record OY726522.1, read on the forward strand.
TTTTTCCTCTAAAAATCATCCAGGGCCATACAGAAATATGGGAACCATTCATGTATTGTTTGGATTCAATCATGCATTATTTTCTAAGAAAAAACTTTTATTTATTTTCCAATAGGGTCCTATGTTAAAAACAAAGCATTAGTGTGAGGTCCATCTTGGTTACCACAGCAACAACACATGGGAAATATCTAGCAAGGATCATCCTCCTACATAATATTAGGTTTCAATTGGTTAATTTCCTCAGAAGATCTTTAAAACAACTACTAAATCAGAAGCTTTTAAGGTCTATAGCAGCCATGTTTGATTATTAATTGGCACCAAAGTAACAACACTTAGTCAGAACATTTCAGACAAGTTAGATTTCAATCCCTCCAGTTATGAAAAGAAAGTTTAAAGTGATGGTCAACAATTCCAAAAATATCAAAAAAACAAACAATCACCTGAGAAGAAGATTGAAATTTTAAAAGTTTACGGAAGCAGACGACAAGTGATAGCAATAACTCACATGACACCTTAGATTGAGCTAAAAACCCAAATATCAAAACATCTAATTTCTTGATAACCTTTATGATACATGAATAATTTAATGAGTTTCCAATTTTATCAAATGAGTATTGAATAATAAAAATAAAATTTCATATGGATCTTGGGAGATGAAATCAACTTACTAGCCACAGCATCCAAGGACTGTTCTGTTGGTCCACACACCATAACTTGAGGTTTTATATCAGTTCTTGTTGTCTTCCTATTATTTTCTATAAACGAAAGAATCAGACAAGCAGCCAACATAGACTTTCCTGTGCCAGCCCCACCACGGATCACTGTAAATGGTTTAGTTATAGCCATATTTAAAGCTTCTTCTTGACTCTGATCTGGTTTAGGAAACTGAGTAATTTTTGTATTTATATTCTGTGTTTTACTACCATCTGCAAAGAAATAATATGAATGGATGATAATTTACTGTTTTTTTAAATACTTGTACACAATAATAAATTGTTATCTGCTTACATAAATATTGTTAAGTATAAAAAAATCATCTCATTTTATGGCTAACAGAACTTTTTTTTATCTAGTCTGAAAACTTATAATATAAACTGTATGTGTAAAACACACACACATGCATTACATGGTAACTAAAGTATAAGATAAGAGTGAAACTGTAACATTATAGACGAAATTCTCATCACAGAACAAAACATACAAATATTTTTTTAGAGACTTGTGGTAAAAATGTCCACATTTTTTCTATCCCCTATTTCTAATTGCCTAATTATTGAGATTATACCAGTCATGCATGGTATTTGAGTCCTTCTCAAACAATACAGAGGAGGATCATGGGAACACAGAACAAGGGGCTAACATGAGCCAGATTCCCTTAAATAGTTATTTGTGGTGTAATACCACCAAAGAATTCTCCATAGCCTTCTATGTTAAATAAAATCTTTTTGAGATTTCATACAGGATTTACCTTAAGTTTAATCTAAGTGACACTCATTTCTCATGGATGGGGTACCTAATTGGAAGTTTAACTCCGAAAATCAACATACATTTAATTGCATAAGAAAAAACAGGCAGTCCGAAGATGTCTACCGTCAAAAATCCTACTTTCACTTTCAATTTAACACAAATTCAGGTAGTTCCTTTCCAATGCAATCAATTTTTTATTTAAAACCACAAGGACATCAAAAATGGGCTTAAAATTATCATAAAATCTGTAGGTTTCTGCTGACATTCAGTATTTTGCAGTATCTAATAGGGTTTATTTTTTATCCAACAATGTACTATTATGTAGGAATCCATTTTGTGTTTACATACTACTTTCCCATACGTTCTTTTCGACTGGTACACATGTTTAGTGGTATTACACCTTTGTGCACTATTTGGGTTCAACAAAATTTGTTGTTTCTGTGACAAGAATGTCATTTTTATTCATAGTAAACATGATTAATGAGGAATCTTTGTTCAAGACTTAACATATCCCATTTGTACTAAATTACAAATTATTTGTAGTTTAGTTTCAGAGTAGAAGCATTTTAAAAGAGATACAAGATTTAACCATGGCAGCCATGTTTTTTCCATCAAGACAAATGAGGACTTGTAGAAGGCCTTAAAAATATCATTTTTACAAATTTTGGTCCACAATGGCCAATAAGTTTCAGAGGAAATAATCAAACAACAACGGATGACTGACGCAAAGTGATAGCAAAACCTCACATGATGTTTGAAAATATATATACTGTATAGTACACTAGATTGAGAAGTATTACATTTCTGTATTAAGTGTATACAAGAAGAGTTGCTGATTGGAGATGTGTATCTTTTTCCTTACCACACTAAAAATTCCTGATCTGGAAAACAACTAATATAAGTATGTTTTAAGTTATTTCATGGCAGCACAGAGCTAGAGACTAACATGAGCCAGATTCGCTTAAATAGTTATTCATGCACTATTTGGGTTCAACCAAATTTGTTGTTTTTGAGACAAGAAATACCCATTGCTGCCATCTCTTTCAAAGACAATACAAGTTCTTTTATAAGAATTATATCACTAAAAAGTATTAAGTGTACTTGTGATAAGTCATCACATATAAAGTTTATAAAGGATTATATGTAAATTTCAAAACAAATCAACGTTAGTATATATATATATTACACATGCATACGAATGCACAATTATTACTGAATTCCTACCGACCTAAAATCAATGTGTAAGGACATTTTTTTCCATATTCACACCCTGATTTCTCATCTTTTGTCCTCACAACGACAACCATTTACACCAGAGGCCCACTCTATATACTCTTACCTAAAGGAACAGGATTTCTGTGTCTGGCAATGTCCCGAGCCAACTGTGAACTATCTGTTAACATGAGTAGAGCCTCTTCAATAAACCTACAACAAAATATCTTTGTAATACCACAATGTTTGTGATGCCAAGTAAAAACTAGAGGCTCACATGAGCTTGTTACACTTGCCTGCTAATGAATATTTATTGTACTATAGCCTATTGTAGCGTATCCCTCAGGACTTGAACCAATAGTCTCTGGTGCCTAGATTTGTGCTAATTTTAATCTACATATCACAATGATTCATGCCATTTTCCCAATTGTGTCTATGTTAATCTTTTGACCCTAGGACTTTTATTTCATAGACCCTAGGTCTTTATTTGTACCACACTAAATCTGCATTTCATCAAATTTATTGGATTTTTCCCCTTTTAATTGATAGTGACAATGTCTTCAGGAAGTAATCTAGCAGATTTCATCTATTACTATCAATTATGGTTTTCGAATTAAACTCGACTGCAGTAAAACTGGTGCTGGAGAACGCCCTTATTGAATTGCTGTTGTTATATAATGCTACACATGGTGTACCTCTTCATTAGTTTATAGATTTTCTTTATACATTACAAAAAAGTCTACATGACTTTAATTGGCAATTTTTTTTAAATTATTATTATTTGCAAACCATGATATTTTGTATTTGATTATTTAGAAGTGGTTTTTTTTATATTTCTAATAGAACACAAATGTCAATGTCAGTTAAATTAAATCTAGTAATTTCTTGTAGAAATATTACTTACCTATCTGTGTTACATTTAGGAATCCATTCTACAGTACAAGGCAATGACTTAGTCAACAACTGTAATGGAAACGTGACACAACTCCCAGTCAACTGTATCTGTACTGTAATACAGTCCACTTGTTGAATCTTACGTAACAATATTCCATGTCCAACCCATGTGACTGGTACACCATTGTTAACAACCAATGAAACTCTCTCATTTAATGTTGGATCATGTGGGATATCTAATCCTTTATAACGTACACAGAAGTATCCATGACAACTGAAATTTAACTGTCTTTGTTTGCAATATTCCAATGGAAGAGAAAAAGATGCAGAATAAGTACTAGACATCTCCTGCCAGGTCATCATAATGTTATGAATAATCACAGAATCACCTGCAGAAACAGCCTGTTCTGATGCTTCTAAATTTAGAACAGAGAGCCATGCATTTTTATAACTTTCTTCATCACTGTATTTTGTGATTGGTTCACAATCTTTTGATATAGCAAAACAAGAGATTGGGTTAGACCTGTGTTCTAAACAGATATCTAACTGTGGGGTTAAGCTAAGAAGTTGTATTATTGGTGTTGGAATTCCTAATAATTTCTGACTTGTTAGCTGTACCTGAAGGACATTTCCTACTGAGAATTTCCTCTCAAATGATACAATTTGCTGAGCTTTATTATCTCTAACTAACTGCTCTGAAGAAATTTCTGTAGAATAAAGACCATTACCATTGTTGAGGGAAGATGTTTTCAACGATGAAGCAACAGTTTGAAGCTTTTCAGCATTTTCTTCTCTGACTGCAATTATTAGTTTTTGCCACTGGATAGATGGTATTTTACACACAAACTGATCTGGGTTGATAATTAAACTGGAGTTACCTCCCATTGTGGGTATTCTACCAGTGACATCATAGATACAGCCGTGCATGTTTACGTTAATTACATCATGTTTTTCACACATTATATTTTGTGGGTTAAGTAGATCTAATGGAACTCGCATTGCAGGAATACTATCTACTGAGGGAAAGCACAGTTTTATTTCCGACTTGTTTACAGATTCGATTATTGGATATACAGTTAAAGGGCGGGTTTGCAACGCTAGACACAGATGAACTCTGTCAACTGCTTCTTCATACATTTCTTTACTCTTTAAGGATCCATTTAAGATGGCACATAAATTACAGATTTCCTCCAGCTTATATGACGAACCCTGTTGTTCAAGTGTGGATTTTATTAGACGGTGTACAACAATGTCCATATAATTATCTGTTGGACTTGTCATATGAACAAAGTTAGTGATGTTCAGAGAGTAGACACTGCGATCAGAATGATTAATTACTCCTGAACACTGATATCTGAGGTGATCAAGTAACTGTTTAAGTTTCTGTAGTGCTAAAGCCAGTTGGGGGTGGGATTCTGCCGACACAACAATTTTCTGGATAGTATGGACGTCATTCACTTCTGCCGCTCGACAAATTTCTTCAAATAATACTGTGTACATGTTAAAAGTGTCATTTATTCTGATGTTATTTTGCCGTAGGTAACTGACAATACATGTACAAGCCACTTTACACCTACACACATGTCCTATGTCTAAGAATGGCTGTGTTAATGCAACACTATTTAATGCATCAGCAGCAAATTGCTTCTTCCACAGCTGTAATACAGATTCTCTAGGGGGGAGCTGACAGAGAAGAGGGGTTAAATCTGGTACCTTACTCAAAAGATACTGTGCAATGTGATAGTTAGTCGTTATCAGTAATTCTTGTACAAGTATATGAGCTTCTGGAGTTGTCTTTTCTTGGATGTCCAAGTCGAAATACAAACCAGCATTACCTAGGCGCTTCTGACGCCACATACCACACACATAAACCAAGACCAGAATGCAACTTTTAAGATAATCACTAGATGCTGCCGATTCATTTAGAATTTCTTCTACTTCTTGATAGTTGAAGCTCTGTTTAGAATTAACAACTGTTGTTTTTGTTTCCACTGCAATTATGTCTCCTGTCTTCTTAACAGTCAGGAAGACAGATAAAGAAACACAATCCACTCCTGTTCTAAAACTGCAGACATTCTGTAACAACTTTGATGGTATAATAGATATGGCTGTATTATGTGAAGTTTTACGCTGTTTGGCAGCTATATCTATAGGACTGTCTTTAGTAACATAATAAGAAAGATCAGACGTATGAACTCCTATTACATAATGACCATCACTTGTTTCTTCTATACTGTAGGCATTGATTACTTCCTCTGTAGGTGATGATATTGAGAAAGTCCACTTGTCTCTCATGTCAGCGTGGGAAGAGTAAACATCAGATGGTAGTGTGTAATCATCATGATAAAGGTGCTCCATATCAGAATTATCTACAGAAGGCTGTATATTATAATCAATGTTCAAAACTTCTACGATCGAGTCAACGGAGCTATGAACTGGACATACACCAACAACAATACATAATGCAACATTTAAGTCACGATCCCACTGTAGAAACTTAACAATAAACAACTTCTCACCAGGATCTAAAATATTGACTTTCTCATAATTATTGAAACTGATTTGACCATTTTTATTCAAAGTATAAACACACACATATCCTTTGTTAACTCGGTTTATATGAGACGATGTTATCACATTGTACATTTTACAAACGCCTTCATCTACTGGTATTAGTAAACCAGTATTTTCTGGCTCCACACGACAAGCAAATGCTCTTTCTGATGGATTAAATCCTTCTTTAAGAACACCAATTACGATTCCACTTTCTCCGTCATCTGACATTTCAAATACAACTTCGTCCCCAAGAAACGCTCCACGACAATCTTTCTGACTAATAAACGTTACATTTGGTAATTTTGTATCCATGACATGTCCATACATTTTACTATCACTATACTTCAATATGCACTGTCTATATTTATATGGATTAGATGCCACAAGTGAATTAAGATCTTCTATAGGTGGCATGTTTGGTGGCGTGGATTTTCTTCCACAACATAATACAGCAAAGTTGTCAACCAACTGGACATTAAACTGATCGCTTAATGATGGATCCATCCCTGCTAACTGTCTCATGGCTCCCTCTGGTGAAATGTTATAATTATATACAGTACCATTTGTATCAGACGAAAGATTATTAATATCACCGTTCATCACGGAAGAGGTATTACCAGCACCCATTTTCCACGGGGGAAGTTTTTGTGGGCGTGATAATGGTGGTGGCTGATTGACAGGTTTACGCCTATCTGCTATTTTCACCATTTTATCTTTAGCCGATGGTGAATTCATCATGTTAGTTACTTGTTGTTTTATTGATTCCAAGGTCATTGATGAAGGTCGAATACTCTTCATGTTACGACAATGTTGTAGGTAAGTTCTCCATACATTGATACATTCTCCTATAGCACACAAGGCCACAGGATCTCCAATCACTGCTACAAAAGACTGAGCTCTTGTTAAAGCTGTATTCAATAACTTAGAATCTGAGAGAAAGCCAAAATCTCCCATCTCATCTTCAGATTGTTGTACTGTATCTATCAGACTTCTAGTTCTTACTGTAGATATAAACAAGGCCCTGAACTCTTTACCTATAAGAAGAAAATAATATAACATCTCTGCATCTATAGTGAGTGATTGTTACACCAAATGAGCTTCAGTTATATCATTAAGTTATATTCTATGACATGATGATGATATCCACTTTGTACTAGATCAATATGCTCAGTTGTATTTTTATAGTGCAAGCTCACAGAAACAAGTCCATGGGTAGATATGTCGCCCCACTGGGACAAATATTGCTGGTTCTGAGACAACCAGTCTTTGCCCTCACTCCTTAATGCTTTATGCTAACCACAGAAGCAGCAAATACCAATTCCATAGTGTTCGGTTTTGACCTGACCGGCACTGAAACCCACAATCTACCATACTAGAGTAAAGCATGCTAACCATTATATGTCTGATGCTATTCTATCTACATGTAGTATATAGTGATTAAATGAATAAAACATTAAAATATATATAATCAATTCTTTAATGGTAACTTACATTTGTTTCAAAACTTAAGCATTATGCAGAATATGCTCATTTACTACCAAAGCCCCCCCCCCCCTCAAACTTCTCATTTTTAATGGCCTAACGACTCTTCTATTTGTACCAATATTTAATACCACATAAATCAATACTTTTTTGTAATACTTTATACACCCTCTTTCTTTTGGCCCTTGGATGGTACAGTCCACTGCATATATTATCTATACTGATGTTGCACTACACATGTATATTTTTGAATTTGTAACAATGTTTTTTTTAATTAAAATGTCTAACTATTTACCTTGGACATTATTTACTCTCTCAACAGTTACTGTCCCCAAGTCAGGATGTCTTTTCCTTAAGGATTTACGAATTAGCTGTACCTGGAAAATAATATATTAAACATGAAATAGGTGGGATATTTTTTTTACAGTATAAGTGTAGGATACTAATTACTCATTAATATCAAGGTTGATTTTAACTCCAGGTAAACTAACTCTATCATCGACAACTCCAAGTAAACTAACCCTATCATCATCCTTATGTGATAAAGATTGCTAAAAACATATCAATTAAGGGCAGTGATTTCCTTCCTTTACCAATTAATTAAATGGTTGGTTGGTGTATAATTATTATCTTTATTCTTGGTTGGTTGGTGTATAATTATTATCTTTATTCTTGGTTGGTTGGTATATAATTATTATCTTTATTCTTGGTTGGTTGGTGTATAATTATTATCTTCATTCCTGGTTGGTCGGTGTATAATTATTATCTTTATTCCTGGTTGGTCGGTGTATAATTATTATCGCTATTCTTGGTTGGTTTGGTGTATAATTATTATCTTTATTCCTGGTTGGTTGGTGTATAATTATTATCTTTATTCTTGGTTGGTTGGTGTATAATTATTATCTTTATTCCTGGTTGGTTGATGTATAATTATTATCTTTATTCTTGGTTGATCGGTGTATAATTATTATCTTTATTCCTGGTTGGTTGGTGTATAATTATTATCTTTATTCCTGGTTGGTTGGTGTATAATTATTATCTTTATTCCTGGTTGGTTGGTGTATAATTATTATCTTTATTCCTGGTTGGTTGGTGTATAATTATTATCTTTATTCCTGGTTGGTCGGTGTATAATTATTATCTCTATTGTTGGTTTGGTATATTATTATTATCATCTTCATTCTTGGTTGGTTAGTGTATAATTATTACCTTTCTTCTTTATTGGTTGGTGCATGATAATAACATTTTCATATTTATTCAGTATATTATAATTCATCTTAACTTTGATGAGAACATACCTGATCATAATATGGTGTAACTACACCTATATCTTTAGCCTGTCTCGGTCCCCACTGAGGTGGCCAGCCATCATACAATTCTTTTACACGCTCAACAACTTCCTGTACTTCTGACGTGTTATAAAACGAAACTCTATCTGTATCCTGTATCTCTACACCTTGTACACCGTAGAACATTAACGGCGTGATCTCCAACACCGATGGTAAGTTGGCCTGTGATATAAGTCTGTCAGGTCCTCCATAAAACACAGATGATATAAATCTTAGAATCTCCATCTTTGTCCTATAGTTAATACTAAGAAGTAGATTTAGTGGACTGGTCTTGTCTATTCTGTTAGAGTAAGAATCATAATACAGGTGAAGTCTTTCTAACAGAGACATGTTAAATTTCTGTTGAGTAGCCTCTTGACTATAAACTTTAGGACTTATCTGTTGATGATCTCCAGCTAAAATGATACAAGTTTTTTCTGAAGCCAGAGTCAGTGGCATTACCGTTTCTGCCTCCAATGCTTGGGCAGCTTCGTCTACAAATATGTGTGTGAAATAACCTTGAATTCCTAAATTTGTCAAGGCCAAAGAAGTTGATAAAGTTACAATTACAATACGACGTTTCTCAATGTCTTCCTTCGATGGAATGACAAACATAGATTTATCATTGGAGAGAAGACAATATTTCTGGACACTATCAGCTACTGTATTAACACGTCTTTCAGTAAAGTACACACGACGTAATAAATCTGTCTGGTTTGTCTTCTTAAGATATGAATCTAAATGCTTGGTTATGTACAGATCTGCAGCGCTAAAAATATATTAAAAAAATTTAATAATTAATTTCATTTTTAGGAATTTACTTTGTGTCAATTATTAGAAACAATAAAAAGACTGATTTTGATTATGTGATTTATATAATAGGAAAATGTAACTGGTACAAATAAGTTAGTATACATAGAATACAGACTCATTGAATAATAATCAACAAATACAGACTCATTGAATAATAATCAACAAATACAGACTCATTGAATAATAATCAACAAATACAGACTCATTGAATAATAATCAACAATAAATATACATTCAGTGTGTCTAAAGTAGAATTATACCGAGTCTTATCTACCCGACACCATAACAGCATAGTTGTGAACAAAACAATCTTTGATTAACACAAACTGAACTACAGAGGTTAATAGGCAGCACATAATTTTAGAACAAAACATAAGTGCAGGGCTATTATATGAATCAAGTTAACATTATGTTCATGTGAAAAATACATGTATTGTACAGTTTGAAAAAGAGCATGATTAAGACATTAAAATCATATGATTCTCATGAGACTATTGAAAGTATATTTTCTGAGTATATATAGCAGATGTGGCCGAGTGGTCTAAGGTGCTGGACATAAGGCAAAGCAATTGGAGCTACAGCATATCAATGGTGTGAGTTCAAAACTCACCGAGGGAGAACAAAAACTAGAGGCTCAGTGGGCTGAGCCTGTGTCGCTCACCTTTCATTCTGATTTGAGGAAACTTAATACAGAACCTTCCATACAGGTAAATGCTTCCCACCAAGTATCGGTTCATATGGCTAAGCAGTTTCAAAGGAGAAGATTTTTTAGAAATCGACCAATCAGAAACAAGAATTGCATGTGGTGGTCATGTTTGCTAACCGATCGGGACGAAATGAGCAATCGTCATAGAGGACATTCCATAGATGCTTCCTACCAAGTTTCGGTTAATTTGGCCAAGCGGTTTCAGAGGAGAAGATTTTTTTAAATCGGCCAATCAGAAACAAGAATTGCCTGTGGTGGCCATGTTTGGTAATGGATCATAACAAAATGTGCACTCTTTAGAGAGGACCTTCCATATATGCTTCCTACCAAGTTTCGGTAGTAGCCATGTTTGTTAACCGATCGGGACGAAATGAGCAATCTTCATAGAGGACATTCCATAGATGCTTCCTACCAAGTTTCGGTTAATTTGGCCAAGTGGTTTCAGAGGAGAAGATATTTTTAAATCGGCCAATCAGAAACAAGAATTGCTTGTGGCGGCCATGTTTGGTAATGGATCATAACAAAATGTGCACTCTTTAGAGAGGACCTTCCATAGATGCTTCCTACCAAGTTTCAGTTCATTTGGCTGAGGGTTAGAGGAGAAGATTAAAATTTGAAAAATAAATGGATGACAGACGACGGACACCAAGTGATGGCAAAAGCTCATATTGCCTTTGGCAAGGTTTGCTAAAAAGAATATTAAAATGTGAATACCTACTTGTAATGTATAGAATAAACGTATTACACTGTATCAGCATTAGTTAATTTCTAAGGGAGATAATGGCAAGAGTTATCTTTCTTTTAACCGAGAAGATTTAAAAAAAATCAACCAATCAGAAACAAGAATTGCCTGTGGCGGCCATGTTTGTTAACCGATTGGGACGAAATGAGCAATGTTTATAGAGAACCTTCCATAGATGATTCCTACCAAGTTTTGGTTCATTTGGCTAAGCGGTTTCAGAGGAGAAGATTTTTTTTAATCGGCCAATCAGAAACAAGAATTGCCTGTGACGGTCATGTTTGTTAATGAATCGGGACAAAATGTGCACACTTTAGAGAGAACCTTCTATAGATGCTTCCTACCAAGTTTCAGTTCATTTGTCCGAGGAGAAGATTAAAATGTGAAAAGTTAACAGATGACAGACGACGAAAGCCAAGTGATGGCAAAAGCTCACATTGCCTTTGGCAGGGTGAGCTAAAAATTGTCAACTCAAAAATCCAATTCTAACACTATTGGGTTAAATTTTCAATTTCAAATTGAAAAATATCCCCTAAATCATTTCTTTTTCTTATAATTACAAGATGAATGAAATATTTACCTGTTTGACTGAGCACAGATTAGAATTTTTGCAGTAGGTCGTTCCTTTAGTAGGACCATTGAAGCTTGGCCAATAGTTTCTGTTTTACCAGTACCAAACGCACCATAAATAACAAATGGTGGAGTATATCCCAGCCTTTCAGCTACTATATGTTGTACTGCCTGAACTTGGTCTCCATTCAGTATACCAGAACTGAAAACAATAAAATATCAATTGTAAACTGTCATTATATAATGTTCTTACTTATGTATCTGTTCCATGTCATACCAAGTTGTAGAGGTGATGGAGAAGACATTCTGATATACATAGTGCCATTCACCATTCTATTATAGCGCTATGTGTCATTTATATCTCTGTAAAGGAGTGAATGAGTGGTTGTTGTTTAACGCCAAATTAGCAATTTTTCAGCTATATCAAGGCGAGAACAACTTACATTTGACGAGATGTCGATGTCCGCTTTGTACTAGATCAACACGCTTAGTTGGATTTTTATAGAGCTAGCTCACTGATATAAGTCGGCGCATAGATATGTCACTCCATTCTGACACATTATTCTGATTCCAGTTTATGCTCTTTCTCCTTAGTATGCTTAGTGGTGAAGCAACAAATACCAATTTCATAATCTTTGATTTGACCTGACCGGGACTTGAACCCTGGATCTACCCCACTATATTTCTATATAATGTTTGTAATTACCAGTTAAAGATTTTTTTAACACTTCTTATGTCAGCTAAGTATCATTCTTTGTCCATCATTTTAATATTGATAAAGGATTTCTAACATTATAAATATTTTTTGCTTTATTTGTGTAAAGTAAAAATTGTTCCGTTCATGACGGACAATTTTCAGTCATTTTACAAGGTAACTCACATATTTCCTGTTGTTAACAGTTTTAGTTATTTAAGGATAACTTGAGTCATCTGATAGGGTGTAGTACACTTACCTGACTTTAATTACATGTTTCTCATTCCACTGTGGATTTATCTTAGAAATATCAGGAAAAACAATATCAGACGACTTGAGACAGTCAATAGCATGGTGCATCATACAGAACAGACCTCTATCCATCTGGAATTGTATTTCCACCTCCACATCTGATCCTGTCTTATATCCCAGACCATCCAAAGCCTGAACACACTGGGGAGACAAAGCCATATAAATGTGTTCCTTCCCTCGACCATCAAAGTCATAATTCTCTTTACCGACGAGGACAGCTTCGTATACAATGTTATCATGTTGTTCTAAAGGAGCTATAAGTACAGTTCGTACACTAGTTAGAATAAGCTTTCCTGCATCTGTGTCCTCGGATAAGTAATCAATTAACGGAACTTTAGCAAATAATTCTCCACTCTGGGCAAATAGATAGGTGGTACCTTGAATAGCATTCTTTAACTCTATTGTCGTACACAAGTTGTAGCTGGAAAAAAACAAAAAAAACATACATGTGGACAAAATCAACAATGTACTGTCAGGGAACATTTACACAATTTACAATACAGTGGAACTTGTGCAATCAGACATCTGAGTTTTCTGACATCTGACAAAATTTTACGATCCCGAAGCAGTTATGTTAACTAAGATAAAACCTGAGTATTCCGACATCCTGTACAATCCTACACATTTCCCTGGTCCCTTGGTGTGTCGGATTATATGTATATCATTCAAATTTAGACTTTAAACTAGGAAGAACTGTTTTAGATACCTAAAACTTATGTCTCCCCTTAATGCGGCCATCTGTACAACAATAAGTTACACATTATGAGTTGAATGATACTATTTAAAAAACCATTATTTAACCTTGGGGTCAACGGTCAAATGAATGTCATTACGGTATGCAACACACCGCCTTATGGTCATGCACCCACATACCAAATATCATTGACCTATCTGGAAAGACAAAAAAGTTATGTCCCGGACAAGAAAATACTATTTAAAAAACCATTATTTGATCTTGAGGTCAACGGTCAAGGTCCCACAAAGGTTATTATGGTACGCGACACACCACCTTATGGTCATGCACCCACATACCATATATAATTTACCTAAAAAATCAGACTAAATCAATATGTGTCCCTTCGTTCGAAGGGGAAACATAATTATGTAACAAGACACAAAACATGTGATTAATGTCGGGATACGTTTGAAGTCCAACAATTAGTGAATTAAGTAAAGTATTGTTTACACCAACTGAGTAACTAGTTGAATTTATCCTAGAACCAGAGGATTCATGGAGCCTGCAGTCACTCACCAAGGTTAATGATTGCATTATATTTGTTCAAATCAGTATTAAGATATAGTTACAAATTATACTGTGAATTGTATATTTACTATTTCAGCAATCTGAATAAAATCTATATTATTGAAGTAACATGACATCATTTTATTTCATAGTGTTGAATGCTAGTCCTATTATGTGTATTTACGTTCCGAGTTCTGTGTTGTGATGTTCGTTACAATATCCGCATAAAAACAATGTTCAGTTCGTATTTACCTCCAGTTGTTTGTAGGAGGGCTGATCTCCTATTTATGTTATTTGAGTTTGCTTGCATGTAGTGATGTCCAACACATATTGCATTGTCTTTTTTGCTTTGTTTTTCTTCGTCTTGTGTACCCTATGTTGCCAGTTTCTCTGGATTGTCCATTTTTGTTTGCCCCTTCAGTGTTCTCTAACATTTATTGACTTCAAATGCCAGTGTAATATAATGGTTAGCATCTTTGACATGTCATACAGGTGTGTACAACAACAGGTCAGGTAAGACTTTATCTTATACTTGATATTGCTATTTCTCTGTCTTTAACATTCTTCATTTAGTTTTGTGCATTACCGTTTTGATATGGTGTGAAAGTAGATTTCCAATTACAAGTATTACCAAGTTTAAGTTTGGATTACATACCATTGTGGTATAGTCATGGTTGGAATGAGTCAGTGATTGCTGTTTAACACTAAGTGAGCCAATTTTTCAGCTATTCATTACACAACTGAGTAGGTTCAGTATCGTTTTATTATAGCTGTTTAATGAGTCCAATCTGATTAAAATAAGATCACTCACTTGGTCCCCTTTACTGATATGATGCAGCGTGGGAGATCTGAAGAAACCTTGTTACAGTTCACGTTATCCTATGTACCATCCAATGAAAATGGTGATTGTGTGACCATGAAAGTGTTACTAAACTGATTTGCATGCTACAAGCAATCCGATTGGCCAAAAAATGTCAATAACCCAAATTTATAATATCATATATTCATGACATAAGGTCACTCGCAAGTGAACCCATAACAAATTTCCTCATATGTCTCAGCATATGTAGCATATCATTAAAGGGGAGCAAATGAGAGATCCATTTGAATCGAATTGTAATGAGTTTTATCTTTATTGAATATTTAAAATAGAACTAATGATTGTTTTACCTAGATATTATTTGATGTCTGGTAATTTCCTCTAACTCTAAAAGTTTGTGCATCATATGATGATAATTATTACGATTGAGTTCTGTAGCCACTGTGTGCTGTGTAATAACACTCTCTGATGAAGATGGTGCTTTATACTGACGTTTTAACTTCTCTCCCAGCTCATCCACAAATTTTGTTTCATATCTGATGATTTCTCTGTTTTCACTAGTCCATCTATCAAACTGCAGTTTTTGACGTAATGATTTCACTTTTTCGTGAGTTGACTTTGTTCCAACTTCAACAGATAATTTACGTACAAGTACTGGTTGTGTGCTGAAGTCAAATACAACCCACTGACTGAAGGATCCAAACATTGTACCATTGAAATTAACTCTGACAATAAAACAAGGACTGCCATTGTTATCTACATCTTCAAACATTGTTCCTGGAGAAATCTGACAGCCTTTGTCTAAGTCTCCACCTTGTATGGTAAAATGGAGACGATCTCTGTTATATAGTAATGCTACTCTTTCCAAAGGCATCTACAATATATATAATTCATTCTTTTGTTATAACCAAATAGAAAATTGACATGTGCATTGTGATTAAAAACATTGTTTCATAGACTTCAAATTATTTGCAAATAAAAATTGTTCCTATTTTATTTCAAAAAGGGGTATAATTCCTAAATTTTGCATACTTGGATGGTACAAAGAATTTTAATCCAATTTAGATGCAGCTTTTGTCTATGAATTGATTGCACTGGGTGCTTCTGGTAGTATGCTGACAGATTTCATCTATCTATTGTATTGCGGTTTCAGGATAGACTCCACAGAAAAGGGTCAAAAAAATTTGAACTTGATTACAGTTCATCCAATTTTAATAGGATTTTTTGGGGTTAAATACTCATCTTTTACGAGTTTCCTTTAAGTCATTACAGAAAATGAGCTATTCTCCATGGAAAAAGAGTCAAAATCTCACAATCATGGAAGATATACATAAGTACACAATTTTGACATGTTTGAAGCATTTTTTATCTTTGAATTGATTGTTTAATTATTTTCAGTTATATTACTTATAACACTCCCTGCCTATTTTTTTTTTCAATCAGATTTGACTTAGCTAGAACTTATAGTTTCCAAGATAAAAGGGGTTAAAGGGAGATAACGCTTGAAATCGTAAAATGAGACAAATACTCAAATTACAATGGGTCAAAGCAAATCATAGTGTCCAACACATTAATGTGTCAAGCAAAATACTGTGTCCACACTTGCTCTTAATATTCACTTGTTCTCTTGTCAACATACTGTGTCCACACTTGCTCTTAATATTCACTTGTTCTCTTGTCAACATACTGTGTCCACACTTGCTCTTAATATTCACTTGTTCTCTTGTCAACATACTGTGTCCACACTTGCTCTTAATATTCACTTGTTCTCTTGTCAACATACTGTGTCCACACTTGCTCTTAATATTCTCTTGTTCTCTTGTCAACATACTGTGTCCACACTTGCTCTTAATATTCACTTGTTCTCTTGTCAACATACTGTGTCCACACTTGCTCTTAATATTCACTTGTTCTCTTGTCAACATACTGTGGCCGTACCATGCTTCACTCTTGGAAGCCCTTTATTTTAATTATGTTTTCTATGCACAGTAGTGACAAAACAAATCTCCCTATAACATAATTTCCAATCTTAATGAATTGATAATATCATTATAGTTTCTACAATCACTTTTCTTTTATTATGACCAACAAAATAATCTGCCCAGTAAAAATGTTACTGGCCAAATGTGTATATGGATGTGACCAAGTCAATAAATTACATGATATAACTGAAATATTGTTGAAAGTGGCATTAAACACCATAATCCTAACCCCCAACAAATTACACACCCTGGCTTTAACAGTAAATGTCCATGTAAAGTTAGCATTTTTCTCCTCTTCATAGATATGCATGGTCTCAGCACATTTTACAGACACACCAGGTAACGATTCAGCTATCTGTTAAAAAAATAATGCAATGTATTAAATTGTTTTGATGACTTTCAAATGATATTACCAAATAATGGTCAGTTAAGAAGTAAAACTTAACTCAAATTACATATAGTTTTCAAGAGAGGACACCCCGTGTCTGCCACCTGGTCACACAATGAGCAGCTCTGTGTGTTTGAGATCAGGGAAATTTCATTAGTCTTTATCTAACAGTACAAGTTTATAATAAACTAGAATAACAATTAAAAGTTAAAGTGGGAAAAACTTAAATAACAAAAGATTAAAAGATAAGGGGAGATAACTTTATTGTTGTAACATAGTAACACTTAGTAGGTAGACATACCACTCGGACACTTGAATCTTCATTTTCATATTGTTCTACCAACTGATCCATGAAAGAGAAGACCTGTTCCTGTCTGGCCATGTCACGCTTCATCTGTCGCCATTCAGATCGTTCTCTCCACTCATCCAATTCTTCCTGACTGTGAGCTGACTGACATAAATTATACATGTCTGGGGCATTTGAGTACGGACATTTGTTTCCATTATTATGTCTGAAATAAGTAAAAAAAAAATGTTTCAAGTCCTTATGTTACATTTTAGAATTGGTAGCATCATGCAACAAGAATAGGAGCTTGCCAATTCAGAATAAAGACATCTTGTCCACATCAATGGTAATCTGGAGTAAAATCATGATGTCGAAAACGAGAGGCTCACCTGATCATGTAATCGTTCACCTGATTTACAATTGGTTTAAAATTTGCTTGTATAATAATACCTAATAATCATCATATAATGTCAGTTAAAAAGGGTGGAGCTATAGGGCAATAAGTCAAAGGCAATAGAAGATTTTAATATGACTTTTTTGGGACAAAATAAACATCAATTTCAACCTTCAAAAGCTCATAATAATCTAAGAAAATTTGGAATGTTTGTTAATTTCTCCTTAATTTTGGTCAATTTTAGATTAAAATACAGAAGTTACTATCATTTACAGGAATGATTCTCTGTCTAAATAGAACTAGTGTGCATATAATTTGTCAAAAATCACCATATAAATTACTTTCATTAAAAGATACCATACTGTACATGTACACAGACTGAGAGGTTATAGCCATTCCCCCATGGTGGCTACTTGTAATACATACTGTATACAGAGGCTATAGTCAGTCGACTGAAGACAACCCTCAACCCACCCACCCCTCCCACCCACGGTGGCTACTCGTAATATACATACTGTATACAGAGGCTATAGTTGACTGAAGCCAACCCCCCTCCCCCCCTCACGGTGGCTACTCGTAATATACATACTGTATACAGAGGTTATAGTTGACTGAAGCCAATCCCCATGGTGGCTGTCTGTAATTCCATTGATGTTCCTTGTCAGAATTAACATTAAAGTTATGTTTCTCTGAAGCACAATGTTCATCCCATTGTTTCTGACTGTTACATTGTACACCACAGTAAGGACAGTAGTGTGTGCTGGACTTGAGGTGGGTTGGTAGAGCTACTTTATTGTGAGTGATGGTAACTACTGATTCTCCTCCAGCAATTCTACTCTTTTCAGTTGATGCTCTGCTCTCCAGGGCTTCTTTACTACGCTCATATAACTCATCAGGAGCCTTAACTGAAATATAGAAAATAATAAAGTAAAATACTCTCTTGTGGCCCTACTTTCTGGGGACTTCCTGTCATGTAACTCACCGGGTGTCCCTGCTGTGGCCCTACTTTCTAATACTTCCTATTATGTAATTCACCGGGTGTCCCTGCTGTGGCCCTACTTTCTAATACTTCCTATCATGTAACTCATCAGGTGTCCCTGCTGTGGCCCTACTTTCTGGGGGCTTCCCGTCATGTAACTCACCGGGTGTCCCTGCTGTGGCTCTACTTTCTGGGGACTTCCTGTCATGTAACTCACCAGGTGTCCTTGCTGAAGTCATACTTTCTGGGGACTTCCTGTCATGTAACTCACCAGGTGTCCCTATTGAAGCCCTGCTTTCTAGAGACTTCCTGTCATGTGACTCACCATGCTAGCTAACAGCTAGCAGTTGTTGTGAAAGGGTCTAGACATTCCAATTAGTCATATAAGTTATACATATAAATACATAAAATAAAATAATAATAAAAGCGTTAATTACTTGATAATGGTACTTCAAACTTTTCCATTTACGTATCTCATGAGTTATCCATCGATAACATAATTATCTTTTCGATGTGTCTCTAGATTTTTCAATTGATATATCTCTATCATTTAAAGGTTTAATCAAACATCAAATGATAATAAGTTAAGCGTAGAATTGACACCGATCAATGATAAATTCTGATAAATTCGTTTCATTCCACTAGTTTTAGATAACCCCTGACAAATGCATTGCTATCGATCCTGAAATGCATTATTTTTTGTATAATTGTGGATTTTAAAAATCTTTAAGATGAAAGAGTGAATAAATATTGTATATTTCTTTTATTTAATGAAAAAATATTTTAGTTTTAACGGTCGAACCGGTAACATATCGCCGGGTGCCGGCCGTTATTGAAATCCCTGATAATCTACAAACAATCATTGTCAAAACCCTCCAAAATATAAACTATGTATTCAGTAACATCCTACCATCCTGGTCACATTATCCATTGCCCTGGAAGAAAATAACAATATTTAGTGACAACCTACCATTATGTGTACACATCTACTGCCCCACCCTGGTGAAGATAACAACATTTACAGTGACAACCTACCATCATGTGCACACATCTACTGCCCCACCATGGGGAAAATAACAATATTTACAGTGACAACCTACCATCATGTGTACACATCAACTGCCCCATCCTGGGGAAGATAACAACATTTACAGTGACAACCTACCATCATGTCTACACATCTACTGCCCCACCCTGGTGAAGATAACAATATTTACAGTGGAAATCTGCCATCATGCGTACACATCTACTGCCCCACCCTGGGGAAGATAACAATATTTACAGTGGCAACCTACCATCATGTGCACACATCCATTGCCATATTTTAAGTTCTTCCTCACTGTGAGCAAAGGAACAATGTCCTGTCCCATTATATGCACATTTGTTTCTCTCCTTTATTCCTTTACACATCATGAAACGGAATCCTGTTGGGATTTTCTTGGGTAACGTCCTAATTTCTTTGTTATTAGTAGCCAACAGTAACATTTTATTGGCTGACCAGTTAGAATGTCCTTTAGCACAACGATCTCTATCTCCATCCCGGATACTTTTCATCCCATTCTTCCAACACGTTGAACAGATCTGTAAAATAACCCACGGACATGCATCTTCATCAAATTCTACCTCTGTCTTTTTCTGTTCTTTCATCTGTAATGGCTGGTTAGCTGTTGATTTTAATGCAGATGCTAAAGTTGGTGTTGACGGCACTACAGAAGCAGGCTGGTGTCGGTTCTGTTGTTTGTCCTTTCCAGACAATATCCTATTGACCTCATTTACAATTTCCTCCTGTGATAATCCCGAGTCTCTCTCAAGCATCCAAATATCCCTCTCTACAAAGCTGTGAGCAAAGCGACAATCTCCAGTACGACTGTTCCTACAATATTTCAACCACTTGCACAATTTAAAGAACGCTGTTTTGTGTAGAAATCCTCTACTGTTTATCATTGTAATAGTTCCATCTATTCCGAAATGTGCCAGAATTTTAGAAGGCAGCCATGGATGTCTAAGATCTCCACTACAAATAGATTTATTTTCCTCACAAATAAAACTAATCAACATTGGTACATGATTAAAACAGGCTCTACAAATAAAACTGAAGTTTCCATCGTGTTTACGTAAAATATCCATCATCGTGTATCTCTGACTTCGATTCTGTAAAATAAATTCTGTTATACTGTATAACTCGTCTTTCTCCATAGTCCACAAACTCTGCTCAATCTCGTTGTGAGCAAAGCTACAGCCTTCAGGACCATACATACAATTCATAGGGTTTTTGTATACGTAGCTATTACATAATTTATACCTTCCAAGGAAATCTCTATGATTTTTACGCTCACGAACGTGTAAAAATACTGGTGAATGTTTAGGTCGCACAGCAAATATATCTTCCTCACATTTATGTGTGACGTCGTGTATATACAACTGCCCATAATCTCCCGGGGAGCAACAGTTTTTACAAAGAAGTCTAAACTCATGAGTATCTCTGTAGGGAAAGGTCATTTTACTTGGTCTAGCATCTTCTGCCTGCTTTATAACTACATAGTTATGTTCTAATTTTGGAGCCTCAGATACAATGTTGGGTGCTGGCATCCTTACAGGAGGAGGCTGTGATCTTCTTTGAGGTCCTGAAACATAAATCACATTTATCAGCTATCCATTACATCATATCAATAGAGGATATTATATTTATCATCTAAAATAATCTTCATTTAATTGCAGGTAGGTAGTATTTGGTATAAGATATATTTTCCAGACTGAATGAAACATGTCTTCAGAGCTCACTAGTACGAAGAACAGGTAAATTTCTTGTTCTGAACATAAATGCATAATACTACTTTGAACATTGTTTACTGTATTTTAAAATCAGGAATATGTATTAAGTATTACAAAACACATTGATGTGTATTATGTATTACAAAACACATTGATGTGTATTATGCATTACAAAACACATTGATGTGTATTATGTATTACAAAACACATCAATGTGTAGTATGTATTACAAAACACATCAATGTGTAATATGTATTACAAAACACATCAATGTGTAGTATATTACAAAACACATCAATGTGTAATATGTATTACAAAATACATCAATGTGTATATTACAAAAACACATCAATGTGTAATATGTATTACAAAACACACCAATGTGCACTATGCATTACAAAACACATCAATGTGTATCAT
The DNA here is from genome assembly GCA_963383655.1 of Bathymodiolus septemdierum. Taxonomy (NCBI): domain Eukaryota; kingdom Metazoa; phylum Mollusca; class Bivalvia; order Mytilida; family Modiolidae; genus Bathymodiolus; species Bathymodiolus septemdierum. Next base: position 31,041,091 of record OY726522.1, read on the forward strand.
GTATTACAAAACACATCAATGTGTATTATGTATTACAAAACACATCAATGTGTAGTATGTATTACAAAACACATCAATGTGTAATATGTATTACAAAACACATCAATGTGTAATATGTATTACAAAACACATCAATGTGTAGTATGTATTACAAAACACATCAATGTGTAGCATGTATTACAAAACACATCAATGTGTAGTATGTATTACAAAACACATCAATGTGTAATATGTATTACAAAACACATCAATGTGTAATATGTATTACAAAACACATCAATGTGTAATATGTATTACAAAACACACCAATGTGCACTATGCATTACAAAACACATCAATGTGTATTATGTATTACAAAACACATTAATGTGTATTAAGTATTACAAAACACATCAATGTGCATTAAGTATTACAAAACACATCAATGTGTAGTACATATTACAAAACACATCAATGTGTACTATGTATTACAAAGAGCATCAATGTGTATTTTGTATCACAAAACACATCAATGTGTAGCATGTATTACAAAACACATCAATGTGTAGTATGTATTACAAAACACATCAATGTGTATTATAAAACACATCAATGTTTATTATGTATTACAAAGCACACCAATGTGTATTATGCATTACAGCCGCATCTGTGGTGTAATAGTAAACATGCTTGCCTCGAGTGCGGTAGATCATGGGTTCGAGACCCGGTTGGGTCAAACCAAAGACTGTAAAATTGGTATTTGTTGCTTCTCCGCTAAGCACGCAGCATTAAGGAGTAAGAGCAAAGACTGGTCGACTCGGAATAATGTTTCAGAGTGGAGCAACATGTCTATCCGCGGACTGTTGTTTCAGTGAGCAAGCACTATAAAAATCCAAATCAGCGTGTTGGTCTAGAACAAAGCGGACCTCATCATCATCTCATTGAAAATTAACTTGTTCTCGCCATGATATAGCTAAAAATTTGCTGAGTTGGCGTCAAACAACAATCACTGACTCACTATTATGTATTACAAACACATCAAAGTGTATTATGTATTACAAAACAACAAGTCAACTCTATAAGTGTTCCTAATGCAGATATTGAGGATAGAATTTTTGATGATATACATACCTGTAAATACTGGAGGCCTATTGAGAGATGGAGGTGGAAACGAGAATCTGGAAAGAAATGGTTGGTGCATAATTGGCTGTACTAGTGGTGGTGGTGGCTGTGAAAAGTTTGGTGGTGGATGATAGATAGAGGCAGGAGGCATTGGCTTTATGACTGGTCCAGATAGCAATGGTTGACCAGTATAAATAGCCGACTGTTGATTACTAGACATTGGCGGTCTTGGTGGGTTCTGTAATAATGGTGGCCGTCTTGGTGGTGGTTGTGATAATTCTGCCATTGGTGCAAGTTTTGGTGTTTCCTTCGCCTGTTCAAACCTCGGAGCTCTAACTGGTTCAGGTGGAGCCGTTCTTGGTTTGGTAACCTCTATAACTGGTTCCTTGTCATTCTGTTTAGATGTGATTACTTCAGGAACAGTCTGTTTGATTTCTACTGGTTTCCTATTTCTATAGCTCATTCCTGGTATTTCCTGTTTCTGCAGTTGATTAAGTTTTCCCTCTAGAGAATTCAATTGATCACTAGACACTGAAAAAGACATCCACATATATTACTAACAAATAATACAAAAATTTGACATGCTTTGTTTTTACTTGTTTATAAATAGACCAAGGAAAATATTATATTTGCTGCTTTTCCACTAAGCATGTAGTATTAAGGAGTAAGAGCAGCCTGGTTGGTCCAGAAAATAAGGACAAAATGTGTGAGTGGGACAACATGTCTACATACATGACAAATACCAAACATGCACACAAATTATCTGCATATTTAAAGTGGCAGACTACCTCAAATTGCTTAAATATAACTAGAGGCTCAGTTTGCTGAGCCTGTGTCGCTCACCTTTAATTCTACTTTGAGGAAACTTAATACAGAGCCTTCCACACCATAGGTGCTTCCCACCAAGTTTCGGTTCATTTGGCCAAGCAGTTTCAGAAAAGAAGATTTTTAGAAATCAACCAACCACAAACAAGAATTGCCTATGGCAGCCATGTTTATTAACAGATCGGGATGAAATTTTTATAGAGGACCTTCCATAGATGCTTCCTACCAAGTTTTGGTTCAATTGGCTAAGCAGTTTCAGGGAAGAAGATTTTTAGAAATCGACCAATCTGAAACAAGAATTGCCTGTGGCAGCCATGTTTGCTAACGAATCGGGACGAAATGAGCAATCTGTATAGAGGACCTTCCATACATGCTTCCTACCAAGTTTCGGTTCATTTGGTAAAGTGGTTTCAGAGGAGAACATTTTTAGAAATCCACCAATAAGAAACAAGAATGGCCTGTAGTGGCCATGCTTGTTAACGGATTGGAACTAAATGAGCATCTTTAAAGAGGACCTTCCAAGGATACTTCCTGCCAAGTTTTGATTCATTTGGCCAAGCGGTTTCAGAGGAAAAGATTTTTTAGAAATCAACCAATCAGAAACAAGAATGGCCTGTGGCGGCCATGGTTGTTAACAAATCGGGACAAAATGACCAATCTTTATAGAGGACCTTCCATAGATGCTTCCTACCAAATTTCAGTTCATTTGGGAAAGTGGTTTCAGAGGAGAAGATTTTTTAGAAATCAACCAATCAAAAACAAGAATGGCCTGTGGTAGCCATGTCTGTTAACAGATTGGAACTAAATGAGCAATCTTTATAGAGGAACTTCCAAGGATGCTTCCTACTAAGTTTTGATTCATTTGGTCCATATTCTACAAACTTAAAAATTGGGTCATAACTCCTACATAATGTGTCTGTTGCAAATCATTACAATATGTGCATTATAATATCTTACAGAGAATATGATATTGAGATATATCAACGTATAAAACATATAAGCAAGAAGTTGGATGTTTAACAAAACTCGCATACGATAAGTCTGGGGTTTTGAAAAAATTGAATATGCATCATACATGCCCTCGCTCTGCATTCTATGTTTTAAGTACCATAAGACCAAATGAGGTCTTGATTTATTATATCACAACTCACTTATTCCTAATGATTTAAGCTTATTCACATATCCTGTAATGCTGAAAGATCCGTCTCTATCCAAGGTCCATAACTCTGCTTCAGCTTTATTGTGGGCAAACGTACACATTTCTTCTCTAACTTTACATGGTCTTCCTGCTTGAAAGTGGGTACACAGTTTATATCCTCCATATTGTTGAAATTTTGGTTCAATTCTTGCTCGTATTTTCAACCAGTTTACAGCATTTTTCTGTCGTAGCTTTACAATCAACATGTCATGTGTACAGGTATGCTGAGATTCTACGTACTGGCTTCCATGAATACCATCTCCTGTTTTCTTAAAACATGCCTGACAAGCTAATTTAAAGTCATATGAAGACATAGGAAACTTGACATCTTTGATATCTTCCAAGGTCAGTGTCACAGTCGTTGATTTCTTTTCCACTACAGGCTTCTGTGTAGTTTTCTGAGCTTGCAGTGCCTTTGGTGGAAGTGAATTTGAGTTCTTAGCTACAAGAAAAACACTAATACATTAACACATTTTCTTAAAGATAAAACTATAGTCTAATATTGATATAAAAATAAAACAATTTGGGCGTTGCCACCTTGTTTACCCCTTCTTAGAAATTGTAAGAGTCAATAAAAAATCTGTCGCACAAATTTTATTAAGAGAATTTCATAAGGAACATAAAGACAAAAATTTCATCAAGATTAGTTGAAAAATAAACTCTCCACATACAAAAACAGTAAACTCCCTCTTTGACACCTTTGGGCGTCTTCTTTCTCTTGTGTATTCCATCAACAACAAAAATGTAACTTTTGAGAGGAACGTGCATATAACATTCATACCAAGTTTGGTTCCAATTGGCCCAGTGATTTCAGAGAACAAGATTAAAATGCTATAGTTTATGAACGACGACAGACAATGAACACTAAGTGATGACAATACCTCACAACCCTTTGGGTCAGGTGAGCTAACAAAAATACTAGTTAGAGACCATTCCAAGGAGTATTCAAAATTAGCATGAGGTCAGAATATTTAAATTTAAATATATATGTAATCGTAGAACCATAAAACTGACCATTCATAATCAAATCAAATGATTAAATTACAATACAAATACATTTATTTAATCAAACTTTACTTTACTAAGATACTTTCAAATGAATAATATATACCTGGTGAAGAGAAGCTGTCAAGTTCACTAACAGAAATACGCTTGGTCTAAACAGACAAAAAAAAAATTTTTTTTTATTAGTTAGAAACATATTACACAGTAAATCAAATAATAAAGCAAAATCAAATTAAAACAAACAATTACTTTTATTAAAAATATTTCTTCTATACAAGCTCTGTGAGAAAATAAAACTAGACTGAAGCATACACCTGAAACATTTGGACTCTGGAGCATATGCTAAATTACAAAACTGGACTTAATTGCAACAACTCGTGATTTTGTAGAAAAAATTTCGAAAATAAAAAATCCTGAAAATTTGCACATCTTTCGTACATGTATAAATTACCTTTTGTATATCTAACTTGAGACTGTGTATTTATTTATATCTACCTTCAGACTGATGGCATTTTTGATGAGAGGGATCTTTGGGTTTTTCACATTAAGGAAAGTATTGACAAATGTTTCATCTTCACTGAGTCTATCATCACTGTGTTCACTGTCAGATTCTGTAGTTGTTCCCCCATTAAGAGATACTGGTGTCAACACCTTCTTCTTCATTGAAGATTTGACATTACTACTATTACTGTTTACTGTAATAAAACATAAAACATGACATCCAATTTAAACAAAGTTTGCAATGTAATAAAACATAAAATATGCCATCCCATTTAAATGAAGCTTGAAATGTGATAGAACATAAAATATACCATCCAATTTAAACAAAGTTTGCAATGTAATAAAACATAAAATATGTCATCCAATTTAAATGAAGTTTGAAATGTGATATAACATAAAATATACCATCCAATTTAAATGAAGTTTGAAATGTAATAAAACATAAAATATGCCATCCAATTTAAACAAAGTTTGAAATGTAATAAAACATAAAATATGCCATCCAATTTAAACAAAGTTTGAAATGTAATAAAACATATAATATGCCATCCAATTTAAACAAAGTTTGCAATGTAATAAAACATAAAATATGCCATTCAATTCAAACAAAGTTTGAAATGTAATAAAACATAAAATATGCCATCCAATTTAAACCAAGTTTGAAATGTAATAAATCATAAAATATGCCATCCAATTTAAATGAAGTTTGCAATGTAATAAAACATAAAATATGCCATCCAATTTAAATGAAGTTTGAAATGTGATATAACATAAAATATGCCTTCCAATTTAAACAAAGTTTGAAATGTAAGAAAACATAAAATATGCCATCCAATTTAAACCAAGTTTGAAATGTAATAAAACATAAAATATGCCATCCAATTTAAACAAAGTTTGAAATGTTAAAAAACATAAAACATGCCATTCAATTTAAACAAAGTTTGAAATGTAATAAAAAAATAAAATATGCCATCCAATTTAAACAAAGTTTGAAATGTAATAAAACATACCATTCAATGTAAACAAAGTTTGAAATGTAACAAAACATAAAATATGCCATCCAATTTAAACAAAGCTTGAAATGTAATAAAACATAAAATATACCATCCAATTTAAACAAAGCTTGAAATGTAATAAAACATAAAATATACCATCCAATTTAAACGAAGTTTGAAATGTGATATAACATAAAATATACCATCCAATTTAAACGAAGTTTGAAATGTGATATAATTATATAATAGTTACTGATATGGAGATACAGGATATACAGACAACCCAAGGGCAGTCTGTCTATCCTGATATTGCACTCCATATCAGTAACTATTGTGTTTATTGCATTGAAGACCAGAATCTGACACATACAATATAAATGCATAGAATTTTTTAATCAGGATCATTGAAGGTTTCCCTAGGCGTTATCACCTTCGTTATTACCTAATTTGAATTGACTACAGCAATTGTTTGAATGGTGTTAATCTTCTAATGAGAATAAAATGAGATTATAAGTAACATTGTAATTTATTAAAATGTAAACAAACAAATATCCGTGTACACGGTTTTTGGACCGGTCTATATCAGCATTCCAGTCTATATCGTAGAATAGCGAAGGTCACATGGAGTGTTCAGCCAATTAAATGTATGATTTTTATTCTGATATGCAATAACATAAATTCTAACATGACTTCCTTCTTTCGCTTTGTAAACAAACGAGTGATTTATCGATTGGGTATAATCTCATTAGCACATGTGCTGGTGCATGTGACTGACTTTCCCGTCGTAAATGTACATGTTGATTAATTATCGTCTGCTCGAACTTGGCAGCATAAATTGTGTGTGACATATTCCACAAACGTAAATATAAATATCCGTCTTCCAATCAAAGTATACTACCGTATTTGTACTCTTAAGACTTATCAGAATCGAAATAATTCATGGAAGCCAGAATGTGCTTTGAGTTTTAACATGGGTTGGCGGATATTAGTATTTTATCCCTAGCCAGATTTATTTCTTAAATATACCATCCAATTTAAACGAAGTTTGAAATCTAATAAAATGTATATATACACATATAAAAGGTTACATTTGATCTAAATGTGGCATACTGGTGCTAAAACCTACTTGTATCATCATTATTTCAATATATTGTTGAAATTGTAGTCAATTTCTGTAATACATTGTAGTCACATTGGGATTGTAATTGTTATTACACAGAAAAACTGGGGCTGTCATGGTCGTGATCGTATGGTAGATGGATTTACAACTACCTATGCAATCAGTGCCTATCACCACTGAAGTTGTGAGTTTGAATTCCACTCATGGCGAGGTATACTCAATACAACATTATGTGATCAAGTTTGTCAGTGACTCAGGTCGGTGGTTTTCTCCGAGTACTCCGGTTTCCTCCACCAATAAAACTGACAGCCATGATATAACTTAAATATTGTTGAAAGTGGAGTTAAACACAATAACCCTATGGCCAAAAAAAAATATGTGTGTTTACTGTCACATGACAAAAAAATCTAGGGTCGGTCGGTCGGGATTATTATTATTTTTTTTTTTTTATTATCGGCAAAACTGGAAATAGTCGTTCCCGGTTCCGGAATCCGATTCCGGTACTTCATTTTCGAAATTTCCGGTAAAATGACGAAATATGCAGTTTTTCTACCTTCTTTGCTCTCAATTTTGACAAAAAGCTAACAGTTGAATAAATAAAACATTGGTGCTGGTTAAACAACAAAAATGGTTATCCGAATTCTGTGTAAAAATTCATAGGGTCGCTAGCAAAAATTAGGATCGGTCGGGTGACCGTAAACACACATTTTATTTTTTTGGCCTAACCCTAACACAGGATAACTTTGTAGTAATTTAAGATATTAGGGTTGTAATTGTTCTTTAGTTTACACTTTTTTTCTGATTTGTACAGACTTGAGTGTAACATGTTAAATCATACATTTGAAGGAAGTATTACTATACTATAAGAATGCTAGGATTATACATGAATCAGTAACATAGATATATGATGATCATATTATAATATACTTACTTCCTTTGTCAGGTTTGTTATTAGATCTTGTCTTTGCTGCTTCACTCTGCTGTAAATAAACACAATACTGTATAATCATCTCCTAGTACATTTAACTAAACATATTTAAGTAAAATCAGAAACTAGACAAATAAGAATCACCGAGTGGTACATGTCCCCTTCTGTTTGACATATCTTTGGAGATAAAAATTAATAAAATATTTGATTCCTTGTATTGTATCAGTGTTGTAGGTATAAATTTCTCAGCAAAACTGCTGTGAAATCTATGTAAATAATCTTCATTACTATGGATTCTGCCATAAAAATGTGATTTGAATCCCCATGTTAATTATATATATATATATATATTTTTTCACATTTTTATAACAATGTTTAATACTTAAAATTTAATTATTTCTTCCTTCATTTTATAATAATCCAATAATACAAGATTATGTCTACCTGATTACTCAAAAATTACTATTGTGTTCTATTGTAATTTACAACTACATATGTAATCAGTGTCGATCACCACTAAAGTTGTGAGTTTGAATCCTGCTCAGGCGAGGTGTACTTGTTACAACATTATGTGATAAAGTTTGTCAGTGACTTGTGGCAGGTCTGTGGTTTTCTCTGGGTACTCCGGTTTCCTCCAACAACAAAACTGGTAACCACGATATAACTGAAATATTGTTGAAAGTAGCGTTAAACACAATGATCCTAACCCTCTATTGTAATTTGCTTGTATAATAAATACGATTAAAAATCTAAATTATATTGTTAATTTATTGACATTTACAACCATATACAAGCAAATAAAATAACATGAAATAAATCTGATTATCTATTTTATACTGACCTGTGTAATACTTGATAATAATACTTGTTAATATCAATCAGAATCCAGCTCTTTTGGGTAAGTTTGATTTTTATTACTGAGCTGTGTTATATTGATATCAGTATCTATTAACCAATCAGAATCCAGCCCTTTCCCTTTTGAGTAAATTTGATTTTTATTACTGACCTGTGTTATATTATTAGTATTTATTAACCAATCAGAATCCAGCCCTTTTGAGTATGTTTGATTTTTATTACTGACCTGTGTTATATTGATATCAGTATCTATTAACCAATCAGAACCCAGCTATTTTGAGTAAGTTTGATTTTTATTACTGACCTGTGTTAATTGATATTTGTGCCTATTAACCAATCAGAATCCAGCTAGTTTGAGTAAGTTTGATTTTTATTACTGACCTGTGTTATATTGATATTTGTGCCTATTAACCAATCAGGGTCTGGTTTGTCTTTGTCTATCACATTATAACCTTTATTAACAGAAACCTGTGTTCTGAATGTCTTTGTTTGTTGGTCTACAATTTCTCTCAATTCTTCTACTGTTTCTTTAAAGATCTGAAAATAGACACAAGAGCGAGTGAGTGAAGGATTATTGTTGGATGCCAAATGAGCAATTTTTTAGTTATATCATTGCGAGAACAAGTGTTTTTTGACAAGTTGATGATGTCTGTTTTGTACTAGACCAATATGCTTAATGGTATTTTTTAGCGCTGGATCACTGGAAAAAAAATTAATACTGAGGTAGACACATTATATTGACTCTGAGATGATCAGTCTTTGATATTGCTCCTTAAAGCTGTGTATTTAGGGGAAGCATCAAATATCACTTTTCGTATTGAGTTTTATCTGACTAGGGATCGTACCCATCAGCACCTGATGCACAATAACACAAACGAGTCAATTTGATAATAGGAACAAACAGATTCAATTGCTATTTTTTATTTGAACATGTTGAAATAAGAAAATCATTCATAACTAAATAGCTACATTCTGGAATTTAAAATCTATAACAAAGACACATTTACTTACAGACCCTAAATCAGACAATTAAATATAACAGGGACATTGGAGGCAGAGTTGCTAAAAATAGTTGACTTTAGAGTACAAGACTAACACCACTGATGTCTATTCCCAACATGTTACCTATCTCATGTTAAAAGTTTCCAAACACAAGACTGTGTTTTCACTGGTCAGTTCAGTATATCTGTCCAGATTTACCTCCTCCATTATGTCTGGTAGTCACAACATTGCCGAAAAAAAATTGCTGAAAGTGGCAATAAACAGCAATAACCCAATAAATACAACTCGTCTTGTATGATCATTGTTTTCAAGATTCCCTTGAATGGTCACACAATTCTGATGAGCTGGACCTAACTTTCTGGGGAGGAATGTGATGGTCACAGAATTCTGATGAGCTGGACCTAACTTTCTGGGGAGGAATGTGATGGTCACACAATTCTGATGAGCTGGACCTAACTTTCTGGGGAGGAATGTGATGGTCACACAATTCTGATGAGCTGGACCTAACTTTCTGGGGAGGAATGTGATACTTACACTGGCTTGTTTAAGGTATCCCATCTCAGCAACTTTTAGAGCTTCAGCATGTTTCTTTTGTGCCTTTAATCCTAAAACCTGTCTATAATAGGCTTTTATGTTGTTTTCATTTATACGTATTGCTGAAAAATAATCACGAGAAGCATTGATTTAAATATAGAATAGAAATACAGTTATACAAGTGATTTAAAGCTCTGATATCATACAGATGAGATATGAAATATGCCAATCATGTATATTTATTAATCATTTTTTAATACCTATAGACTCACCTGAGCCTGTATCACTAAGCTCGTTGTTAGTGCATAAGTCTAATTTTTTAGAAACAATATTTTATACATTTTCACATATGATCCTATGTTAAACTTTAATCAATTAATATCATACTTAAAATTAAAAATGATTAACACAAAATGTAGTCAAATATTTACAAATAGTAATCTTCTACACATGTGTTTTAAATGTACACATGTTTTAAAACCATATCAATAAATGTGGAAATTAATTTTTTTCCACATTGCTAAGAAAAAAAATCCTGCTGTCACTAATGGAACAAACATTTATATTTGAAGACCTGCCAATCTGTGAGAGAATCACACATTTTTACTCCATATTTCGGAAACATTCCTTGGATGTTGTTTCACATTTTCCCTTGGGTTTATTTTTCCAGTGGTTTTAGAGGAAATGTCAAAAGTATGAAAATTTATGGACAGACAACGGATGTTAAGTGATGGCAATAGCTCGTATGACCCTTTGGTGAGCTAAAAATAACACAAAATTTTCAGTCTAAACTTCATTTATGTAATAATTTGCATTGTTAATTAGTCCTGGTATATTTTGATACTTACCTGATTCACAGTCCTGTATAGCCTCCTGGTACATATCCTGTAAGTATATTTAAAAGTACATTGATATCATATTTTGTTTGGTTTCTTTTGATCGATTGATTTTTGGTGTTTAACGCCACTTTCAGCTATATCATGGCGACCAGTTTTAGTGGTGGAAGAAGCAGGAGTACTCGGAGAGATCCATCGACCATGGGCAAGCAACTGGTAAACTTTATCACTTGCGGCTACGAGTCGAGTGCACCCTTTTTTATAATTTACAAATCCGGGCACGAACCCATGCCGTATTGGTGATAGGCTTGTATGAGTTGTTAGGTAATCCAACTACCTAACTCATTGAGCCACCTGTGCCCTTGGGTTTCTTTTGAAATTTTGACATAATAAACTAAAAGTATTGTTATAAGCCATGATAAAATTTTTACACTAAATTAACCCTGTATTCGTGATAAAATATGCTAAAATACATTGGTATTTTGATGTGTTTGTTAATGAAATGCCTTTCTGATTATGAATCAACATGACATACAGAGATTGTGCTTGGGAAACTGACCCAAGATGACTAAATATGGAAGCAATATGTGTATTTATATGATTAGTGTATTATTTTGACTATTTTGTAATTAAACCAATTGTTCATTAAAACATCTTTGTTATGGATTTTGACAGTTCAAATGCAGAAAAATAAAGGGAAAATGAGATATGCTACCATAGGAGTTCCTAGGGAGAAAATAGATTTACATACAAATCAATTATTCAACTTTTATAGAAATAAAGAAGAGAATATGTCTTTAAGATTCTAGTGAAATATCTCAGTCTAAGAATATCAATTGAATCTACGTAATAGTAATAGAAATAAAGACAAAATATGAATACAAAATAAATGACATATCAATTGTTTGCTTTAACCAAAGCTGTCATCTTTAATAATAATAGATACATTGTGCAAAATTTTCTGCTTGATTTCTGAATGGTAAAGAAATGGTATAAATATGTGCAAGTATCTACAATTCAAGGTGACAGGTAGGTCAACTTTGACCATTTGGATAGAGCACTAACAAGAACATTTTCACACTTATTTGTCAAGGAATAAAGGTGCAACAGCACTATTAAACAAGATTTGTTTGAATTCATATTGTCCATGTTTTACACTAATTATGTACTTGATGGTTAGGACTAACCTTTTTAAGACAACAGAAAGCTCTGTTAGAGAAGAGAGTTGATAGGAATTCTTTGTCGACCTCATGATAAAATCTGGTACTAAGTATACGGGCTATAAATAAAGCATTTCTGTAGTGCATCCAGGCAATGTCATAATGACATTCCTTAAATAATATATTTCCTTCATCCTTTAGATCCTGCATTAAATGGAGCAATGTTCCCTACAAAACATAAATGTGTCAATTAATGGAGCAGTGTCCCCTACAAAATATAAATGTGTCAATCAATGGAGCAGTGTCCCCTACAAAATATAAATGTGTCAATTAAGGCAATGTACTTCAGGAAAAAATGTTCAACACATAAACTATTACTATGTAATCATGATGAAACATTACCATATATCTAAAACTTTTACCCTTCATCTAGTATCATACCTGTTAACCCTCTCACTTTGAGCGGGAGTCTCCTGCATAAGAGCCTTATCTCCCGCATGGTCTTTGTCTCCTGCGCGGGAGACATTAATCTCCAGCACACACCTTTTCCTCCCGCACGATCTCCCCCCAACAAAAAAATCAAGTACAATAAAATCTCGACCTACATTTTGCGATCAATATTTCTGGAAATTCCCATTTGGAACTCCCGCGCTGATGAAAAACGCCGAGAGATACGAATGGTAAAGGTGTTTAAATGTAATCCGGTTATTGATCTGTTTGACACCTTTACAGGTAAATTGGGTCATGGAGATTAATTAAGGTGTTGATGATTATACAACAATTATCCACTGACAGTTAATTGGGGATAAGGAAGTGGGTTTGTGGCACATGCTTAGATGATTAGAAGTGTGATAGCGGCAATTAAAAATAGTTATAAACCGTTGTGCAAACAGGAGTCGGACAACCTTTGATGCCGAGGAAAACTTCTTATTTCGATCAAACGTGCAATGAATTCATCTCGGATTGAGTTGTTATGGCTTGTTTGGGACCAAAGCCGATCAAAGTATTATTTAAGGACCAAGTTCCAGGATGGAATTGATAAACCACAAAAATGCCGAAACGTATGCTATCACCCAACGCACCTGCAGCAAAGTGACTTTTTAATTTTAGTGCTCTATGACTTTATTGTTCAGAACATTCTGTCTTCATTGTTATTGCTTTGTTATCGAACATTCTGTCTTCATTGTTATTGCTTTGTTATAACCTTATGATTATGAATAAATTATAAATACAGTTTTTATCCTTCATCCATCATATGAAACACTACTAATAAGACAGAAATGTAAACAATATACAGGTATATTGAAATGGGATGCAGTTGGTTCAATATTGAAACAAACAAAAAGAAAACATCAATTAACAATAAAAACATGCATCAAATACGTCGATAAAAAATCTCCAGCCAAAAATTTACAAATCTCCAGTTGTAGCATAGCAACTCTATCACATGTATGCAACTACAAGGTACAATTTTGTGCATTTAAAGGCGACGCACAAAATCTCCCCCTTAGAAGAGTTGGTAGGAGGGGAGATCTCCCCCCTAGCAGTTCCCAGAGGTTAACAGGTATGTAGTATTAAAAGACCAAGGACTATAAACATTGAATTACTCTCTGGTTACACACAGTGCTAGTACTACTGATTCAGCTTTGGAAGGAAATATTTTGTTTTCTTATTTCCATTGACATCAATGTTAAAATAAGGATCAATGGTGGCCATCTTGGATTTTTGACAATACAATACTATACGATAAGATATGATACAATACAACATTTCTTTATTGCTAATTAAAGGCACCCTTTTGGGTAATAAATTTCATACATTGCTTGCATATTGATACAAATTATGATTGTTAAGGCCATGTAAAATTAATTATCTGGTTCTTAGATACCGCCGCATCGGCAAAAAATTGGCCGCTGGCTTGTATTTATCGCCAAACAAAAATAAATACAACGGTAAAAAAGTCTGCGTTCAAATTTTCGCACCTTTTAACTTGAATTAATCAAAGAGAGATAACTCCAATTTAACGTTGAAGAATTTCGGAATACTCTTGTGTTTTCCTCTGATTGTACGAAGTCGTTACTTCCGGTAATTCCGAATGGTAACAATCGATAAAATGGAACCTAAAGTTTGGACCAATATGCATATAAATACAAAAATTAAATACCCCCCCCTCCCTCATCATTTTTTTTGACAGTCAGTATCTGAGAACCAGATAATTAATTTTACATGGCCTAACATACACAAAACAGAAAGAAAAGAAAAACAGATATCATCATACATATGAAATAAACAGACATGTGACAAATGTTTAACACATATATAAGATACAGTACAAGACAACCACAGTAAGTCAATAAAGTCCTCCTCCTGCACTAGTTCTACTAAAAATGATTATTGTCTAGCAAAAGTCATCACAAGCAGAATCTGTTTGAAAAGTGCAGGAAGGCAGAAGGAATTTAGAGAAAAAATAAACACATTAAAATCATGAGCGAGTGATTAATTTTCAATGACAAGGAGATTGACATTTAGATTTTAAAAAATGTCACAGTGACCTCATTCTTATCAATGACACTCTGTCATGTCATAATATATATATATAATGCTTAGAAAGTTTACAAATTTCACTGTTAATTACATGTATTGAAGGAACATACTTATCTTATTATTATTGATATAATTGTTATATACTTTTTACTGAATGTATGCCTTGTACATGTAAAAAGGAGAGAGCTTGTATAGGCATAGCCTGTTGCTCAATCCCATTTATATGCAGTTGTGAATAAAATATGTTTAAAACAAATATATATATACATGCAAAATATGAATGCACTGGAACATAGGACAAAAAGTTCTACTACAGACATACGTGTTAGAAGAAAAGAAGCAGAATTCACTGCAAAACAATGTCTCCCTTCGTTGAAGGGGAGGTACATTAATAAGGTTCAGAGGGGTTTATTTTGTTTAGGTATCTGTAATATTTAATAATATAAGTCTACACAACAACAAAAAGTAGGACCTGTAGACAGTTATTATGTTGAGTATTCAACTATAAAATGTTAATAGAAATAAATCCTGGTAATATTAATGGTAATATTTATGGTAATATTTATACTTACTTTTGTTACTCTTGGCTCTTGATCCACTCTGAAATCATTTAAATAAATTTACAAAGCAAGTATAGGCACTATTTACTGTCAATAGACATACAAGTAACACCTTACTCTATGGATGATTTATTAGTACAAGTTATTTACAAATACTACATTGACAGAGTAAATTATTATTTAATCAAAATATCAACTCCAACTAGTAATCTACCTATCATAGGTGAAAACTTAATCTGATAATTAAGATTAATAAGATATATTGATGGTCACCTCTTTGGAATCATGATAATTATTTTGTTCATAACATGATAACCAAAATTGGTTAAGGTCTCCTATTCATCATTGTAGTCGATCAATACTAAACTAAAGTTCCTTCATTTGTGCAAGACTAAGTCTCCATTTCACAAAGATACTTCATGTCAAATACAATTACATTTACATTGCTGGTTCTGGATATCAGTTTTACTATTTAAATACGTTCTGAAAGATGATAACAGAACTTGTCTCAGTTTTTTCACATTATATCTTTTGTTTGGCCTAATTGGTGTTACATAATAAATAATTCTTATTTCGTGACTACTATACATACATCAATAAATCCCAATACTGGCTGATTCTCTCACGTCTGTCTTCTCTTTTACAGACCTCATCAAAATCTGTTGGAACATCACCAGCATATACACCATTAGACCAGGAAGGATCCATTGTCCTTTTATTTGCCTATAAATTCATTATAAAAAAAATTGGGAATAAGACAGCATAAATTTTGAAAGTTACAGGCGATTTATTTTTTAGCACAACAGTAAAACAATTTAAAACAAATCCATTGTAGTCATAACTGGTTAAGTGAGCAAGACCAACACAAATTTTACAGTGCTAGCCTAGATCAGTGAAAAATCAACCCAAGCATATAGACATGTTACTCCACTCTTAACACATTATCCCAACTCCAAACGTCATTTCTCTTACTTCTTAACGTTCTGTGGAAAAGCAACAACTACCATTTTCACAACGACATCAACACAGCTGTCCCCACCTCCCCCACGAACGTTGACACGCAAATTATAATATGAAGCTGCTTATCTATGAACTTTGACATGATTTTGAGATATAAATAAAAAATATTGACTTTGGTTTCAATGACAACATGGTATTTAACACCACTTTCAACAATATTTCAGTTCCATTGTGGCAGTCAGTTTAATTGGTGGAGGAAACCCTAGTACCTGGCAGACATGGGGTAATCCAGAGTTCTTGAAAAGATTTTGATCTTGTCAGACATTCGGACTGACAAGAGGGCAAGTTTTGTCAGTCCAAACAAATATTTGTCAGTCCGAATAATTTTTGCTATTTTTATTAATATAAATCATTTTTATATATTAATTGAATCTAGACAATGAGCAGTTCATTAATGATAACAAAACTCATTTAACTACACTGTCACATATTCTATCTCATACTCTATTATTCTGTTGATGCTTCTAATGGTTTCCTCCTCACTCATCTCACACTCAGAGCTACTCATCTCACTTTCTCTTTCACTTTCAGTTTCACTATCTTCCTCATCTGTTTGATCTACAACATTCACTGGTTCTGTCTGATCTTCCTGCTCATTCTCTTTATCACTTCCCTCAACCTCATTCTCATCAACAACTGTAACTTCAGTCTCTTGTTTCTCTCAGGTGGCAACATTTTCTTGCTTCCGTTTTAACCCAGGTTTAGCGTTTGGGGAGAAAGATATCGGCCATCCTGCCATTTAGTTAAATATTTGTCCTTGACCGGACAAGGTAAATTGCGGAATAGAAAAATAATATCGGAAAGGAAACAAACTTTTTACGGACATTTTTTACTAGTCCGGCGGACCAACAAAGAATCAATTTTTGTTGGCCAATCCGACAAAACCGACACTTTTCAGGAACTCTGATAATTGTAATTTGTAATCGTAATCAGTTGTAATTGATTACATTTTTTCATGTAATCGGATGTAATCAGCCATTTTTTAGATTAGATGTAATCGTAATGTAATAGATTACATTCATTTTGACCCTGTAATCATGATTACTTTCTGATTACATTTAGATTACTTTTCATCGTTTTGACTTATTTTGTCTCGACTGAAACATATCTCCTTAGATATTTAATGTAAGATTTATGTAAATGAATTTTCTTCATGAAATTCATTAAACAAATAATGTAGAATGGTTTACTAGAAAAAATCTAAAGTTTATTGACATCTAAATAAAAAAATATGTAATGAAATTCAATTGTTAAAAACTCCAAAAAAAAATCTATTAAAATTAAGTGGCAATCACAACATGATCAAAAGATATTATTCTATGCTTAATTGCAATCAAAACTATCACAGGTACAAAAAATATTATGTATTAATTATGGCTTCCAAGACTTGATATCCAAACAAACAATATCTCAATTTCAATACGATTTCAAAATTTCAGTGAAAACAGTTTGTCGGCTTGTGTAAAACACAACAAGCTCTAAAATTTATCTGACAGAACTTTCAAGATTTCATATATGAAATTGCTTCTAAGATAAAGAAATATTTTATATAAACCAAAACATAGGTATCTCATGAAGATTTCTAATACAAGTTTAAAAAGAGATCTAAATTTCAATAAAGATATTATATAAAAAGCAAAATGTAAATTATATAGTAAGAATAACAAAATATTTTCAATCATACATATTACAAATTAAGTGATAAATAGCAAGTTGTAATATTTGTAAAATTTTGGATTTTTTTAAAAGAACATTCCAATGTATCTGACATTCAGAGATATGTGATATTTCTGCTTTTTATTTTGGTGCTGATTTTCCTTTTAATATTGGATTATATGATCATTTTCATTATTTGTGGGTTACTATGCAACCTGTAATGGAAATTTTATTAAATCTATTTGCATAAATTAAGGATTTAGTTTTCATATTTAGACTGAGAAATTGTGCATATTTTTAAGCAAGTTTTTAGAACCAGAATGACTTTTGTTTTTTTATCTTCTGAATTATATATCACATTGAAATGGTATGAAATTTAGTAATGGTGATTGTTACATAATTTGGTGTCATAAATAAGATCATAATTACAAATTTTATCTGTGGCACAGGTTAACTACTAGTTTATTATCCACAACTTTTGACAGGATGTTTGAAATTATTATTAAAATGTGCAAATGTATGTCATAATATTTACTAATAGTATAAGATGGAATGAATATTGGTTATAGTAATAAGACACAACATATTTTTAAAAAAAAGGAAAATGAGAATTGCTGTTTATAATTTACAATGTATTGTATGTTATTGCATGTAATGATCACATTAAAACTGAATTGTAATTCATAGTTCTGAGTAAGAAATACATTAAATAAGAGATATTGGACAGATAAACAGACAAAATAACATAAAACACCAATATATTGGTTGTCATGACATTAAATGTAATCGATTACATTTACAAATTAATTGTAATTTAATCGATTACATTTTAAAATTGATGTAATCGTAATGTAATGACTAATGTAATCATGAAAATTGCAAAGTAATTGTAATGTAATCAATTACATTTGAATGTAATTGACCCCCAAGTCTGGTACCCGGAGAAAACCACAGACCTGTCATGACTGCAACAATATAACTGAAATATTGCTGACATAAGACAAATTATGCAAAAAAAAACATTTGAAGTGGACAAGTCGCAATAATAGTTAGCTACCTTCTCTCATATTACATGGATAGTCGACTTTCCCATTGATAGAAACAAGTGCCTGACTGTGATATATGAGCTGAGCAGGAAATTAAGTTTTTTCATAATAAAGTATTAAAACAGGAAGTTTACTATGTCACTATGACCATATTAATGACCAAGTATTAATTGCGAACCATAGGCATGGTAGTATATAATGAAAACTACAAATAATAGACCAATTTATTTTTAGCTTTGACAACATTTTAAATGATCTATAAACTGTGTGGGACAGTTAGCATTCTCTTTTGTAATATTACTGTCTGAAGTCTGAAGTCGTCATGACATGACATGTTTACTTTCACTTTCAATTGTTCAACAAAAAATTAATTAATTATTGCTTTCTAATGTGTGGGTAAGTATTAACCTACAATCACCCTTCGTCGATATGCATTGTCACACAACTGACACCACTGTTAATTAGTTTAGGTCTAAAGTAAAAAGTTGGAATTCCTCGTGTGGAAGGTTTTGAGAAACATTAACTTTACAAAACGAATTTTATATGTAGATTTTAATATAGGCATATATTTTTCATTAAAGCAAAAGAAAATGATATCATGTTTATTTCTTTATGCTGTATATTATATATATGACAAATAATATTATCTATTTTCTTA
Source organism: Bathymodiolus septemdierum (assembly GCA_963383655.1). NCBI lineage: Eukaryota > Metazoa > Mollusca > Bivalvia > Mytilida > Modiolidae > Bathymodiolus > Bathymodiolus septemdierum. Next base: position 31,060,635 of record OY726522.1, read on the forward strand.
TAAAATACATTCGTTTCTTTAAATTATAATAAACTATATCGGATCCGTGTCAAACATTTATTTAGCCAATAACTTAATACCATATGATCACTACAAATAAAGGAACAACATGCAGCAACGGCCTATTAAATTTTATCATTTGTGCTGTATGTCACTTATGTATATAAATTAGGATTTGGACACCTGAATTTCCATGCTAATAATATTGCATTTTACTTAACAAATATAAAGCAACGAATCCATGACCATGCAATTCAAAACCTTAATTGCTCAATTAGAGAATGTTCGAAACTAGAATTTTTTCAAAATGTGTTTAAAATTAATGAAAGACCTGCATACACTGATATATGTAAATTTAAGAGGATAGGTCTACTCTATGCAAATTTAGAATTAGTGCCCACTCTCTTGAAATTGAGAAGGGCAGGTACTATAATATTCCACGTGAAAATCGTGCCACGGTTTGCTTATCATGCAAAGCTAAAGTAGAAGATGAATTACATCTTTTCCTTGACTGCCCATCTTATGCACATTTAAGGCAAGACTTTTTTAAAAAAATCAAAAGTATCTTAGGTGAAGTAAATCAAAAAGTTTTCAATAAACGTCAAATGATAGCCCTACTGAACAGCAATTCACCAAAACTTCTCAATATCATTGTCAATTTTATGAATAAATGCATGTCCAAGAGAAATTCATCCTAGTCAACGTTTATATAACAAATAAAATGAATACATTTTCACTCTATATGTTATATATATTTATACATGTACGTATGCAAGCTGATGCCACTGTCGCTCCCACATGTATTGATATTATATATATTTTACATGTATATCTTTCTTTATGTGTCATAACCATCTATTGTAAATGTGTTAGTACCAATAAATATTGTCTATTGTCTATTGTATATAAAACATAGACTTTCTATGTGTTTATAAAAAAAAACTACATTTAAGGTCAAAGATCCTGTATTGTCATATATTTACTTGTTTACTAATACATTTTACAACAGATTAACAGAAATTAAAACAATTCATTTTGGCTATCCTGTTTATAATGGCCTTTGGTTTTATTGACCCGAACACTTTTAAATTATTTGGCTTTCCAATATATCGAAATTGAGCATATCTAATGAAATGTATTCAAGAAACGTGTCGTGTGCACTCAATTTTATATTTACGTTTCTATTAATACTATCACACTGCTGGTTGACTATTATTACCCGGGGATATCATCCGCCCAGTAGTCAGTGTTTCTATCACAGGGTCGATACCACTGCTGGTTGACTATTAGTACCCGGGGATATCATCCGCCCAGTAGTCAGTGTTTCGGCACTGACATTGTTTATTAGATATATTTATTATTAACATTTACACTTCCTAAGCTAAGGTTCTCCTCTCGCAGGCATATGTGACATTAGTCGATTTTTTGCTATCCTGTCTAGACCCTTACATGTGGCTTTATTGCTCTCAATTAATGGAGAAAATTTTACGTCGGTTAACATTTAAATCGTGTCTTTGCTATCATTCAAATTCTAGATTTTTTAATCGACAACATATTTGACTTGTTTGGTGGACCGGTGTTTCAACAGACGATTTGTATTCCTATGTGTACGAATTGTACTCCGCTACTCGCCAATTTGTTTCTATGTGCTTATGAGGCAGACTTCCTTCAAGGGCCCCGAAGAATAAAGATAGAAAATCAACACATGCCTTTAATTCCAGTTTTCGCTATATAGATGATGTTCTGTCACCGAACAGTTCTCGATTCTGTCATTATCCATATCCCATCTATACAATTAAGCTTGAAGTTAATGATACTACTGATATTCAAAAGTTTGCTTCTTATCTTGACCTTCACATTGAAATTGACAATGGAGGAAGATTAAACACAACACTCTACGACAAACGCTATGACTTCACCTTTCCAATAGTCAACTTCCCTTTCATCAGTAGCAATATTCCAGCATCACCAGCGTATGGAGTTTACATTTCACAACTCATACGTTATTCTAAAGTTTGTGCCACAGAGCTCAGCTGCTAACACAAAAGCTACCCAAACAAGGCTACGTTGCTCTTAGGCTAAAGTTATCGCTACAAAAAGTATACGGTCGTCATCACAATCTGTTTAACCGTTACGAAATATCAATATCTCAAATGACAATTGATCTTTCATTTTTACGTAAATGTTTCAGTCTTTCTTCTATCACTGCCAAGACTTTTACCGGACTTTACTGTATATATAAGTAACACGGTGGGTGTCTTATATGAAGCAGGAACTGCTTACCCTTCGCGAACACCTGAGTTCACCCCGGTTTTTTGGTGGGGTCCGTGTTGCTCATCTTTTTATTTTTTTGTATTGTCCTATTATCACTGTATTGTAACCGAGCCGGTAGCCGGGAGTTTGGATTGATCCAACATGGACGCACTCGAGTTAGATCAGGTCAGTTTGCTCTCATTATTTTAACTTTCAAGCAATTTTCTGAATTATATTTTATGCCAGCTGAAAGTGATTAACAAATGTATATCTAAGAAAGTCATACGCACAAGTTTCCTCACGGTGTAACCGAACATTACTGATATACAGCGTCAGACGTGTGTGTTTTGGGTAAATAGAATTTAAAAGTGAACTTTTCTTTAAGTTTTTTGAAAATATCCTTAGAATTCCGAATTGCAATGCCTCAATATACGTCAAAAATGTATACTGTATCACTTTATAGCTATAGCTATGGGCGAATCAGCAAAGAAGTGATGTAAATATATGTTTGTTTACAACCCACGATCCGTCAGGTTAACGGTTTGGATGGAACACACAACATGCTAAGTTCACGGTTTGGATATATAGAGGGAAACGGTTTGGATAGTCTTAAGATTTTTCAGAAAGCTTTATTTTAGGCGACAAATCCATTCCAGACATTATTTCAGGAAAAAAAGATTTAAATATACTAAGATTTATTACCACCATTCGGAAGAGAATATGCACATAACATAAAGAGTTAAAATGACATTTCAAATATAAATGTGACTGTCTATGGTTTGATGGAATAAAGACAATATGTGCTAACGGCACATCTCTATATCATAACATCCCGTAAGTTTTTCTTTTCTTCTAATTCGATTTGCATATTTTTCATCATTTGTGGGAGTAGTATGCACCTATTACTTTTTTGTAGAGTATGGATGTAAATGCAGTAGTTCCAAATAATTGATTAAAATTGTAGCACAAAATATCGTTTTAACAGAGTACACCAATGCAGTGCACACAAAGTAACATATCATAGAGTACGCCCTTTACATATTGTGAGTATGCCCCGCCGCAAATAATTGACAGCGATCCAGATCACTGGATTGAGAAAATTAAATAACCTCCATGTGGTGACCTTCTGTCGTTGCTTTTGGTGGTAAGTTGGTGCAATTTCTGTCGTTTCTTTTGGTGATAAACTGGTACAATCATAGCATTTCCCAACATACGACCTTTTCTATTGATGAAACATTGAAAGAGCTATTTGATCCAGGTATAGTAAAATGTTGCACAAACATCGGCAAACGAATACCGAAGCAACAAGCCGAATAATCCAGAACATCATAGTTCCAAAAATATGGCAATACAGAGATTGCACAAAAAGAGACAATAGAAATAACAAGGACATGTGGTAATATTTTAGATTCGTCTCTTCTGTGATACTGCCTCACTGGCATACAACCTCTAGCAGGTTCATTTGGCTTAGAAACAACCGTTGACTTCCTTTTTGGATTCCGTCTTGCTCTGATAGGAGCATCAAACTCATGGTCCCTGAAATATGAATAAAATTGCCAATAAAAAATGAAGGGATATGGAATAAATCATCTTCGCTAGCCAAGGGTTACAATTCGGGTCCCCCTTCTCTCCACCCTTGGCGGATCTAGAATACATTTTGAAATTCGCGCGCAATGCCACCTGTTGGTTTATCGAAGTTGCGTCCCTTAGATAGTCGTAATCGCCAGCCAATCAGAATCGTTTTGTTATACGTATGTTGGAGAGTTGAAAACCACGTTTTAATCATCCTATAGTAGATGAACGCCGCACCATTAAAAGACTCATTCGATCACAACAGCGACAAGACATAGCATGTGAACGTAAACAATTCTACAGTCAAATACTTGAAGCGGAAGGTTCCAATAGTTTTTATAAACTTATTCGAAGAGGTATTTCAAACACTGTGAACAAACCAAAAGGCTTCAGAAGCGAAGGTAGAATTATAGTTAATCTAGTCGATCAATGTAAAGGCTTTTCAAATTTTTATGAAGACTTGGCAGTGCCAAAACAACTAGTAGAATTTAACTCTGACTACCAGAAAGATGTATCACAGCATATAGACTTGATTCGAGAAAGTATTAATAATATGGACAGCGATTTTATACCTATTTCCCATTATGAAGTTACCGCAGCTATAACTAAGTTAAATAACAAGAAATCTGGTGACGAATTCGGAATAAGTGCTGAACACTTTAAACTTGCTGGTCAATCTATAGTAGCCGCATTAGTAGAACTATTCAATGCCATTTTAGAACACGGTTACATCCCACCACAATTTCTATCAGGGATTATAACACCAGTATACAAAAAAGGACGTGATGCCACTGACTTTAGTAATTATAGAGGAATAACAGTCTCATGTACTATAGGGAAAATTCTGGAACACGTAATACTCAATCGAATTGAACATCTACTACCGTCACAACAGTCATCATTACAATTTGGTTTCACCAAAGGAACGTCTATACTTCTTGCAGCATTGGTTATCAATGAATCTATAATAGAAGCCAAGGAACTGAATTTACCACTATATATAGCTTTTCTCGATTCACAAAAAGCCTTCGATGTTGTAGACCATCAATCTCTAAAATGTAAACTTTTCTATAATGGTATTAACGGGAAAATATGGAGTCTCATGGATGCTTGGTACTTCAATCTATCATCAAGAGTTAAATGGTCTGGCCATATCAGTGATCCGTTTCCGATCCAACAAGGAGTCCGTCAGGGCGGCATTTTGTCTACATGTCTCTACAAAACCTATATCAATGAACTACTACTCACCCTTGAGCGTAACAGAGTTGGAACCCACATTGGAACAACGTATGTAGGCTGTCCTATGGTAGCAGATGACTTAGCTCTTCTCGCAAATTCCACTTCCGATTTACAACTAATGCTAGATGTTACAAACTCGATTTGCAAACAAAAAAAAATATGTTATTCATCCAGAGAAAAGTACAATTATAATGAGAATTCCGAAGAAGAGTACTCGTTTTGAGGTAACTGATTGGAAACTCAGCGATAAAGAAGTCTCAATATCACAAACTACTACTCATCTTGGCATACTACGTTCAACCAGGAATGACATTACATCCAACGTTGAAGACAGAATCTCTTGTGCGAGAAGAACAATCTATAGCTTAACCGGTACTGGATTACATGGAACCAATGGATTACCACCTACAACATGTATTAAACTATTCATTACATATGTACTTCCACGCCTTCTATAGAGAAGGCGTGGAAGTACATATGTAATGAATAGGATTAGAAACATTCATCCTAAAACCCACACATTTCAACTTATTAGAAAGATTTCACCTTAGTTTTCTGAGAAAAATTCAATGTCTACCATCTCGGTCAGTTAGAGGAATTACCTACTTATTGTTAGGAGTGAGACCTATTACCGCAGAAATCCACATTAGACAACTCAAATTATTATGTAGCATTATCAGAAATGAAAATGTAACGATAAAGAACATTCTATTGAGACAGATACATACAAAGTCCGATGATTCGAACAGTTGGTTTACCCATATCATCAATTTGCTTGAGCACTATGACCTGCCTACCATAAAAACATTATTACATATAGTACCGTGTAAGATAACGTGGAAAAGAGAAGTTAAACTAGCAGTAGATAAACTCTGGAATCAGAAACTGATCTCTGACTGTTCTCAAAAATCATCTTTAGCTTTCTGTGAAACCGCAATCTTGTCCATCGGAAACATCCATAGAATCTGGACCGCAGTTCAAAACAACATAAAAAATGTGCGCCGTGGTGGAATTAAGGCTAGATTGCTAACAGGTACATATATACTCCAATGCAATCGTAGCAAATTTAACCAACATGAAGTAAATGCGACTTGTCCTCTCTGTCAATTGGAAGACGAGGACACACTACACTTTCTCATTAAATGTAATGCTCTCTATGCCTATCGCAAGCAAGGAATCCATGAAGGAACTGAAAGATATTATTAGTGACATTGAGGAATCCGTCTGGAGAATTCTGTCAAATGACTTTAATCTACTGACTAATGTAATCTTGGAGCCGGATATACTAATTAGACGAAATCTACTAAAGTGCAATAATGAAATATTTAGTAAAATAGAGAACTGTACCAGAAGATTATGCTATGCTTTACATTGTGGTAGACTCCATATAACTAACTCAGGAATGTCGAAGAACTAGTTTTTATGATTTTATTTAGTTTTTTATCCAGTATCTGTGACTATAACTATATATAGGTGCACCAATCTAATGGTGGATAATACAAACAAAAGAAGAATGGCAGCTCCCAGTGAAGAAAAACTTATTTGTGATCAATTTAATTTGGAAGCACTTACTGTCAACCAATTGAAAGTTTCAAAGCTTTGGCAGATGGGAAAGATGTTTTCATTGGAACCAAAACGGGAAGTGGCAAATCGTTGTCATATGAGAGCATTTCGGTGCCATCTTTGTTTACATTTCGTCGATAACATGTGCTCCGTGTAAAACGTCTTCTGATTGGATACGTGTACTGGTAGCTGTAACCAATGAAATTTTAAAGCGCGAATCCTCAAAATGTATTCTAGATCTGCCAAGGATGGAGAGAAGGGGGACCCGAATCGTAACCCTTGGCTAGCGAAGATGGGAGTAAATGTACACGAGACAAAATCCCAATTAATACATGGAAAACAAAGCAATGGAACAACGCTTTTATTGTTGTTCTTCATCTTGAGGTCACCATGATGCCTTCAACAATGAAATCTTTCTCATACCTCATAGTAAATTCAAGACGGCCCCAGTAGCACCGGCTTAAGCAGAACTCATTGCTATCAATGCACTATTTTCAAACATTTGGTGAAGTAAACCTCAAAAAGTGACAATAGTAACAACCAAAATCCATGACGAGTCTGAAAAGAGAATAGCAACCTTTTTTGTATATTATCCAAACCGGAAATTTAACATTCATAATTTTCATCCAAACCGTAACCTATGTGTATTCCAAACCGTCACATGTTTTGAATATGACAGCAATCATACGCGTTCATTTCGGGGGGTTAAATGTGGTTAAAGGCAATTCAACGTGATAAAACCTTTACTTTATTACTTGTAAGTGAAAAAGTATACATATTATTTTCATAAATGAGTAAAATTATAATGATTATAGGCATATTTTGATAAAAAAAGATCAAAGGTTTCAGTTTTAACCACAAAAATCACTTTCTCTGATGGCTTAGCAGATTAAAATGCTTCAGTTGACAATGGTAAAATGTAAAAATGACATGCTAGTGTGTGTGCCTTCATTGTATCAAATCAAACCATATTAAAACATGATCTTGGACGTACAAAGTAGAAATAATCTTACCTGCATGTCACAATGTTCCGGTAATGGTCGCCATGTTGGATCAATCCAAACTCCCGGCTACCGGCTCGGTTACCATACAGTGATTATGTGTATTTATGTTCAGAAAGCCGTGTTGTGATGTCCGTTGCGATTTCCACGGGAAAACGATGTTCGGTTCGTCTTTGCATTCAGTTGTTTGTAGCCGGAGAGCTCATGTATTATTTACGTTATTCGTGTTTGTTGCGTATGGTGGTGTCCAACATATATTGTGTTGTGTTTTTGTTTTGTTTTTCTTCGTCTTGTGTATCCTATGTTGTCATCTTCTCTGGATTGTCCACTTTGATTGCTCCTTCGGTATTCTCTAACGTTTTTTACTTGTCACAATGGTCGTCAGTGTTACCATGTACAATGTCGCCTGTGTTCTGAGCCTCAGACGCCTTATCATGCGGATTATTGTCAGTTGTTTACTTCCCCAGGCACTTCTGTGATTATCAACGCAAAGGATATATTGTCACTGTCTATGCCCATATTTGCAAACCTGCGTCTCTTGTCTTGTTTCCTATGTCCAAGTCTAGGTTTAGGAGTGAGTTTTGACCCCCCTCTTCCTCGTCAGTCGAAGTGGAACTACTAGTAATCGCCAAAAGTAAATTACGATGCAATGTCCTCTTGTGTCTTTCTCGTCATTCTTTTCTTACAAGAAAGACGGACATCTCTTAATTTGGCTGTTGTTGTTACATTACGTGGAATTAAAATTGTTTTCTTATTTTGTAATACCGATTTTTGTTAACTCCATCACTAATTTGTTCCTCTAACGCTTACTTAGCTCACAAGAACTCAGGTGATCTTTTCCCATTACTCTGCGTATTCATCTTTCCATCTTTAAACATCCTTTTCTCAAGAACCATTAGGCCAAAATTCGACCAAACTTGGATGTGCTACTACTTGGATGGTCCTTTTCCAAATTTGTATCCTGGGACCTCGCCCGATATTCAAGATGGTCGCCACTGTTTTTCATTGGTTGAAAAGTAGCTTTGAACATCTTAGACCTCGTCAAAACAATTGAATGGAATGAAACCAAATTCGGTCCAAATAGTCCTTTGGTGGCCCCCTTCCAACATTATGTCCATTGACCCAGCTGATTTTGCAACTTTTGAGTTTCCAGTAATATCTTACGATTCGATTTATCTGATATTTTGAAATTACGTATAGATTGATATTATACATGTCAACATTGATGTTTTGATATCTGAATAATATCGTTCCTGCGTTATGACCCTTAAATATGCGTAATTTAATGTTTTTATTTGTTCGGGGCATTATCGTAAGTTTCACATATCTATATGACTAAATTTTACAATGTAGAAAGATAAAATAAAGGTCAAGTTTCATTTGAAAGTATCTGACTAATATCGTTCCAGGGTTTAGTCCGAGATTCCTCTGCCGTCCGACGGCTTTTTGTTCGACTTGCTGGATACGGTCCTCTGCCGTTCGACGGCAGAGGAATCTCGGACTACCCAGGGTTATACCCCTTACATTGTAATTATTTGCTAAATGATGTTTTTATTTGTAATTAGGCATTATCTTTAGCATAGGTTTCTGATAACCTTTGAATTTACAGTTAGATTGATAAAATACAGATCAAGGTAGGTTATGCCCCTTAATTGGGTCATTCTCTGACAACTTTTACGATAGTGACGGTAAATACTGCTTATGTGTCCCATTAATTTTACAGTAAAACAACAAACTTCAGTTACAATAAATATCGATATGTCGGTTGTTCATGTTAAATAGTATTTATTTCATTTAAATGCTTATAAAATTCATAAAAGGATAGACTGAAAAATGGTTTTGCAAATTTTCATTTTTACCGTCACATATAGAATAATACACGTGACGATAATGTCCCACAGCAGGGGTGCTTATTAGAGAAAGTGATTAAACCTTCAAACATATTGTTTTGTTTTAGTTTTAAAGGTTTAATCAATACAGTACACATTAAAGAATAATAAATACTAATTTCTTCTTTACTTTTTATATACAATTTATTCTTTATTTACTCTGAAATGTGTGTCCCATGAAATTCTTGTTTACCGTCACGAAAATATAGCGTTAATTTACGTCAAACATAAAAGTGACCCTGATATCATTGTCACGTCGGTACTTTCCTTTTGACGTCATTATCCTGGAGGAATGGCAGCGTTGATTGAATTCCAGCAGATATTAAAGAAATAAACTGGTAAGTATATTAAAATGCATTAGTACCTTTATTCAACGTCTTTATCAAACATAACACAAGTTCTTTAATTTACTTGTTGCAACAAATTAAACGTCTTGTAATAATAAAAATGTGTTCCCGTTAGCGATGCACATGTTTGATTTTCAGAATATTTTGCTATAATACACGGAATCAAACCCGAAAATCGGAATTGTCTTTACCGTAACAGTCTTTATCTTCACAAATTTCATGTGACGGTAGAGACAAAAATGTTGCGGTGGAGACTGGTATGGACACCAATTTTTGTATCACTACTTTGTTTAAGGTGTCAAACCACTAATTAATTTCTTTAAGGTTTTCTACTAAATTTGTGTTTTTTCGAGCCTACCTGGTCATTTCATCTTAAGTTTAACCTTTCCAAGACCATATATTTTCTGAAACGTACATGATTCCTCTACGTTCTGTCAAAATATCAGGGCATGTTTAAAATCTTGCAGTGAAATGCCATGCTACGGAAAGCACCTACTCTAAAAATAGCTCAGTCATCCCCAAGAAATTCAGTATTTATAGGTCATGCATCAAATCCTCCATAGAGGTATTAAAATACAACTAAATCCATCAAATTTGGGCTCAAAATAATCGCTATTTATTTAACTTCAATTATCAATTTTAATTAGTCCATTCCATTCAGTAGTTTTCACAATACTACAAAGTGAAAGGAACTTTTTTCTTGAAAAGGGACTACTTTCGTATATATTCCAAGCTCTGATTGGTGAATTAGTGGTTTGACACTTAAACGACAGATGTAGGAAAAAAGTTAAATATCTTGTATTCAACCTTCTCGCATTTGCCTTAATTATAAACATGTTTTCTTTATCTTTGTTTGATTATATTAACACGAGAATGAGTCGATTGAGATAATTTTTCTTCAACTTCGTGGTCGTATGGTAGTTGGATTTATAACTACCTGTGCAATCAGTTCCTATCACCACTAAAGTTGTGAATTCGAACCACGTTCGAGACGAGGTGTACTCGATAAAACATTATATGATAAAGTTTGTCAGTGACTTGCGGCAGACTGGTGATTTTCTCCGGATACTCCGGTTTCCTCCACCAATAAAACAAACATTTTACTGAGCTTTCCACAGGCACTTGTTTCATTCAAAAAATATATGCCCCCTCCTCTTCCTTACTTCAAGGTAAACATCTGCCCTTTTCCCCTTCCCCACTTCGCCTCAATATTTTTCGCTTATTTGTGATCCTTTCGCTTACCCAATTATATCGTTCCACTCCCGAGATATTTCTCTTTTCGACTGCTACATTTAAATATAACTACCCCCTCAGACGAATTGGACAAGAATATTCAGCGAACGTTGCATTTTCTATTTTTCAGTCATTGAAACGGATACAGCCACTTCCGGTCCGGTCTAAATTGATTTAGAAACTAAAAAAAAGGTGCTTTAAAAATCAAATGTCAGTAATTTGGAGTTGAACATATTTTTATAATTTGCATTGGAACAATTATCTGTATTTTAAAGGCTTACTTTACATTTGAGAGGAGATGATCATGATGGCAATGTTACACATGGCCGGTCTAGAGAATTCCGAATGCATATGAAAAATCAGCGCAAACCGGAAGTGGCTGTATCAGATTCAATGACTGAAAAATAGAAAATGCGACGTTCGCTGAATATTCTTGTCCAATTCGTCTGATTATACCCGGTAGGTATATTTAAATGTGGCAGTCGAAAAGAGAAATATCTCGGGAATGTAACAATATAATTGGGTCAGCGAAAGGATCACAAATAAGCGAAAAATATTGAGGCGAAGTGGGGAAGGGGAAAAGGGCAGATGTTTACCTTGAAGCAAGGAAGAGGAGGAGGCATACATTTTTTGAATGACACAAGTGCCTGTGGAACTTTCTCCCTTTTCGGATTGTGCATTGTATTTATATTTTTTTATCAATATGTCTGTTAAAGATAGAATATATATAATGTTTAAAGGTGATATTAAGTAACCGATTCAATATGTTCTAAAGAAACAGTAAATCTGATTATAATCACACTTCTCACCCCACTTTTTTTTTTTTTTTTACAAATGTCTCTTCATGGTTGTTTTTTTTTTAGTATTTCATAAGTGTATGTCACATCTTCATATACACAGTGCAGGGTTACATAATAAAACTATGCATTATGTGTATTTTCAGAAAGAAATGATTGCGTCTACTTTGACCAGAGAAAATGATCTTTTAAAAGAAATAATTCATATAAATGAAATTTTGATTTACTTAGAATTACAAAGGAGAGCACTAAAAGCTGTAAATGTTAACGACGACTTCTTTGAGGTAACATGGCATGAAAAACAGAGATGTTTATGAAAGTCTAAAACTACGAAAAAAACAACTACATGAAATATTACTATCACGTTTATAATTGATTGGACAATGGCACTTTCCGCAGCTGAACGTGCGAAAAAGTACCGAGAAAATCTAAAAAATAACCCAACTAAATACAATGATTATTTGAAAGAAGAAAACCAACGGTATCAAGGCTGAAAGGAAAGGGGGAACTTTGACATTAAAAAAAAATCTTCAAGAGAACAGAAACGGATGAAGAGAAAAGGAGAAATCAAAAAAGAAATGAACGAGAACAAAAGAAAATTTCTGGCAATGAACAGTCCACCACAATCGCCTAATGAGCAGGATAATCGTGAACTTCCAATGCCTAGCTAACGTATAAGAAACGGCTGCTTATCGCTCTCTTTCACCACAAAATGTTATGACGAGAAAATCATGAGATAGACTTCCCGTGGTGAATAAGAGCGACATATATTCCTGGTCACCGTGCAAAGGTAAGGAATTTCATAGTATATATTTCAGTATAGTGACAATTCGGCAATGTGATTCTGTGGCCAAGGCATTTTCCTTGGTGCCCGTTAGCTTTTATATCGAACCATACTTACTAATTTTCCTAAAATGCATTGGATAGATAAGTTATGCATGAGAAATCGGGTGATGCATGAAAATTGAAACGTTGTTGATAACAGTCCTAGGTTGGACTATATAATATGAGACAGGCACAACCTGTTTGAAGGACGAAGTCCTATAATTTTAAGAGGGAGGCGTGAGAAGGGAATGTATTTTTTTTTCCCCAAGTACTTTTTAAAGTTTTTTTTTTTAATTATTTGGCTGGAGTTATCTCTCTTTGACTTATGGCTGTTCCGTTCATTTTACCTACGCCGCTCTTCCGCCGAGAATCTCGTAGAAAGAGATTTTTTAATTGGAATTTTATTTCAAATTTATTTCGATTTTGCATAGAGTAAATGATTAAAGAAATGGGAATTTTTCATTGAAATTTATATTTTTTGCGTTTCTAAATATCAATTGATCTATTTTTAAAACTTCAGTTGAAAAATTATTTGGCTATGAATACATACATAGGAGGAAAAATCGTACAACCTACAGTCCTTTATCAATGAAGAATTTGAATTTTGAATTTGAGAAACCGGTGATGATTTAAAACAATTTCAATTCAATGTTTCAAACGCGAAATGAAATAGGACTATAACAGATACTTCTAGTTGAATTTTTATTTATTGAAGAAAAAAGAGCAAACAAAGCGTAAGATACGAAAATGTAGCTCTAATGGTCCTGTTTTGTTTTCTGATATATACGTCTATGGGGTGAAAATATCAGAGAACAGTATAGGAACGTAAGAGCTACAGGGGAAAACTTCTTGACACAACTCTAATGCGAGAATACATATGGCATACCGTTTCTTTAAACTGAGGATAAGGTCAGAAATATAAATGGAAAAACAGCAGACAGTTATTTCCAAAGGTCCAGTAATAGTATGTTCATCCCTTTCCGCTAAACAATAAACAATTTCATAGATAAAAAAAATAATCAAATGACATTACAATTGGAGTAGAGTTGATCGTCTTTACTTGATTCAGTGGCCGGTTTCACAAAAAGTCGCAAGTCGTAAGTCAAAGATTGGTCGTAATTGAGAAAACTTCAAAGGAAAAAGTATTGTGAAATCGTACTTAAGACTGTTCGTGAAATCGAACACCGATCTTCACCGGGTTTGAGTGCTCAGATACCCTGTTTTAGGTGGGAATTTGCAAGTACATGGATATTAGCTTGTCTTACATATGAAGAAAAAATGACAACTATATATTGATGTCATGCTCAAAAGTGTTTTGAAATAAGTCGATAAATTACTTTATCCCCTATAAACCAGAAAAACTGCAGCGTCTCATCCGAATATCGCATGCACCTACATTGTAGTATCTTTCAAAATAAACCACTGGACAACATCTGCCCATAATCGAAATGCGATATTCTTTAATGGAAACTTCTTTTCATACAATAACTGAAAAAAAGTCTTTTACCAATGTCCCGTGGCCATCTTCCGCTAGAACTTTCAAAACATCAGGAATAAGCTTTTCTATTTCGTGAATTTGAATTTCGTATTCCAGAGCATCTAATGGTTTCGAAGTCCCATCTACGCTATCATGGTTATTATTGTATGTTTATATTTCATCTTCTTCACTGATATCCAAAAGACTGAAATGTTCCTCTATATCTTTATAGGAGTCATTAACTTCTTTTGAATTGTCATACCAATCGAGTTTTCGTTTAGTATTTGAACTAGTAAGTGGTGATATTGTTGACAAAGGGAAGCTGTTATGTCTCTCAAGATTGTTCACATTCTTTGGCGTGGAGAGAAGCACATTATGGAAACTTTCAAAATGCCTGGGCGAATGTGATAACCAGCGATTTTTTTGCGATCTGGGAAATAACTAGGACTTGAGAATGCATGTAAGACTGTTGTCATGGGTTTTTCATTTTTGGATACATAAGTTGATGGCTTTCGGTAAATTGAAAGTCTCGGACCTTTTTTCCCTTTCCCACGAAATACAATGTATACCCATTGCTCAAACTGCGCTTGTAAAACGTTTCAGTAATGATTTGATTCTATCAAATTAATGGATTTCAGGGGCGGATCCAGGATTTCAAGTTAGGGGGGGGGGGGGGGGGGCGCACTTAAAAAAAATTGCGCCGAGCGAAGGGAGGCGCGAACATTTTTGGGTATTTCGTGTGAAAAATCACGATTTTACGCCAAAAAATCATATTTTTTTTCCAATTTTAGGGGGAGGGGGGGCGCACCGGGCGCGGCCCCCCCCCCTGAATCCGCCCCTGGATTTGTCCAAAAGTTTAAAAAGTATAAAGAAACAAGATACGAAGTTTTCCTCTGTTCAGGAGCCACCATTTATAAAGACTTTGGAATGAAAAGACAAATGCCCTAAATATTATAGGATTATTGCATTAATATTTGGGAATATCTTCCCAGAGTAGAATTTGATATTGCACGAACTTGCTAGTGCAATATATTATTCTACGAGGGAAAATATTACCCGATATTCGTGCAATAACCCTTTTATTGTATAGCGATTTTACGTGGGAAAATTATATAGACGTCAAATTAGTTGCGCATACTGGTGTGCAATATGGACGATTATTACATAAGGCTCTATTTTACTGTTTTTCAATTGGCCAGAAGCAATACACGTGACATTCCATTTTCTAACATATTGATTAGCAAAAAGCAATTTCTGTGCAATAAATAATCATATTGCACTCTCGTGCAAAACCAATGAATGAAATTACGTGGCACGAGAGTACAATATGGTTTCTAAAATTTCTTAGTTTCAATTTTTTTTTAAAATTCATAAAATTTCATAAGATTTCAAAAAATTTCAAAAATTTCATAAAATTTCAAAATTAGAGTAAAATAGAGCCGTATGTAATAAAACAATTACTACACTTGAACTTGATCAATATGAGGTTTTATGGAGCAGAGTACAACAATATTGAACTCGACTTTGCCTCTTTCAATATTGTTGTACTCTGCTCCATAAAACCCCATATTGATCTCGTTCAAGTGCAGTAATTGTATAATATATTATCACGTTCACTTTTGGTAACGTTCTTCGGGAAATATTTTCTCGCTATACAATAAAATGTAATGTGATGTAAATTTTGACCTAATAAGAATATTTTACATCACTTTTTGAGGTCTAAATACTTGCTCCAACTTCCTTCTTTTGACCTATCTTTATCATTTGCATGCAAAATATCATATCTCCAGTCATTCTATTGTAAGGAACGTTTAATGAGCTTTACTTTAAATTACTTCAAATCATCACTGGTTTCTCATGCATAACTTATCTATCTAATGCATCACATTTATTTGGAAGAACCCGTGTAGGAAGATAAATGCATTTTGACGATTTATTCCATATCCGACAATGCAAGTAATAAAATCAAATTATTTCACACTGTTGGTTTGCTTAAAAATGCCGAGAACAACGAACACTGGTTAAATTTTTGCCGATTTCCTTTGTCAGGAACTGGCACAAATCGTTTTTAGGAAAATTAGCAAGTATAGTTCGATATAAAAGCTAACGGACATCAAGGAAAATGCCTTGACCATAATCCCGTTGCCGAATAGTCATTATACTGAAATATATGCTATGAAATTCCTTACCTTTGCACGGTGACCAGGAATATATGTCCCTCTTATTCACCACGGGAAGTTGATCTCATGATTTTCTCGTCATAACATTTTGTGGTGAAAGAGAGCGATAAGCAGCCGTGTAATGGGTAGAAAGAAAGTAAAATCAAACAGAACGGCTGTTTACAGAGAACTATTGGCAACGAGAAGGGAATTAAGAAAGAAAGAAAGGGAAATAGAAAAATATAGAAAGAGACTACAACGTTCAAAAGACAGAATACCACTACAAAATGTAGGCACAAAAAACAAGCTCATCTCAAATTATGCAGAGGCGGTTATGAATAAACGTAGTAGCAATTCGCGCAAAGGGCTATTATTTTGACTCATTTGCTAACAGATAATATAAAAGACAAAATAAAACAAAATCAGAATGACAGAGATAAACACAGTCTTGCAAGAGTGTTCCAGTTACGTTTTTTGCAACGTTGCAGATTATTATAGTGAATTGCTTTAGTAGCCTTACTGAAATCCCAAGATATAAACTAAAAAAGAATCCAAATATTCTTGGCAACAAACATACGAAGCGTATACTAGATCGGAGAAATGGTTGCAGGAAAGAAAGCCTCTTATCAGAAGATTTTTAGAACAAAGATGTAAACAGCACAATGACACCTGGTAAGAAGGATACCATAACACGTGGAGGTGTAAAAAAGCAAAAACGCTTCTTAAATAACACATTGAAGAATTTATACAATAAATTTCTGGAAGAAAATCCAAACGATTTTATTTGCTATTGCTCTTTCTGTAGATACAGACCTTTTTGGATAGTTGAGAAGAAAATATCAGACAGAGACACTTGTCTTTGCAAGCTTCATGAGAATGTTAAATTTATGATAAACAAACTTCACGAATTGAACATTTTACAAAGTAAAGATCTGGATAAGATCTGCGAGTTGGTTACGTGTGACCAGCGACGAAAATGATGCATGACTAGAAGTTGTAACCGTTGCAAAAATTCAAAATTTCAAGTCAATGACTTTGAGAATTATGGAATGCAAGTAGAATTTTATAGTTGGAACACGGTCACTGAAATTTATGAGACAGATGGAAAAAATGTAAGAACGCAAAAAGTTGTGAAAGAGCCCATTCAAACAACTGTTGAACACCTCCTTAATGACGCCCAGGATCTGGTCAAAACTAAATTTTGTAACCACGTGTTTAACATAAGACATCAGTTTTGTTCATTGAAATCTCTCCGTGACAATCTGCAAACTAATGAAATATTACGGCATGTAGATTTCTCCGAAAACTATGCATGTAAATTGAGCGATGAAATACAAAGATTACATTTTGGAGGTTCAAAACACCAGGTGTCATTACATACATCTGTTTTGTATAGTTCTACAGACACAAAATCATTCTGTACAATTTCAGAGTGTCTTCAACACGGTCCAGCTGCTATTTGGACACATCTTCACCCTATATTTACCTTTATAAAGGAAAACAACAGCATTGACACTTTTCATATTGTAAGTGATGGTCCAACATCGCAGTATCGTTCTAAAACAAATTTTTATCTATTCCATAAATTTATCCATGAAAAATATGCTTTCAAATTATCAACATGGAATTTTACAGAAGCCGGGCATGGTAAAAGTGCAGCTAATGGCATTGGTGGTGTTGTTAAGCGAACAGCGGACAGGCTGGTTTCACAAGGAAATGACATTACTACTGCCAAAGACTTTTTCAACTACCTGAGTGAATGCAATATTGACGTAAATCTATACCTGGTATCACAAAGTGATGTCGATAATATTAGCAGTTCTGTACGAACATGTCTGCCTGATGTGAAAAATACTATGAAACTACACCAGGTCATTAGTATTCAAGGTGAAAATAGAATACACATACGTAAACGCTGAGCTGTTTTTGTTCCTGGCCTAACGTCTGTGATTGCTATAAGTTTGAAAATGATGCATCATATCATGTTTTCCCTGAATACGAATACGAAAGTCAATCAGTACCTTTGAATGATCCTTCTACTAACTGTCCGTCGATCACAGAAAGTTGTTATGATGTGTCAAGCGCAGGAACTGAATCAAATCCACAAAGTTTAAGCAACGCAGTAATTAATCCGGATCCAGAATTAATAAATAAGTGGTGTGTTATCAAATGTGACGGGCAATTATATCCAGGGATAATACAAGATATCGATTCAGATTCAGTAGAGGTGAAATGCATGCACCGCGAATAGGCGAGAACAGATATTTGTGGCCACTTATAGACGACACCATTTGGTACTTATGGAAAAATGTCGTCAGAATTATACCCGAGCCAACCAATGTTACTAGAAGACATGTGCAAATTTTGCCAAGCGTGTGGAGAGAGATTAACATTTGATTAGCGTATAATTATTCGTTTATTTGAGACAATTGATTAGCCTACTCGTTTATTTGAGACTTAACTGTTTTTTTTGTGTTTTGACGTTAATTTTGTTACAAAAGTTCTAAGTTGCATACTTTGTTATTTTCAAAATTAAAATTGTTCATTCATGCATACGTTCTATACTGTTAGGATGGAGATCTCTAAATGAAATTGCACGGTCATGTTTATTTTCAATCCAACTGTTATCTGGACCTCTACATAGTACATTCAAAAAAATCATATGCTCTTAAATATTTATTGTTCTTGCACCACCGTGGTTTTCTCCGGGTCTTCCTGTTCCCTCCACCAATAAAACTGAAAGCCACCATATAACTTAAACATTGTTGAAAGTGGCGTAAAACACCATCAAACATCTTGTACCCGAATTTACTTTTTACTGAATTTGACCTGCGGAGAATACAACAGGTACCACATTTTGAGCAGCTAAAATTCGTTTTGCATCGCCTAATTTTACTCATAATCTTGATTTTATGGGAATCGCTATTGACAAACTGGAAGACTTGCTACTTTTGTCCCCCGTTTCTTCTGATCTTATTGTTTATTCTTTCTTTTCTGACGCATGAACATGAAATAATATAAAATCCCACGAAAAGATCCTCTGCATGGTATACAGCTTATGTTCTTTGGGAGACTTCTACAATCGATTTATTCATATTCTATGACTATTTTGTGTTGTTTCCATATATTTCTTCATCTACATAATCAGTGGACTCAATAGCAAAGCAAATACAGAACCTGATAGAAATTTTCTTCTATTGAGACACATTAATTTTTACCAAAACCACAATTTCTATACCGTCACGAGTGCTTTCTTTACCGTAACAAATTGTCTTTTCCGTCACGAACTCAAAAATGTTTATTTATGTATGTTATATTTGTAATTTTACAACATATGTAACCTTAAATGACACTGTAGTAGCATATCTATAACCCAGTTCAGATATTTTTTTACCTTTTTACAGTAGTTAAAAAAAAATAATAAAAATATATACATCCCCGATCTCAACTTTGAAAACATAACACACATACCTATTCAATGCTCTGTAGATATAATATAAAGTATGAAAATAATTCCACATATATCTACAGTACAGTTTACTCGTTTATATTCATTTCAGTTTTTGGGTTATGTATTTAAAAAAATAAGAAAATATACGTTTACGGTATTGTGACGGTAAAGACATATATTTCCACCACACGAGGTTAAAAGACGTAGAAAAAATTCATTTTAGCCGTATAAAAAATACATTTTAGCTAAAACAGCTTGCCAAACACATTATCCTGTCTCAAGAATGATTAACTAAACAAGGATCCATTCTGGGGCCTGTGATGTTTAATATCTTTATAAATGATATTTTTGATTTTGTAAAAAAGGGAGATCTGCACAATTATGCAGATGATAATACTTTATCTTACGGAAGCAACAGTGTAGATGATGTTATTGAAACTCTTGAAGAACAGAGTGCTATACTTATTAAGTGGTTTACTGAAAATCACATGCAGGCTAATCCTGATAAATTTCAGGCCATTTCAATTGGTAGGAAAACACATGAGAAAAATTTAAGTTTTATGCTACAAGGAAATAAGATTGATTGTGAAGATGAAGTAAAACTTTTAGGTGTAACCTTCGATTTTAAATTAACATTTAATTCTCATGTATCACATATTTGTAAAAAGGCTTCTCAGCAACTAAATGTTCTAAAACGCATTGGAAATAACTTGAGTAAACTTGGCAAGCTTACAATTTATTATTCTTTTATATTATCAAATTTTAACTATTGCCCTTTAGTTTGGCATTTTTGTGGCGAAAGTAACACAGAAATTAGAGAAAATACAAGAAAGGGCTTTAAGGTTCATTTATAACGATTCAGACAGCTCCTATGAAAATTTACTTGAAAAATCACAGTTACCTTCACTGAGATTTAGGAGATTACGTTCCATGGCTATAGAAGTTTTTAAGATAATAAATAAACAAACTCCTGTATATTTACATGATTTAGTAACTATAAAGAAAAGTTCTTACTCTTTTAGATACAACAACACTGTCAACATACCAAGAGTTAACACCACCAGGTATGGTTTGCATTCACTGAGATATGGTGCAGCAAAATTGTGGAACGAACTTCCAAATGACTTGCGTGAGGGAATAAGTTTAAATAATTTTAAAAACTTGATAAGCAAATGGGATGGGGATGGGTGCTCGTGTTCTTTTTGTTCCTAGAACTTTTATTTCGCAAGGTTTTCCGTGCCATGTCTCAGTGATGTGCATTTAAATTTTTTGTTTTCGCTTTGCTATACATATATTTCTTGCATGGCTCTGCTTATGTGCTTGCTTTATTTTGAATTTTAATCCCTACTGTTTTCGTAGTGCTTATAACCTAATTATCTGCTGCTGCATTTTAATTATGCTTGAATTTTTATATGTTTGTCAATGTATGTCCATGTATTTTTGTGGGTATATATATATATACCTGTATGTGTAATTTGTATGTCAATTTATAAAAGCTCTTTCGAGCTTATTTTTTTATTGTTATTTATATGTTTCTAATTAAAGCATATACCGACTTTAAATTTTGTTACTTAACTTGATGCTTTTCAGTTTATCTTGTGCTCTATTTTAGTGCTTGGCTATTTCTGCATGAATATTTTTAAAATATTTTTTTTTTAGAATATTTAAAAAAAAATATGTTTTAAAAGTACATGAATATTTTATGTGTTTTGAGTTAATTTGCTTCTTTGCTTAAATATAGACTGGTTATAATTTGCATGAATGTACTTGTATGTGTAATGGCTGCTAAATGTCGGCATCTTTTTTCTGTTTTGACCTCTGGTCCTGTGACAGTGGGTGCGCAGAGAGGCACTTGTGGGGGTCCAGAGGTCAAAACACAGAGATGTATGCATAGGTTTGTTTGGATGTGTATTGGTTTTGTATTGAATGACATGTTTTTGTTGTGTTGTATTTAATTTACGTAATTTTGTTATGCATGTCGGTTTGAAAAGCTCTTGAGAGCTTATGTTGTATTGTTATAAAATGTACCGACTTTAAATAAAACTTTGATTGATTGATTGAAACTGTATCAAATGAAACGCTTATGGGAAACCTTCCTTTCATATTGAAAAAAAATCAACATTTGTAAAAGTTGTCAGAGAATGACCCAAATATTCTATTTGATCAAAGTATGTGGTTTAAAATATTGATCAGATAAACGTAAAAATAATTTAATCTGCATTAATACTTGTTGAAGAGATCGTGTTTATTCAGTATAATACTTTAAATCTAAAAATTTGTCTAAAATTTTATTTGTTCCGGAAAATAACGAAATGACCCAGTTCGCTTCCGGAGCCTCGACATGGTAATGACAACAGCAGAGATGCAATGGCAGATCATTTATCGTTGTGCTCGGATAACATGAAGGATTCACGAAGTACTAACGAATCTCCAACGGATTTATGTGACGAAAGCAATCAGGAAATTAAGGATGAACTCGAACCTGGATTCGTTGAGGAGCGATTTCGTGTGGACAGAAAGAAACTGGAGCAAATGCTCCAAGGTAAGTTGTTACAGCTACACACCTCAGGTAAAAGTACGAGGCATTCCGAAGAATATATTTTTATTTTTTTAGTTGTTGACACAGGTTCACATGTGAATGTGTGGTTTTCAGTTCATGATAAACAAATAATTTAATTGATAGCATATATGCCACACAAAAAAGTGATTGTCATCTTAGTTCAAGCTTCTTAATCTAGTAGTAGTAAAGAACAGGTTCAGTCAACTTTAGTTAACAAAAAGGGGGATGGGCAATCTGTTGAGATTTGGCTCTGGGGAGCTACTTTTTGTTTTTTAGAGCAAAATCTCAACGAAATTAAGCGATGAAGACATTTCTGAAAATTTTGGTGAGTCGCACCATTGTAAAAATCTAAAAAGTCGCAACTGAAAATGTAGTCCGAGATTCATCTGCCGTCCGACAGTTTTTTTCGTCTTGCTGTAGCCGTGGGACGTCAGAGCGCTCTACATACGGAAAACAGCGGATTTGCCCTCCAACTCTGGGTCGGCACATTTCCACGTTTGGTGGCTATTTGATTTTATTTTCTATCAGAAACCCTTATATAAATCGCTTCACCAATCATTTTTCTATTCATTCATAACCATCTTACCCTCAGAAAGTGGTGTTACACTCCATTACAGCACGATTTTCCCTTAGACCTTATGATTTCGTCATTTCACATCCATTTTGGAACATTTGTCACGTGATATCATGGGAGATGATTTGCATATAAACAAACAAACAAATATTTTTATTGCCAATCATAGGCGCCTGTTAAGGCAGAACAATTATCATAAAATTTAATACAGTTGATTATATTGATTGGTAATGATTTTAACAGCAATAGTGAATTACAGATAACCATAAGAAAAAACAATATGATGTAGTACCTTGTCCAAAAAGGGGGGACGTAACACATGCTCTTTCCGAAGCCCGTTGGTAACACTGCCATTGAATCTTTTCTTTCCAATACATTCTGTATTATTTCCTTCTGCTCTGCTTTGATCTGTAGATGGAACTGTTTGTCCTGCAGAATACGCTTAAATGTATTGTCTTCCATGTGATTTGAATGTTGTTTATGTATGCAAATAATGCTCCAAATAATTTGGCACGTTGCATTAATTAGCTCCCATCATGCAATGCGTTGCTGTCATCATTCAGTTAGTATCGCAAGATCACATTTGTAGATTCGAAAATGGAAGTCAAATGGCGGAATAATAGGATCTAAGGCAAAATCGTGCTGTAATGGAGTGTGACACCACTTTCTGAGGGTAAGATGGTTATGAATGAATAGAAAAATGATTGGTGAAGCGATTTATATAAGGGTTTCTAATAGAAAATAAAATCTGATGGCCACGAAACGTGGAAATGTGCCGACCAAGAGTTGGAGAGGCAAATCCGTTGTTTTCCGTATGTAGAGCTCTCTGACGTCCCACGGTTACAGCAAGTCAAAAAAAGCCGTCGGAGAGCAGAGGAATCTCGGACTACTGAAAATGGTGAGTCCAGTACTCATCAAGGCAAGTTGCAAAGATCTATTATGAGACCCTTTAACTGCCTTAAGGAAAGATCATAAATATATCTACTTGCAATGGTTCAAAGAAATAACTATCACTGGTAATATTTGTTGACTCCACTGAAAATATTTTATAATGTGAACATGATCGTTAGTCTTCATGCTGGTTTGCATGACATGTTAACTTGTGCTCGGACAATACTGTTTGCGTACTATAGTATTGTTGACTTGCCTATGTTTATAGTGGTGATCATCAGAGATTCTTGTAGGATAAAATTTTAATGAGTTTCAACCAAAAAGACATCAGTCCCACAAGTGCATTCTTTGTTATTATTTGTACATAATTATATATATTATATGTACAAATAATAACACTATATAATATATATAGCGAGTCCCAAAAACAAATGATTAGTCCACCTAGATGAGTTACAAGTATCTCTGGATCATGAAGGCACTACAGTGGACTTCTGTCACATCTGTGTCATTCAGATCTCCATCAACTTGATACTGTTATACCTTTTTTGTGGATCTTGATTTTTTTTTACATTTGTACATGTTTATTAATGAGTGGGATCAAATTTTGAGTGGCCGTCGTGATCGTATGGTAGTTGTATTTATAACTACCTATGCAATCGGTGCCTATCACCACTGATGTGAGTTCGAATCTCGCTCAGGGCGAGGTGTACAACTTATGTGATAAAGTTTGTTAGTGACTTGCGGCAGGTAAGTGGTTTTCTCCGGGTACTCTGGTTTCCTCCACCAATAAAGCTGACCGCTATGATACATTTGTATATTGTTGAAAGTGCTGTTAAACACCATAAAACCAAACCAAATTTTGAAATTGTATATTATATAGATGTTTTACAGAATCCTAATACATTGTACATACAGATCTACAATGTAGATATTCTCACAACACCCTGTACCAGTGCATATCCAGATCTGTTGACTTGTATTGGACCCATCAGGTTTTTTGTATGCATGCTGTACAATACTGTACATGTACACTTAGTAGCTTTCACTTTGAACCTATTACTGTTACATCATACATGTGACTATATGATACATATAAGAAATATATAGTTGTTGATAGTGTAAACCTTGTCAGAAAAAAAGATCTTTATCAAGATATATAAAAATTAGTGTTTGTACAGGATCCAAGGCCAACAACCAGCTGTGTACTAAGGAACAACATTAACCACTGCAAAAATATTGAAATTTAATAAACATTTTAATAAATTTAATTTGAATATTTCAAGATTTATACAAAGAGGAAAGTACATAGTATCTGATCTACTGCATGTGTATATATATCTCCTACTGGAAATGTTTATTTAAAACTTACATATACAAAATGTATATTTTAAAATTCCAATAGTAAAAAAAAATCCTAGAATTGTTAGTGTCTCTAGATCTGTACATAAACAAGTACATGTACATTATTTTGTAGTACAAATGTATTTTATTAAATGTACCGAGAAATACAATGTCATGTACTGTACATCGTAACATGTACTTGTATAAAGGACACAGATCCACAAAAAAAAGTAAATACATAAATAAATCTTTTCATTTATTACCTGTTTTGAGAAGAGGCATGTTTTTTTTATTTACAATCAAAGACAAACAAACATTACATATGCATGGATGTTATGGTGCAAAATGATCAAACAAAGCATACAATGATTATATATGACAAAGCCTACCAAAACCTTACAGTTCTCCTTGTCTGATACGTACATATACATGTACAGTACAGTACACTCAAATTGTACATGTAGTTATTATTTGTGTAGCTATACTACTGTGAAATCAACATAGAAAATGGTGATCAACAATTCCACCAATATCGACAAAGAAAGTGGTGATCAACAATTCCACCAATATTAACATAGAAAGTGATAATCAACAATTCCACCAATAATGGCAATATCAACAGAGAAAGTGGTGATCAACAATTCCACCAATATTAACATAGAAAGTGGTAATCAACAATTCCACCAATAATGGCAATATCAACAGAGAAAGTGGTGATCAACAATTCCACCAATATCATCATAAGTGGTGATAAATAATTCCACCAATATCAACATAGAAAGTGGTGATCAACAATTCCACCAATATATCAACATATAAAGAGGTGATCAACAATTCCACCAATATCAACATAGAAAGTGGTGAGCAACAATTCCTCCAATATCAACATGTTAAGTGGTGAGCAGCAATTCCTCCAATATCAACATAGAAAGTGGTGATCAACAATTCCACCAATATCAACAAAGAAAGTAGTGATCGACAATTCCACAAATATAGACAACATAGAAAGTGGTGATCAACAATTCCATCAATATCAGCATAGAAAGTGGTGATCAGCAATTCCACCAATATCATCATAGAAAGTGGTGATAAATAATTCCACCAATATCAACATAGAAAGTGGTGATCAACAATTCCACCAATATATCAACATATAAAGTGGTGATCAACAATTCCACCAATATCAACATAGAAAGTGGTGAGCAACAATTCCACCAATATCAACAAAGAAAGTAGTGATCGACAATTCCACAAATATAGACAACATAGAAAGTGGTGATCAACAATTCCTTCAAAGCCAAAGGAACAACTACTTCTAAACTCGAACTCTTGAACATTAAAGACCAACCATTGAAAATCCAGACCCTATAGCAGGATTAGACAAGTTAATTGGGTACCAACTCTCCCCATCGTTATAATTGGATCTTCAACAACAATACAGATATAAATAAACAATAAAAACAATAGTCAGTTTTAT
The DNA here is from genome assembly GCA_963383655.1 of Bathymodiolus septemdierum. NCBI lineage: Eukaryota > Metazoa > Mollusca > Bivalvia > Mytilida > Modiolidae > Bathymodiolus > Bathymodiolus septemdierum. Next base: position 31,087,287 of record OY726522.1, read on the forward strand.
TGGTGGAAAAAATTGAATCTAGACTACTGGAGTAAACCACCAACCTGCCTTAATTGATGATGATAGCTACATATACATTATGTCAATCTCTCTGGCCATTGACATTGTATAAGGGAACACTTGTTTCTTATGTATATCTATGAATTCCAATACACATCATCACTGTTCTAAATGGAGATATAGATTTCTAAAGTATTTTCAGAATGGCTCTCTTTAATTAGAAAAACAGAAGCAGATAAATTTACACCTTACATAAAATATTACTTAGAAATTTTGGCATGCACTTTTGTAGCCTTGACTTTTAAAAATGGTATGTTAATAATATCCATTTTATTTTAAACTCTTACATGTTTTAATGTATAACTACATGTATAAAGAAAATACATAATTTGTTAAATTACATAACAATACTATTCAAAAGTATTTAGAAGTAAAATCAGATAAAGTTGATCTTCATTGTTTAAAATATAATGTGTATATATATATGTCACCTTGATAATGATTACATTAAATTTCATTGGGCTTTACAAAAATCTACAATCTATGACAGTGATCAGTGGGTGTTAATTATAAGTACAAGTTCATTCATGCCTCTCCTTCCAACATTCTTTTCTATAATAAGTTTATTTTCCTACTGTAATTAATATTTTGTCTTGGGGCTCCAGGTCATCTGCCGAGCCAGTTCTATACTCATCTCTTGTTTTTCAAATTCACGATTTTTTTTTACAAAAAATAAATACAAAAATGACAAAGAATACACTATTGGGACTCATGACTTTTTGGTTGGGATTCATCAAAATGTTGTTTTTTTATCCAACAAGAATCTCTAATGCTTGTGCCGGGAGAAAAATTGTATACATTGTTTTATGGCTTCTGATTACCCCTTTGGTATCTTCAAACTTTCCTGTCCATATACGTGTACATTCCCCACATCCAGTCTTCGTGCTAACCCATTTGCCTGAAGCCTGGGACAAGTAAAACTGGATTCGGACAAGTGAAAATTATGAAAGAATTTGATTGAATAACTAGAAAAAATTTCTAAATTTTGTTTTTCTGGCAAATATGTGGAAAAAAAATGAAGGCAAAGGCTGCACATCTACAGTGGAGAAATGGAAATAGAAAATGGTCTGTAGTGGCTATTGTATTCTTTGCAATTTAAATTATTTTCATTTGTGATAAACTTTTCTACACTAACAAACATAAGAAATAGTTAAATCCAATAGTTCAATTAAATACTATACTAAAACATTTATTCTTATCAATAAAAGTAGATAATCATGTTATTTTAAACTTCTCAAAATAAACTAACAGTCAATGCTTTATCCTTAAAAAAAGTTCTTAGACTTTTCTCTCTGACCTGCCAAGTTTTATTATCCCTGATATTACATTTTGAGAATGTATATACACACATACAAAATGTAATAATATTTATTGTATGTGAAGACCCCCTGTGCTATTGTGTAATTATGATTTCCTTTTGATTGTAATTTTTTGGATAAATATTTAAATTATTGTGCATGTATAATTATATAATTACTAATTAGCTATAGATACAGGTATATTACCATGCAACACTTAATGATACGTTTTGGATGACATCGATATCCTGTGTAAGTTACAAGAAATTTGTGATTATGTCACAAGAAATTCATTTGCTACAGTAAAACCAGAGATTGATATCAACAAATATTACATTACTATAGATCTAGAGTTGAGCCTAAATTTACCAACACTGACATGGCATGGCATTTGAATGTAAAAATATTTTAAAATATCAGTTACCAAGATGACAGGGATATGAACTTGCTGGGTGTTTGACTAAATCTAACTCCTTCAACATAATTCATGTTTTGACTTATTATGTATGTACATATTTGATGATACATGTACAATTTATCTGCAGAAAATCATGCTACATCCATTTATTTGCCTTCAGTCAATAATATATCTACAAAGAAATTATGCAATTATAATATTAAAGTATTATAAATAAATCAAAAGTGTTGAACAATTAAATTCATAGTGTTTTAAGAATGAGTACATATATACTAGTTAAATACACAATATGACACTTCTAATTTATATTTACATTTTAAATCCATTTATAAGTCTATTGATATTTTCCAACTTTGGAGGTCAGTTTAAACAAGTGTTTGTCCCCAGACTGACCTAATATCCATATTTCAATAACGATTTCCAATATTTTTATTATTGAAATTTGAACTGCTGTCAAAAGCTTATATTACTTATAATTGAGCATACTTACTTCTTTTTATCTTTTAATTATAAGTACATTGTGTATTTAAAAAAAAACTTGTTTGATTTTTCAAATTAAATTTGAAAGTTGTTTTAACTTAAAATTGTTTATTTATTGTAAAAAAAAAATGTAATTAACACTCTTATAGTGCAAAGAAAATCTGATAATGATTTTGTTTTATATATATCTTTATTCTCTTGCTAAACATAAGTTTAAAAAAAAAAGTTTATGCACATGCTTACTTACTCTGTACATGCTTACAACAGAGTATAACAAAATCTTACATTTATGAGGTCAATATTATTTTTTGGTTGTTGAAATCACATATGCACATTTTATACCTTTTTTGCACAAATTTTATCAAATTTATTTCCAAAATGCTTTTTCATTTTGTGAGTTTTTTCCCATTACTCTCTGTGAACTTTTTGAAAAATTGTCTTCTCTGAAGCTACAAGGCCATTTGTATCCTAACTAGTTATAAGCATATGTTCTTCCAAAATTATGTATAATAATCCTGCTAACCAACCAACATGGCCACTGTTACTATAAATAGAACATAAAAAGGAGGGATAAAACACTTCAAGTAGCCAGAACATCATTAACATTTCTATAGCATATTTTCTGGGGTTTTTTTCTGTGAAATTTCTGTTTTTACCGATTTTTGTTGAATAAGCAAATTGAGCTGATTTTGACTAAAATATATCATTTAAAAATATCTTAAGCAAATGGACCAAATTAACCCAATGTTTCTTGGCACAGTCCTTGACCATTAGTGGTCCGATATCTCAACTGTATTCATTAACCTCATCCTCTGTCCAAGATGGCCACCATTATAAAAAAAAAAATTCAGTAGCTAGAACTTCTTTGTTTTAAGATGGAAGTGGCTGAAATCTAAACAGTAGGCACACAATATATATTTCTATTACATGTTTCAGGTTCTTATGTGAAATTAAAATTCTGAAAATGAATAAAATATTTAAAAAAACCAACTAGAATTGAGTGCACACAAACTGCATTAATAAACAGTTGAGGGATACAGGTCCAGTTTAGACTCTGCTTTATAGAAAGGAGAGTAAAGACCATTAATGCTTATCAAAAGCTTAGTTTAGTTAAAATAGCTTAACAACATGAACATGAAGTTGTCAGAAGATATAGTAAAATCACAATATAAACTGGTTAGGCAACACATGCATATCTGAAATACTTTGTATTTAGGAATTTGTGAATATGTTTAACAATCGTACATTATTTATGGCAATTTATTATATACATTCTATACTTTTATTCTTGATCTGGACTGGATTGTACAAACCTCAATTAAATTTAAGTCTCTATTACCATTAAACATTAATTGTTAATTAAATTTATGTACATTTCAAGTAATTTTAAGTATCATATCTTTAAATAATTTAACCAAATCTTGATCAGAATTCATACAATTTCATGAAATTTAAAAATAGGTATATTCGTTTTATGTATAAATTCCACATTTTTTAATGTGGTTATTAAATAAGAAAGAAAAATGGAATGATATTAATATAGATATATATATGTGTACATTACTTGTATGTGGAAAGCAGGTTGTTATATTATAAATAGCTACATGTACAATGTATATAGGAAATTGGTCATTACACTCTGTGTGGTGCCTTCAGTTCTTAGTACAAAAAAATTGAGATTTTGAATTCTGAGATAATTTTGTAAAAATAGATATAAAAATACATGTCATTTTACATGTAGATCGATCATGGATTTAAAACTGTCCTATTCATAATTTTTACAGCCATGCATAGTTTCCGACCATAGAATGTCAGAACAATATATTTATTCTGTATTAACAGCTAATCTTTGATGAATTAAAATGATTTAATTTGTGAAGGATGTGTTTGATGATTAATCATTAACAGGTCAATAAGGGACGGGTATCAATATTTCTTCTACGTCACTGTCAGACCTTGTCTTTAAGATTTGTACAATCCTCCGTGATCTTTTGGTTCCTTGATATTAAGTCTTCTTCAAGTGCTATTTAAACAGTAGGCTAATTTAATATAAAGACCCAAGTGTGTTTAACATTTTTTTTTATAAGGACAATATCATTGTTTTTTTTTTTCTATATTTAACAAGATCATTTAATATTTCTTTGATATTTTGAAAGATATGTTTCAATTTTTGATTGAGGATCCGGATGTGACAGGTTTTTTTGTGTCCAATAATATTCCTAAATATTCGTACTGACACAAAGATTGGTATCAACCTGAGTTATTGAAGGAAGACTTTGTTGTATGCTATTATCTTGTCAAAATATCACAAAATTTAATTTATAAGTATTGTATTTACTTATCATATCATCTAATAATGTTGAAATATTGAAGTACAATTAAATCTTCTGAAAAGTACCCAGAAGTATAATATATATTAGTATATGTATATATGCTATTTATAATGATATACTATTGGTGGTAATACATGTACATTGTAAATGTGAATGGAATTAAAAAAAAAGAACAAAAAGCAAAAACTTGATTTTTTTATTTTGAACTTTATTTCTATCCCCAAGCATGTTCATCTATAAAAAAATCTTCAAATACCTTTCTTGTCATGAGTAAATACAAAAAATAATTGAAGCCAATGGTACATTGATGGCCATTAGACTGCTCTCTACCAAGTTCAATGGTGTACTTTTGTGCCTTATAAAGACTTATATACATGTACACTATAGAGTATATACCTACATGTATATATACTGGTAGTTTATTTTTGGAATATGTTTTTTTCAACCAATGTTGAATTTAAATCACAATAGATTTGTATTTATAATAAATTGTGCATATATCTATTGTAAATAAATATTTTATTTTACATTAAATTTACATTAACAGGTATAGCTTCTTGATTCTTATATTAACATGTACTGATTAAGATGCCATGAATAAATATGTTGCAATTTCCTGACTTCATTCAATCAAAAGCTGGCTTACATCTACATTTGTACATTGTACATGTACATACATGATGTATACATACAAAATGTAGTAAACCATATCGGTGATGTAATGGTTAGCATGCTTGCCTCAAGTGCGATAGATCGTGGGTTCAAGCCCTAAAAGGGTCAAAGCAAAGACTATGCAATTGATAATTGTTGCTTCTCCGCTTAGCATGCAGCATTAAAGAGAAAGAACAAAGACTGGTTGGATCAGATTCAGGATAATGTGTCCGAGTGGAGCGACATGCCCATCAGTGGACTGTTGTTTCAGTGAGCTAGCACTATAAAAATCTAACTAAGCGTGTTGTCTAGTACAAAGCAGACCTCATCATCATCTCATTGAAAATTAACTTGTTCTCACCATAATATGGCTGAAAAATTGCTCAGTTGACATTAAGCAACATCCCTCACTTACTCAAACTGTAGTACATAGTGTCTATGTACAAAACTGTATATGTTGACTTTTAACTTCTGTTAGATTGCATTACAATAATTTTTTACTATCCAGTCATAAAAACATACTTTTACAATTGAATCCACATGTTGGTTAAAATTATTTCAACCACTTAGTTGTGAAATGTGTAAAATAGTCAGTATGGGAGAAAAAAACATGTAGTCATGTAGTCATGCATGTGTTGTGTTTGAAGATCCAAGTTCAATACTTTTGAAAGTAATTGTATAAATAAAAAAAACCAAATTTATATTGGTGTATGTTTTTCATTCAAAGTCCTTTAACTTTTATATCCTCTAAAATAATCTGCTCTGTGGCACATGTACATGTATATAGAGTGTGGACCTTGAACAAAAATAATAAATGAAAAGATCAGAAATCTTGATCAGACCTGAATTTAATAGTTACATGTGAGTTAATATTTAAGGAAGGGCATTGTTTGTTTTATTGGATTCTATGGAACTGATCAATTATTTCAGACTAGTCTTACTTGTACATTGTACAGGAAGCAAATTTCATAGGTACAGTCAAACCTGTATTAAGAGGTCACCTTTGGGAATAAAGAAAAAAGTGGCTTATAAGACAAGTTGACCTCTTAAAAGAGGTTCAATTCATATGAAATTTTCCACACGACAAGAAAAATATGACCTTTTAATACAGGTGACTGCTTAATAGGAGTGACTGCATGGGCAGGTTTGACTGCACATACGTGTATATTGTATAAGTACAAATACATACAGCCGTTACTCATGTACACTATCAATATTGCAGATTCAAAGCACTAACTCCCGTCTTTTTTTTGAGGGGGGGGGGGATTTGTTTGTTTGTGAATGACTGAATGAGAAATCATTAATTTTGTCTTCTTCTTCAAATAAATGCCTGTTAAAACTTTAAATAGTTTTGTATAAATCAGCCAATTGGCAAGAAACTCATTTTCTTCTGTATTTTTACACCCCAAAAAAATTAAAACATGGTAACTTATCTTTGACTTTGGTAAACCACAATCTTGTTTTCTCGATACTGATGAGTAATTCAAAGAAAAGGGAAAAAAAATTTTTTCTTCATTTTAATGGTAGACTGTTTTAGAGTTGGCATGTATCATGCAAAAAAGTTAAGCCTTAATTGTTGTTGATGAAGTGTGTAATTTTTCACAACATTTCAAACACAGGTGTTTAAACCTGAAAAGTCATTGTTTTTTACATTTGCACTGTTTAAAATTGACTATCATAGTGAAGTTGATTTTGTTAAGTTTATATTAGGGTAGCGATGTTTTTTTCATCCCAAGTCATAATTTATTTCATAGACATATTACTGTTTGTACATGCAATTGTATGAATGAATACATGCCCAAGTACTGGCATACATGTACACACATACATTAACATATACTTCATAACCTTTTTTATTCCTACTGGATATCAGTACAAAATTATAACTACTTGTACATATATACATGTATCCCAGTTAGAAAACTATGAAGGGACTGTCCTGGTCGTGATCGTATGGTAGTTGGATTTATAACTACCGGTGCAATCAGTGCCCATCGCCACTAAATCCTGCTGATGGTGAGGTGTACTTGATACAATATAATGTGATAAATGTTGTCAGTGACTTGTGACAGGTCTGCGGTTTTCTCTGGTTTCCTCCATCAATAAAACTGAATGCCACGATTTAACTGAAGTATTGTTGAAAGTGACGTTAAACAGCATAACCATATCCATGACCAGAAAACAATAAAAAGAGAAGTACTGTATATACAAGTACCTCTATGTGGGAAATTTCTGATTTGGGCCAAGTTAGATTTGTTACTCTCCTAAGTAGAGTTTAATTTATAATGTGAATATTATAAGAAAATTTGTTTTTTAATTAATCAGTATTTTTTTATTTTCTGTAACTCTTGATACATGTACATGTACAAATGTTCTCTTAAATTTGTAGTTGAATTTTTATACACGAATTATAAATATCCATTATCCAGTATTTGAATTCAACAACGTACAGGTTATAATTGCCGACCCACCCCTCACCACAATGAATTGCTGACCCCCCTTTTTTTACCATAATGTTTCCTAAACAGTTTTGAGAAATGTAAATGTTATTAAATAACATGTGATGTTTTTAAGAACTATAAAGATAAGAAATGTGCCACTTCTACAGCATGCTACATTTGTAGATCTAATCAGTATAAAGTTCATACGTGCACAAGGCCACCAAGTATGAAATATCACATGCTCTTTACCATGATGATAAACAACTTGCATTTCTAGATTAGAGTCATCTCACTTTTACCTGATTTATAAACATCAGAACTTTTAATAAATCTGATATTTCTTGAATAATAAATTTGGGTATAAATATAATTATACTGTTTGATATATATACAAGATTGTATCTTTGTTAATCATGTGTGACCTTTTTGTCATGAAGATGTTATTTTTGAAAAGTACTTAAGTTTCAGTTTTTATGCATGGATAATAAGATTGAGGGATATGTGTCAGCTGTCTTTGAAATTTATAGCTGTAATACTATAGCTGAAAAATTGCTCGCTGGACGTTAAACACCAATCAATCAATCAAAATATGATTTATCAAAAAATTCAATCTGACTTAGAGGAATTGCCTTAACTTCTTGTTCATGGAACACATACATTTGACTAGGGCTTATGAAGGTTGATACATTTTTATCCCCTCGCCAACGAAGTTGCGAAAGGATATAGTAACGCTACCGTCTGTCCATCACATCATTGTGAACACTCTAGGATCAACATCCTTCAATGGATTTTGACCAAACTTGGTATATATTTAGTTCTTAAAAGAATCTGGAACCCTAATGATTTTCAAGGTCAAAGGTCAAGGTCACAGGGTCAATTTTTTTTACTGCATAACATCCTTGTGAACACTCTAGAATCAACATTCTTCAATGGATTTTGACTAAACTTGGTACATACTTAGTCCTTAGGAAAGTCTGGAACCCTATTGATGTTCAAGGTCAAGGTCACGGTAATTTTTTTACCGTGTAACATCCTTGTGAACACTCTAGAATCAACATCCTTCAATGGATTTTGACCAAACTTGGTACATACTTAGTCCTTAGGAGAGTCTGGAATCCTATTGATTTTCAAGATCATAAGTCAAAGGTCAATGTCACCAGGTCAAATTTTTACCGCATAACATCCTTGTGAACACTCTAGAATCAACATCCTTCAATGGATTTTGACCAAACTTGGTACATACATAGTCCTTAGGAGAGTCTGGAACCCTATTGATTTTCAAGGTCAAAGGTCAAGGTCACAGGGTCAATTTTTTTACTGCATAACATCCTTGTGAACACTCTAGAATCAACATTCTTCAATGGATTTTGACTAAACTTGGTACATACTTAGTCCTTAGGAAAGTCTGGAACCCTATTGATGTTCAAGGTCAAAGGTCAAGGTCACAGTAATTTTTTCACCGTGTAACATCCTTGTGAACACTCTAGAATCAACATCCTTCAATGGATTTTGACCAAACTTGGTACATACTTAGTCCTTAGGAGAGTCTGTAACCCTATTGATTTTCAAGGTCATAAGTCAAAGGTCAATATCACCAGGTCAAATTTTTATCGCGTAACATCCTTGTGAACACTCTAGAATCAACATCTTTCAATGGATTTTGACCAAACTTGGTACAAACATAGTTCTTAGGAGAGTCTGGAACCCTATTGATTTTCAAGGTCAAAGGTCAAGGGGTCAAATTGTTACAGCATAACATCCTTGTGAACACTCTAGAATCAACATCCTTCAATGGATTTTGACCAAACTTGGTACATACTTAGTCCTTAGGAGAGTCTGGAACCCTATTGATTTTCAAGGTCAAAGGTCAAGGTCACCGGGTCAAATTTTTACCACATAGCATCCTTGTGAACACTCTAAAATCAAGATCCTTGAATGGATTTTGACCAAACTTGGTACATACTTAGTCCTTAGGAGAGTGGAACCCTATCGATTTTCTAGGTCAAAGGTCAAATGTCACCGGGTCAAATTTTTACTGCATAACATCCTTGTGAACACTCTAGAATCAAGATCCTTCAGTGGATTTTGACCAAACTTGGTACATACTTAGTCCTTAGGAGAGTCTGGAACCCTGTCGATTTTCAAGGTCAAAGGTCAATGTCACCAGGTCAAATTTTGACCGCATAACATCCTTGTGAACACTCTAGAATCAACATCCTTCAATGGATTTTGACCAAACTTGGTACATACATAGTCCTTAGGAGAGTCTGGAACCTATTGATTTTCAAGGTCAAAGGTCAAGGGGTCAAATTTTTACTGCATAACATCCTTGTGAACACTCTAGAATCAACATCCTTCAATGGATTTTGACCAAACTTGGTACATACTTAGACCTTAAGAGAATCTGGAACCCTATTAATTTTCAAGGTCAAAGGTCTAGGTCACAGGGTCTAATTTTTTAGGCGAGGGGATACGCCACGCTTTGCGTTGCCCTTGTTTTAAATCGTAATGATGATGAAATTTTTCCTTCGTTAATGATGTAACAAGACAGAATTTTACCTTTTGTTGACCAGGTTTTTTTTAATAAGAAATCTTGTTATTTTATTGCTGATGTCTGGCCGTCAGACCTACACATCATGCATATTGAACTTGTTGTGAAATTGCATATGTACATACAGTATGAAGATATAGAAATGGAAATTTCATTGTTGTATAAAAAAAACAAAATTTTCTTTTACCAACTACCATATATAAATGCATTGCTCTGCTTAAAGCATGGGTCATAATGATAGATATAGTATGTGTATGTATAACATGTACACAAGCTATTTTCAAAGCAGTTTTTGTGGTCATAGGTTGGCTACCAATATATAGAGCAAACTCTGTTTGGCATGGAATCATGATATACAATGTAGCTAAACAAATTGCTCATTTGGTGTTAGACAACAATCCATCACTATATTGATAATTATATACAGGTACTTCACATTTGTAATGTAAACTCACATCCAATCTTTATCAACTTGAAATCTATTAAACAATTAGAAATAGAGGGAAACTATATGTATATAATATATATCTGTAAACTCTATATGTATATGATATATATCTGTAAACTCTATATGTATATAATATATATCTGTAAACTCTATATGTATATGATATATATCTGTAAACTCTATATGTATATGATATATATCTGTAAACTCTATATGTATATGATATATATCTGTAAACTCTATATGTATATGATATATATCTGTAAACTCTATATGTATATGATATATATCTGTAAACTCTATATGTATATGATATATATCTGTAAACTCTATATGTATATGATATATATCTGTAAACTCTATATGTATATAATATATATCTGTAAACTCTATATGTATATGATATATATCTGTAAACTCTATATGTATATAATATATATCTGTAAACTCTATATGTATATGATATATATCTGTAAACTCTATATGTATATGATATATATCTGTAAACTCTATATGTATATGATATATATCTGTAAACTCTATATGTATATGATATATATCTGTAAACTCTATATGTATATGATATATATCTGTAAACTCTATATGTATATGATATATATCTGTACACTTGTAATGTACATGTAAATGGTTTATATGGAATGAAGGCATTGATCGAGTGATTTTCCTTTTGTTTAATGATCTTTCTATCAATCACATTGATTTTACTAAGTTTTGATGATGTTTTATCAATAGGTAGTTATAATTTAGACATGGCTTGCTGATAAGTGTTCAGAGAAAAAAAAATAATGGGGGATTTTCACAAGTTGATACAAGTTTAAGTCTGTTAGTTTGTAATGGCAACAGGACATTTCTTCTGAAATACTTGATCAATATGTATTATGACATCATGTGTATATAGTCCTGTTAGATTTTACTTCACTCATGGATTTTGATTGATCTATTTATTACCTGCTTTATATTGCATAGCCGGCACACTTAATAATCACACACACACACACACACACATATATATACGTCTGAAAATTAAACCAAACAGTGTTAGAATTAAATTTTAGAGCTGTCAAATTTTTGTTCTTCCCTCGACGGGATTTGAACCCACACCATTGATACACTGCAGCACCATTCGCTTAACCTTACGTCCAGCGCCCTATACCACTCGACCACATCCAATTTCAAATAATTATTTAATTTGAAATACTTGTCTCATGATTCTTTTTAGCAAGGATTATTTGGGTAGACCCGGCTAAAGTTTGAATTCTGATATCCAACGCTAACACTCTTAGGCAAGCATGATACCATATGCTTATTATACTGTGTATACAAAGAAAAATGGAAGAGGACATTTACTTTTGACTAGCAGTATATACAGTGTTACATGGCAAGTTTTGTTCCTGTATTAACCTACATTTAATTAGATCACACCATCCTACATACTATGAATGAAACTTGTATTTTATTTGCAGTCTGGCTTGATACAGGTTGTGTTTAATTAGCCGTTAATTTCTGGTAGAATGATTTAAGTGATAATGATTTATTACAACAGAGTTATGTCAGATAGTCTGCCGATCTGCTTACATCATACCGTGATAGACTGGAATCATAATAGTGTTAGTCAGTTAGTCAGACTGTGTTTAATGTCAGATACAAACTTTTGAGGTTTTTGATACACAATTAAAAAACATGGCCAGAAAGACTCTGCTAATTAAGTGAAAGAATTTTAAATTGTTATTACTGTAACTACATGTCCAGCGTACACAAATTGTAGCTAGTTATGTTTGACTGAAAGCTGAAGAGCCAACTTAATATTTTGGCTTAGTTACATGTTTGTACCTGTTTATTGTGTGTTGATGTATATTTGTATCAGACATACAGTTGTCTGGCTTGTTTTTGAGTGTAATTAGGGTCCAGGCCTCTACATTAGCATATTTTTCAACTTGTCCCTTCGGACAACTAACTAAAAAAGTACTTGTCCGACTCAATCTTTTAGTTGTCCAAAAAAAATTAATAAAAATTGCAATGATGTAGCAGCCCAATATTTTCACACTGTCTGTCTTTCTGTCTGCAATATTTTGTAAGCTCCCTCCTACAGTTTATTATAGTTGAAATTTAAGGTGTAGTTGGTAATTTGTGGTTGCTGTGAAAATTATAATATACCGGTACAGTAAAACCTGTCTAAACTGAACCACTTTGGGACTGAAGAATTTGTTCAGTTTAGACAGGTGTTTGGTTTACACAGGTTCAAATTACATAGACATTTAGTAGATGGGACTGTAAAGTCTGTCTGGTTTCGGCAGGTTTTCGGTTTACTCAGTGTTTGGTTTTGACAGGTTTCACTGTACAGAGCCGTCCGGTGTGTTCGCGCACCTAAGGGTTCAGTGGTTAATTTCACAGCTTACCAAAATTTTATTGAATTAATTTAAATCGTCCTCAAATACATTGAAGTATTATCTTTATGGTCTTTATCCGGATTCTGCTACAATTTTTAACATTTCAGTGAAAACGAAGTGTAAACAAACCAACCCTCGATTTTTGACAAATGTTGCAACGTTCGTTGATATCGCGCATGCATACTTTGCATAACTAGTACTCGTTAGGTCTATATTTACTTCAGTTAATTATACTACTAACTAGTACTTGTTAGGTCTATATTTACTTCAGTTAATTATACTACTAACTAGTACTGTTAGGTCTATATTTACTTCAGTTAATTATACTACTAACTAGTACTTGTTAGGTTTATATTTACTTCTGTTGATTATACTACTAACTAGTACTTGTTAGGTCTATATTTACTTCTGTTGATTATACTACTAACTAGTACTCGTTAGGTCTATATTTACTTCTGTTCATTATACTACTAATTAGTACTCGTTAGGTCTATATTTACTTCTGTTGATTATACTACTAACTAGTACTTGTTAGGTCTATATTTACTTGTGTTGATTATACTACTAACTAGTACTTGTTAGGTCTATATTTACTTCTGTTGATTATACTACTAACTAGTACTGTTAGGTCTATATTTACTTCTGTTGATTATACTACTAACTAGTACTCGTTAGGTCTATATTTACTTCTGTTGATTATACTACTAAGTAGTACTTGTTAGGTCTATATTTACTTCTGTTGATTATACTACTAACTAGTACTAGTTAGGTCTATATTTACTTCTGTTGATTATACTACTAACTAGTACTTGTTAGGTCTATATTTACTTCTGTTAATTATACTACTAACTAGTACTCGTTAGGTCTATATTTACTTCTGTTGATTATACTACTAACTAGTACTTGTTAGGTCTATATTTACTTGTGTTGATTATACTACTAACTAGTACTTGTTAGGTCTATATTTACTTGTGTTGATTATACTACTAACTAGTACTTGTTAAGTCTATATTTACTTCAGTTAATTATACTACTAACTAGTACTTGTTAGGTCTATATTTACTTGTGTTGATTATACTACTAACTAGTACTTGTTAAGTCTATATTTACTTCTGTTGATTATACTACTAACTAGTACTCGTTAGGTCTATATTTACTTGTGTTGATTATACTACTAACTAGTACTTGTTAAGTCTATATTTACTTCAGTTAATTATACTACTAACTAGTACTAGTTAGGTCTATATTTACTTCTGTTGATTATACTACTAACTAGTACTTGTTAGATCTATATTTACTTGTGTTGATTATACTACTAACTAGTACTTGTTAGGTCTATATTTACTTCTGTTGATTATACTACTAACTAGTACTCGTTAGGTCTATATTTACTTGTGTTGATTATACTACTAACTAGTACTTGTTAGGTCTATATTTACTTCTGTTGATTATACTACTAACTAGTACTCGTTAGGTCTATATTTACTTCTGTTGATTATACTACTAACTAGTACTTGTTAGGTTTATATTTACTTCTGTTGATTATACTACTAACTAGTACTTGTTAGGTTTATATTTACTTCTGTTGATTATACTACTAACTAGTACTTGTTAGGTCTATATTTACTTGTGTTGATTATACTACTAACTAGTACTGTTAGGTCTATATTTACTTGTGTTGATTATACTACTAACTAGTACTTGTTAGGTTTATATTTACTTCTGTTGATTATACTACTAACTAGTACTTGTTAGGTCTATATTTACTTCTGTTGATTATACTACTAACTAGTACTTGTTAGGTCTATATTTACTTCTGTTGATTATACTACTAACTAGTACTGTTAGGTCTATATTTACTTGTGTTGATTATACTACTAACTAGTACTTGTTAGGTTTATATTTACTTCTGTTGATTATACTACTAACTAGTACTTGTTAGGTCTATATTTACTTGTGTTGATTATACTACTAACTAGTACTTGTTAGGTCTATATTTACTTGTGTTGATTATACTACTAACTAGTACTTGTTAGATCTATATTTACTTGTGTTGATTATACTACTAACTAGTACTTGTTAGATCTATATTTACTTGTGTTGATTATACTACTAACTAGTACTTGTTAGATCTATATTTACTTCTGTTGATTATACTACTAACTAGTACTCGTTAGGTCTATATTTACTTGTGTTGATTATACTACTAACTAGTACTTGTTAGGTCTATATTTACTTCTGTTAATTATACTACTAACTAGTACTCGTTAGGTCTATATTTACTTCTGTTGATTATACTACTAACTAGTACTCGTTAGGTCTATATTTACTTCTGTTGATTATACTACTAACTAGTACTCGTTAGGTCTATATTTACTTGTGTTGATTATACTACTAACTAGTACTTGTTAGGTCTATATTTACTTCTGTTAATTATACTACTAACTAGTACTTGTTAGGTCTATATTTACTTCTGTTGATTATACTACTAACTAGTACTGTTAGGTCTATATTTACTTGTGTTGATTATACTACTAACTAGTACTCATTAGGTCTATGTTTACTTCTTTAGATTATACTACTAACTAGTACTTGTTAGGTCTATATTTACTTGTGTTGATTATACTACTAACTAGTACTTGTTAGGTCTATATTTACTTGTGTTGATTATACTACTAACTAGTACTTGTTAGGTCTATATTTACTTCTGTGGATTATACTACTAACTAGTACTCGTTAGGTCTATATTTACTTGTGTTGATTATACTACTAACTAGTACTTGTTAGGTCTATATTTACTTGTGTTGATTATACTACTAACTAGTACTTGTTAGGTCTATATTTACTTGTGTTGATTATACTACTAACTAGTACTTGTTAGGTCTATATTTACTTGTGTTGATTATACTACTAACTAGTACTAGTTAGGTCTATATTTACTTCTGTTGATTATACTACTAACTAGTACTTGTTAGGTCTATATTTACTTGTGTTGATTATACTACTAACTAGTACTTGTTAGGTCTATATTTACTTGTGTTGATTATACTACTAACTAGTACTCGTTAGATCTATATTTACTTCTGTTGATTATACTACTAACTAGTACTTGTTAGGTCTATATTTACTTGTGTTGATTATACTACTAACTAGTACTTGTTAGGTTTATATTTACTTCTGTTGATTATACTACTAACTAGTACTTGTTAGGTTTATATTTACTTCTGTTGATTATACTACTAACTAGTACTTGTTAGGTCTATATTTACTTCTATTGATTATACTACTAACTAGTACTTGTTAGGTCTATATTTACTTGTGTTGATTATACTACTAACTAGTACTCGTTAGGTCTATATTTACTTCTGTTGATTATACTACTAACTAGTACTCGTTAGGTCTATATTTGAATGTAATTAAGTACTCTTTGGTAAGTTTGTCAGTAACAACACATGCCATTGTTCAGTCATGTCTTGTAACCATGACCACACTCTCCCATGTACTTGTTATTCACTTGTCAACTCCATGTAAATAAAGGAAGTGGCCATGGCATGGACAGGAAAGATGTCTTTGTGTGTCCTCAAGTGTTCATGTAATGGGCTCTGTGGTTCTATTAATTATACCCCCCACAACAAAGTTGTAGGAGGTATACTGGTTTCACCATGTCCGTCCGTCTGTCCGTCCGTCCGTCTGTCTGTAGACAAATCCTATGTCATACGATAACTTGAGTTGTGTTTCTTGGAATCTTTTAAAATTTTATCAGTTGTTTACTGGTGAAGAGAGGAGGATCCCTTTCATTTTTGACGATTTTCACTTTTGCCGTTCCAGAGTTATTGGACTTGATATAACGAAAAATAGGATTTTTACCCTATGTCGTATGATAACTTGAGTAATGTTTCTCATAATGTTTTGAAATTTTATCGGCAGCTTACTGGTGAAGAGAGGAGGATCCCTTTCATTTTTGACGATTTACACTTTTGTCGTTCCAGAGTTATTGGACTTAATGTGACGGAAAATAGGATTTTTACCCTATGTCGTATGATAACTTGAGTAGTGTTTCTCAAAATGTTTTGAAATTTTATCAGCAGCTTACCGGTGAAGAGAGGAGCATCCCTTTCATTTTTGGTCGGAACAATCAGTAATGTTTTGGTTATGGAAATAGGTTGGACAGATGTGGGGAGTGGGGGGTATATCTTAGTGAGCTGTGCTCACAGTAATACTAGTTAATAATTAATTTGTATTTTCATAGCATATTTCTCTTTCTATACTCTCAAACAAATATTGAAGCCAGGGGAAAAAAAGATAAATTTGAGAGGAGAATGTTTATATTGTTGTAACAGGTGATAGATAGACTGTATATAAACACAGACAATTTATATACTTGCAGAGTGTAAACTGTGTTTCATTACAATCTATTTATCTCAAGTGTGAGGTACAAAAACAGGCTTACCAAACACCTTACACATAGCTCTGCCATCAGTCAATATCCTGGTAACACTGTCAAACTCTCTAAATACAAAGTTTTTTGTTTTCTGTTTAAAAGTATTGACATGTCTTTGAAGACTGGTTTGCATAAAATCTGGACTGTGTTGTGGTTGTGGATTGAGGTACTGATATTTTTTTTAATTTTGAGATTTACATCCTTTGATGTGCATGTTAATTGTATATTATAACTTGAATATCCCTATATACCAGGTATATAAAAAATGAGCTTCATTGATTTTAAAATAATTGCAATGGTATATGTAGGTCTATGCATTACATGTCTTTATAATTATTCTTGCATTTTTTTAGTGTTTTGTTTGATATCATGAAATTGAAGTGTATGTATTCCTTTTCATAAAATCTGAATGATTAAATAAGTTTTATGTAATATGCAGGGGGAACATGTATTTTGTGAGCTTTGATAACAGTAGGGAGCAGATCTAGAGGTACATGTATTGTTTAGTGAGTTTTGATCACATTATGGGGCAGATGTATTGTTTTGTGAGTTTTGATCACAGTAGGGGGCAGATGTATTGTTTAGTGAGTTTTGATCACATTATGGGGCAGATGTATTGTTTTGTGAGTTTTGATCACAGTAGGGGGCAAAGTTTTTTTTTATTGCTTGTGAGCTTTGATCACAGCAGGCCAAAGAAGGGGGTATATGTATTGTTTTGTGAGCTTTGATAACAGTAGGGGGCAGATGTATTGTTTTGTGATCTTTGATCACAGTAGGGGGGCATATGGATGTTTTGTGAGCTTTGATCATGGTAGAGGGCAGAAGAATTGTTTTGTGAGCTTTGATCACAGTAGAGAGCAGAAGTATTGATTTGTGAGTTTCATTCATTGTAGGGGACAGAGAGTTGTCTTGTAGAATTATTTGCACATGAACATAACAGATATTGATTGCAAAGACGAACTAATTTATTACTTTGCTTAAATAGTACATCTTGATTATCATTCTTGATTTGAATATTTGCCACTCTATTGATATACAATGTAGAACATATTTTATATTACCTATACAAAGCCTGTTGACTGCCGAATGTGCATACAAAAGTATATATGTAGGATTAGTAATGTTAGTATCTATATCTGTATATACAGTTTGTATTGCTGAGTTACCAAGGAATTTTTTATTCTAATAAAAAAAGGCAATAATATTATCTTGTCATTTGAATGAATTTAAATTTGTTTTGAAGTGTTATAATGTTTCAAAAAGCCATTTATTTTCATTCACAAATTGATTTCTGTTTTCATTGAAAAAGTAATGTTTAACTGAAAATATTTCTTCCAGATTTAGCCATTTATACATGATGTATGGACAACAAGTTGATAATACTGCATGTAAATGTGTGTTTTGAATGCTCAATAGAGATAACTGGTTAATGTTTGTGATTTATAAAGGACACTAATGCAAATTTTGCCATGCCATGCAATACAATATCTGAAATATTATTAAGCAATTATAAACACAGACAAGGCAAAAGAAAAAACCCATTTAAGGAATATTTGAAATTGTTGAACAGGTTATACGATATAACCTGGTTTGGGTCTGTTTACGCTTAATAAACTGCGAAGCGGTTTATGGAAAGCGTAAACTGACCCAAACCAGGTTATGCAAGTATAACCTGTTCAACAATTTCAAATAGTCCTTATGATTTAATTTTTACAACAAAATTTAATGATTCCTCGATTTTAATTACGATTATTTCATGTGACTATTTGAATTTGTCGTTGGCGGATAAACACGTTGGTGACGTCACAATACCTACCCAGGTTATCAAGTATAACCAAAATTTCCTCCAGGCGGATTAGCCAATCAGATTGAAATATTCTAATCAAATTAAATTATTTAAGTATAAAATAAAACTACATATACAATGTATACTACTAGTATATTTCTGGAATTTTATCACATAATTATTCATATAGCCAATGGAGGACGTCCTATTAAAATTCTATATAGATTTAAGGAAGTAACATTTTAGGAAAGAACAAATTTGAGATCTATATATATATTACTTGTACAGAAACAGTCCTTGAAATAAAGTCTTGCCAACTATTAATTTTAGGATTTGTGATCCATGTACATACCTAGCTTAAAAATTTAAATACCTTTGACTTGGATTGTTTTCATGTTATATAAAAATGTGGTAGGAAATAAACCATATTTTTGTCATGCCTAATCAGTGATATGTTAATCAAATTAAAAGACCTAGACAAGAGCAAGTTTGAACAACAAAATTATTAAGTCAATATTTGATTGGAAATGATTATTGATGACTATACTACCTAACAGTTGTAAAACAGTTGTAGCATTAAATGAAAATGTAAACATTGTAAGCTGCACAGCAAAAACAAAACTCAATACAAACACTATAAATATAACAATGTGAAAGAAACATGATTTATAGACTTCTTTACTGGGTAAATGTTTACCTTGGAATTCATTGAATTATACATACTATATATACTATTTTGAATGTGTACAATCACTTAAGCAATGAAAATACTGGAACAGAACCAAAATTGGTCAATAAATAATGAAAATAGTCAAATATAAAAAGTTATCACAGTCTTATATATTTATATGGTTACAGTTGTTGTATATGATGTATGGTGTAAATCTTCATCAACTTAAAAAAAATATTTTATCAACACTTTACAGACTAATTATAAACTAAAGCTGGTGGTTAAAATCAACAAATATGTAAAATTACTTTCTTTAGTTGTAATATTTAAAACAGAGAAGAAATATTCAGAATTACATTTTATATGATGAAGGTGACTTCTTATTGAGTTTTACACCTATTACATTTGTAGCTTAAAATTAACAATGTATACTGGTCATTATATACATTTGTACATGTAGGGGCCATTGTGGTCATGAACGTATGGTAGTTGAATTTACAACTACCTGTGCAATCAGTGCTTGATGAGGTGTACTCGATACAACTTTATGTGATAAAGTTTGTGAGTAACTTGCAACGGTCTGTGGTTTTCTCTGGGTACTCCAGCTTCCTCCACCAATAAAACTGACCACCACAATATAGCTGAAATATTGTTGAAAGTGGCATTAGACACCATAAACCTAAACCTACATTTTGTATAGGTATTCACCAGAACATGTGATAAAATTATTTGTTGATGATGGCTTACAGAAGCTAAGGTTGTTGGTTTTCCTTGTGCACTGATTCCTTCACCAGTACAACTGAAACTTTGTACAAAGTGATGTTTAATTGATAAATATATAAAAACATTGTAGAAAGTGATGTTTAATTAATAAACATATAAAAACATTGCAGAAAGTGATGTTTAATTGATAAATATATAAAAACATTGTAGAAAGGGATGTTTAATTGATAAACATATAAAAACATTGTAGAAAGTGATGTTTAATTAATAAACATATAAAAACATTGCAGAAAGTGATGTTTAATTGATAAATATATAAAAACATTGTAGAAAGGGATGTTTAATTGATAAACATGCAAAAACATTGCAGAAAGTGATGTTTAATTAATAAACATATAAAAACATTGTAGAAAGGGATGTTTAATTGATAAACATGCAAAAACATTGCAGAAAGTGATGTTTAATTAATAAACATATAAAAACATTGCAGAAAGTGATGTTTAATTAATAAACATATAAAAACATTGCAGAAAGTGATGTTTAATTGATAAACATATAAAAACATTGCAGAAAGTGATGTTTAATTGATAAATATATAAAAACATTGCAGAAAGTGATGTTTAATTAATAAACATATAAAAACATTGCAGAAAGTGATGTTTAATTGATAAATATATAAAAACATTGTAGAAAGTGATGTTTAATTAATAAACATATAAAAACATTGCAGAAAGTGATGTTTAATTGATAAATATATAAAAACATTGTAGAAAGGGATGTTTAATTGATAAACATGCAAAAACATTGCAGAAAGTGATGTTTAATTAATAAACATATAAAAACATTGCAGAAAGTGATGTTTAATTAATAAACATATAAAAACATTGCAGAAAGTGATGTTTAATTGATAAACATATAAAAACATTGCAGAAAGTGATGTTTAATTGATAAATATATAAAAACATTGCAGAAAGTGATGTTTAATTAATAAACATATAAAAACATTGCAGAAAGTGATGTTTAATTGATAAATATATAAAAACATTGTAGAAAGGGATGTTTAATTGATAAACATGCAAAAACATTGCAGAAAGTGATGTTTAATTAATAAACATATAAAAACATTGCAGAAAGTGATGTTTAATTAATAAACATATAAAAACATTGCAGAAAGTGATGTTTAATTGATAAACATATAAAAACATTGCAGAAAGTGATGTTTAATTGATAAATATATAAAAACATTGCAGAAAGTGATGTTTAATTAATAAACATATAAAAACATTGCAGAAAGTGATGTTTAATTGATAAATATATAAAAACATTGTAGAAAGGGATGTTTAATTGATAAACATGCAAAAACATTGCAGAAAGTGATGTTTAATTAATAAACATATAAAAACATTGCAGAAAGTGATGTTTAATTAATAAACATATAAAAACATTGCAGAAAGTGATGTTTAATTGATAAACATGCAAAAAAATTGTAGAAATGATGTTCAATTGATAAACATACAATGTATAAGAAACATTGTATAAAGTGATGTTTAATTTCATGTACATGTGTATTATTTATAAACAAAGATATGATTTTGAAGAAAATGAATATTTTGACCATTCTGATTTGATTTTTGATTTTTGGTGTTTTAGTGCCACTTTCAGCAATATTTCAGCTAAAATAATAATTATGGAGACCAGTTTTAGTGGTGGAAGAAGCCGGAGTACCCGGAGAGAACCACCGGCCATGGGAAAGCGACTGGTAAACTTTATCACTTTCAGCTTTACAAAGCTGGGTGCAAACCCACGCCGTATTGGTGATAGGCTTGTATGAGTTGTTAAGTAATCCAACTACCTAACTCATTGAGCCACCCGGGCCCTTGACCATTTAGGGCTATCAACATGTGAACTATATGCATCCATTTGATAATCTGCAGATATATGTGACAGTGTCAAATTCTCAGTTGAAGTTGTCCATTTGATACCTGATGGTTAGTTTAAATAGTTTTTTTTTTAATTAACCTGTAGATCTGATGACCTGAGCTGGAACTGACGACTGCAGTGAATGAATTGTTATAAACATTTGTATTAACAAATCTAACGTTGAGCTAGCTCTACCAGGTTATTCAATGTAAATGACATTATGGACTAATCATGATCACATCCACGCATTATTGACTGTTTTTTCTCCATAAATTGTTTTACTTTGAGTTTAGAAAATGCAGGAATGTGGTTGCTTTTTATTGATGATATAAGGGTCTACTATTACAATCCTGTTTACACAAATCAAGATTTCTGCTGCATGTTGCATAGACTAACGGTGAAGAAACTTGTAATGTCCATTCTAGGGACTACTGTAGTTATTATGTAAATACACATGATGATATATAGTCATAGGTGTCTCTTGAATGTTATCCCATGAAACTTAAAATAATACAGACCCCACAGGGATTGAAGTAGAAGCCACAGATAGTCTCTTTATAAACACATGTGTTGTTTCTTGACAGGTAGTGACCATGAAGAGGAAAGTGCAGAAGATTTCTTCCAGAGGGTAAGATTAGATTGTAGAATGACTCTTATCAAATTTTTAGTAAAAACTTGTTTACATCAAAGCCAAAAGGTCACAGATTTTTACCTGAGACTGAGTATTCAAATTTATTCAGATTAATGTAACTTTATAAAAGCTAGTAAGGAACTGTGCAGTATACACTGAAAGTATCAGAAAAAAAAAAATCTTATGCATTTAACTTCTGATTAATAGACTGTTTTAAAGGGATATTAAAGTTTATTTGAAAAATAAAATGTCAATAAAACAGTAAAGCTAGTTTATTTTGGAAAGTGGTCTGAAAAGTCCCAAAATTCAGAAATTTCGCATATTTGCAACGCATATAGAATTTTAATTTTTCATCTAATTTTGATTGGTTTTTTTTCTTTGAATTGATTGTGCTGAAAGCAAAATTTGAACTTTCTTATATTCCACCCAATTTTAATGCTGTTTTTGTGAAATGTTCATCTTTATGAGTTGTTTATGAACCAATGCAGAAAATGAGCATCTTCGCTAGCCAAGGGTTACGATCCGCTCCTATTGGCTAGCGAAGATGGAAAATGAGCTGTTATGTGGAAAATGGGTCAAAAAGAGCCCAAATTCAGAAATTTTTGCATATTTGTAATATGAAGACAATTTATATTTTTCATCTAATTTTAACATTTTTTATGCATTTTTTCTTTGAATTGATTATGTAAATGGCTTCAGGTTAGTATTCATGTAGATTTCGGCTATAAGTTATGGTTTTTTGTGTTAAACGTGATTGTAGTGAAACTGCAGGTTCAGGAGGATATCCATGTTGATTTGCTATGATCGTATCATGCTGTGCCTATCATAGCCCTTTTTTTTCAAATAAAGAAACCTGCTTCATCTGTAAACTATGTACACTATAAGGTCAAATTACAGAAAATAAATAAAAAATCATTCTAGTAAAGAAAAATTAGGAGTCTGGAGGGGATCAAACTCACATTAGTGGTGATGTTTTGCATTGGGGAAAAATGCAATATTAAAATGTTTAATCTAGTATTAAATGATAACAAATTTTGATATTAAGGAATTTAAATCTTATAAAAATGTCAATGTCACATGTACATGTACGTATTTGATCTTTTATATAATATAGACTACATGTATAAAGATCTAAAGGTGTTTACATATATTTGTTTTTCTTCTATTGCAATCTGATTTCACTGGATTCTTATCAGTAGTGCAGTTTCCACCATTTACAGTAGTTAAGTTGGATCAGAATTTGGCAATTTTCCTAAAACTGATGGACAAGTAGTATTGTTTTTGTATAAGTTTCAAATTGAATGTCCATTGAGAGGGCTTAAGTAAATATTTCATTGATTAGTCCATTTGTTGACATACAGAACAATAAATCAGATTTAAAAAACCCAAATCTTTTAAAAGTATTTCTATATAAGTAGTGAGTAAGACCCCTTGTGTTTACAATCTTTGTATAATCAGTTCATTTATTTTGGTGCCATTCAGTACTTTCCTGTGAATCTTTAATTATAGAAGGTAGAAATGTGGGACAGCTCTATCATGTTTATATATCAAAACATACATTTTGTCGGTATTTGCACTTCATTAAAATACTTCCTCTTTTTATGTCTCCCCTTCGAACGAAGGGAGACATATTATTTTAGTCTGATTTTTTTCTTCTGCTTCCCCTTCTTCTGCTTCTTCTCAGCGAAGCTTGTCCGAACCATAACTTTTTCGTCTTTCCAGATAGGTCAATTATATTTGGTATGTGGGTGCATGACCATAAGGCGGTGTGTCGCGTACCATAATGACCTTCGTGGGACCTTGACCTCGAGGTCAAATAATGATTTTTTAAATAGTATTTTCTTGTTCGGGACATAACTTTTTTGTCTTTCGAGATACATGTAGGTCAATGATACATGTATTTGGTATGTGGGTGCATGACCATAAAGCGGTGTGTCGTGTACCATAATGACCTTTGTAGGACTTTGACCTCAAGGTCAAATAATTGTTTTTTTAAATAGTATCATTCAACTCATAATGTGTAACTTATTGTTGTACTTGTACAGATGGCCGCATTAAGGGGAGACGTAAGTTTTAGGTATCTAAAACAATTCTTCCTAGTTTTTATTTATATTAATTTTAAACTTTTTTAAGCCAATTTATTTTATCTTCTTTTCTCTGGTAATGAGATTTTTGTCAAGAGTAGATGGTTGGGATCCTGTTTACCAGTTAAGCCTGGTCAAGAGTAGGTGGTTGGGATCCTATTTACCAGTTAAGCCTGGTCAAGAGTAGGTGGTTGGGATCTTATTTATCAGTTAAGCTTGGTCAAGAGTAGGTGGTTGGGATCCTATTTACCAGTTAAGCCTGGTCAAGAGTAGGTGGTTGGGATCCTATTTACCAGTTAAGCCTGGTCAAGAGTAGGTGGTTGGGATCTTATTATCAGTTAAGCCTGGTCAAGAGTAGAAGGTTGGGATCCTATTTACCAGTTAAGCCTGGTCAAGAGTAGGTGGTTGGGATCCTATTTACCAGTTAAGCCTGGTCAAGAGTAGGTGGTTGGGATCTTATTTATTAGTTAAGCCTGGTCAAGAGTAGAAGGTTGGGATCCTATTTACCAGTTAAGCCTGGTCAAGAGTAGGTGGTTGGGATCTTATTTACCAGTTAAGCCTGGTCAAGAGTAGATGGTTGGGATCCTATTTACCAGTTCAGCCTGGTCAAGAGTAGAAGGTGGGGATCCTATTTACCAAGTCAGCCTGGTCAAGAGTAGAAGGTTGGGATCCTATTTACCAGTTAAGCCTGGTCAAGAGTAGGTAGTTGGGATCCTATTTACCAGTTAAGCCTGGTCAAGAGTAGAAGGTTGGGATCCTATTTACCAGTTAAGCCTGGTCAAGAGTAGAAGGTTGGGATCCTATTTACCAGTTCAGCCTGGTCAAGAGTAGAAGGTGGGGATCCTATTTACCAGGTCAGCCTGGTCAAGAGTAGAAGGTTGGGATCCTATTTACCAGATAAGCCTGGTCAAGAGTAGAAGGTTGGGATCCTATTTACCAGTTAAGCCTGGTCAAGAGTAGAAGGTTGGGATCCTATTTACCAGCTAAGCCTGATCTAGAGTCGGGGCCTAGATTCTCATCATCTACATATCTATGGAGGAGTATTAGTGACAATAAACCCTCGTTATTGGGTTAATGTCCCGCTCTATATATTTAAATATATTTTGAAAGCTTAATGTACAAATCATAAATGATTGATTGTTGTTTAACATCAATTAATCAGCACTAGATGTTTCAACTTAATTGCCACGGGAAAACAAGGATATAATGGAGATGGTCTCTACATTTTGCCAATGAACAGTCCACCAACGACAACTCATAGCAAATTGTTGTTCATTTGAATTAGGATCTAACTGCAAGTTGTCATGTGCAAGGAGCCAGGCATTCTCCAAACTGACCATGCACTTTTAATATCCCATCATGATTTTTCAAGGGGTGTGTACTGTACATATAACTTTAGAGAAATCAGGTCCTATTGTTATGCAACGGTTTCCATTGCGGGGAATATGTAAATGATGAAAAAATGGATTTAACCTCCAGGAAAAAGATATATGTTACATGTGTTTTCAGTGAAACTTATTTTAATATGAATGATTGAACTGTTTACTGCCATGTGACCTGTATTTCAACTTTATTCATATGACCAACACAAATTTGAAAATCATTTATCAATATGTTATATAGATAAAATGATGGCAATGGTATTGTCCTATCAAAAGAATTTTTATTGCCACAAGTAAAATGGTGGCTATGGGATTGTTCTATTAGGAGAATTTTTATGGAATAGCCAAATATGAAATATATAAATGATATGATTTTTGCTTATTATGAGCATCAAAAAGATCACTTTTACCTGACAGTTTCTCATAAACATGTTAGAAGTGGGACATTCTCCCAATATTAATATGGAGGGCCAATTATATTGTTTCCAATAATCCACCAACTCAGGTTAAACCTATACTTAGACGATCAGAATCTAGGCCATGACTCTCAGACTTAAGTAATAAATAGAATTCCAACCTTTCTATTATTGACAAGAATTTCATTGCCAGAGAATAAAAGGTGAATAAACTACATGTAGATGTAAAAAGTCTACCATAATGCTAAGTTTTACTGACAATATAACTAACAGAGCCAATATGAAGATATTTAATTTCAAAAAGATTATCTTTGTTTTGATGTAATTTTCAGTTGTATATTACATAATACATGTGTACCTTTGAAGAACAAATCATACATATTTATGATTCTTTTCATTTTGAGTGATATTTAACACTATCTAATCAAATTGAATGTTGATTCAGCTTTTTATATCTGGTTTATTCCCTCCTCTGTCATTGTTGTTTATTAATTCATGATAATTTATCTTTTATTTACAGATTATGGAAGAATCCAACACAAGAATCACATGGCCTTCAAAGTTGAAAATTGGTGCAAAATCCAAAAAGGGTAAGTAACTCTGTCAAGGACAAAAAGTTCTGACACTCAGATAATAGCAGTAGTCTTGTGTATTAAACAAAACAAAAAGAACAAAAGAACAACAGGAAATTTGTGTGTGGAAGATGGAATCCAACATGGATAAATGTAAATGTTTATAGAAAGTCTTTGACACACATTCTAGAAGATTAGAAATGTTGGTACATTTTGTCAAGGACATGTATATTTTATAAGTAATTACATGTCTGTTTACATTACTGGGATGTCTTTAACATACTACCAGCATGCCATAGTTCTAAGTGTTCTATAATAGTATTTTATTAATCCAATCATGGTCCCACAGGGGGCAGTTACATAAATACAACAATTATGATCAATACAGTAGATAGTACATTTGACAATTTGTTAAAAACAGTAAATGTCAATAATTGAGATTATACTCAGTAGTGATACAGCATATTTGTTAGGATACTATAGTACCTGATCTCTGCCAAAGTGCAATCCAGGAAATTCAAAGAAACGATATAACACATATTATAAAAAAAATAAAAATATAATCCTTGTACTGCATATCTTAGTTTGTACTAAGTGAGATGGTACTGGCATATCAATGTCATACTTCAGCATTGTTCAGTGTTTCTAATAAAAATGAATATTTCATACTATAGTCATGAGCGGATGTAATTAGAGGCTATCAATTCAGGACATGTTAAAATGTGTGAAGCAAGTGACAGATGATGAAGAGCTATGTCTATGCACTTTGATCTTTAAATCCAAATAAGATTTTTTTTGGGGGGGGGGGGGGGGTCTTTTTCAATTTCAAGTGTATATCATAATTGTGCTAATCTTCTTTGTTTAATTAAGGAGAGAGGTTTGTGATTCTCATAGCCTCATAAATCTATGTCTAAAGGATATTTTTGTGAATCTCTTGAAACTATGCTTTTTATCTGTGTTGTGTATTAACAATTGAGTTTATAAACCTTAGAATCCTCTGAATTTTAAACTGACCATAATATTTTTGTTAAATTCATCATTAGTCTGTATTTAAAACATTACACAACATGTTTCATATTTTTTTGACAACAATCAAGTGATTTCAGAAAGCTATTCAGAAACAGAAGTATTATTTAAAGTATTTAATTCTTTGATGAATTAAATTATGATAAATTAATTATATAATCATTAGCCTTTGTAAGAAGACATAAAACAATTGTGGTGTATTTGTATTAGTTACAGAAAAGTAGCATCAAAATGATCTTATGTTCATTTCAAAGATTATATATATCTTTGTTCTGGGGATGTAAATTTCCTTTCTTTGATAAACCAAGTTAATAAGATTTAGTATACTATAAAACAGTGAGATACATCTGACTGTTTTTTATCAAAAACCTGGAAACACAGCCATTAATCTGTAATTATACAATATCTATATATAAAACTGCTTAGTTTTAGATCATCATGAAATTTAATAATCTCCACATGATATGAGCAGTATCATTGGAAAATAGAGGCATTCTAGGTTAGGGTTAGGGTTATGGTGCTTATCGCCACTTTCAACAATATTTCAGTTATATCATGGCGGTCAGTTTTATTGGTGGAGGAAACCAGAGTACCCGGAGAAAACCAACGACCAGCTGCAAGTCACTGACCAACTTTATCACATAATGTTGTATCAAATACACTGCCTGAGCAGGATTCGAACTCACAATGTTAGTCGTGATAGGCACTGATTCCATAGGTAGTTATAAATCCAACTACCATACGATCATGACCATGACAACCCTTCATTCTAATTTAAACCTAAGTTCAGGAAGTTGATCGATTAATTTATGTTTAACACCAACTTTAGCATTATTATGTCATTCATGAAGTTCAACTGCATCTTAAAAAACTAGGGGTACTATAGCTAGATCTAGTTCTATATGTATTTTTTATATGTATAATAACAACACAAAGAAGTTTTTGCTGTTTAGATCAATTTGATGTTTGAGTATACACTACACGGATATGAGATGACGGGTGATATTACATGTAGTCACTAAAACAAGGTTATTTTAACTTTGGTGCCATTGAATATCCAGTAGTTGTTTCTAAGTACAGAAGACCTTAGTTTGGACTGTTTGAAGGAGAAATTTGTAAGAGTTGAGAGATAACCCAGGCTTGTGTCTTCATCATGTTGAAGGTTATCATAGACCTGACACAAGCAATACACATCATATCACCTAAACTACCTTTTTGGTTGGGATTCTGTAAATTGTAGACTCTCATTCTATGCTTGATTTTGTTTGGAATTAATTGGAACAGGTGTTTGTTTTGGTAAAAGAAAACTTGAATGTCTGGTTATATTTATTCTTGAAAATCCAAGTTACTTTGGCATACAATTCTACTATAAACGGGGAAAGTTTTCCTCCGTGTTTTTATTGCAGTTTACATTTGTGATATGTACGGTATTCATGATGTTTCGATTGGACGTTTTTTTGTTGTAAAGTCAGATAGAATAAAATGTTGGTTTTGTTTCTAGCAGTTACTTTTCACAACAATCGGTTTCAAAGACATAGCTGTTATAATAAACATTAATTAAAAGAGAAAACCAATCTCATTAAGAGTGCCTTTGATGTGGCAATGATTACCTGTAACAGTTAATTATATTACTAGTATAATAACAACTGAAGGGGCCCTGAGACATTTCTATGCCAACATCATTTCTTTACCCACATGCACTCTCCATTATCTATTTGCCAAATTTTATATGATGCCATTTTAATAAGGCTAATAAAGAAACAATTGTTACTGATAAGTTCTGATCTGCTTTACCTGGTTCTATTAAAGACTAAGTTATCTTGACATATTAACAACAAAACTTACTAGGCAGGGTAATTAGCTTCAAGAATTCTGGCTTCTATGTTTATGGAGAAATCTGGATTTTTTATTGAAAAAAAACATGATCTTTTTTATTGATGAGTCTTACATCCTGATATATTATTTGAGTGCTAAAAATAAATTCTTAAGTTATTTTGTTCAACATCATTTTTATCCATTAGAAGCAAGATGTTAATTGTTGTAAGAAGTTGAATGTGGGGAATTTTTAAAAGTTATTAAGAACTATTTATTGAAATACAAGTATAAATGGCATGAGACATCATTCTGATACAGGGATTTAAACCTCTGGGTCTGTGAGGTCAGACGTTTGACATACATTTTTTGTAGACTACATTAAAATAAATTTTCAGATAGAATTCTCAAGAAACAGGAATGGAAATGTAATTGCTTATGTATGATATATGTAGATTTAGATTTGTAGAAGAAGGTCCCACGGTCTATGGAGTCAGAGGCTTTGGGGTTAAAAGTTTTACACAAGCTGCATTAGAATAAATATTAAAACAGAATTCTGAAGAACTAGGAATGAACGTGTAATTGGCACTAAGTATCCTTTTCAAATGGAGATTCAATATAGTACAGAATTTTTTTAAAAATACCAGAACTTTCTTGTCTTAAGACACAGTGCCTTCATATTTTTTATGTAAATGTATTAAGACAGTATGGAGTGTCAGGTATTAGAATGCCATCACTTTGACCTTGACCTTTGATATCAAGGTCAAAAAAGTTAATTTTTATACCTGGTATGTTGTACAAACCCAAACATATTTTGTGGTTTATACTGGCCTCATATTTTATTTTGAGGGATATATTCTTTGGGAAATTAAGTGTTAAAATATTTGAATTCCAACTTTGGGAAATATCCATACTGATTTATTTTTAAAAAGATTCCAACAGCCATACAGTTCTGGAACCAGAAGAATAATAGTTGTGACACTGTACAATGCGATTTTAAAATATTTGTATTCCAACTTTGGTAAATTTCTAGATATTAAAGTCTCAGTTTTATTGATTAGTGTAACTTTTGTGAGATTTGTAGCACATGAAATGCAGATTTAGTTTGGAACAAGAGAAAACTTTTAGGGTCTATATGTGGTTAATGTCTTGGGATCCATAGATTGACATAGACTGCATAGCAGAACATGTCGAAAAATGGCATGAATCATTATTGTGATATGTAGATTCAAGTTTAAGTCCCCATGTTCTATGCTTTCTGAGCCCTTGTAGATAGTCCAAAGTTTGAAATAGATCATGTTGGGAAAAAATTCCCCAAAAAATCCTGTGAAAAATTATGATGCTATTGTATTATAAATAACCCAGGTTTTATTGGGTTCAAGTTCAAGTTCAGGGATATCAATAATAAATCTGTTTATGTCATGTAAAGGACTTAGGCTATTGTGAGCCTCTAGTTTATGATAGTAAGCAAGATGGTTGCATACCATCTGGAATTTTCAAAGTAGTACAAATGAAAAAAAATTTGGGTTGATATACCTGTAATTTACTAATATCATATTTGTACTTTTTTATTTTTTTAATTTATTCATCCCTTTTTATAAATGTTGATATAAAGTTAGATTTGACAAGAAACAAGTTTTTGGGTAAGATTGACCATGCTTAAAACAACATTCAAGTGTTTATTATAAAAATTGATCATATTTAACTGAAGAGGTTAAGTTTTAAATCCCAGTGACCTGATCATGATAACATGTCAAGATAACCGAAAGATGACATTTTTATATAATATTTTAAATTGTTAAAGACAATTTAGACTTTTTGTTAACAAAGTTTGTGTTTGACATTTGAGTATTGATATTGTAAATCATTGAAAAAAAGAAAAACCTTGTAAAAATGTGTAGTCATTATAGTATTGTTTTATTTTTTTTAAAGGGGTACTGTATTTCTTGATAAGGATATCCAAAGGGGTTTTAAGAATGAGATGATATAAATATGACTCGATCTCAAGGGATAACTCATTGTTTATTTCATCATAAACTTGAGTCAAAATTTCAGGGCCTCTTATATTGACATAGCAAGTCAAAGTTTCATGTTTTTACAGTGATTAAAATTGTTTATTATTTTTTTAGAAGTTTGATCCCCATAACAGTTACAGTAATTTTTCAATCTGTTAAGATACATGCAGATTAAAGGGATGTGTTGTGATTTTAGCATTTCAGGCCTAAGTTTAACATGACAGTTTGTTTGTTGTTTCATATGTACTTTTATGTTGTTGATCTCATGAGCAACATATTGCAATATATGTATACATATATATGTTTACATTGAACAAAGAAATGAAGGTCAAAATTTAGATGTTGATTGTACATATATAAAATAATATAATAATAAAAATACAAAGTGTACGACAAAAGATTAAATAGAAAATAAAGAAAAACTGGAATGATCATTTTTTTGGTACATGCATTAGTTAGTAAGAAAGGATATGGATGTACATGAACATGAGAGACTTTCCAACTTTGCAAAATTAAAGTAAAGGAGCAGGGTTTTTATTGCTATTCTTCATTTCACAGTCATAGTATATATACGTAGTGTCTTCAATAATGAGCATAATTTTTACCCTAGAATGAATGTGAAATGGTCCCTAACCTGCAGTTCAGGGGTACTCTTTACTTTGTAGATAAACATTACACCTAGGCATCTGTGTCATGTTGATATTATTTGGTGTATATAATTCTATATCTCAGGTGCAGGGGTACTCTTTACTTTGTAGATAGACATTACACCTAGGCATCTGTGTCATGTTGATATTATTTGGTGTATATAATTCTATATCTCAGGTGCAGGGGTACTCTTTACTTTGTAGATAGACATTACACCTAGGCATCTGTGTCATGTTGATATTATTTGGTGTATATAATTCTATATCTCAGGTGCAGGGGTCATACCTGTTAACCCTCCCCTTTTTCGCGGGAGTCTCCCGCGTAAGAGCCTTATCTCCCGCATGGACTGGGTCTCATGCGCGGGAGACATTAATCTCCCGCACATTTTGCGATCAATATTTCTGGAAATTCCCCATTTGGAACTGATGAAAAATGCAGAGAGATATGAATGGTAAAGGTGTTTAAATGATATCCGGTTATTGATCTGTTTGACACCTTTACAGGTAAATTGGGTCATGGAGATTAATTAAGGTGTTGATGATTATACAACAATTATCCACTGATTGACAGTTAATTGGGGATAAGGAAGTGGGTTTGTGGCACACGCTTAGATGATTAGAAGTGTGATAGCGGCAATTAAAAATAGTTATAAACCGTTGTGCAAACAGGAGTCAGACAACCTTTGATGCCGAAGGAAAACTTCTTATTTCGATCAAACGTGCAATGAATTCATCTCGGATTGAGTTGTTATGGCTTGTTTGGGACCAAAGCCTATCAAAGTATTATTTAAGGACTAAGTTCCAGGATGGAATTGATAAACCACAAAAATGTCAAAACGTATGCTATCACCCAACGCACCAGCAGCAAAGTGACTTTTTAATTTTAGTGCTCTATGACTTTATTGTTCAGAGCATTCTGTCTTCATTGTTTTTGCTTTGTTATAACCTTATGATTATGAATGATTATGAATAAATTATAAATACAGTTTTTATCCTTCATTCATCATATGAAACACTACTAATAAGACAGAAATGTAAACAATATATATTGAAATGGGATGCAGTTGGTTCAATACTGAAACAAACAAAAAGAAAACATCAATTAACAATAAAAACATGCATCAAATACGTCGATAAAAAATCTCCAGCCAAAAATTTACAAATCTCCAGTTGTAGCATAGCAACTTTATCACATGTATTCAACTACAAGGTACAGTTCCCAGAGGTTAACAGGTATGAGGGGTACATCTACATAGTACATACATTGTATCTACATTCTCTAAGGAATTTTTTAGGGGGGTTATGGTGTTTAACATCACTTTCAAAAATATTTCAGTTATATCGTGGTGGTCAGTTTTATGGATGGAGGAAACCAGAGTACCAGGGGAAAACCACTGACCTGCCGTAAGTCACTGACAAACTTTTAGCGCATAATGTTGTATCGAATACACATTGCCATAAGCAGGATTCTAACTGGAATTTTTAAAGTATTGTTTGTCTTGATATTTGTAAATATTTAATATGCTTTCAAGTCACCAAAATATACTCATATCTCATATCTTAAGGTGCATTTCATCCCCCCCCCCCCCCCAAAAAAAAGAGTAAAATTCGATAAGTTTTAAATTGACTAATTAGTTGATTGAACAATATATATATTATACTGGGTATATATTGTAATAAGCTCAAATTAATGTCATAGTCAGTTATGTTAGACAGTACGGGTATATGATTTCACCAACATCAGTCTTTATAATGTACCTTGTACTTTTAAAATAATTCTATTATTAGATTAACTGTACATGTAGTAAGTACATGCAGTACTAGTCCTTGTGTCAATTTAAATTATAAATACATAATAGCACTGTTAGAATTGACAATAGTTAAAACAGAAGATTTCCATTCAAATGTTTTCATTTGAATAAGTATGAAAGGAAAAAAGAAGTTTGACTTCAATATTATCTGGAAGTAATTTATTTCAATTAACGTTCTTTCACTTTGGCAAGATATACATTTCTTGTTAATTAGATATTGTGATTGGTTAAAAGCTATTGCCAATTAAATTTATGTGTGAGAAGTTTTATTATTGATGTGTTGATTTGTTTACCAGAGAATGAAGATTGAATCTTAAAAGAATTGAATCAGAAAATTAATACAACCCATGAGTAGTTATAGTAGTTATAAATATATAATGTATAGGAGATTTACATTTTGGGGAGGAATAAACTTACAAGGACTTTAAAATGTTTGCTTTTTTCTTTTTTTATTATATATATCTAATCCATTTCATGAATTTTACATGTTTTCAATAATATTGTAAATCCTAAAAAAATATAACCTTATTTCAAAATTTGATTAATTTATAATTTTTTCTTTAAAAGACAGATACAGAGATGACAAAGAAACATGGTTAATATTAATAGGACATTCAGGGGAATCCATTAAAAATATTTATACAAATTAATTGGTTAAATCAAGTACAATAATAATAACTTGCACCTATTTTATCTCATCTTTGCATAAAAGCAAAGTGTATTTAGTTTTAAAGAATACTGCAATTGGTTAACTAGATAGGTTAAACTGTTTAACTAAATGGGTTAAAGTGGTCTTACTATAATTTAGATTAATACGACAGGTGTTACTAGTGGAGCAGGAACTGCTTACCCTTCTGAAGCATCTGAGTTCACGCCTGGTTTTAAGTGTGGTTCATGTTACTCAATCTTTAGTTTTATGTGTATGCTTTGTAGATCGTTGTTTGTTCCTATGTCCTTTTTCTTTTGGTGATTATGTTGTCTGTCCTTCGATTTAAGGATTCTGATTACCCCTTTGGTATCCTCAAACTCTTCTTGTTAACCAAATGGTTTAGCTATCGATACTCAGTGGTTTAAGGCCGCAAGTACAATATTAATGAGTCAAAGTGGTTAACTTATGGGTTAAAGTGACCGTTACTGTAATTAGTTAACTAAATGGGTTAAAGTGGTGAACTTATATAATTATGGTATAATTGGGTTTAGCTATATGGATTTAAGTGTGTATCTAAATGGATTAATTATATAAGATGAGAAATATATATGTTAAAGTACATGGTTAGCTATATCGATTAAAGTGTTAACTATTTGAGAAGAAGGATTGAAGTGCATGATGATATGTAAGGATGTTATGATGACTTAGCTGATAGATCAGTATCTGCCAGGTTTCTTCAGATGTTAGCTGTTAATTTTACATTAATATCTTATTTACAATCTTCTAATCTACAAACAGTATCTTTGTCTAAATTTCATAAATCAGTTTTCTTGACTTTGGTGGAAATGTATGTAGCTTTGAAGCTGTCTGAAGTTTTTACAAATAAACTTGGCTGAAATATATTTTGTATAAGAAGAAACACTAACAGCTGTACCAGTCTCTGCCAAAAACCACTAGCCCTTAAGACCCAGTCTAGTAAAACATTCTATAAACTTGCTTAATCAATTAGAAAAAAAGTCTCTGCCAAAAACCACTAGCCCTAAGGCCCAGTCAAGTAAAACATTCTATAAACTTTGCTTAATCAATTAGAAAAACGATCTCTGCCAAAGACCACTAGCCCTAAGGCCCAGTCAAGTAAAACATTCTATAAACTTTGCTTAATCAATTAGAAAAAAGTCTCTGCCAAAAACTACTAGCCCTAAGGCACAGTCAAGTAAAACATTCTATAAACTTTGCTTAATCAATTAGAAAAAAAGTCTCTGCCAAAAACTACTAGCACTAAGACCCAGTCAAGTAAAACATTCTATAAACTTTGCTTAATCAATTAGAAAAACGATCTCTGCCAAAGACCACTAGCCCTAAGGCCCAGTCAAGTAAAACATTCTATAAACTTTGCTTAATCAATTAGAAAAAAAGTCTCTGCCAAAAACTACTAGCCCTAAGGCACAGTCAAGTAAAACATTCTATAAACTTTGCTTAATCAATTAGAAAAAAAGTCTCTGCCAAAAACTACTAGCACTAAGGCCCAGTCAAGTAAAACATTCTATAAACTTTGCTTAATCAATTAGAAAAAAAGTCTCTGCCAAAAACTACTAGCCCTAAGGCACAGTCAAGTAAAACATTCTATAAACTTTGCTTAATCAATTAGAAAAAAGTCTGCCAAAAACTACTAGCCCTAAGGCACAGTCTAGTAAAACATTCTATAAACTTTGCTTAATCAATTAGAAAAAAGTCTCTGCCAAAAACTACTAGCCCTAAGGCACAGTCAAGTAAAACATTCTATAAACTTTTGCTTAATCAATTAGAAAAACGATCTCTGCCAAAAACTACTAGCCTTAAGGCCCAGTCTAGTAAAACATTCTATAAACTTTGCTTAATCAATTAGAAAAAAGTCTCTGCCAAAAACTACTAGCCCTAAGGCCCAGTCAAGTAAAACATTCTATAAACTTTGCTTAATCAATTAGAAAAAAGTCTCTGCCAAAAACCACTAGTCCTAAGGCCAGTCAAGTAAAACATTCTATAAACTTTGCTTAATCAATTAGAAAAAAAAGTCTCTGCCAAAAACTACTAGCCCTAAGGCCCAGTCAAGTAAAACATTCTATAAACTTTACTTAATCAATTAGAAAAAAGTCTCTGCCAAAAACCATTAGTCCTAAGGCCAGTCTAGTAAAACATCCTATAAACTTGCTTAATCAATGGGAAAAAAAGTCTCTCCCAAAAACCACTAGCCCTAAGGTCCAGTCAAGTAAAACTTTCTATAAACTTTGCTTAATCAATTAGAAAAAAAAGTCTCTCCCAAAAACCACTAGCCGTAAGGCCCTGGTGAGTCTAGTAAAAGATTCTATAAACTTTGCTTTATCAAACAGGACAAGAATCTTCTAAAATGCCTTTCAGACTAGTTTGTCAGAATATTTTTGTCACAGACTGCTGTACAATTATAATGTAATAGAGGATGTAGCCATTATTTTAAGCTCTGTTATACACAATCAATTGTTTTGTATCCAAACTTGTTGTCTTCGAATTATATTATACTACTGGAATATTTATACTTGATAAGTTGATAAATCTTTAATTATATATCAATTTTGCTGGAAATTAATGTTTTAGGGATTTAATGTGCTACGTGGAAATAATAATAAAAAAATTCATGTCAACCTGATCATATTGATTAATTTACTGTAATAAGTCTTCTGTATAATTATAATCTATTTTTCATTCACAAGATCTATGATAAAAGTTGCTAAAAATAATCTAAAATTTCAATTTGAAATCCAGCACTATGGATTTTGTATTGATAAGAGGTAAATTTAAATTGCCTTTGAAGAAAGTGAAGATAACCCTACATTAAATTGTCATCAGTTTTATACTGTGTTTTGACAGTTATTATTATACATATACCACAAAAGTTATTACCATTGATAAAGGTGCTTAGTGTTATCCAGGGGGAAAATTTGTCAATTATACCACACACAGAGATGTTGCAAAATCGATTTTGAAACTTAAATTGAAATCTGATACTAGATCTAGAGCTCCTAGACCTCTTTGAAATATTGTATTTTGAATAGAATGGGGGATTTTTTTTAGGAAAGAGGGGTAGGGTTATACTTATTGTTGACAAACTACTTGAGCTGTCTCATGATACAGATTGCAAGCTACCGTGGGGATAAAATACTAATATCTGCCAACCCATGTTAAAATTCAAAACACAGTATGGCTTCCATGAATTATTTCTTAAATATATCTTATTTGAATGTACTGATCTATGATTATTTGAGTATTGCTTTAATATAAGATACACTGATGTACAGAGTACTGATTGACATTGGGGATCCTTTGTAGAGCTACCTACCCAGAATTAATAAGACTAGTTTCTAAACTTATCTTTACAAATTAACTCTCGGTCTTAGTCTAATATGAACATCTGTCTATTTTGAACCTAAACAAATAATACTCCGTCATACCAATTTCATTTCAAGACTATAATTAACATGTGCATTCTGTAATTTTGTCTTTCAGATCCACATATTACAGACTACAGTAGTTGGTTATCCTGAGGATGTTAGGTACATTCTGTCATTTTATCTTTCAGATCCACATATTACAGTTATCCTGAGGATGTTAGGTACATTCTGTCATTTTATCTTTCAGATCCACATATTACAGTAGTTGGTTATCCTGAGGATGTTAGGTACATTCTATAATTTTATTTTTGAGATCCACATATTAAAGTTGTTGGTTATCCTGAGGATGTAATTTTATCTTTCAGATCCACATATTAAAGTTGTTGGTTATCCTGAGGATGTAATTTTATCTTTCAGATCCACATATTAAAGTTGTTGGTTATCCTGAGGATGTTAGATCTGCCAAAGAACACATCATGTCTATTCTGGACACAAAAGTAAGTGTAGTCTGTCCTACTTAATGATAGATATTTCATGTTCAATCAAACAGTACATGTATTCTGAACACTATACTTGTCTATAGGAAGTGTATAAGGTCACCTAAGGTTAACCTTGAACATTGCATGGTTAAATAATGATGTTCATATACTGGACAAAAAGTATGTAATTAAGGTCTACATTAAAACTGCCATGTGCATGGACAAATGGTTAAACAAATAAGCAACTAGTCTTATCTTTTGATGAATCTAGTTCATATACTGTATGATGTCTTGGTTTGATTTGGGCATGCCTTTACCAAATGGACTAGTTCCATGGGAGTTACGGCCCCTTTTCCACCTTATAGATAGAAAGAAAAAAAAGACAAACAAGTGGGGGACACCACATGTAAAGTACAGAACACCCTAGATGTTCTTGGTGACATTATATCTACACTTATTTTGTACCAGCACTATATATGTATATACATGTATATCATATAATTATTTTAGAATGACCTCTGTAGTGTTATGGTTAGCAGGCTTGTCTTAAGTTGGCTCTATCAAAACAAAGACTATGACATTGGTGTTTGTTGCTTCTTTGCAAAGCATGAAGAGTTAAAGGAGTCAGACTAGTGTGTCAGGGTGGAGCAACCTGCATTCCTGTTGACTTGCAATTGTGTCAGTGAGCTATGAAAAGAAAGTTAAACTCTATAAAAATCTAACTCAGGACTATTGGTTTTGTACAAAACAGATATCACCATCATCTCATTAAAATGTAGCTTGTTCTAGTCATGAAATAAATAGGTGAACAGTTTATCATGATCACTTAGCATCAAACAACAATACCTAACACTGCTTACTCCAATTATTGTTGGGTACATCAAACAACAATACCTAACACTGCTTACTCCAATTATTGTTGGGTACATCAAACAACAATACCTAACACTGACTTACTCCAATTATTGTTGGGTACATCAAACAACAATACCTAACACTGCTTACTCCAATTATTGTTGGGTACATCAAACAACAATACCTAACACTGCTTACTCCAATTATTGTTGGGTACATCAAACAACAATACCTAACACTGACTTACTCCAATTATTGTTGGGTACATCAAACAACAATACCTAACACTGCTTACTCCAATTATTGTTGGGTACATCAAACAACAATACCTAACACTGCTTACTCCAATTATTGTTGGGTACATCAAACAACAATACCTAACACTGCTTACTCCAATTATTGTTGGGTACATCAAACAACAATACCTAACACTGCTTACTCCAATTATTGTTGGGTACATCAAACAACAATACCTAACACTGCTTACTCCAATTATTGTTGGGTACATCAAACAACAATACCTAACACTGCTTACTCCAATTATTGTTGGGTACATCAAACAACAATACCTAACACTGCTTACTCCAATTATTGTTGGGTACATCAAACAACAATACCTAACACTGACTTACTCCAATTATTGTTGGGTACATCAAACAACAATACCTAACACTGCTTACTCCAATTATTGTTGGGTACATCAAACAACAATACCTAACACTGCTTACTCCAATTATTGTTGGGTACATCAAACAACAATACCTAACACTGACTTACTCCAATTATTGTTGGGTACATCAAACAACAATACCTAACACTGCTTACTCCAATTATTGTTGGGTACATCAAACAACAATACCTAACACTGCTTACTCCAATTATTGTTGGGTACATCAAACAACAATACCTAACACTGCTTACTCCAATTATTGTTGGGTACATCAAACAACAATACCTAACACTGCTTACTCCAATTATTGTTGGGTACATCAAACAACAATACCTAACACTGCTTACTCCAATTATTGTTGGGTACATCAAACAACAATACCTAACACTGCTTACTCCAATTATTGTTGGGTACATCAAACAACAATACCTAACACTGCTTACTCCAATTATTGTTGGGTACATCAAACAACAATACCTAACACTGACTTACTCCAATTATTGTTGGGTACATCAAACAACAATACCTAACACTGCTTACTCCAATTATTGTTGGGTACATCAAACAACAATACCTAACACTGCTTACTCCAATTATTGTTGGGTACATCAAACAACAATACCTAACACTGCTTACTCCAATTATTGTTGGGTACATCAAACAATACCTAACACTGACTTACTCCAATTATTGTTGGGTACATCAAACAACAATACCTAACACTGCTTACTCCAATTATTGTTGGGTACATCAAACAACAATACCTAACACTGCTTACTCCAATTATTGTTGGGTACATCAAACAACAATACCTAACACTGCTTACTCCAATTATTGTTGGGTACATCAAACAACAATACCTAACACTGCTTACTCCAATTATTGTTGGGCACATCAAACAACAATACCTAACACTGCTTACTCCAATTATTGTTGGGTACATCAAACAACAATACCTAACACTGCTTACTCCAATTATTGTTGGGTACATCAAACAACAATACCTAACACTGACTTACTCCAATTATTGTTGGGTACATCAAACAACAATACCTAACACTGCTTACTCCAATTATTGTTGGGTACATCAAACAACAATACCTAACACTGCTTACTCCAATTATTGTTAGGTACATCAAACAACAATACCTAACACTGACTTACTCCAATTATTGTTGGGTACATCAAACAACAATACCTAACACTGCTTACTCCAATTATTGTTGGGTACATCAAACAACAATACCTAACACTGCTTACTCCAATTATTGTTAGGTACATCAAACAACAATACCTACCACTGACTTACTCCAATTATTGTTGGGTACATCAAACAACAATACCTAACACTGCTTACTCCAATTATTGTTGGGTACATCAAACAACAATACCTAACACTGACTTATTCCAATTATTGTTGGGTACATCAAACAACAATACCTAACACTGCTTACTCCAATTATTGTTAGGTACATCAAACAACAATACCTAACACTGCTTACTCCAATTATTGTTAGGTACATCAAACAACAATACCTAACACTGCTTACTCCAATTATTGTTGGGTACATCAAACAACAATACCTAACACTGACTTACTCCAATTATTGTTGGGTACATCAAACAACAATACCTAACACTGCTTACTCCAATTATTGTTAGGTACATCAAACAACAATACCTAACACTGCTTACTCCAATTATTGTTGGGTACATCAAACAACAATACCTAACACTGACTTACTCCAATTATTGTTAGGTACATCAAACAACAATACCTACCACTGACTTACTCCAATTATTGTTGGGTACATCAAACAACAATACCTAACACTGACTTACTCCAATTATTGTTAGGTACATCAAACAACAATACCTAACACTGCTTACTCCAATTATTGTTGGGTACATCAAACAACAATACCTAACACTGACTTACTCCAATTATTGTTGGGTACATCAAACAACAATACCTAACACTGCTTACTCCAATTATTGTTAGGTACATCAAACAACAATACCTAACACTGCTTACTTCAATTATTGTTGGGTACATCAAACAACAATACCTAACACTGACTTACTCCAATTATTGTTAGGTACATCAAACAACAATACCTACCACTGACTTACTCCAATTATTGTTGGGTACATCAAACAACAATACCTAACACTGACTTACTCCAATTATTGTTAGGTACATCAAACAACAATACCTAACACTGCTTACTCCAATTATTGTTGGGTACATCAAACAACAATACCTAACACTGACTTACTCCAATTATTGTTGGGTACATCAAACAACAATACCTAACACTGACTTACTCCAATTATTGTTAGGTACATCAAACAACAATACCTAACACTGACTTACTCCAATTATTGTTGGGTATGCAACTTCTTCAAACAACAATACCTAACACTGACTTACTCCAATTATTGTTGGGTATACAACTTCTTCAAACAACAATACCTAACACTGACTTACTCCAATTATTGTTGGGTATACAACTTCTTCAAACAACAATACCTAACACTGACTTACTCCAATTATTGTTGGGTACATCAAACAACAATACCTAACACTGACTTACTCCAATTATTGTTAGGTACATCAAACAACAATACCTAACACTGACTTACTCCAATTATTGTTGGGTATGCAACTTCTTCAAACAACAATACCTAACACTGACTTACTCCAATTATTGTTGGGTATACAACTTCTTCAAACAACAATACCTAACACTGACTTACTCCAATTATTGTTGGGTATACAACTTCTTCAAACAACAATACCTAACACTGACTTACTCCAATTATTGTTGGGTACATCAAACAACAATACCTAACACTGACTTACTCCAATTATTGTTAGGTACATCAAACAACAATACCTAACACTGACTTACTCCAATTATTGTTGGGTATGCAACTTCTTCAAACAACAATACCTAACACTGACTTACTCCAATTATTGTTGGGTATACAACTTCTTCAAACAACAATACCTAACACTGACTTACTCCAATTATTGTTGGGTATACAACTTCTTCAAACAACAATACCTAACACTGCTTACTCCAATTATTGTTGGGTATACAACTTCTTCAAACAACAATACCTAACACTGACTTACTCCAATTATTGTTGGGTATACAGCTTCTTCAAACAACAATACCTAACACTGACTTACTCCAATTATTGTTGGGTATACAACTTCTTTTATCAATGAAATTTATTTGAACTTCATCTTCAAAAGTCCACAGTTAATTAGGATTGAATGTTGTATAAGTAGTTGTAAATTACACATTATTTATAAATTGATTGTTAAAGCTGAGGGTGGGGAATGTAAATGTTTATTAATCCTGAGCCAATAGTGTGGGAAAATGTCAGTATAAAGTCTAAAGAGGACTTTACATACTGGTGAATCTAACAGGTGCTTAAGTGAATTATGTCATATAGAGGTTAAAAATTAAAAGAAAGATGTTTCATTTCAAAAGAAAGTAATTTAT
This sequence comes from Bathymodiolus septemdierum, assembly GCA_963383655.1. Classification (NCBI taxonomy): domain Eukaryota; kingdom Metazoa; phylum Mollusca; class Bivalvia; order Mytilida; family Modiolidae; genus Bathymodiolus; species Bathymodiolus septemdierum. The sequence continues at coordinate 31,131,883 of OY726522.1, forward strand.
ATTTAATTAAGATTACAGACTAGCTTGAAATCTAATACACTGATCTGATAGACTGATGACATAAGATGTGATACTTATTTTAAATATCAAACCTATACCCTTACAAAAAAAAAAAAACTAAAAAAAAATATGCACTTTTATTAGGTTTATAAATAAAAATGTCTGTTATGGCTGAAAAATGTAACCCTCTCTCTCTCTCTCCTCTTTTGTTATTGTTGTACTTTCAGTAGTCATAACATGGTTTTTTTCATATTGAATACCTCATCAGCCCTTGGTCCTGATATCAGAACCTAGGGTTAAGTATAGAAATAAATAAGATATGTGACTTTCATCCTGGTGTTTAATATTGCCTGTACTTTAAAAGATATATACAATTACAATATACTAGTCACAATTAGTGTATGCCAAGTTTAGAATTAAAATCTAATTTTCACAGCTACGTAATTACTGGTACGTAATTATGTTTTTGATTTGAAATGCAAAATATAATCTTTAATATTTAATGAGGTAGAGTCCTATAATTATAGATACAACTGTAGATCAAAACGGGGGGGACCTTTGTAATTATAATTTGTGACCGCATGTAAAATCGTGGCGACAAAATTCAAAATGTATCGTGGAATCTTATGAGTAAGATAATGTAATAAATAGATTTTTCACGACAAGGTTGTTTGACAATGCAATATGGTAGGTATATAGATGTTATCAGCTTTGTATCAAACCGTATAATTTCTTTGACACTAAGAAATATTTTGACAGTATGAATGCATGTTAAACTAGTTAACCTTGATGTTTGTACAGACGAAATATTATATATTAATTCCCTTCAAATGTAAATAATGTTTTCCTTAAATGGAGGTCACTTGAAATTTTATTTTAAAGTTTTATTAAATTTGCATGTACATGTTCTTATATAAAGTATATAATACTGTATTTTAAAAATGGAGTTAAAAAAATATTGTTTGGTTCAAAAATGTTTCATCACACAGTGCATTTTCATGACATTTGTGACAAAAAATAAATTATGGTTGTGTACACAATCAATTATTCTCAGAAATGTTCTCTCATTCATTGTTGATATTTTAACAATGCTGTACCTAAGCTACATTTTTAGATGGATTTTCTTCTCCCCCCCCCCCCCCCCCCCCCCCCCCCCCTCCCCCATTCTTATCTATATTATTACTTGTTCAAGTTAAGAGTAAATCCTATCTGAAAGTGAAGTGAAGGATAAATTATTTTATTAATGTTCTTTAGATTCACAGTTATTAGAGTATTAAAGCCCTCTCCCTCATAACAATAATTGTCAGATGTTAGACTCATCAATGTGCCCAATACCTTACATTACATTCATCTTGTATGAAAAACAATGCCACAACAATAGGACACAGACCAATTTATAAGTAAGAACATTTTACTCAACTGTGTAAGACTATTTTACAACTTTGTCATGAACATTTTGAATTTGCATTTAATTACATATTATTTCACAAATAATTACATATTATTTCACAAAATTATCTTTTAATTTGAACATTTTCTTTGTAGAGTAATAGAGTGACATTGAAAATGGATGTCTCCCACACAGACCACTCCCATGTGATAGGCAAGGGAGGTAACAATATAAAACGGGTAATGCAAGAGACGGGATGTCACATTCATTTTCCCGACTCAAATCGAGGCAATCATGTTCAAGAAAAAAGCAATCAGGTATATGTTGTATGAATGTATATACCTAAGTACATTGTACTAATATCTTGTACAATATAAAATATAAATTACAATGCAATACTGATGACTTGGCTATTATTATACATTATCTTAAGTTTTGAGTGATTAACAGCACTTTCAACAATATTTCAGTTATGTTGTGACGGTCAGTTCTATTGGTAGAAAAAAAACTGAGATTCCAAATAAAGACCAATGACAAGGTTTTATTACATAAAGTTGTAAAAGACACACCTGGCTACAAATGGTAACTAAGCTCACCACATTAGTGGTAATAGGCACTGAAATCTAAATCCAACTATCATGTAATCACAGGGCCACGACAGACCAATTATTATACATAAGAAAGTTTATGTAGTTATTTTACAATCGAATATTGAAAGTACCATAGAAGTTGTCTGTAGTATTATATCAATACAACCAAAATCATATGTAAACCCAACTTGAATAAACATCCAATTTAGGAAGTCTTTGTTAATTTAACCTGTTTTAACTGGACACCTGTCTATTACGAACACAAAAGTTGGTCCTAAGGAGGTTCTGTTTAGACAGGTTTCACTGTGTTTGTGTCAGGTTTTGACAATTTTCTACCAGTTTTGCCAGTGATGTTGAACTGAAAATAATACTTGTGTGGTCAGCTTTATAGCTATTAAATTTGTCAGTAATTGTGGTAGTTGTTTTACAGGATACTTTTGAAACATGCTCATAAAATGCTTCAGAAAAATGTCTATTATATGCAGAAAGTTATCAGCACTCTTGACAGAATGGGTTCAATTTTTAACAAACTTACTAATAATTTCAGAGACATATAAAACAAGAGATAATCAGTTTCTCAAACTTTTGTGAAATCTGGCCATCATTAATTTTATGGTGAAGCAAATAACCCAACTTTGGCAGCTAGTTATATTATTCTTCTTTCCAAATATATTGTTAATATGTATACTGTAAACCAACTTATTTTCGCGGCTATTATGTTTCGTGTTTTTCTGCTTCAAGACAGTTTCGCGGAGATTTAATTTCGCGATAACCAAAATGCTAAAAGTTCAAATGTTTCGCGGTATGACTTTGGTCTACATCGCCGCCGACATTGGTTGTTTTTTTATGACAAGAGTTGTCTTTCGTAATATATTATTGATCGTTTATATTGTCATAATGTTGTAGTTGATCTCGTTTGTTTTTCCAATGATTATCAGATTATCCCCGTTGATTAATAGTTTCAATTATCAACGTACTTATAGGTGACAGCAATTATTGATTTTATAATCCCAGCTGATTATTAGTAATATTACAATCAAGCGCTTTTAATTTATACCTGTCAACATTAAGCTCACGGCACTTTATACTACAATATACATGTATAATTATAAAACCTGTTTTGAACACATTTCGATAATGTATACATGACTTTGTGTTGTCTAACAGATATTGATCTATACCAGAAAATACATTACGCTATATGGTGTTTGCTAGGCTATATATGTTCTTGTTTCTTACACACTTTAGAACGACTTGTTCGCGGATATAAACTTTCGCAATTTTGTACTCTACCGCGAAAGTCGCGACGGTTTATAGCACACGAACAAAGTTGGTTTACAGTATACAATTGTATCTATCAAAAATAAAAATGAAGTTCAGAAAGGCATCATGTACCTCTGTTATTGCTAATTTATCTCAAAATAGAATGTTGTTCAAATTGTTCATATGTTTTTTACAAATTACACATTTTATCACAAAACACAAAAAATCTACATGTATGTTATATCATATGAGCAAATGTAAAAGAAATTTAGAAAAAACATAGAAATTGGACAATTGGTAACAATGTTGTTTATAAAGTCAGTTGGTGGCTGGATGATATTTTTACATATTAACTGATGAAGGAGTTTATTGTCTCTACAGTTCTATGTTTTTGCTAATTATAATTGTGGGAAATATTGTTGAAAGTGGTACGTTTTTTTTACAGGTATCAATTGCAGGACAACCAGCAGGTGTAGAATCTGCTAGGGCTCAAATTAGGGTAAGTTGTGGTTTTATTCAATCTGTTAAGAACTGCTAGGGCTCAAATTAGGGTAAGTTGTGGTTTTATTCAATCTGTGAAGAACTACTAGGGCTCAAATTAGGGTAAGTTGTGGTTTTATTCAATCTGTTAAGAACTGCTAGGGCTCAAATTAGGGTAAGTTGCAGTTTTATTCAATCTGTTAAGAACTGCTAGGGCTCAAATTAGGGTAAGTTGTGGTTTTATACAACTGTTAAGAACTGCTAGGGCTCAAATTAGGGTAAGTTGTGGTTTTATGCAAACTGTTAAGAACTGCTAGGGCTCAGATTAGGGTAAGTAAAGTTGTGGTTTTATACAAACTGTTAAGAACTGCTTGGGCTTAAATTAGGGTAAGTTGTGGTTTTATACAAACTGTTAAGAACTGCTAGGGCTCAAATTAGGGTAAGTTGTGGTTTTATGCAAACTATTAAGAACTGCTAGGGCTCAAATTAGGGTATGTTGTGGTTTTATGCAAACCATTAAGAACTGCTAGGGCTCAAATTAGGGTAAGTTGTGGTTTTATATAAACCGTTAAGAACTGCTAGGGCTCAAATTAGGGTAAGTTGTGGTTTTATGCAAACCGTTAAGAACTGCTAGGGCTCAAATTAGGGTAAGTTGTGGTTTTATGCAAACTGTTAAGAACTGCTAGGGCTCAAATTAGGGTAAGTTTTGGTTTTATACAAACTGTTAAGAACTGCTAGGGTTCAAATTAGGGTAAGTTGTGGTTTTATGCAAACCGTTAAGAACTGCTAGGGCTCAAATTAGGGTAAGTTGTGGTTTTATACAAACTGTTAAGAACTGCTAGGGCTCAAATTAGGGTATGTTGTGGTTTTATACAAATGGTTAAGAACTGCTAGGGCTCAAATTAGGATAAGTTGTGGTTTTATGCAAACTGTTAAGAACTGCTAGGGCTCAAATTAGGGCAAGTTGTGGTTTTATACAAACTGTTAAGAACTGCTAGGGCTCAAATTAGGATAAGTTGTGGTTTTATGCAAACTGTTAAGAACTGCTAGGGCTCAAATTAGGGCAAGGTGTGGTTTTCTACAAACTGTTAAGAACTGCTAGGGCTCAAATTAGGATAAGTTGTGGTTTTATACAAACCGCTAAGAACTGCTTGGGCTCAAAATAGAGTAAATTGTGGTTTTATGCAAACTGTTAAGATTTGTTGTAGACTGAAGGTCCATGTCAGCTATTGCTTGCTATGATTTTCATGATTAAGATTTTCAGATTTTACTCTTTTCCATTAAAATTCATTGATGAAATTCATTTGTTGTGGTGATTTTGTTAGTTGAAAATATCAAGTTCCTTAGATAAAACTGGACTGTCCTACCATGTGTAAATGATGTCCTACCATGTGTAAATGACAAAGGTCTAATCTTGTACAATTTAGTACAGAAAAGTTTGAAGATACCAAAGGGGCAGATCATAAGCTATAAATCAAAAGACAAACAATGATCTACAAAGCACCACACAGAAAACCTAAATTTTCATTTATATCCATTTCTTTACTTACTAACTAAAGGATTAAATAATTAGTGTTTTTTTATGACTTTATTATCACTCAACCTTCAAAACAAAAGGGAATAAAAACATCTCTCCTCAGAATTTCATTAAAAAATTATATACATGTACAAGCTTTTCACATTATAATTAAATGTTAATATTAAATTTTGTATTCATGACATGGATTATTCAGGTACATGCTTTATTTATATATTGCGAAGAATATATTCTATATATAATATGCACAGTTCAATCAGTGCAGATTAATTTTCATGTCTAATTTTGATAAAATGCAGTTACATGTATTGCAAAATTTCCTTAATGCATCATCAATCTACAAAAAGGTTTGTATGTATATCTTCAGAATTTGTTTAAAAAAAATGGTATTTACTGCTTCTCCGCTAAGCACACAGCATTAAGGAGTCATAGCATAGACTGATTAGCTCATAATTAGGATGTGTCTAAGTGGGACAACATGTCTACCCACAGATTGTTGTTTCAGTTATCTAGCACTAAAAAAATCCAACTAACCGTGTTGGTCTAGTACCAAGGAGACATCATTATCATCATCTCATTGAAATGTAGCTTGTTCTTCTTACTGTGATATAGCTGAAAAATTGTTCATTTTGTGTAAAACAACAATAAATCACTTTCTGACTATTTTGGCATGTTTGAGAATTTCAGTCATCTAGAGTATCATGAATAGTGAATGAATTCCCTGTAAATGATTTGTGCTTTAGAAGCTAGAGTTCTTATATTATCTTCAAGTGTTTTAAACCCTGTGGTTTTTACCATCTTCCGGTGTACTTAGCTTTTATATAGGAATCTGACATATTATCATGATTGTACCAATCCCTCAATACTCTGGGCAGATTATAGCACCATGCTGTGGCATTAACTTCATGGCTGTGAAAAAATTTGTAATAAACATCATTCAACTGTTTCATAAGAAATAACACTCATTCTTTTCCCATCACCATGTAACAAAACAATATAATTATAAACATCTTCTTGTTGCTGTGTTGTGTAATAATTCACAGATGATTATTTACTTAAGTTAGTGGTGGTGTATTATTTAGACTCTTAAATCAATTAAAATATACATGAATAAGGATAACTGGTAACAAAAAATGGTTGAAATATCTATTCTTAGAAACTTCAGCAGTAATTAATAAGAATTTCTTTGTTTATTTTAAACGAAAAATGTGACTACCGTATTTAAGGTTATTATTCTTAGATGAATTTATGTAGAGTAATAATATTCTCACCACTAACATTGCATGGCTACTTGTGAGGGGGTGTGTGTGCATGGGGGGGGGGGTTGTATTATGTTTTTGAGGAGAGAACTTTGGCAACTTTGGTACTCTATAATGAATGTCTTTAGTACATTTTGTAAACTATTTTAAGCTGATTAGATGATTAGATTTAAAAAGAGTTTTCAAGGACAGTAAAGTGAAGGAATCATTTTGGAAGACATTTGAAAACTTATGAACCAGAAGGTCTAAATATAAATAGAATTTCAGCAGTTATGAATTGTTTGGCTATCTTTTGACCATTTTTTTTCCTGACATGTGCAGCCAAGTCAGGCAGTTGACTAGTTGTTTAAATTTAACCTCCAAAAATACTGAAACCATTACAAGTTGTATGGCTGTATTTGAAGTTGTGAGATAATTGGTTAAAGGGATTTTATATAGATGTCTTAAGATTATGTTTATGGTGTATGACATGGTCAGTATGTTAAAATATAGGTGTTTCTGACACTTTGTCCAACAAGGCCCTGGTTTTCCAATGTCATATGTCATGGTCATTTTGTGTTCAATGATTTGAGGTGACAAGGTGGTTGTTTGTTATCCTGATATTAGTGAAATTGTTGACCATTACAGTTTAAATTGTTAAAAAATATGCATTCTATCGGTAAAATGTCTTTTACAATATTAAACAGCAAACAAATGTTTAATAGTAGTATCAAATGATTATAAACATTCTTTATTTTATAATCAGTGCCAGAATGGTTTAGTTTTATCCTGTGTGTGATGAGGTGCACTTGATATAGCTTCATTATATAAAGTTTTTCAGTGAATTACCTAGTCAGTGAGTTTCTCCACAATAAAACTGACCACCATATAGTTTAAATAAATGAAATATTATTGAAAATGACGTTAAGCGTCTATTATGATTCTTATACTGCAACATATAAAAATTGATTTACTGTATATATATTTACTACATCTGTGGTGTAATGGTTTGCTTGCTTACCTAAAGTATGGTAAATTAGATTGGTGGAATTGTACCCTGCCCAAGTCAAACCAAAGACTAATGGTATTAAATTGTTATTTCTTCTCCTCCACTTTAGCATGCAGCATTAAGGAGTAAGAGCAAAGACTGGTTGGCTCGGAATAGGGATAACGTGTCCGAGTGGAGGTGACATGTCTACCCACAAACTTGTTTCAATAAGCCAGCACTATAAAAAGCCAACTGAGCATGTTGGTCTAGTACAAAGTGAACATCATCTGATCATCATCATTTCATGAAATATACTTTCATGCCATGATATAGTTGAATAATTGTTCATTTAGCATTAAACAACAATCACTCACTCTTACTGTTAATATTTATACCAAAACTTCCTAAGATTATGATGATCTCCAACCAAATGATGTCAACTTTTTATGTTACAGGAACTGCTGCCATTAGTATTCATGTTTGAACTTCCTGTAACAGGGATGTCTCCTGACTCGTCTTCTCCTCTGGTACAACAGCTACAACAACAGTATACAATATCTATAAGTTTCCGACAGAGACCAAGGGCGTACACGACAACTGTGGTAGTTAGAGGAACTGTCTGTAATGCTAAATCTGTCAAGGAAGGCACACTTAGACTAATGGAACAGCTGACTGCAACTTCAGGGGTAAAATTTAAATTCTGTGTAGTTTGGATGTAGAGTGTTTATTCATATCAAGATCAATTGTAATTTAGCAATTTTTACTTTTTAAAATGATGATAAAAATGTGTAATGTAATGTTTAAATTAAATTTGAAAATCATTGAATTAAATGCATAGAACACAAGCAGATAAATTAATGGTAGATTTTTTTTAAATCTACATTTTAAACATATTCATTTAATTATTTCCTAGTACAAATTTTTTTTATTAGAATATTTGTTATCAAATGACAATTATTAATAAATACATTTACAATTACTTATCTATTATACCAGTCTGATATTGACTCATGACAATTAATAAATACATTTACAATTACTTATCCTACAATTAATACCAGTCTGATATTGACTCATGATTTTTTTTCTCTCTGACTACCATTTGTAGCCAGAATTATTTCAAAATGCTAAGTGAACTGAATGTGTACATGTTTACGTTAATCATAGACAATAAGTTTCTAGAACTACCAGGTATAACATCTAGTTGGGGCCATCGTGGTCATGATCATATAGTAGTTGGATTTACAACTATCTATGCAATCAGTGCCTGTCACCGCTAATGTTGTGAGTTCGAATCTCACGCAAGCGAAGTGTACTCAATACAACATTATGTGAAGTTTGTCAGTGACATGGGGCAGGTCGCTGGTTTTCTCCGGGTACTCCGGTTTCCTCCAGCAATAAAACTGGCCGCCACGATATAACTGAAATGTTGTTGAAAGTAGTGTTAATCACCATAAACCTAACCCTATAACATTTAGTTAGGTATTTTCTATGACCAAAAATTACTTATAAACAAATCATGGCTGAAATTAAATGAAATATTATTGAATGTCTTCTGGATGTAAACATCTGTGAAAACAATGTTGATTGAATCAGTGATTTATTTTTGCTATGGACACTGTTTCTGCCATCTTGTGGCATAAATCTAATTTATTTACCGGTATGTCAATGTTTAAATAGTATAAGTAATTTAATGAATATATTTATAGAAATAAAAAGTTAAGATAAAAATGAGTAAGAAGAAATATATCACAAGTCTATATCTTATGTTGGTAATTAATATTTAAAAAATAATTATATAATGGTATCACCAGTGACATTTATAAGAATTAAGATAGATGTACTATTTTTTATAGAAGAAGTACATAAATCAGATTGAATATTGACTGCAATGAAGATTTGTAAAACTTACACAACACTTTAAATTTGAATCTGTGTAAATCTACTAAGTAAGGAACTGTCACTGCATTACCTTGTACATTTTTGTAGGCCAATTGCAAGAAAGTTATATGTGTTATGAATTGATAAACTCTGTGAGGGGTTAGTGCGTATCAAATCTGGTTAGCATTAGAACATCATAATTTATATGCAAGCTATAATGACAATATACAGGTTTAGTTCGGAAACCATTTTTAGCTCACCTTGCCAAAGGCAATGTGAGCTTTTGCCATCACTTGGCGTTCGTCGTCCGTTAACTTTTCGCATTTTAATCTTCTCCTCTGAAACCTCTCAGCCAAATGAACTGAAACTTGGTAGGAAGCATCTATGGAAGGTCCTCTCTAAAGATTGTTCATTTTGTCCCGATCTATTAACAAACATGGCTGCCACAGGCAATTCTTGTTTCTGATTGGCCGATTTTTTAAAATCTTCTCCTCCGAAACAGCTTGGTCAAATGAACAGAAACTTGGCAGGAAGCATCTATGGAATGTCCTCTATGGAGATTGCTCATTTCGTCTCGATCGGTTAACAAACATGGCCACCACAGGCAATTCTTGTTTCTGATTGGTCGATATCTAAAAAATCTTCTCCTCTAAAGCTGCCTAGCAAAATGAACCGAAACTTGGTAGGAAGCATCTACATGTATGGAAGGTTGTGTGTTAAGTTTCCTCAAAGCAGAATGAAATGTGAGCGACCTCTAGTTCATGAAGTTATATCCCTTCAGAATTTAAAAACAGATGTGAAAATGTTCTTGTTACCACACAAACATATTTGTTCCCTGATAGATTTCAATTAAAATTATATACAAGCTATATATGGCATATATCAGTCAAGTTTGAAAACAATTTTTCTTCTAGAATTTTAAGAATTATGTGCATTGAAGTTGTAAAAATGTGTAGAAATCTTCTCAACATACTAGCAAAATGATTCTTCAACAGATTAAAACCAAATTTGTACCAAAGATATATATCAAAAATATCTTATTTGAAACCCCCAAATTAAGATTTTTTGATAATATAAAGCAACTTTTTATGATTTTTTAAATTAATTTTTCTAGGTATCTTTACCTGTGAGCATGCAGCTAGAGATAGCACCTCAGCACCACTTATTTATAATTGGGAGAGGGGGTATGAATATCAAACAGATCATGCAGCAGACAGGGGCCAGTATACATTTCCCTGACCCCAATACAGTGACTCCTCCCAGAAAGGGAACAGTTTATGTTACAGGCAGTATTGAAAGTGTATTCTTAGCAAGACAACATTTGATTGTAAGTTATGAAAATTATTTATTCCATGCATTGAAAAAAAAGAAATACTTTTAGAAAGGGTCTAAACAATGGTCTTAATTTTTGAGTATCTTGTATTCTTAAATAAAAATTTCTCAACATAAGCAATTAATTATGTATTAGTCATGAAGTCATTTGAATGAATAGTTTGGTTTGGTTTGGTTTGGTTTTATAATGTTTAGTGCCACTTTCAACAATATTTCTGTTATATCGTGGCGGTCAGTTTTATTGGTGGAGGAAACCAGAGTACCCGGAGAAAACCATCGGTCACTGACAAACTTATCACATAATATTGTATTGAGTACACCTCGCCTCCGCGTTAGTGGTGATAGGCACTGATTGTATTAGTACTTGAATACAATAACGACCACCAGAGATTCCCAAACATGCCGATCCGACAGACAAATCCGGTAAAAATCAATTCGGTCCGGAAAAACATTGGTTTCCACCAGACCGACTGTTCGGTATAAAATACTGGGTTTGTTGTATGAAAGAGCCCTGTTTGATCTCCAATTTGTCCATAATTCATTTTGATTAAAACTAAAGTGAAACGTCAGATCTAAACTCTTTATTGTATCATTTATCGTTTCTCCATGCTTTGATGAAGTTCAAGGACATTGACAAAATTAAAGTCGCAATCTCAGAAGTGCTTTAATGAGCAAAAATATCAGTATTTGAAATGTAACACCAAGAATCACTCCGGACCGGACATGTAAAAATTATCAGATATCAATTTGGCACCAAATTTAAACTTGTCTTTTGTGCAAAATACGATAGAGGACTTGATTTAGGCGTTTGGGAAATATTGAAACCTTTGAAATTGACAAATATTACAAGCTTTTTCCCGATTAAGACAAATGGTTGAAAAGATCCACTAAAATTTTTATTTCTCTGTGAATTTAAATAAAAAACTGCTTTATTTATATAAAAAAAATAAATTCTACAAAATCTTTACTTTCAAAGCAGACTTGTCTTAACAAACAATGTTCAGAAAAATATATATATACAGTTAATTTGCATTACTAAAACGAGAGATAGAAAATTGGTAGCCCTTGGTTGAAAGCAGCCACTGCAGGAAAAGCTTAATATTTTTTCGGTCCTGTGAAATTCTGTTCGGACTGGTGAAAAGGGAGTCTTTACCAGACCGAATGTCTGGTAAAGTGAGACAGACTTTGGTAATCTCTGGACCACGACTGCCTCACATTTGAATGAATAAATTTATTATTATATAAGACATTTTGAAGACAAATATGAAGAAAATGTGTACATGTATCAAATATCATGGGGGACAACACATGCACATGTACTGGTTTTGAAACTAAGAAGATAATATCACTAATTACTATTACAAAAGATAGCAGCAATGATAAGCGAAAAATATATCTCCCAGTAAAAGGCACTTCATGTTTTATTCTTAAATGAAATAAAGTATGCTCTATTGTATGACATTATTGATAGTTGGATATTTGTTACAGGGATGTCTGCCATTGGTTCTTATGTTTGATGTTAAAGATGAAATAGAAATTGATCAAGGTATGCTTAATGAGATCCTCTGCAACATTGGTAGGAAAATATTTCTTCCATGCCTCATGAAACATCTAGAATTCATTGTGATGTAAAATTACTATTTCGGTTTTGAACTTTTGAACCATGGCAAGAAACATGAAAATGAGACCATACTCTTCACTATTAAAGTTTCTTTAGAGAATAAATATCACACTGTATATAACATCAAATAAATATCACACTATATAACATCAAATAAATATCACACTGTATATAGTATCAAATAAATATCGCACTGTATATAGTATCAAATAAATATCACACTGTATATAGCATCAAATAAATATCACGCTGTATATAATATCAAATAAATATCACACTGTATATAGTATCAAATAAATATCACACTGTATATAGCATCAAATATATATCACACTACATTGTATATAGCATCAAATATATATCACACTGTATATGACATCAAATAAATATCACACTGTATATAGCATCAAATAAATATCACACTGTATATAGCATCCAATAAATTTAAAATTGTCAAACTAATATTCAGATAGACAAAACAACAAACACATCCCGTGATAGAATGCTGGAGTATGAATATAGGACATAGTTTCTCCACTGTCAGGTACAACCCCTCTGAAATGGCTGTCTGCTGCTTGTTAGGAAGAAATCCAATATGTAAATGAATGCCTTGTATTTGGAGAATATCACGATCCTTGTATGTTAAACACAACTTAACAACTACCATTATATCTTTTATTATTGTATCTTTGTTACTTATATTTTATGGTTCAGTTTATTCTGATTAATTAATATTTTCAGGAAAGATAACCCAGTTGATGGAACATTTAGATGTATTTATTAGTGTTAAACCCAAGCCCAAACAACCAAGCAAGGTATGTATCAGATATATAATCTTATACCATTTTACACTTCATTCACTTATAATTATGTCTCCCCTTCGAACGAAGGGAGACATATTGTTTTAGTCTGATTTTTTCTTCCACTTTCGCTTCTTCTGCTTCTTCTCAGCGAAGCTTGTCCGGACCATAACTTTTTTGTCTTTCCAGATAGGTCAATTATTTTTGGTATGTGGGTGCATGACCATAAAGCTGTGTGTTGCATACCATAATGACCTTCGTGGGACTTTGACCTCAAGGTCAAATAATTGTTTTTTAAATAGTGTTTTCTTGTCCAGGCCATAATTTTTTTGTCTTTCGAGATAGGTCAATGATATTTGGTATGTGGGTGTATGACCATAAAGTGGTGTGTCGCGTACTGTAATGACCTTCGTGGGACCTTGATTTTGACCTCAAGGTCAAATAATTGTTTTTTAAATAGTTGTACAGATGGCCGCATTAAGGGGAGACATAAGTTTTAGGTATCTAAAACAGTTCTTCCTAGTTTATTTACAGATCAAACAATTGAATAATTTCTTTTACATCTCTTACATCAAGCAGACAAGATTGAGTGTTTCGAGAAGCCCGAGAACCCATTGTTATTGAGGGAGTTGGAGAAAGAACCCATAAAAACACTCAGAGTGTCATTAGTTACTGATAAAACTTTCTCAATGTACAGGTCAAGCACAACCTTTCCTCCTGTAAATACTAACTTGTACCTCATTGCTAATAGTATAGTAATTTTGTATTGACAATTGATCACTTTATACGTCTGTCCTTGCAAAAGTCAAATAAAATTCATGAGAAATGGTCATTTCTGCCCTACATTTCAATGAACCAAATTTTTTTTTGACATATCGAATTTGCTGCAACTGGAATCAGACAATAATTTCTCCTTTATGTCCCATGTTTTGGGGAAAATTACAAACGAATATAACCTCTGTACAGTATAATACAAAAAAATGATGACAAACAGAAAACTAAGTTCAACTTAACAGTGTGGGAAACGTTTTTTTCTCTCTTATCTCTCCATTTTGGCTAGTTGCTTCAAAATTGTACTTGCCAAATTAGAATTGCACTTGCCATTTGGCCAGTGGGTAGATATTTCTACTGGCCAATGATCTAATGCAAATATTTTACATGAGAAATAATAACAAAGATTTATAACATCTTTATTCATTCTGCATACAAATCAGTTACCTTTTCAATTAATATCATAACTCGATTATAAGCAAATTTTTTCTTTGTTTTTTTTTTTCTCCAAAATATACCGCCGAAATAACTTTTAGAACATCAAAATGAATTGCTGCAAAATCCGACCCCGACTTGAAAATTATGATTTTTTAACATTTACCTTTTTACCATATATAAAGTCCACCCAAACCCAATTTTATTTGATATCATCAAGTTTTACTCTACCGAAACCGTATTTAAGATAATCTGAATCGTTTGCATTGAACTTTGGGAGGTATATATTAACTTTATTTGATCCCGATCGGAATAGGACGCCATCTTTTAGTATTTTCTATCAATAAGAGAAATCAATATGGCGGACGTGAAACATTGCACTGCTAGTCCTATCAATGATTTTGAAGGATTTCTTCACATCTTTTATTGTCGAATCAAAAATTTTACGGAATCATTGACTGAGAAACTACTTCGTCAAGTTGGTTGACAGGGGCGAGTGCAAAATAATTGGAACTCACCTCACGATGTTCGGTTGCCGGATTGTCGAGTTCTTACACAAACGTACTCGCTGAATTTGTTCTCTTCTCGCTTTTGGCGAGTTGGCAAGTGGTGGTTTCTTTCACTGACTTAATATCATAAGGATGTTTAACATAAAACAGGAGTGTAACCAAATGTACCAGAAAAACAGCAAAATATGATCTACAAATGTAGACTGTGTAGGTTCTACACATAGATGATTTATAACACAAAGCTATCAGGAGTGTTATGATAAACCAAATCTCTAGTATTATTGTAAATCACAAATTTGTCGATAAACAAATATCCAATGAGGACATGTCAGTTTCAATAGACTCTATGTTTAGAAATAAATCGGTTTATATTTTCAGTCTGTGATTGTTAAGAGTATAGAAAGAAATGCACCAAATATGTACCTGGCCAGATTGACATTACTGGGGCTGAAGAAAGATGACAAGAATTTCCCTCCGTCCTGTTCTACAAATAGTGCTTTCCCAAACTTGTCTCCAAATAATGGCCTTGGACTCTCAGCTCTAGGTAATTTACCGTGAAATCATAATTTCTGTTGGGATGTAACATTTTATTAAGCAGTATACTGGTATTTAATATACAAATTTAGAACGTAACTAGATATAAATTCTGGATAAAACATTTTTTAATTAAAAACTTTTGGACAACTTGAACATTGTTTGATGTCTACTGTAATGTAAGTGAAAATAGGGAAATAGTTACTATTTGTAATAATAGAAACAAATTAAAACACAGCACATGTATTGTTGATCTTCATCTCAGTTCAAACAGATTTCCTTCAAATCAGGAAAACTTACATTGTCAAAGCAAAGAAGAGATGATTATTGTGGAAATACAAACACAGTCAATATGAGTTATTGATAAAAAATAAATGTTATACTACAATCAGTGCATTTACTGCCTGTACATATAATCCTTTCCTTTTTACGTCTACTGGATGTTTAAAGTCTACTGGATGTTTAAAGTCTCCTGGTACCTTGTGTCTTATATAGAACAAAGTACAACATACACTGGTGGAACATGCACTGCGCTGTAGATGCCCAATAAGAAATTCAACCAAAATGTCCAATGTTTTCACATTTTTTGTGTATAAATTAAACATTTTTTGCATACATAGCATTGCAGTATAAACACTATAGACATACATTGTCGGAATATATAATTTTTTCTGTTTCTAAAGCTCGTACAAATAAATTTTAATTTGGCTACAATGTACATATATTGTCTTTATATACAGACAAAGATTATTGTTGATGCAAGAACAATTTACAACAAAAAAGTACCAGCAAGCAAAATTAGTTTGAAATAAGATTGTGATACTGTTATAACAGGAAAAAGAGCTCTTTAGTTATACCAGGAAAACTGCACTATCAGCTAAAAAAATATAGTAATGTGCTTAAATAGAAGTGTAAAGCTCTGAAAATTATGACAATATTATTGCATAAACATCTTTAATGCAATTGAAATTTGAAATAAACAACAAAAATATACCCAGTACAATGTTCTGATAGTGTGGTAAAATCAAGAACGGACATATATTGAGAGAGATAATACACTGTTTTAGTTCATTGTATTTTTTAGGTCTATTTGGCCCAGGTTTAATATCAGTAAATACAACGAATTCCCTGCTAATGTTAAATGGACATAGTCCTAATACATTTAGTAGTCAGCAAAGTAGTCCCAATGGATCCAGTCCACAAGTAAACTGGGTTACTGCAGCTCCATGTAAGTTTATCTTAAATCACTTTGTATATTTCATATACATTTATCTTGGATATTGAGAATAACCAATTATATAATTAACAATGTGAAGAAAGGGATGTTCAGACTTGATTCATAAAGAATACATCCAATGTTTTCGAGGGAGTAGGGGGTATCCTCCTTCCCCCTCCTATGTAATTTTAAAGTAACAGCTTTTTGCTGATTGCTGCTAACAGGTAATCTACTAAACAAAGGGTTCCTAGCATCTAAGCTGGAAGTCATCACTTTGAAAATTGTAGTCACAATCATGACTTGGTTAACCACTACAGAATATCTGAGTCACAGATGACAACAAATATGTTCCGGTTTTCGTTTTCACAAACCTGTTCTTCTTTCCTTGAAGAATGTTTGATTTTTAGAATTATGAAGTTCAAAGGTTAAACTTTTATGGAATATTATTTCAGCCTTTCATTTGAACTGCATTTACAGTGTTTGAGTTATTTGGTCTGTAATATTATCCATGAGTACATTTATTACTTTGATTTATTTACAGGTATATATCCCCCTATGATGGTGTTGAACACCCCTGTTGTACCGACATCCGTCCAGTCACAATTAGAACTCCTGTCTCAGTGTAATGCTGAATTACAGAAAGAACTCAGTCAAAATGGAGGCATGAAACAGGCCTCTGTGTCTATAAATCAAGGTTAGTATTAATTTCTATTTGTCAGATTTGTGTCATATATATTGACTTGTTAAATACTAACTCTTCATTCCTAGACATATATTTTTGGATAGAACAATCAAAATCAAATGTGTATAACAAGGCATTTTCACATAATTTAAAAAGAAATTTTAAAAAGGAATCCTCCTCATATTTTGATATTATTTAAACTATGCCCTAGACATATTTATACAGGGGTTGTCACGATCGTGATCGTATGGTAGTTGGATTTACAAGTTGTGAGTTTGAACCCCATTCATGGCGAGGTGTACTTGATATAATATTATGTGATAAAGTTTGTCAGTGACTTTCGACAGGTTGGTGGTTTTCGCCGAGTACCCCGGTTTCCTCCACCAATAATTCTGACCGCCACGATATAACTGAAATATTGTTGAAAGTTGCATTAAACACCATAAACCATAATTTTAAAATAAATTTGAAAAAGGAATGGTCTTCATATTTTGATATTATTTAAACTACGCCCTAGACATATTTCTACATAAAGGTGATTACCACTACTTTGACCACCAGGTTTAAGACTATTCAATATTTTATTGTTACTGTGTGACAAAATATGTTTTGATTAAGAGACTTGCTGACTATCTGATGAAAAAAAAATGATAAATTTACTTTTCATAAAAATTAGAAAATATTTTTTTTTTTGTATTTTGGACATTGGATAATATCTTGTAACTATTTAATATTTATTTGTGATCTAGGAATATTTTTTGTTATTTGGGTCTTTTTCAAATTGGTTGAAAACATACTTTAAAGACATTCTTACTATTCTTATAGAAAGTGATATTATTTTAAGAAACTTAAAGCTTATAATGATTTTACAACAGTAATTTATTTTTAGAAATTTAATTTATTTATCTCAATAGATATATAAAATACAAACTTTCTTGTCATAAAATATATCTTTTTATTTTACAGTGCCAAGCAACAATCAAAGTGAATCAAACAGTCCGTCTAGTAGTCCTGGTGATAAAGGTAATCTTGGCAGAAGTCAGTCTGCAGGTTTGTATTATATATTGTCTTGTAATTCTGATGTTATACATATGTACTGACAACTGCATTAGTGGTATATGATTAGCGTGCTTGCCTTGTGTATGGTAGATCATGGATCCTGTCGGGTCAAACCAAAGACTATAAAATTGGAATTTGTTGCTTCTCCGCTAAGCACAAAGCATTAAGGAGAAAGAACAAAACTGGTTGGCTCAGATTGTTCTCACCGTGATATAGCTGATAAATTGCTCATTTGGCATTAAACAACAATTACTCACCCATAAATACTGACTAAAAGTTTCATTTACAATGACAACCATGTTGAGGAAAAACATCAATAAGATATTATTGCTGTAATGTCTACAGGTATTAGCTGAATGAAGCCTGTTGAATTACATTTATATTTGGTCAGTGACAGAATAAAGTCTTGTGCAAAATTTCTGACGTCACATTCGACGAATATACATTGTGATGTTTTGTTCAATACCATACTGAGTACATGTTCACCATTTTAAAAGTTGCTGGATAAAATAATACATTTTTTATTTAATCTTTGAGATTTGTTTTATTTATGTATTAAGTTAGTTGATCATAAAACCATATTTGCTGGAATTAAAAAAAACAATTTAAAATCCAGTCCATGCCAGTTTAAAAAACATTTTTTTTTAAATTATATGAAAACAAATCTTATCTGTATATTTCAGTGGAATTATCAAACATTCAAAAGAGTCCGAACTCATTTAGTGGAATGATAACTCGTGAAAATTATGAAACTGATCTTAATAGTAGTGCTCATACACATGATCTCCTTGGGTTAAGTAAAACTGTAGATAGCCAATCACAGAAAACGTTACATTTGGACAATAGTCAAGGGAGACGATCCTTGGAAAGTAGTCTCTCTCATGAATCATTGAGAACTAGTCTGTCGTGTGGACATTTAGAAAACAATCAGAACCGAGCACGACGTGACAATAACTTGACTCAACAGAACTTGGAAAATAGTTTAAACAGAGGTAATCATACAAACAATTTAAATCATCAAAGGAATTTAGATGGTAGTTTGAACCGATCTGCTTACGAGGGAGGTCTTGGTAGACAGGCTCTAGAGGACAGCTTAAACCGAACAGCTCTTGAAAACAGTTTAGGACGACAAGCACTTCAAGACAGTATTAGCACATCACTCTTGGCAAGTAGTTTAAATAAACAGATGTTGGAAGGAAGTTTGAATCGAAATATGATGGAAAATAATCTCGGAAGACAGGCATTGGAAGAAAATATGAAAAGAAATGCTTTAGAAAATAGTTTAGGAAGACAGACTTTAGAGGGGAGTTTAAATCGGAATATTCTGGAGAGTAGTTTGGGGAGACAAACATTAGATGGACCTTTCCACAGACCTGGTCTACAGTGAGTAATCTATTAATAGAGAAATGTCATTAGATACAGTCACACTTTACCTTAGTGCCTCTATAGATCAATGACATATCTTATATTGTTTATAAATATACTTCCCTTTCAGGCAATTCAAATTACAGTGTAAATTATCATTCTCACCAGCCCTTCAAAATCGTTCTTCATTTTCCTTATTTTCTGCAGAAGGTATTTTTTACATCAGGGTACAATGATAACTTCTAGTTAAGTAGAAGTCTGGGTTTCTCCACTGTTGTAGTCATATGCCAGTAAAGGATTATGCTGTAATTATACCCTGAAGCCTGATTGGAGTTTACCATGATTCTATGTTTTAGGCACAATGACAGCATTTAATATTTTAAGGTCAGTGTCTTCTAGGAATTTGTCCTTATTGTATGATAAAGCAGGATTTGTGCAGGGTATTCAAGCTAGGACCTGGATTTTCAACATCATATGATGTGGTCTTTTTTTGTGTTCAGTGAGTTAAGGCATAAGATGACTGTTCATTTTGTTGACCATCACTTTTTCAAATTTCTTTTCACAATACAACATCGTGGTACAAGAATATTTGTTACAAAACTCTGGTGATCTAATGATGTAACCTAGTTTTATCTGCCGTAATGATTAGAAACACAATGGAGTAAATAATAGCTTTCTAAGTTTTAATGACCATTGTGAGTACATGGAAAACACATTTTTTTTTAATTGAAAGATGGAATGCACATGTATCAGGAAAATCTTTCGTTTCAACTTGTTATAATACAAATAAGTTTCGTGATGCCTTGTTTACAATATTAATGCTATAGAGTTGTCTCCCTCTATAGGTTTTTCTGGAATACTTTTATTAGGAGAAGAGAGACTAGAAGACATTCTATATATTTGTGTGAATGATTGGTATGGGTTAAACATTCATCAAGATCTACTGAACCAGATGTGAAAATTGAAATAAATAATGCCCAAACAAAATCACTTAGATAGATATCTAAAAAATAATTAAAAAAAAAATAGTTAATGTATTGTTTTAGATAAATATTGATTGTCACCATAGCAACTTTAGCATGTCTTGTCTTGAACAGGCATGAATTTGTTAAACCAAACTTCCCCTATTGATTTATAGATAATAAATTGCAGGACAATTAAAAACATAATTACATATATACATAATACACATGTAGTAGATAAGATACATACAATGTATGTAATATAATTAGTTACCTGCATTGCCAGCATCAAGTGCAGATCTCATCACTTTATCTCTTGATTCTTAATTTTGAAAAATCTGAAACAGTTTATATTTAACATTATTCAAACTTTCCACAGAGAATGCATACAAATTGAAGATGTACACCTCCCTATGTTGGACAGATTTGACTTTTTTCTTATTTAATATCTATTTTGCCATTCTTTAGCTCCAACTACAAAAAGTGTGAGGGTCATGTTGTTTTACCCTTGTATCAAAGCAACTTTATAAAAGGAAATCTGTGGGATTGGGAAAACACATCATACTGGATAACTTGATTAGGCAGGACTTCATAAAACAAGTCTGTATACATTATAAGAAGTTCACTTTGAACGAAATTACAAAAAGATGTACGTCCATGATTATTTACAAAAATTGTTATCTACATTACGAAATATGCAAATTAAGGTATTATGGAAGTTTTTGATAATGTTTATTGTAGCAACAGTGACCATATACCTGATGCTGAATCTCTACTTATGGAAAACCACATCTCTGGATTAGATCACAAAGATTCTACACTGTTCCCTTTCCCATTTGCTGTTGATTATGAGGAAAGAAAATTAATGGCAACCAAAGGTATGTATAAAATCATTTATCCTAGATGGTCGTAACTGATGTGGGGCCGTCATGGTTATGGTTGTATGGAAGTTGGATTTACTACTACCTGTGCAATCAGTGGATTGTGAGTTCGAATTCTGCTCATGGTAGGGTGTAGTCCATACGATATTATGCAATGAAGTTTGTCAGTGACTTGCGATAGGTCTGTGGTTTTCTCTGGGTTCTCCGGTTTCCTCCACCAATGAAACCGACTGCCACGATATAACTGAAATAATGTTGAACTCTAATCCCTAACCCGTAACTGATGAAAATATTTTTCAACAATCACAGAACATTTGCTAAATTTCAGAATTGACATACAATGTAAATAGTATGCTTATCACAAGTCCTGATAAATGAAAGGAAAGCCCATCTCATGAAATGAAAAATCCCCTTCAGTTGCTGACATCTTTTGATTTATATTTTGTTAAATTGTTGTACATGAGGTAGTTTTGTTATTGTAGACTGATTACATGTAAATTACAACCACAGACATTAAAATCAGTAATTAACTAACACCAAATGGATATAACATGATAGAATGATCACATGATCAAGTGATGTGAAACAATATCAAATTAAACAAAAAGTCAGTTTTACATTGACTGTTAACAGTCTCATCAACCTCATGTTTAACCAAAATCTCTCAAACACAAAATCAAGGTTTGAGACATGAACAAAATGTTTCCAAAACTATTTGGAATTGAAGATTAATTGAAATGTTATGTGAAACATTTACATGCTTAAAAATCATTTTTTGGGGATTGGGGTGTATTAAGATTTTCTGTTTACAAACTTATGTGATTTGTTCATGTTGACAGCTATGCAAAAGAAACCGGAGGGTGAATCCCGTACTCCAACAGATCTGTGGTCAGGCATGGGATTTTCGAAGTCTATGCCAGGTGAGGCAATCAGAGAGAGGCTTGCTAGACAACTACAGAGTATGCAGCTGTGTGACCCCAACATGACAACTACTTATGAGGTAATATTTTTATTTATTAATATTTTGTTTATTGTTGTGATGTATATTATGTATATTGTATGACAGGATGGATGTGTTTGGGATTAACTGGAATCATGTGTAACTTGAATCATGGATAAGTTGAAATTCTGTATAATCTGAATCTCAGTTGGAATTACGTGTAAACTGCATTCTGGATAAATAGAAATGATGTGTATCCTGGATAAACTGGAATTCTGTGTTAATTGAACCATTAATAAAACCAAAATCTATGTTTATACTTGATACAGTTGGTAACATGACATAATCTATGTTTATACTTGATACAGTTGGTAACATGACATAATCTATGATTATACTTGATACAGTTGGTAACATGACATAATTTATGTTTATACTTGATACAGTTGGTAGCACATGACATAATTTATGTTTATACTTGATACAGTTGGTAGCATGACATAATCTATGTTTATACTTGATACAGTTGGTAACATGACATAATCTATGTTTATACTTGATACAGTTGGTAGCATAACATAATCTATGTTTATACTTGATACAGTTGGTAACATGACATAATCTATGTTTATACTTGATACAGTTGGTAACATGACATAATCTAGGTTTTATGCTTAATACAATTGATCACATGATTATATTTAACAGTGATGATTATTGTATTAGCATGGATTACTTTTACAACATTTCAGCCCACAATCTATTTATGTTGTATAATAAGGCTGTATTTTATATATTTCTAGTCTAACAGTGAACAGATGATGGAGGACATAGAAAGTGATCCTTGGAAAGATCAACAGACAATTCATCACAAGAAACCTATCAACCCTGCTCCAGGAGAGTATCCTAGTCCACGTAAAAAGTGTAAGGACAAATACTAGTTTTATATATACATAGAAAACCTTCAGGAATGAAGGATGGCAATGGAAATATATTTGTCAAACAAGACATGACAATTTAACAAAAACTAGAATTAACTTGATAAATTAATATTGACTAACATATCCCTTTACACAAAGAAGATGTACTGATAATAGTGTTGTATGATGGTAATACAGTATGTTTATATAAATCCATCCTCACTTGTCAATGTTTTTATGTCCACTTGTTACCCCTAACAGACTTGCTTGTATTTACCTGTACCAAGCAGGCTATTTAACCCCTGACAGACTTGCTTGTATTTACTTGTACCAAGCAGGCTATTTAACCCCTGACAGACTTGCTTGTATTTACTTGTACCAAGCAGGCAATTTAACCCCTGACAGACTTGCTTGTATTTACCTGTACCAAGCAGGCTATTAACCCCTGACATTGCTTGTATTTACCTGTGCCAAGCAGGTTATTAACCCCTGACATTGCTTATATTTACTTGTACCAAGCAGGCTATTTAACCCCTGACATTGCTTGTATTTACTTGTACCAAGCAGGCTATTTAACCCCTGACAGACTTGCTTGTATTTACCTGTACCAAACAGGCTATTAACCCCTGACAGACTTGCTTGTATTTACCTGTACCAAGCAGGTTATTTAACCCTTGACAGACTTGCTTGTATTTACCTGTACCAAGCAGGCTATTTAACCCCTGACAGACTTGCTTGTATTTACTTGTACCAAGCAGGCTATTTAACCCCTGACAGACTTGCTTGTATTTACCTGTACCAAGCAGGCTATTAACCCCTGACAGACTTGCTTGTATTTACCTGTACCAAGCAGGCTATTAACCCCTGACAGACTTGCTTGTATTTACCTGTACCAAACAGGCTATTAACCCCTGACATTGCTTGTATTTACCTGTGCCAAGCAGGTTATTAACCCCTGACATTGCTTATATTTACTTGTACCAAGCAGGCTATTTAACCCCTGACATTGCTTGTATTTACTTGTACCAAGCAGGCTATTTAACCCCTGACAGACTTGCTTGTATTTACCTGTACCAAACAGGCTATTAACCCCTGACAGACTTGCTTGTATTTACCTGTACCAAGCAGGTTATTTAACCCTTGACAGACTTGCTTGTATTTACCTGTACCAAGCAGGCTATTTAACCCCTGACAGACTTGCTTGTATTTACCTGTACCAAGCAAGCTATTTAACCCCTGACAGACTTGCTTGTATTTACCTGTGCCAAGCAGGCTATTAACCCCTGACAGACTTGCTTGTACTTACCTGTACCAAGCAGGCTATTAACCCCTGACATTGCTTGTATTTACCTGTACCAAGCAGGTTATTTAACCCCTGACAGACTTGCTTGTATTTACCTGTACCAAGCAGGTTATTTAACCCCTGACAGACTTGCTTGTATTTACCTGTGCCAAGCAGGCTATTAACCCCTGACAGACTTGCTTGTACTTACCTGTTCCAAGCAGGCTATTAACCCCTGACAGACTTGCTTGTACTTACCTGTGCCAAGCAGGCTATTTAACCCCTGACAGACTTGCTTGTATTTACCTGTACCAAGCAGGCTATTTAACCCCCGACAGACTTGCTTGTATTTACCTGTACCAAGCAGGCTATTTAACCCCTGACAGACTTGCTTTTATTTACCTGTACCAAGCAGGCTATTTAACCCCTGACAGACTTGCTTGTACTTACCTGTACCAAGCAGGCTATTTAACCCCTGACAGACTTGCTTGTATTTACCTGTACCAAACAGGCTATTAACCCCTGACATTGCTTGTATTTACCTGTGCCAAGCAGGCTATTAACCCCTGACAGACTTGCTTGTATTTACCTGTGCCAAGCAGGCTATTAACCCCTGACAGACTTGCTTGTACTTACCTGTGCCAAGCAGGCTATTAACCCCTGACAGACTTGCTTGTATTTACCTGTACCAAGCAGGCTATTTAACCCCTGACAGACTTGCTTGTATTTACCTGTACCAAGCAGGCTATTTAACCCCTGACAGACTTGCTTGTATTTACCTGTACCAAGCAGGTTATTTAACCCCTGACAGACTTGCTTGTATTTACCTGTACCAAGCAGGCTATTTAACCCCTGACAGACTTGCTTGTATTTACCTGTACCAAGCAGGCTATTTAACCCCCGACAGACTTGCTTGTACTTACCTGTGCCAAGCAGGCTATTTAACCCCTGACAGACTTGCTTGTATTTACCTGTACCAAGCAGGCTATTTAACCCCTGACAGACTTGCTTGTATTTACCTGTACCAAGCAGGCTATTAACCCCTGACATTGCTTGTATTTACCTGTACCAAGCAGGCTATTAACCCCTGACAGACTTGCTTGTACTTACCTGTGCCAAGCAGGCTATTTAACCCCCGACAGACTTGCTTGTATTTACTTGTACCAAGCAGGCTATTTAACCCCTGACAGACTTGCTTGTATTTACCTGTGTCAAGCAGGCCTGGGTGGCCGAGTGGTCAAGGTTGCTCGCTTCAAGCCTAACATGACCTGTGGGTTGCTGTCTCTTTACCCACCCCAAGTGTTAAGTTTCCAGACAATTTCCAAAAGCAGGGGATTTCACCAATCACTTTGTTTGATCTGTCC
Source organism: Bathymodiolus septemdierum (assembly GCA_963383655.1). Lineage (NCBI taxonomy): Eukaryota > Metazoa > Mollusca > Bivalvia > Mytilida > Modiolidae > Bathymodiolus > Bathymodiolus septemdierum. Next base: position 31,157,923 of record OY726522.1, read on the forward strand.
AGGCTTACCTATACCATTAAGTGATGTAGTCACGATATAGCCTAAGAATTGCTCAAGGTGATAATAAACACTAAAAACCCTAACCCTGGGCCAGGCTAGTAAACAACAGATTTTAGTATATGCTGTTTCAGATAGGAACCCTATCAAAAATGTTTATAAGAATGTAGGAACTTGAAGGGTTTTGCTATGTATAAGTTAAGGGAAGATTTGTTTGTTTAGTAGTAGTAGTAATATTACAGATGACATGTGTCTCAGTAGTTGTAACCATGTTTATTTAACTGTTTATTACAGATGACATGTGTCTCAGTAGTTGTAACCATGTTTATTTAACTGTTTATTACAGATGACATGTGTCTCAGTAGTTGTAACCATGTTTATTTAACAGCACATGACATGTGTCCCAGTAGTTGTAACCATGTTTATTTAACTGTTTATTACAGATGACATGTGTCTCAGTAGTTGTAACCATGTTTATTTAACTGCACATGACATGTGTCCCAGTAGTTGTAACCATGTTTATTGTCCCCCGTCCCCGCAAAGCGGAGCGGGGGATATGGAAATGCTGGGCGTCCGTCCATCAGTCCAAGATATGTTGTAAACGCTATAAGATTTTTATTTGTTGACCAATTGATTACAAACTTACACACAAGCATTATATTAGGAATCTCTAGCTTAAGCTCGGAATTGAGCAAAATTCGAAAATTGATATTTAGAAGATTTTCGACCTGAGGAATGTGATCGTGACAAATGCAATTTAAAAATGGCGGCCATTGCAGCCATTATGGTGGCCATTTTGGCAGCTATTTTCAATATGGTCGCCAAAACACATAGCAAATTTCGAAGTGCTCCAATGCTCCAATTACAAAGAAAATTGATATTTAGGGGTTTTTAGAGGAATGTGATCGTGACCAATGCGATTTCAAAATGGCGGTCATTTTGACAACCATTTTTAAGATGGCCACCAAAATGCGTAAAATTTCGAAGTGCTCCAATTTCAACGAAAATTGATATGTAGGGTTTTTCCCACATGAGGAATGTGACAGTGACAAAAGCGATTTGAAAATGGTGAGTTATTTTTATACTGGTACACATGTTCTTGTGTATGTGATATACCAATAAAAATATAGATACAGTCAAACCTGCTTTAGTGACCACCTCTATTAAACAACATCTTGTATTATGTGACCTTATATTTCATTTCCCTTCACAGTGCATTTCATATCAATTAAACCTGTATTAAGCAACCACCTGTCTTATGTGACCATATTTCACTGTTCCCTTGGAAGGTCACATAAGATAGGTTTGACTGTATCTAATTTAGTGCACACAACACGTTTCTGGAATAATCTTCATCAGATATACTCATAGTGAAAAGATTTGAAGGCCAAATAATTTAAAAGTCTTTTAAGAGCAAGTAAGCCAAAGGACCTAAACAGGAGTTATGGGACTTTGACTATTTATTACATCGTGTAACAGAGTAAGATCTTGTGCACTCAACTCCTGAAACCATTCATCAGAATGTGTTCATGTATGGTAGGATTGTTAGTCATAATATGTAATTATACCCCCGCTCCCCGGAGGGGGAGGGGGGTATACCGTTTTACCTCTGTCCGTCTGTCTGTCCTTCCGTCCATCCAATATATTTTTCGTCGCATTTTTCTCAACAACTATCAATGGCAGAAATCTGATATTTGGTCACAAGCTTCATATAGGTATGCCATATTGTGGGTAGCGTTTTTGGACCCGTCAGATTCCTACTTCCTGTTTGCCGACTTGGTTGGTTTTTATACACATTGAATATATATCCACATTTTTCGTCACATTTTTCTCAGCAACTATTGATGGCAGAAATCTGATATTTCGTCACAAGCTTCATATTGGTAACCCATATCGTGGGAAGCGTTTTTTGACCCGTCAGGTTCCTACTTCCTGTTTGTCGAAGAGCGGGGGTATCATAAGTGAGCATTAGCTCACAGTTCATCTTGTTGAGCCTGCTATGCTGCCATTTTAATTCGACAAATTTTGTGGAATATGGGACTCTCACCTTTTTCGATCTACTGTATCATAGTTGGATCTTGTTTAGACACTTAGCAAAAGGTTATATGTGAAAAACCTCAAACAGTTTATTTCTGGTCTGACATTTGCAAGAGGAAGTAATCAACCTTTTTTTTATCAAATTTTCTGTCTTCCTCAAGGGCTGATATATTCAGACTTTTTAATTTTGAAAACACAGTAGAGGGGATACCTTTACTGATATTAATATATCACATGGATAACATACTCACATTACACCTCTTTCTATTGTGGCGGGGGACATATGACTAGGTGTAGCAATCTTGTTTAACTGTTTATTACAGATGACATGTGTCTCAGTAGTTATACCTATGTCTATATGTTTATTTAACTGTTTATTACAGATGACACATGTCTCAGTAGTTATACCTATGTCTATATGTTTATTTAACTGTTTATCACAGATGACACATGTCTCAGTACTTGTAACCATGTTTATTTAACTGTTTATTACAGATGACATGTGTCTCAGTAGTTATACCTATGTCTATATGTTTATTTAACTGTTTATTACAGATGACATGTGTCTCAGTAGTTATACCTATGTCTATATGTTTATTTAACTGTTTATTACAGATGACACATGTCTCACTACTTGTAACCATGTTTATTTAACTGTTTATTACAGATGACATGTGTCTCAGTTTATATGTTTATTTAACTGTTTATTACAGATGATATGTGTCTCAGTAGTTGTAGCCATGTTTATATGTTTATTTAACTGTTTATTACAGATGACATGTGTCTCAGTAGTTGTAGCCATGTTTATATGTTTATTTAACTGTTTATTACAGATGACATGTGTCTCAGTAGTAGTAACCATGTTTATATGTTTATTTAACTGTTTATTACAGATGATATGTGTCTCAGTAGTAGTAACCATGTTTATATGTTTATTTAACTGTTTATTACAGATGATATGTGTCTCAGTAGTAGTAACCATGTTTATATGTTTATTTAACTGTTTATTACAGATGATATGTGTCTCAGTAGTTGTAGCCATGTTTATATGTTTATTTAACTGTTTATTACGGATGACATGTGTCTCAGTAGTAGTAACCATGTTTATATGTTTATTTAACTGTTTATTACAGATGACATGTGTCTCAGTTTATATGTTTATTTAACTGTTTATTACAGATGATATGTGTCTCAGTAGTTGTAGCCATGTTTATATGTTTATTTAACTGTTTATTACAGATGACATGTGTCTCAGTAGTTGTAGCCATGTTTATATGTTTATTTAACTGTTTATTACAGATGACATGTGTCTCAGTAGTAGTAACCATGTTTATATGTTTATTTAACTGTTTATTACAGATGATATGTGTCTCAGTAGTAGTAACCATGTTTATATGTTTATTTAACTGTTTATTACAGATGATATGTGTCTCAGTAGTTGTAGCCATGTTTATATGTTTATTTAACTGTTTATTACGGATGACATGTGTCTCAGTAGTTGTAGCCATGTTTATATGTTTATTTAACTGTTTATTATAGATGATATGTGTCTCAGTAGTAGTAACCATGTTTATATGTTTATTTAACTGTTTATTACAGATGATATGTGTCTCAGTAGTTGTAGCCATGTTTATATGTTTATTTAACTGTTTATTACGGATGACATGTGTCTCAGTAGTTGTAGCCATGTTTATATGTTTATTTAACTGTTTATTACAGATGATATGTGTCTCAGTAGTAGTAACCATGTTGATAGTGCAACTTTACCATCAGTCAAACCTTGGTGGTCTAATACTATTGAGTTGGCTGAGCTCTTCAGTAAGCTGGGCTTAGGCAAATATACTGATCTGTTTCAACAACAAGAGGTAATATACTGAAATTGACAATCTTAGATGTAACAATTTGCTGCAGGATTTTTCTACCATTTGGCTGACAAAATTAATTTGTCAAATAGGAATGAAATTAAATGAAGACACAGAAACATAAAACATACATGTACATTATATAAAATATCCTGTGATACAGTCTTCACAATGGGCTAAGATTCGTCCTCAAACTTTTAACAATTATTGCTAACTATGGGAAACATTGTCTATATGTGAAAGATGCTGTGCTATGTACAAACAAGAATTATAGCTATACACACAATAATAGCATAATTATTGACAACACACAAATAAAAAATTCTGAGAAAATCTCATTGTCCTGGATAACATTTCCCAAATGATTAAGCCAGTAACAAGCAAGTTCAGCTGACAGATATATAGCATTATATTCCTCTTCAGTGACAACTTTATACTGTGTATGATCATCATAGGTATTTGTTCATTCATGGGTTAAACATTTCTTTGTTCAAATTTATCTGCATCTTGCAAAGACCGCATCGGGGACGTAATGTTTAGCGTGATCTTCTCGAGTGCGGTAAATTGTAGGTTCGAGCCTCTGTCGGATCAAACCAAAGACTATAAAATTAGTATTTGTTGCTTCTCCGCTAAGCACGCAGCATTAAGGAGAAAGCAAAGACTGGTTGGATTGGAATCAGAATAATGTGTCTGAGTGGAGCAACATGTCTACCCGCAGACTGTTCTTTCAGTGAGCTAGCACTATTAAATTCCAACTCAGTGTGTTGGTCTAGAACAAAGCGGACGTCATCATCATCTCATTGAAAATTAACTTGTTCTCGTCATTATATAGCTGAAATCTTGCTGAATTAAGCAAAAATCACTCACTCACTCTGCATCTTGCAAAGCATATTTTTGCACTAAAGACAAGTATAGTAAGATTAACATGTAAACACACACTTATATCTAGAAGCATTACCATTTGAATATATTTATTATTATAGATTGATTTGTCTACATTCCTTACTCTAACTGACCAAGATCTGAGAGAGTTGGGTGTATCAACTTTCGGAGCAAGACGCAAGATGTTACTTGCTATAACAGGTTTGTTTTCTTTATTTTAACTCCATCATTTTAAAAGAGTCTTAATATAATTATTTTCCTTATAGTATGAATTTCTTATGAAGTATTCTATTTTTTAGAATATTTCTTTAAAAACTTTATTTGCCTTGCTTTTTAAGAAAACATCTGAATTTTACATGATTTTTCTGAGAGATTTTAAATAAGGTACTTTCATTGCAGTTGAAAGTGTGTAATTATTTTACATTTGAAAACATTCCTAAGGCTTTCCTTTGGATTATAATTATTTCTGATAAAAATTGTCACGAACTAATCTATCCCACCAAGCTCAAGTCTCAAATTATTAGCTTTGCCACTTGTTGCTTTACAATTGTCATTATTTGTTACTGTAAAATATACTATATGTAACAATATGATATGTAGCTGATACAGCACGCACAGCGTGATTTAGCAAGAAATCACTCGGGTCCGATGTCGGTGAAATCAAGAAAATGTCGGAGAAATTAAAAAAAAAGTCGGTGTTGACACCGCGAAATGTCAGAGAAAAATCGAACACGGTGATTTACTATGAAACGCCGACAAAACACCGACATTGACGATTAGATGCCGCGAAATAAAGAAATGGGATATTAACCTTTATTTGTACATTTGTATGTTCTTGAGACTGTCATTTTTGATAATATGATTCTTTTTCAGGTGTGCAAGCTATGTGATCATTTTTCGTTCTTTAATTCTGATATTTGCTTTTGTTTTAATCTATTATGTTAAGAAAACAATGCCGGTACAAACGTTTAGTATTATGTGATCATTACCATTTATAAGCTTGTGTTGTATTATTTTGTTAATTAAAATAAACTTGATCTTTTGAATGCAAGCTTGGTATCCTGAGTTAATTTGCTTTCGGGTGTTCAATTAATGTCGACTTGGCACGTGACTTAGGTTCACCTGTTACAAAAGTTTCTAGATCCCCAAAAGCACGCTTTGATCGATAGCATGTGAAACCTTTCTAGATTCTCATTCATGTGTAAAATATGTGTACAAATCAGAAATGGAACTTTATTAAAGGTAAAATGACACGTGGCTTGCAAGGGGATTAATGACATACAAATACGAAAAAGCATGCTTGCTTTAGATAAAAAATTACATCGATTTTTTTTTTTTTTTTCATTCATTCTCGGTGTGTTTTTAAATCAATCCCCCAGCCTCAGGTAATTGTGTATTTGACCTTTTAGTGACCGAGTTCAATGTGTGCACTACATAAAAATAGACACATCCGTACATTGATAAAACACAGGTGATTATCAACTCGTGAGAGAAAAAAAAATAACACCGATATAAACCAATCGAAATGTTGGATTAGACAAGGATTTATATAGTAGGACTACTATATAAATCCTTGGATTAGATAATATACGCAAAACTAGATGCATGCTCAACCTCATATATCCTATAAATAAAATGTATGCCATGCTGGCATCCCTGAAAAAAAACCGGTATCAAATTGAAATATAAAGTACGAAACAGTAAAAAAAACAAAACTAAGCAACAAAAAACAAAAGAACACATGAAGTGCAGCTACATGTACGTGTATACACGTATGATTTTCGCCGTGGTGTTGTCACCGACAATTAAAATATTTCACCGACATTTAAGTCCTAATTTGTAAATTTTCGCGGTGAAAGTTTCACCGTGATTTCACCGACATTTTACTGTGATTTTATGACATATCACCCACATTTCACCGCGAAAAACACCGACCAAGGTGATTTCTTGCTAAAACGCGCTGTATATATAGTGATATTATCCACATTCAAAGAAACATACTGTAAAATATACTATATGTAACAATATGATATGTAGCTGATATATATAGTGATATTATACACAAACAAAGAAACATAACTGTTGAATTGATTGTAGGTTTCATTAGTATGACCTACCTTTCAATCTGATTGATTTATTGTTGTTTAATGTAAAGTGAAATTTCTGCCAGTCTGATTGAGTAAATTGCCCCATTAACATATAAAACAACTTGATTTAACCTTTAGATTCTCTTAGATTGTAGCTTTTTATTGGTATTAACTCAACTATCTTGCCAGTTTTTAATAGGTGTTATTTTATTATTTAATATAAAGTTCACCTTGATGTTAGGTAACATCTACAGTATAACATCTAGTCCATTTTTCTCTAATGTTGTTTTTTTTAGATTTGAATAAAAGAAAATCCATGATGAACAACAATGATGTAAACTATGAAGAGAGTTCCAGTCAACAGCAACACATGAGTACAATGTCTCCAGCATCTCTAATGAGTCAGGCCCCATCAACTTACACTCGTGTGAGAGCTCCGCCTGGATTCGGACCGCAACCCCAACACATGCCAGTCACTCTAAACAGTGCACCATTTTCTGCCGGTGATATTCAAGGACTTACTTCACATAGCCTCAGCAGTAGTGCCGGGAGCAATCTTTTCGGAAGCCACGGACCCATCGGATTGGGTTCACGGCACTTGTCATCAAATTCGTTGTCAGCTAGTGCGTCAAGCATGAATTTTCGTGACGGAAATACAAACAGCCTTAGATCAACGAACAGTTCAAGATCAGATCTTGCTAGTCTTAGTGGAAGATGGTGATATTTTATTTACTTCCACATGTATATTTGTAAAGAAATGTGTACTGTTGTGTTATCTTCCATTTGATCAATACCATAGCTTAAAGCACTTCAGAAAATAATAAGATTTTTTTCAGAAACACCTATACAAACTCATTTTGTGTTTTAAAACCAAAATTATTAATTGATACAGTTGAAGAAGAATAGTACCTCAACCTTCAATTGAGTAATTAAATACAAATTAATACATCTATGCAGGTTTTTTCAGAAATATTGTTGATAATTTAAGGTACACATATGTTGAATTGATTGAAACAATTTTAGATTATGATGAAAGATACCACGACATTACGATGTACAAATAATTAAAGTTGATTAAGAAATGAATAACTACCAATGATAATTATATTGTTTATTTGTTCTTTTCACATATCATTTGGTCATAGCTTTTAAAGTCATGAATAAAAATGAAAATACAATCAATTTTCATATAGTCGGCAAAAAATGGAACATGGTAGAAATTGTCGTCAGTCTGAAATATAAGTGTTGTATTGCAAGTGTTCTCATGAGTAATTGTTTTTGTATGTAAAGTGCATCAGAAAAAAATTGATCAAAAAGGGGAGATAATTCATCTTCAGTGACAAATTTACTGAGCATTATATAAATAATAGAATGATTCACAATACTAACAAACTGTTATAATGTCCTTGATAATTATTATGAATAACACATGTACAAAATCTTTCAAACAGAAGAATTTTATTGTGAGGTGGCCAACTCAATATATTTTCAGTCTCTTTTCCATGTTTATATACACATTTTAATAATCCTA